>CANTUZ010000015.1:592125-1192125 GCA_947846985.1 Fratercula arctica
CGGCGTCTCCTCCGGGCTCTTGTGGGGCTGCTGGCATTGCCTCGCCACGAGGCCACCGCAGCCGTGCCTGCCTGCGAGCCTTCCTTTGACCCCAGGGGAAGGAAGCGCCCAGCGTGGCCGGCCGGCAGCAGCCACCATGGCACTGACAGGTGCCCTGGAGCGGCTGCAGGAGGAGGCCATCTGCCCCATCTGCCTGGAGTACATGAGCGAGCCCGTCAGCATCGACTGCGGGCACAACTTCTGCCGGGGCTGCATTGCCAAGCACTGCCAGGAGAAGGGTCTCTGGGCCGATGGGCCCTTCTCCTGCCCGCAGTGCCGGGCCTCCTGCCACCGCAGCGGCTTCCGACCCAACCGGCAGCTGGCCAACATTGTGGAGAGCATCCGGCAGCTGGGGCTGCGGGGCAGCTCGGGGACAGAGCCGGGGCTGGGGACCCCGCTCTGCGCCCAGCACGATGAGCGCCTCAAGCTCTTCTGCGAGGAGGAGGAGAAGGCCATCTGTGTGGTGTGCCGGGAGTCCCTGCTCCACCGCTCACACACCGTCTACCCCATCGAGGAGGCCGCGCAGGTGTACAAGGTAGGGGAGGTTGGGGCTCCGGGGGTCCCTGTCCTGCCCCGATGCACCCTGGGCACGCTGGCACCGGGGGGGGGATCAGCCACTGGGATCCCACCGCACCTCTCCCAATAGCCCTGGGAAAGCAGAGGAGGGGGTGTCAGCGATGGTGGCACCCACCCAGCTGCTCTCATCGCAGGGATGAGGCCGGACCCACTGTTTCCCAGGTTGCAGAGGCACCCAGGGTCACCTCTGCCCACCCGGGTGCATGGAGCCAGCTGGGCGCCCTGCCCCTCCGTGACCCCCCCGCAGAAGGGGGGTGGTGGGTCCTGCCCTGGGGACATGTCACGTTGGTGGAGGGGTGTGCCATGTCCCAGCCGTGCTCCCGGCCACACACTGCCAGCTGCCACGGTGCTGCTGGGAGCAGTCACTGTGTTCTCCAAAACCTAAATAGTGAGAAAAATGCGGGGAAAAGCCAAGGAGTGCGGAGAGGGTTAATGCTGTGAGCAGAGTGAAGAGCACAGCTGCTGGGTTCGGGTGCCAGGGCTGGCACCGCCTGGCGCCACCGGGTCACCGTCCCCTGGCTGCCACGGCAGAGGGGGCCCGGCTGAAGTGCGGCACCGCTGGGGCGAACTGAGCCTGTTTCTTCTCTTTTCAGGTCAAACTCCAGAAATCCCTGGAGCATCTTTCGAAGGAAGTGGAGGAGGTGAAGAAGCGTGAGTCAGCGGAAAGGATGAAAACCCAGGAGTGCAAGGCAGGTGCCAGGCTTAATTCTTAAAGAATGAGCTTCAGAGATATCAGCAATTATGATCCTGTCGGGGGCTGTGAATTTGGCATCGTCCTCAGGGTGGGACACGTCCCCATGTCCTGCTGTTGTATGGAGACCGGTGCTGGAAACCAGCTCAATGACGGTGTGCGGCTCTATAAAAAAGATTAAAAAGGTTTGCAAAGAAGTGCTTTGCAAAGAGCAGCACACCAGCTCCACTGAAACCATGGGGGCTTGTGTGCCGGTTAAACAAATAGACACTGGGTATTTTTTATTTGCCTTTTGTTGTACAATGTGTGCTTGAGGTACAAGCCAGGTGTGAGCAATAGGTCACAGCAATAGGAACTGTAAATGTTTCTATTGAAAAAAACAACAAAAAAAGAGCTGAATTACTGCACCTCTGCCTGACTCCAGGCAGTCCCGGGGAGGTATGGCGCCAGCAAAACAAGTGCATTTCACGTCTCTCTGGGGTGGAAACTGGAAAGTAAAAGTAACTGCAGAAAAGGAAATGAAACTGCCGGCCTGAGTTATCCAGCCCTGAGATAGAGTTGATGATTAATCAGCTTTGGCAGGGAAAACAGGTTTCTCCGGACTCCCCTAGTTATTTGCTGTGCTCCCCTGCCTGCCCGCCACAGCTCGGCCAAGCAGGTGACGAGTTTTTGGGGTGTCCCTGCGTGCCCGCCCGCCATCCCCCTCGGGCTGGGATGGGGCTGGTTGTGAAAGAGCCACGTCACTCTCCCCCCCTCACCTGAGTCAGGGCTCTGGGACCATGGCTCAGCTGCCGCTGGCTTCCTCCCGGCCCGGCAGCTGGTTGCGCTTTTTTAGTAAAAAGGAAAAAATGTCCCTTGCGATCAGTGAGGGGGAAGTGGTTGTGACTGTCCTGGCTTATCAAGCCTTTGTGACTCAGGTCCAAGAAATCACATGCTTGGACGAAAAATATTGTGTTTCAGTTTCCTTTAGTTTATCTTCTGGGTTTTGAGGTTTCATGGTCCTGGCTAACTGCAACGTATTTCCCTGGTGCTTCAGGTTTCAAGCAAAGTGCCAATTTTTAGGGCTCAAGCAAAAAACCCTAAAGCACTGGCAGACCCTGCCTGTTGCTGGCTGTAGTGAAAGCTCCCAGACACCCGGGGAGTCCTCCTTGGTTCCCCCTTTCCACCCCTCCTCAGCCCCAGGGATTCTTCCACCTCTTTCCCATTGCTGTGGCTTTTTCCACACACGGAGCATTTCCTCCGGGCTGCCCAAGGAAATTCAGGGTAGCCTGAATCTCGCTGGAGGGATGAGTTGTACCACATCTAATAAAAACCTACCCCGACACCTGACGACATCTCCTTGCAGACCAGCAGCCCCCCCGGCCCGCCCCCCCAGTGCTGCACAAGGCATCATTAGACATCTGAGGTCCAGCTGAGCAGAAATGCTCCGGGACAAAGTCCCACTGCTGGTAAACTGAGGATGTCAAGTGGGACCTCAGGCCAGGTGAAAGCACAGCAGTTAGCCTCTGGCTGCTTTTTTAAATAAAAAAAATGCGGTGGTTTCCCAGGGCCTGGTGCCAGGCATGGATGCCAGAGCATCCGACTCCGTCTCAGCTGCCTGGTTAATGCTGCCTCTCCTCACCCCATGTATCTTCTTATTGCAAGGAGGCAGTGAAGAAAAAGCGGGAGAGGATTGTGAACGAGTTTGGGAAGCTGCATCGGCTGCTGGCCGATGAGGAGAAGCTGCTGCTCCAGAAGCTGGAGGAGGAGGAGAAGCAGATTCTGCTGATGATCAATGAAAACCTGGCGAAGCTGGTGGAGCAGAAGTCCTTGCTCGAGGAGCTCATCCTGGAGATAAAGGAGAAGACCCAGCAGCCGGCAGACAGGCTGCTCAAGGTCAGGCTATGCCACCAGCCCCGCTGGCTCAGCCCCGAAGCCTTTGCCGTCTGGCCAGGTGGCTGGGGCCAGACTGGCTGTTGGGTGCAAGGCTCTGGAGCCCCACACCCAGAATGGTTTTTCTCTTCTCCTTCTAGGACATGAAAAGCATCTTGAGCAGGTAGGTACCCATGCTTGTTCCTCCAGCCATCCTGGCTGCCTCCAGGCTCTGAGATGTTCATGTCTGCTCCATGCCAGTCACCCCCTGTCCTCTTTGCCCAGCATCTGGTCCAGTCCTCCCTGAGCCTGACAAAGGAGGAACTGAGACCAGCAGTGGCTGGAGAAGAGACTCCATCCTCTTCTTCCAGGGCCCCAGAGCCAAGGTCTTCCCTGGCCTTGTGGTGTGTGAGATGGCGTCCCCTCTGAAGGGACACGCTGCCTGGCTGGCCTTGCTCCTTCCTTCCCAGGGACTGGCACCGTCGCTACCCGCACCGTTTAGCTCTGATCCCATCGGGCTTGCCAATAAGCGAGCAGTTATCCCTAGCGCTCTTCACAGCCGAAGAGCTCGAGGGAGGAGACGCATCTGTGCAGCCAACAGAAAGGCATTAACCGCCCCCCCCCCGCCCCCAGCAGGAGACCAGCCGTGCTGTGGGCTCTGGATACAGCCCATGGGCATCGCTCTCCTTTCAGGTGCGAGGGGGTAAAGCTCCAGTCCCCCAAGGCTGTGTCTGTGACCCTGAAGGAAAACTACAGCATCCCCGAGCGCTGCCTGGGCATGAGGGACATGCTGAAGAAGTTCAAAGGTAAGGGGGCTGTTTTCATGCCAGCTCCTGGCGCATTTGGGCTCTGGTCCACCCCGCCATACCCTGGGGCAAAGGAAGGTGTTTCCCATAAGCTTTGTCCAGCTGGTCCCAGTTTGTGTCCTGATGAGTTCAGGCTGGTTTCATGGTGTGGAGACCTTCCTCATTGTGGTCCTGGGTGGTTTGCGAGCTGACCCTGAAGCCTAGGAGGTCACTCAGGAGTTTGAGGCCCCGTGTTGCGCACGAACTCTTGCTTTCAGTGTCGGCTGTTTCTGAAGCTGTGCTGGGGGCTGTGGAGCTGCCCTCATTCTGTTTCTACTCTGCAGCCAGATGCCAAATGTTTTGATGTGGTTTATGGTTAGCACGGTTTTCTGTATTGCACTTCCCCACTGCCAGGCAGCGCTGGAAGCTGTGCAAAACCATGGGCACGAGCACATAAATGTGGGAGGTGGGAAGATCTGGAAAAGCCCAGCATCCAGGTCACAGGCACCCGCTCCTGTCTGTGCCTGCAGACCCCTGAAGCCTTGTCTGTCCTTCCACCCCTGTCTCGCTCCAGTGGACGTGACTCTGGACCCTGAGACGGCGCACCCTGAACTCACCCTGTCTGAGGACCGCAAGAGCGTGCGGCGTGGGAGTAAGAAGCTGATTCTGTCCCTCTTTGACAACCCCAAGAGGTTCAGTACTGCTCCGGTGGTGCTGGGGAGTCAGGTCTTCTTCTCGGGCTGCTCTTACTGGGAGGTGCAGGTGGGAGACAAGCCCGAGTGGGGCTTGGGGCTGTGCAGGGAGTCTGCCAGCCGGAAAGGCAACATCCTCTTCTCCCCAAACAATGGCTACTGGGTGCTACGGCTGCAAAATGGGGGCAACTATGAGGCCCTCACCTTGCCTGTCTCCCCTCTGACCATGAGCGTGAGACCCAGGCGCATTGGGATCTTCTTGGACTACGAGGCAGGAGAAATCTCCTTTTACAACGTGACCGACCGCTCCCACATTTACACTTTCACTGACAAGTTTCTGGGGAACCTCCGTCCTCTCTTCTACCTGGGTGCCTTTTTGGGGGGCAGAAATGCAGAACCCTTGGTGATCTCCTGGGTCAGGGACACAGAGGGGTCTGGGTGCATCATCCTGTGACAGCGGCTGCCCTGGCTTCTCACCGGCGGGCAGAGACCTGAGAGCCCACCCAGCTCCTCCCGTGAGCGGGGCAGCTCCAGGGAAATGGCTGTGTGCCTTGGTGAGCGCCATGGCAGGTTCCTGTGTGCTCCAGGCTGCTGGTGGTGACTGTCAAGAGTGACACCCACTCCATGCCATTTCTGTGCTGGGAAGGGCGCTTTGCAGAGGGTACAGTGCCATAATGGGGACAGGGGAGCCTGCTGACCACCGCTGCCCTGATGCCCATCTCATGGGCTGCTGGAGAAGGGTGGGCACCCAGCCTGTTTCGTAGTGCTGATTTTGATGTGATTTGTACTGAAACAAGGCAATAAAAGGTTGATTTGGGGAGCCTTGTGCTGTTGGCAGTGTGGTTTTGTGGTGCATCCATCCCTACTTGTGAGCCCCAGCTAATACCCAACATTTCAGAGGGTAAAAGGTGCTGCTGGACCTGGTTCTCTCTGGCCCAGAGAGGGTCCTTGAGAGAGGCCACTGTGGCACCAGTGGGACACCGCAGCAAGCTGGGCACCCGCCAGGCAGGGATTTGGTAGCCGGCCACGCTACTGCCCTGGGGTGAAGGCAAGGGGCCATCTGTATGGGTGTGGGTGCTGCGCTGCCTGGTGGCTCCTGGGTTGCTCTCTCTTGTCCCCTGGAAGGGAGATCACATCCAGTTTGGTAGGTCCAGCCCCTCTGCCTCCCCTCACGAGCCCCGTGGGTGGGAAATCCCCAAGTGTCGGAAGCCTGTGCATTGCACACGCCAGGGCAGGGGCACTTTGGGGGCTGCAAAACCCAGGGAAAGAAAAAATAACTCAGCCCCTGCTGATGTCTCCAAAGGCCACCTTTGGTTTCTCCCTCCCCTGGGAGGTCCCTGGAAGGGCTACACTGCTGCCCCAGCCTCTTGCCTCAAGCAGTCTGCCACCGTATTGCTGGAGGAAAAACTCTCAGAACCTTAAGCTCAGCTGCAACATCAGCTGGTCCTATTCATCTAAACCAAATCTAAACTGGCTCATGGGGCCAGGAGGCCGGAGACACTGCCCTGGGGTCAGACGGGGCAGAGGCGATGCCAGTAGCCACGGACTGCCAGCTGGAGCGGCTGCGGAGCGTGCCCTTCAGAGAAAAATAATGAAGCTGCTTAATTTAAAGATCAATTCAGTTCAAATAAAATGAGATTTGATAAAGCACAGTCTTAAATGCTCAGCACAGTTTCTCTGTGGGTGTCCTGAATGGTCCTTTAGGTGTCTCCTTGTGAAAAATGGTGTTGGACCTTAGATAGCAGTTCTTCTTGTCTGAGTTTCATTGAGTTTTGGGAGTCCCACCCTTCACCCTTCAGCTGCGGGCTCTTTATTTTGGAGGCTACATGGCAGAGAGAAGAGGCCACTAGAAGAGCCCAGTCCCAGCTTTGTCATGTCCCAGGAAGGAGACGGACAATGGGTCTTGGTGGGCTCTGCAGCTCGTTGACCTCCATGGAGATCTTACAGAAGGAGTTTACAGAGTCTGAGAAGATAAGAAAGGACATGAACTTTGCAGTCTTGGCAGAGGGCTGGAAGCAGAGGCAGTTTTGGGGGGAGTGATGAAGACAGCCAGGGAAACCTGTTGTGCAGGGTGACAGTTGGGAAGGGACCAAGGTAAATGTCACTGAGCCAGGGGCGGGAGGAGGTGGTGGGATGAAAACTGTCCAGAAAGCAAGAGCAATCTGGCCATGGCAAAGTGACAGCTGACTGGCACTCGTTGTTGCGCCAGGGGACGAAGAGCAGGAGGAAGTGCCACAGTTCAGAGATCTTGCAAAGAGGGGGAAGAAATGAAGGAGCAGGAAGGATGTGAACTCACCCTGATGCAGCACCCAAAGCGTTCCTAGAAATCATTCATCTGCCTCTCCCAGGAAGGAGAGTAAGGGTTGAAGGCATGAGGTAGCTCTGAATATGTTATGAAATTTTCCATCTGGTGGACCCTGCAACTAAGAAACTGCTCAGGGCAGACACCATTCTGCTTTGAGATGCCCAGACTGGTTGGCAATGGGCAGCTAGAGAAAAGCCAGGAGCCCTGGGACTTGGCTTTTAGAGCTCCTGTTGGCTTAAAGCTAAAGCTGCTCCTAAAGCTATTTGCGAGCAGGTTTTCTGTTTAAGTCATGACAAGTCCAGCTTGCCTCTGTCCTGAGTGGAAATGCATTTATTGCCTGGCTCTGGCCTCCATGCAGGTCCCGCCCAGCAAGGACCAGGTCCTGCTCGGACAACCCTCCCCAGCCACGAGGGATGGCTGCATGGCACAGCGCAGTCCCACCTGAGCATCTTCCTGAAAGCGCTCCTGCTCCCCAGCTCCAAGCAAGCTGGTGACCCTGACACAGCATCGTAAGGTTATTTATTACCAGAAGGATTGACCTGTATGTGCCAGGCTAATCACAGTCACACCTTTCCATTTGATGTACGTATGCTGAAGGAAGATGGGCATATACCTATGCACATACATATATTTTGGAGGAACATTTTGGGTTGAGACAGTCTCTTTCTGTAGTGCATCCCAGGATAGATCTGCTCAAGGTGTCTGGTTTTACTGAAGGCAGTAATCCCTCGGGATACCATGTCTGACAGAACAAGCACAGGTCGGGTGATCCTGGGCTGCATCAAAGGAGCGTGGCCAGCAGATCCAGAGAGGGGATTCTCCCCCTCTGCTCTGCTCTGGTGAGACCCCACCTGGAGTCCTGTGTCCAGCTCTGGAGCCCTCAGCACAAGAAGGACACAGAGCTGTTGGAGCGGGGCCAGAGGAGGCCCCGGAGATGCTGGGAGGGCTGGAGCCCCTCTGCTGTGGGGACAGGCTGAGAGAGCTGGGGGGGTTCAGCCTGGAGAAGAGAAGGCTCCGGGGAGACCTTCCAGCCCCTGCCAGTCCCTGAAGGGGCTCCAGGAAAGCTGGGGAGGGGCTGTTTGCAAGGGCATGTAGCGATAGGATAAGGGGCAATGGTTTAAACTAGAGCAGGGCAGGGTTAGATCAGACATTAGGAAGAAGTTCTTTACCCTGAGGGTGGTGAGCCCCTGGCCCAGGTTGCCCAGAGAGGGGGTGGAGGCCCCATCCCTGGAGACATCCAAGGCCAGGCTGGATGAGGCTCTGAGCAACCTGATCTAGTTGAAGATGTCCCTGCTCACTGCAGGGGGGTGGGACTAGATGGCCTTTAGAGGTCCCTTCCAACCCAACACGTTCTATGATTCTATGATCAGGGAGCTGTTTTTCTGAGCAATTAGTAGATTAACGTCATATTTTTAAGCTTCATCTCCTGTGGCAGTTTGGTCACCCGGAGGCGCTGACTTTGTCCCCTGTTAAGATCCTCCACAGCAAAAGTTACAGACCTGAAGCTTTAGAAATGTGTTTTCTCAACCAATATTTACATCTTTCTTTCTCTTCTAGTGTATTGGAAAATGCTTCATCATCATACGGGGATGCGAGTAGTCGTCTGCATGTTTCTAAGAACTGAGCAGAAATGTTCTTTGGGTCTTCATCGCCACTTCTGCATTCTGTTGGCCATTATGGGGAAGGTGATAGCCAGGCACTGTTTCTAGCACAACACTTCTGTGCCTTCCTCAGCTCTCGAAGCCTGGCATATATCGCTACTTTAGAAAAACAATACTTCTGCATGCAGCATGCAAACCCATTCACTTTTACATGCCTTTTTTGGGTGCTGGCTCTCCAGAAGAAACATGGTCCCCCATCTTGGTGTCTCTGGGAAGAGCGGTTTCAGGTTTTTGACTGAGCTTCCCCTTCCTGCGTTGAGGCGGGTCCCCAGTCCTGGGATGCTGGGGAAGGCAAAGAGTTGGCACTTTGGACCACACGGGTGTTTTGCTTTCAGGACGTCTAATTCCCCTCTGAAAAAGTGGAGATATAAAAGTTGTCAGACCATGAACCCTGATTGCCATCAATCTGATCTCCATCACAGCAGAACGCACCTCATCCTTCTGTTCAATGCCAGATTCCAACCTCCAACTGGCTGTTGTTATACCTCAAAATGCCTACAGACACACCAGGGTGATATGAAAAACAAATGCATAGAAATGTGCATGTATATTATAAAAATGATGTTATTCTTATCATAGTAATGATTTTATTTTTGTTCACAGGTATGCTTTCCCAGTGTTTTCATTAAAAATATTTACTTTATACATACTTTTGCACAAAATATTGACACTCTGGTTTCAGGATGAGTCTCTCGCTTAGTAGTTTACAAATTCTGAAACCCTTGACACCATTGCTCTTGTCTTGGCCTGAATCCAGAGGAAACCCCCTGCAAGCCACCCTCCTCTTGGGTCCCAGCCTCCCCTTCCTCTTCATCTGCTGCCTCCAGCTTTGTGCCCTCTTCCCCATCTCCAGTGGGTGCTCCCGGAGCACCCCACGAGGCTGTTTCTGAGAGGGATGAACATCACGATTAGCCCCTGAGACCCATGCATGAGCACTAGGGTGTCCCAGGGCTTCTCCAAGGGCTGTACGGTGTGAGTGTTTTCTAACTTCACGCAGCTCTATCAGCAAGGTCAGCCTCAAACAGCTGCATCAACATGTATCGCAGAATCGCAGAATCGCAGAATCACAGAATCGCAGAATCACAGAATTGCAGAATGGTGGGGGTTGGAAGGTACTTTTGGAGATCATCGGGTCCAACCCCCTGCCAGAGCAGGGTCACCCAGAGCAGGTGGCACAGGAACGCGTCCAGGCGGGGTTGGAATGTCTCCAGAGATGGAGACTCCACCACCTCTCTGCCACCCTCAAAGTAAAGAAGCTTTTCCTCATGTTCAAATGGAATTTCCTGTGTTCCCATTTGTGCCCGTCGCCCCTTGTCCTGTCTCTGGGCACCACTGAAAAGAGTCTGACCCCATCCGCCTGACACCCACCCTTTAGACATTGCTGCGCATTGATGAGATCCCCTCTCAGCCTGCTCTTCTCCAGCTGAACAGCCCCAGGGCTCTCGGCCTTTCCTCAGCACAGAGATGCTCCAGGCCCTTGATCATCTTCATAGCCTCCGCTGGACTCTCTCCAGCAGTTCCCTGTCTTTCTTGAGCTGGGGAGCCCAGAACTGGACACAGTGCTCCAGCTGTGGCCTCACCAGTGCAGGAGGATGACCTCACTTGACCTGCTGGCCACGTTCTTTTTAACGCACCCCAGGAGACCATTGGCCTTCTTGGCCACAAGGTCCCATTGCTGACTCATGGTCATCCCATTGTCCCCCAGGATTCCCAGGTCCCTCTCTGCAGAGCTGCTCTCCAGCAGGTCAGCCCCAACCTGTCCTGGTGCGGGGGGTTGTTCCTCCCCAGGTGCAGCACCCTGCACTTGCCCTTGTTGAATTTCTTAAGGTTTCTCTCCGCCCAGCTCTCCAGCCTGTCCAGGTCTTGCTGAACGGCGGCACAGCCTTCTGCTGTGTCAGCCACCCCCCCAGCTTTGTGTCCTATGGAAAATGGCCATGAAGGTGATCCGAGGGCTGGAACACCTCTTCTATGAAGACAGGCTGAGAGAGTTGGGGTTGTTCAGCCTGGAGAAGAGAAGGCTCCAGGGAGACCTTATAGCAGCTTTCCAGTATTTGAAGGGGGCCTACAAGAAAGCTGGAGAGGGACTTTTTTTGAGGGCATGTAGTGACAGGATGAGGCGTAATGGCCTCAAACTGAAAGAGGGGAGGTTTAGATGAGATCTGAGGAAGAAATTCTTGGCTGTGAGGGTGGTGAGCCCCTGGCCCAGGTTGCCCAGAGAAGCTGTGGCTGCCCCATCCCTGGAGGGGTTCAAGGCCAGGTTGGACGGGGCTTGGAGCAACCTGGGCTGGTGGGAGGTGTCCCTGCCCAGGGCAGGGGGTGGCACTGGGTGGCCTTCAAGGTCCCTTCCAACCCAAACCATTCTGTGATTCTAAATATATCCCCTGCTCTGGGCAGGGCAATCCCTGAGTGCAGATTGAGGTAATGGTGACGCAGGTACTGCAGCCCCTGCCTGTTCCTGCTCCAGGCCACCTTCCTGCACTCCTCCTTCTCCTCCTCTTCCTCCTCCTTTGCAAAACATGGCGGCTCCGCAGATGGCCAGGTATGCTTTCTCCATGCACGCACTGCTGCTCACAGGCCTTGGAGGCAGCTGCCAGCTTGCTGAAAGCTGCTGCCTGCCTTTGCCTTGCTCGTGCGGGCTTCGTTCACACCTCTGTGCCTGGGGGCATGGATTAACGAGCGTGCTGTATCCCTCACCCACTTTGAGGGCTCCTCTGAGCTGTCACGCGTAGGTGGGTGTAAGATCAAGAAAGACATGAGCAATTCAGGACTCCCTGCAGGCTCCCAGAATAACGGTGAGGAGTTAGCTGAGGTACCCAGGGTAGGTGGCTGCTGTGGGCGGCTTGAGTGTGACCCAGGTTGTTAAGGACGTTGGCGCACAGGGCTTTTTGCAACAGGCTCAAACAGTGCGTGGGCTGGATGGTGCTCCCACATCACCCTGTGCTGTGTGCCCTTCAACAAGAAACCTGTGGGACTGCTCCCAGTGCCACAGGGACAGATGCAGCTTGTGTCCAAGAGGGACTGTGGAGGCTGAAGCCATTTTGGAATGACCCCGTTGCAGGTGTCCCCACTCCTGTCCCTGCTCCTGCTCTTCCCTGGAGCGAGGACAGCTCTGGGCACAGCTTTGTGCAAGTCTCAGGCCTCAGGGTGAAGCTACTGAGCTCCAGCACCCAGAGACCAGACTGGCTGGGACCCAACGTCCCGGGTGTCCTCACCTCCAGTGTGGCCATGATGAACCCTGCTCCAGGAGCTGGCCCTGGGACATGCAGTGCCCGGGGAACTGTGACCAACGGCACTGCTCTCGCACGCAGGAGCAGCTCCTTGTCACCAAGGCACAGCCGCCCTCGCGGTGATGCCCACCCGAACCACCCAGCCGTGGGCTCCCTCCCAGCAGCTCGGGTCCTGCTCGCTGGCGCAGCTCTCCGTTTCACCCCCCTCCTCCTCGGGTGCTATTTTAAGCTGGGTGCAGTCAGTGCTGTAGCGGGATGACTGATGGGGTGCATGCTGCCCCGTGGGCTGAGGAGCTGGGGGCTGCAGCTCCTGAAGTGACGAGGCTCCTGACATACCCGATAGGCTCCATCCTCCCCCTGATGCGCCCACGTTCCCCCGGTCCCTTCCAGCCCCACCTGAGGCTCCTCTCACTGCGTGGCTCCCACCCAGCCTCTGCCTCCATCTTCTCATCGGCACCCCCTCCCCAGCAGCCCCCTTCCTGCCTTGCTACCCCGTGTGTCCTGGTTTAAGTGACACAGGACTAATTTATCTTCTAACACCGGGGAAAACTGCACTTTTAGAAGACTCTAGTGTCTGAATTTGTGAAAATATTTACTTCATAGCTGGCTATGGCATGTGGGATTCAAGGTCTCGGTGTTTTCAAACCTTGCCAGGTGCAGGCATGAGGAGGAGCGAGACCTGGACACTCGACCCAAGCTGCCAATGGGATTATTTCATACCATGAATGGCACAGTCAATAGAAATCAGAAAGTTTGCTGAGTTCTCTCTCTCTCCCTTGATGGCGGCGGTCCAGAGAACTCCTCTCCCCAGTGCCGGAGCCCTGAGCCCTTCCCTTCCTCCCGCAGCCGCCGCACTCGCAGGGTCCCGCATTGGCTGTCCCTGCGGGGAGCGCACGGCTCCTGCTGATGGAATTCTTGTATATCTTATATTAGTATTGGGACCAATACTGGTTCTCTATTATTATTGTTAGTTATTTAGTCTTATCCTATTAAATCTATTTATATTTCAACCCTCGTGTTTCCTTTTTTTCCAGGGTGGGGAGGGGTCATCAGGTGATAGAATAATTGTCTAAATGACAACAAATTGTTATGGGTTTTTCAAACCATAGCACCGTGTCTCACTGATGCTCTTGTCTGTCCTCTCAAATTCAGTATGTAAATGCTGTGTGGGGACCCAAGTCCCTGACCTGAGCCTTTTTCCTTGGGCTGCCCTACAGGCACCAGAAGTCCAGGCAGGAGGAACCCAAACCCTCGTTGTTCATCCAGCAGTGGGCGTCCAGAGCCGATCAGAGCAATCTAAATGCCACCAGTGGTGTGGGCTCCATCTCCTTCAGTGCCGGTGGGAGACCAGCCCCAGGGCAGCAGCGGAGATGTCTCCCCTGGGTCCTGCCCCAGGGCCAGGTTCTGGAGGGCAATTCCCCGGCGGACTCTGCATCTCTCCAGAGATGGGCGGGTTTTGGAGGCACGGAGAAAAAGCATCTTTTCTTGTAAGAGGGACACATCTGCTGAGCCTCATGTCTCAGCTAAATGAGAGTTTAATGAAATAGTTCTCAAAATTTTGTAGTGATACATATTTTTTCCATTCTCAGCTCTGGGAATAGCTGATCCATTTTAGCTGCAACTCTCAGAAAAATTTCCCTGAAGCAGCCAGCGTGTCAAATTCCTGCCCCTAAAGGTAACATTTTAATTGACTGTAGTGGGGCCAGCGATGGAATATAACTAGCTGCCAGTAGTCATAATGAGTAGTGATTAAATATCTTGTAAAAAGAGTGAATCAAGCTACTTGAATGTAATCTATGCCCTTCTCACACATCCTCCTTTGTGGTTTTTCTCTTCTTATTTTGCAAAACAGCACGTTTGGATAGGGGAAGCTTGTGGGGGTTTTGACAGTGTAGAAAAGGGAATAAAGAACACGTTGTCACTATTATAATTTCAGCTATTGTCATTGCAAAAAATAGTAATAGAGGCAAAGTCATAAAGTTCTTACAAAAATATTTATTTCTTAAAATTTGCATTAAATATTACATCAAAAATGCAATTAATTAAATACAGAAAAAATAACCTGAGCATGAGTCTTCATTTAAAAAAATATATCTATTAAATATGGAGTGGAGTTATTGCACTTGATCCCTCCCCTATAAAAAATTAAACAGCAAACCACTAAAGTCAGATTCTGGAACATTTTCAATTTCCTAACTATCTTTAAATGACACTGAAGCATTTCCAATGGAGCCCACAGCTGGCTGTAGCTTGCTCATCCCAGCAGCCGGGGGATGGAGGGTGGCAGGGTCTGCCCTGGGACCTCAGTTCAGCTCCAGGTCACTCGTGTACTGCTGGACCCAGTCCTGTTCGGGGTTGGCACAGACTTCACGACCCTTCTTAGTGATAAACCTGTGGGATGCAAAGAGGTAAGCTTTCAGTGCAATGCACGGAGGGGAGCGCCGCCCCAAATCCAGCTTCTCCTGAGGATCAGCAAAATTTGCAGCAAATGATGCCCATCACATCGGCAGTGGTGGAGCAGGACCGATGTGAGCCCCTGTGCGCTGAGCCCATGGAGCATCACCTTGCAGCTCTTGTTCCCCCCATCCTTCCTGTCCCCGGGGCCAGCCTCCATGCCCTGTCTTTTGTAAAGGGGTCTCTGCCCCTCTGGATCCTCAGCCCAAAGGGAGAGCCCACCACTGTGCTGGAGGAGAGGACTTACACGACGGCTGGCTGGGAGCACAGGCTGTTGGTCTCATAGTAGTCCACCACGAAGCTGCGGGGCAGCTGCCGGGACGTGTAGGTGAAGCAGCAGGAGGTCGGTGGGTCGGAGCCAACTGCAAAGGGTGAAGATGGTGGTCAGCAGTGGCAAGGGCTGGGGAGCAGGGGCAGGGAGCTGGGACCGCAGACCCTTGGGTCTGGGGAGTGGGGAGGGCATGAGGGAGGAAGAGAAAAGACAATGGCTTTTTTCTTTTTTGTTTCTTTCTCTTTTGGGTTCTCCCTGAGCTGGCGTTGACACAGCCCATACCGTGCTTTGAGTTGTGCCTTGCCCATGGCAAGAGAGCCCCAATGGCCCCGGAGCACCTGCCAGAGGGTGGTCTTACATGGGAAGGGACCCAGGGGTGGAAGGGCTGGCAGAAGAACCCTGTCCCAGCAGTGACATCTCTCCTGTCCCCATTTAGAGAGGAGGAGGAGAGCCTGGACTTACTTGGTGCAGCGGAGGTCTGGTAGCAGAAGGCGGCCATGAGAACGGCGAGGGCAGCCACAGAGACCTTCATGTCAGCTGAGAAGTGGTGGCTGGAGCTGAAGCAGGCAAGCAGAGCTTGAAAGTCTCTTTTCTGTCTGGTGCTGAGACAGTCAGCAACTCCCCAATTTATGGGGTGAGGATGTCCCTGCAGCGGCTTGCGTAGGCATGGTGGAATTTCCCCCAGAGAAGAAGCTGCTTATGGTGCAGTCTCGTGGTGGAACAGAGCGGCAGTCCCAGCCCCGGAAGGGCAACGCTCCCCTCTCGGTTCAGAGCCTCTCCAGTGACACAGGGTATGAAACAGTCACTATTGCTACTATTTTTGCCTCTTTCATGCATGTCCCTTAGTAAGAAGTTCCCCTGTGGAGGTTCCTGCATTTGTCAACAGGCCATTACTCAACTTACCCAAGCAGCTTGGAGGCGAGAGTACATCCTTCCAAGAGCCGTGCAAATGGGCTGAAGAGCATGGATGGGATGAGGCCAGTTAGGGAAAAAGGGGCTGCGGTCTCCTTTACCCTGAACTGTCTCTCTCCCACACCTGCACAGCCTGTGCTGCCCCAGTAGCAGGAGATGGGAGCTATCACCAGTGGTCTCCATGTCTTGTACATGCTTCACATAGTCTGAAGGGACTGAGGGCATGTCCTGCAGCTGTGAGAGCACTGAGGCACCAACACAGATAGGGGTGGGCATGAAATAAGAGCCTCAGAAGCTGAAGCACTTGACTTTCCTCCTTGGTTTAAGGGAAGGAAGAGTTGAGATGGGATGTCATCTCCTGGAGGTGCCTGCCACACTCTAGATCCTATAAGGAGACACTAAATGACAAATTTAAGTTAGACACTTAAATTTCGGCGGCTACTGATAGGTGAGGCCTATGGTTGCTGGTCATGGAGATGCAGAGAGTCAAAAGAAACATGGAGACATTGACTGTGACCCAGAAGATGAGGCAGGAGGGGCTCCAGTAGCAGGGTGAGGAAGAAGACACTCCTTCTGAAGACAAGGAGCAGGTTAACTGAAGGATGAGGGCAGAAACTAGGGTTTCTGGCAAGAAAAGAGTCTCAGCAGAAAAGATAATGTTGTGATGACCACAGACACTGCGGAATGACCATGTTGTATGACAGAGTAAGAGCTCACAGCTCTCCGAGGGCTGGGCAAGGGCTGTGACCAGTCTTCCCAGGGTCACTGGGAAGAAGTCACAAGCCTACATATGGACTGCCATGGAGGTCTACCAAACACCTCTCTGTCCCCCAGGAGGAGAGGGAAGGCCTGTCAGGGAGCTGATGGATGCTCTGGGAAGAGCTGAGGGCTGCCCATCCATAACAAGGTGTTCCTAGAAGGACATCTCGTCTCAACAGGGAAGCAGACGCACTTCTGGGAAATGTCTCCATTTTGTCATTTTCAAGATATCATCGAGTGGTGATGTCTTGGCAGATGCTGCCTGAAAGTCAGTGGAAGGACTAAACATCAAGCACAGAAACCCCACCACACCACCAGCACCTTTGCACTGCTACCGCAGCTCTGGGCACTGACTCACTGTGTTTCTATTAAAGGTTGGCGGCTATTGACCTGGGCGCCTTCTGTAAACAACCTGGTGTTTTCCAAACATTGCTCCAATGCCATATGGTGTGCACAGCCCTCCACCAGCCATGGCTGGTAGAAGGAGAGGCAGGGCAGCCCTTGACTGGGCTGGCAGAGCTGTGGGCTGCTTAGCTCCATGCAGGTTAGCTCCATGCAGCTTAACCGTTCTGCTCCGTGCAGGCAGAGAGGGGTCCGGAGGACAATGTGGTCCTGGACTTGCACAGGAGAAGTCCCAGAGGTGGCCCACCCTCAAGGAGGCTCCTGCTGGGAGCCATGGTGGTGCTCCTGCCCCTCACCCTGGCTGGGGAGGGCAGATCTGCCCCATGGAGCAAAGGTGGCACTTGCCAAGCCCAGCATCACCTCCTTCCTGGCCACACCATGGCCAAGCTGATCCCCTCTCCATCCTTCCCTTTGCCACCTGCAGAGAGGGGCACCTTGCAGGCTCACCCATCAGTTCAGACCCCACTCCCTCCTCCACTTGTCTCCAAACACCCTGGGAGGATGAGGGCAGAGCCTGCCTCCGCATGCAGGGCGCCCAGCCAGGCAGGAGGTGGGAACCCGGTGTTTAGCTGGACGCCAGCTGGACCAGAAATCAGCTCTGAGCTAGCATCTGCTTACTTGGCTCCTCTGTCTTGTTGCTCGGGGAATATAACTTGTAGATGTACGTAAGAGTGTGGTTCGCCTCTGAGCTGTTACCCGTGATTGTACCTTCAAGCATTCATGGGTCATGTCTTGAGATCTGCCACCTACAGCCATCTGGTCCTGTCCTGCTCCCAAGGCACACGATGTGGGTAGGGCAGGCAGGCGAAATGCCATTTATGGTGCAGAAACGTGCTGATAAAAAACAAGTTTCATTAAAACAGAAGAATTAGTTGGAAATCTGTGTTGATTACTCAAATGTTTTCAATTAGATTCTTTTCTGTTTCAGGAAGCTGAAAACCTCCATGCCTTTATACGTTTGTCAGCAAGCAGATGCCAAATTATTTTGGACTGTCAGGGACTGTTTTTTAATTAATAATAAAAAAAATTCTTTAGTTTAGCTGAATCCGTTTAGGATGAGTTTAGCCTAGATAATGTATGTTACAGAGGGCAAGTAAGGGCTGAAACTTTTCTAAGATGAAAGCCAAAAATACCCCCAGGGTGTTTGCTTCCCTGGGGTCTGTTTTTTTCCTTAAAAATCTGACAAGCCCCAACTCTGCCAGCTCATTGTAGGCTGCATGGAGGCGGGGGACTACAGTCATATCAGTGATACCCTGGGATGTTGCAACATGCTCCTAAAAAACCTTTCCTTACCCACTCACCCCACTTCCAGTCATGGTGAAATGAGAAAGTAATTTCTTCCAGCTCTTTCCCCTTTTAGAAAGAGAGGATGCTGCATGTCTCAGATGAAGGACCACCTAGCCCAGGAGGTGCTCTGAGATGGAGACATGGCCATGGAAGAGTGGCCAAAGTGGGCTGGAGCATCTCAGGGGGAATGAGGTTCATATCACAGCAAAATGGCGGTGTAACATGGAAGTTTTCCCACCGTGGCTCCGTGTGGTTTCAGGATTCATGACCCAGTCCGTGGTCTACCCTTGCCCCCACCACCAGCAGGCAGTGCTTGGAGTCAGCAGGACAGGCTGTCCGAGGCCATCTGGCTGATGTTGCACCAATTTACATAGAGAGATATGGTAGAGATTTTCTGTAAGCCCCCAAAAATCCCAGGAGAAAGTGCAAGTAAAGCAAATGCCCAAAATAAATTGGGTGATAGCAGAAATAGGGAAATTCTTGGTCTTGAATGAAAGGGGAACCCTGAAAAAAATGGTGAGACTGGATGATGTAAGTTGCTATTAATAGCAGGTTTTAATGCTGAGGAGTCAGGATCCGGTCAGAAAAGGAAGTACTTAAAAATGTCCTGAGTTCAGAAACTGTCTGTAGGACAAGATCCACTTCCACCTGCAAGTCTCCATCCTGCCCTGCTCAGAGCTCAGGCGCCGGTGACTTTCCACCAATGTCCAGAAATTTCATCCCCACCATTCTTGACATATCTGTAGAAATGTTGGAATTTTTCAGATGACGTCATGTCCTGGAACTGGCTCCAATGGGACACTGTGTGTGGGAGAGTGACTGGGAACCATCTGTGTCCACGGCACTGGGTGAAGGGGAGAGCACGGCCACCCCGGCCGCCTTGCACAAGAGACATCTTCGCGTTTCCCCGAAATCGTGTCATGCCAGGAAGATCTTCCCAGCTGATAAGAAAAATGTATCTCATTAAAGTTTCAACCTTCCTCCAGCGAGGGCATTTTCTGGGGGGGGAAGTACCCAAGGGAATACCATCACTTTCTAATGGCTGATGCATCAAATTTTTCCTCACATTTCTTTTGAAACAAAACAAAACAAAACAAAGAGGATTAAAGGTACAGTATTTCAAACCAACTGAAAGTGAAAAAAACCCCCACCTCCTTGTTCCACACTCCTCTCCATCCTTGGAATGAAAGGAAAAGAAAGAAACAGGGAAAACTTGAGTTTTAGCATGTTTTTGAGCCGTAGGGAAGCAGCTGTGGGGCCGCGCAGCTGCGACAGTCTGAGTGCTCCTGGCCTACCCCGACTGCCGGCACCCACAGCATCCCTCAAACCCTGCAAATGCCTGAGAAGAGGAGGCTGCCCTGGAGGACAGCCCAGCTCAGTCAGACCTTTGGAGCGTCAGAAGGAGCAAGGAAGAACAGGGTGAAAATTCAGAGCTCTGGTAGAATGAAAAACAGAAGCAGTTTATAAATGAATCCACTGGGCCTTGTGTGCTTGTCATAATCAAGCAAAAAGGAAAAGAAGGAAGCCGTAAATGGATTGTTTTCATTTTCATTGCTGCTCCTGGAGCCCAGCTCTGCAGGAGGCCTGGCTGGGCTGGCTGGGTGCAGAGCGGCCGACTGCACCCTGCGGGTGCTCTGGGGACGGCCGAGCATCACAACCCCCCCTGCTCACAGAGGGGGCTGAGGACAGGCTTAACCTTAAACTTCTGTCAGGGCCATTGCCACAGCTGGGGGACTCCCCTAATGCACGGCCCTCGCACCTCCTGAAGTCCCCGTGTCCACCAGCACTGGCTTGGCCCCTCTGTTTGCAGCACGCTGGTGGGGATGCGCCGGGTCCCCCCCAGCACTGGCGGGGGTAGGAAGCCACACGGGAGGTGTGAGCCTCCGCTCTCACAGCGAGGTCTGAGCTTTCCAGCTGCGGCAGTCGTGCACGGAGGCGGGCGGCAGAGCTCGGATGTTTACTGGCCTCATGATTTATTTTGGGCTCCCTGCAAAGCTGCAAACCACTTCCCACGTGTGGGGACTGTTTGGAGGTCAGGGCGCTTGCAGTGTCTCTCTGAAGCACAGGTCCCATCCTGCTCCCCATCATGCTGAGGCTTTTGCCACCCCAGATGGGCTTGTGCCCTTCAAAAGGGCCATTGTCCGGCTGCCCCAGCCAGCACGGGCTCTGCCTGGCACCCACATCCCCTGGAGGAGAGGGGGGGGCTTGGGGAGCTCCGGCACCACCCGCCGGCATGCCACAGCCCCGCAGCCTCCCCCTGTGGCCTCGGCATCCCTTGGGGACCGTGCAGAGAGGTGCAGCCGCAGGAGGGACTTGCTGGGGACGGTTTGGAAGTGGGAGCGGAAAAGAGCTGGACTTGGCATCGCCTTTGCCCCAGGCCGTGAGCGGAGGGACAAGCTGTGACCCCCGGGGCGCTGCACCTCTGCCCCAGGCGAAACCACCAGCATCTCCCAGACGGAGCACCCCACACCCCAGAGCTCGCACCTGCTTGTGGGTTTATGGGCAAGAGGATCAAATGGCTAGCAGGAGTGACAGGGTGTCATGGTTTTGGCCAAATTGGCCAATGGCTGTTGACAGATGCTCTCTCTCCACCTCTCATATGCAGAGAGGAGGAGGAGAGATAAAGAGATTTACGAGTTTAGAAGAAACTAAACTACTTTAAGGAAATATTAATAATAAAATAAAAAGGAAATAATGAAATAGATATAGTATATACAAAGCCCTATTAAGCTCCCAGGATGACGTCACCGGCAGGCACTGGGGAAGTCCCAGGCTGGACTCAGCGACGGGTGGGAACTGGATCCCAGAGCTGGAGTCAGGAACCCACAGATCGGGATCAAAGGCAGATGAACAGACAGGGCCCTGCTCGGACGTCAGCCACTGAAGGAAGAGCGTTGACCCTTTGATCCCTCAGCTTTTACACCGAGCATGGGGCAGATGGGATGGAATACCCTGTTGGTCAATTTTGGGTCACCTGTCCTGTCCGCTCCTCCCAAAGGTGGGACCCCTCTACGCTTTTCCGCTTCCCACCCTCCAACGGGGCAAATAACGAAATTAGCTGACCTTGGCTGTTACAGCAGTAAGTGTAAGCGAGAGCCTCTCTGCCTGCCATTCCTTGGCACTAACTGTAAACATTGGTCTTATCACTCTGAGAACAAACTGTTTTTGGCACAACGTGCTGTTAATGTCAGGGAGTTAGAAGAGACCTAGCTAAGAAGTAAAATTACTGAACAGAAAGTTGGTTCTGTTTTACCTCAAACCAGGACACGGGCAGGATGTTCAGCCCAGAGAAGAGAAGGCTCCGGGGAGACCTTCCAGCCCCTTCCAGTCCCTCAAGGGGCTCTAGGAAAGCTGGGGAGGGACTCTGGATCAGGGAGGGGAGCCATGGGACGAGGGGGAATAGTTTTAAACTGCAAGAGGGGAGATTTAGATGAGATCTGAGCAAGAAATTCTTTGCTGTGAGGGTGGTGAGCCCCTGGCCCAGGTTGCCCAGAGAAGCTGTGGCTGCCCCATCCCTGGAGGGGTTCAAGGCCAGGTTGGACAGGGCTTGGAGCAACCTGGGCTGGTGGGAGGTGTCCCTGCCCAGGGCAGGGTGTTGGAATTAGATGGTCTTAAAGGTCCCTTCCAACTCTAACCATTCTATGATCCTATGAATACCCCTTTATGTGCTCCAACATCCTTCTGATAGTGCTAATGTGCCAGGGGTGGAATGGTGCAGCCCCCATAGGTGAGGTGTACCCCCAGGGGAAGGGGGAAAGCAGACAAGACTTCCTCATCAGCCTGGGGACAACCCTCACCACCATCCGCATCACTTTGCCCTGAGGCTATGTGCTTTGTGCTCTTGGTGAGGGCAGGATTTCGGGGTGGATTGGAGGAGTCCCAGAACCTCTGGGCTAATTCAGGTCACCATCTATCCCAGGGCATGAGGACTCAGCACCCTCTATAAGATCCTTCCCTACAGTCTTCCTCTTTGAATAATTTTAGCTTTCTTTTTCTGCCTGGACCCAAACAAATCTCATGTCCCAGTCGTGGTGAGGCTAAAATGACAAACAATGGCTTGTTTCCGGGAATTATGAAGGAAGCTTGGGAGAGGTCAGCTTATAAATACTTAAACTGCAGGAACTGTGACAGCAGAGGTCTCTGGGATTTGACAGAGAAGTGAAAACCAGAAACAGAAAATGGAAAACAGAAGCCGTCCTGGGAGGCGCGGGAGGGGGAATGGCTGTGGGGCAGCCTGGCCGGAGCTGGCAGTGGGGCAGCAGCCGGGCTGCGGGCAGTGACCTGGTGCCTGTGGCAGGGGGACGAGGGGTGACCCCTTCCCGGAGGCTCCTCGGCACTGCGGGGGAAACACCACCCCATCTGACAACGGGCAGGTTTGTACGCGCTGATCAGTGTGTGCCGATGACAGATCCAAGCGACTGCAGCGAGCAGCTCCGTGCAGAGCCTCCTCCTCCAGCTCTGTCAAATTCATTAGCAGTAAATGGTGGCTCCTTACCTTCCACTGACCATCTCAGGGCGTCCACATGGAGGACACAGCTTCCAGATGGTCAGTCCTTCCTGAGGCAGGTCACATCCCGCTCCCATGGCACCTCCCCGCCACCCCTGGGCACATGGCACAGCGAGCGGAATGGCACTGTGTGGAGGTTGGCTGGAGAGCAGAAGCTGTGAAGTTCCCATCAGCAAAGCTGGTGTTAGCCACAAAGCTGTCTTTCTGTAGCCACAACCTTTCTCACCCAGCAATGCAGCGCTGGCAGCCGGCGTTTATCACTTCCCCGCACACCCGCTGTGAGTTGCAAGCACAGAGGAACGTAAAACTCCCACTGTTGGTTTCTGCATGATTTATTTCCATGGCAAAAAGCCATAATTGGGTTTTGCTCTGCAGCAATTCAGCTGAAGGCTGGAGCCACTTCTTGTTCTGCCATGTACCTCTGCCCAGAGCTGCTCAGAACTACCCAGGGAAAGCAGACCTGGTCCTGTCAGGCTTGCTATGAATCCAGCAAAGTCCAACACCTTCTCCGATACCCAGGGGGGGATTTGCAGGGTCTTTGGCCCCAGTAAAAGTACACCCTCGGCCTCGCTGGTGATGCCTCTGCCCATCTGCAGGGTGAGCCGGCAGCCGACAGCACCAGTGTCCGGGGTTGTAATGCCAGATACGGCCCTGCAGGGAAGCAGGAGTGCAAAAGAGATCCTCCTGGGGCGTGAGTGCGCAGGGGAGCAGGTCGTCACCTCTGTCAGGGGCTTTGAACCTTCTTTCTGTCTCTGCCAGAGACGAGGTGATTTGTGAAGGATGGTGTCTCCGCTGCTCTCACTGGCAGCTCCAGGGTAGCCGAGTGGGGAATTTGTACTTCTGGGGATGAAACTCCAGGACCTGGAGCTCACCCACAGGCCTGAGCATCCTCTCTGCAGTGGAGGGGGCTCCAACTCCATCTGCACCCTCCGGCTGCGGCAGGACATCAGGACATCCCAGGTCCCCCCTCTCCCTGCAGAGCTCTGCTTTGCCCGGCTCCCAGGGCAGGAGCTGCCCCAGCCACCGCACAGTGCTGACATCCCGCCCAGGCTCGAAACTCTCGCTCATGCCAGGCAGGTTCTTCACCACTTGTTTCTCACCTTTTTGGCCAGAAAATCCATCCTGGACTCAAAAGAGCTTTTGGAGGGGAGGTTCAGGCTGACGAAATGCCTCCAGTGTGGCAAACTGCTTCTTCCAGCAAACTCCCTGCTCCCCTGGGGGCTGAGGCTGGGGGTGGCAAAGACCCTCTTGCCAGGGTGAGATCCTGCAAGCTGATTGCTTCATGGAGGCCTGTGGCTGTTACGGCGACCGTGCTCTGCGCAGCAGGTGAGATGGCATCGCGTGGTGCGTGCTCCTTGCAGGCAGTGGGTTGTCAAGAAGAAGCTGTGAAGTTCCCATGGGCCAGCAAAGATGGAATGGCTGGCTTGGTGGATGGGGGCAGGGCAGTGGACGTGGTTTATTTTGACTTCAGTAAGGCTCCCATAACATCCTCATAGGCAAACTGATGAAGTATGGATTAGATCGATGGCAGTGAGAGGGATGGGGAGCTGGCTGAACGGCTGGGCTTGGGGGGTTGTGATCAATGGCACAAAGTCCAGGTGGAGGCAGGTCGCTGGTGCGGAACCCTAGGGATCAGTACTGTTTAATGTCTTAGTGACCTGGATGACAGGACAAAGTGCACTCTCAACAAGTTTGCAGATGACACAAAGCTGTGAGGAGTGGCTGGCACACCCGAGGGACATGCTGCCATCCAGGGGGACCTTGTCAGGCTGGAGAAATGAGCTGACAAAAACCTCATGAAGTTCAAGAAGGAGGAGTGCAAAGTCCTGCCCCTGAGGAGGAACACCCCCAGGCACAAATATACACTGGTGCCAACCAGCTGGAAGGCAGTTTGGCATAAAAGGACCCAGTGTCCACTTGTGGTGGACACCAAACTGGACATGAGTGACAATGTACCCTTGCCACAAAGAAGGCCAACACTCTCCCAGGCTGCATTAGGAAGTGTGTCACCAGCAGGCCAAGGGAGGTGACCCTTCCCCTCTGCTCAGCACTGCTGAGGCCACTCCTGTAGTGCTGGGTCCAGTTCTGGGCTCCCCAGTATAAGAGACATATGGACATACTGGAGAGAATCCAGTGAAGGGCCATGAAGATGGTTAAGGGACAGGAGCATCTCTCCTAGGAGGAGAGGCTGGGAGAGCTGGGACTGTTCATCCTGGAGAACAGATGGCTCAGGGGGATCTTATCAAAGTGTATGTGGGGAGCAAAGTAGATGAAGCCCGACTCTTCTCAGTGGTGGCCAGCGACAGGACAAGAGGCAACAGGTAATTCTATTTAAGCACCAGATAAAACTTGACTACTGAACACTGAAACAGGTTGCCCAGAGGGGTTGTGGAGTCTCCATCCCTGAAGATATTCAAAGCCCAACTGGACATGGTCCTGGGCAGCCTTCCCAGCTGACCTGCTTTGAGCAGGGGCTGGACTGGATGACCTCCAGGGGTTGCCTCCAGCCTCAGCTCCTTGCTGGTCCGTGTTAAGCCAAGCACTGAGGGACTGGTGTGGGCAGAGCGCTTTGGGCAGCACAGAGCCCGCAGTCCAGCTACCTCTCAGCTCCATGTGCTGCAGTTTGGCAACCTTTTATAAGCACCCGACACATCACAGCACGAGCATGCTTTGGAGCTTGCCTGGTTTTGTTTTGTTTTTTTTTTTTCCCCGGAGTTGCATAATCTTAGGCCAATGTTCTGTCTTTTGCTATACAGACTCACAGGGAAAATCCCTCCTGTAGTTTAGATAAATAGCTTTCCTATTTGTGTCTGTGCCACTTGGCACATTTTAGTTACCTTTTGATTTGCTGAAATCGAAAATGAGCACTGAGTCAGAGCTCAACGTACTTGGCTCCAATGTAAACCATATCCCTTTCTTTCTGACTTTTCTTTTTTTTTTTTTTTCTGCCCCTAATTCCCTTTGGCTCTTTCACTTTCGTGACGTCCTCTGTCATCATTCTGGAATTTCCACTCAGGCTTCTCCTGCTGCCTCCAGGACTCCCTATTAAAAGGGAGCTGAATCCAGCTGCTGCCGTCTGAGCCCCATCTGCCAGAGCTTCTGGTCCTGCTCCGACCGCTCTCACCCGACGGGAAGATGAAGGTCTCTGCAGCCGTTCTTGCTCTTCTCCTCATTGCAGCCTCTTGCTCCCAAACTTTCTCGGGCCCAGGTGAGTCCTGCTTTTTCATTTGTGAAGGGAGAACAGATCTGAGCCTTCACTGTCATTTCTCCATTGAGCTCCCCTGGCAGACAACTGGCAGTTTTTCAGCATTTGTACCATGCTCCATTCTGCACTGAGATCAGCTACATGTAGGAACCCCAGAATTAGAAAATGACCCATCCATCCATCCATCGATCCATCGATCCATCCATCCATCCATCCATCCATCCATCCATCCATCCATCCATCATCCAGCCATCCGTCCAGCCATGCTGGACTCGGGATACTTGCTCCTGGTTATAGTTTAGAGACTCCAGTCTCTGCCCTGGGGCTGGGGCAGGGGGGGAAATGAAACTCTGGCCAAGGACTGGGTGGGAATGTCCTATAATACCCGACAATACTGTTCCCGACATTGGACCAGATGATCCCCAATGTCCATTTCAACCTTAATTATTCTCTAATTCCTCTCTCCCTTCCCTGCCAGCACAGCTCCCTGAGCTGATGGGCTGGCTGCTCTCGACGCACAGCCCAACACATGCTCATGTTGTCTCTCCTTGCCTCTTCCAGTTGGATCTGACCTCCCAGTCTGCTGCTTCTCTTACACACAGCACAAGCTCCCGCAGAAGCGCATCCTGCGGTATTACAGCACCAGCACCAGCTGCACCCTGCCGGCCATCGTGTAAGTACCAGCGCTGACCCCTGGGTGTAGACCAGCTGGGGCAGTGTGGGGACAGCTGCTGTGGGCTGTGCGTGGGTGAGCGACCAGCTCTGCAGGGCGGCTGTGGGCACGGGGGTCTGCAGCAACAGAGCAGGGTGAGGGGAACCCCAAGGGGAAAGGGCTTGCCCAGGGAGTGCCAGGGATGCTCTTGTGGGGATGCCCAGGGATGAAGAGTGGAGGAGGCAGTGTGGAAAAAGGGATGGGAGTGGGGGAAATCACAGCCACCCACTGATTTCAGCATCAGCTTAGGGCACAGGGGAGAACCTCTTGCAGTGTCCCAAAGCTGGGGTCCAGGCTCTTCTGGGATGTAGGTCTGAGCAGAGATCTAACATGTCTCATGCCTGTTCCAAAGGTTCATCACAAAGAAAGGCCGCCAGGTCTGTGCCAATCCCAGTGACACCTGGGTTCAAAGTTACCTGCAAAACTTGAAGCAGAACTGAGCAAACCAAGATGGCAAGCGTAGCTGCTGTCATGCATGGGTTGTGTCATCCTGAGCTCCTGTGATGGAGCAGGACTCCGGGGCAACAGGAGCTGCATGAGCCCACGTCATCTGCAGGCGGCTCCAGGGGACTGCTGAAAGGCCACCACGAGACACCTCGTGTTGGGGTGCTGCTGCTTGCCCTCAGCTTGCACGGACCAGTCTGCAACCTCATCCCTCCGCCCTGACACCTCCACCTGTGGCCTGGGAAGGCCCATGGGACTGCACCTCTATTATTCTTATATTATTTTAAATTATTTAAGAAATTATTGTATGGGTTAGGCAGTACTTCTGTGGATAATAATGGTATTTATGGGAGGGTGGCTCAGAGTCTCAGTGTTGGGTGATGGGTGGCCCTGGCTTACATGTGTGAAATCATGATTCTGGAGAATAAAGTATGTGGACAAAACCTCTGCTTCTTTCCCTTTATGTGCCTCTGTGGTATTCACCTCACCCTGAGCCAATCTGCACACTCTCTATGGCATGTGATGATGGGAAATGGTTTGAGGCAAAACCATAAAGTTTCCGTACTGCAGACTTATGAATATCCTCCGATACCTCACTCCCCCACCACATACACCCCCGCCTCCCACATCTTCTGCAGAATTAGACATGTTGGATATGGGTCTTTTACATACCTGAATATGCTCCCCACACACCCCAGGCACATCCCGTGTGCTTGCTTGCCGCTCCCAGCCCCACACGCCGCACCCCAAGCTGGTCCCTGGGTGCAATGGGGTGGTGACGGGACACATCGCTGTCAGGGGTAAAAGCTGCCAGAGGCCTTGAGAGGGGGAGCAGGGAGAGCGGCTCACGGTCAGATGGGAGGACGGAGAGGGCATGGAGCTGCCACAGTGCTGGGGCTGCCCTGGGAGCTGGCAGGTACCTGGGGTTCGTAGGTTGCTTGTCTGCCCTTGTGCCGAGGGTGCCGGGGCGCAGAGCAGGGCTAGTTCCCTGCCTGTACCCACACTGTGAGCCATCACTGCCAGATGAGCAGTGGTGTTTCCCAGCACAGAGCCCACAGGAACTCACATGCACACTGCTAGCAGCCCTGAGGCATCTCTCCTCCCACGGATCTGCTCCTCCGAGACATCACCGCATCTCTGCCTGCCAGCCCTGGCGTGCAGCTGGGTCCTGCAGAGCCCGTCAGTGCTGCCTGGAGAGGGGCAGGGACCCCAGCTTTCCTTCTGACCACCCCAATGGGGGGTTGTTCCTCGCTTTTCCACCTGTAAAACAAAGGGAAGGGTTCAGCTACGCTGCAGGGGTAAAACAGCCCCCAGCAAACCTGCTGCCGTCATTCCCAGGACCTGGCTTTGCATGGGAACATGAATGGGAGGGAGCAGGTCCCAAGGGTAAAAGCCCATGGCAATCGTACTCAGCACTCCTCTGCTTCTGCACACTGAGAAGAAATGTCCCCAACAGCACGGTCACCCAGAGGTGACCTGGCCTGGCAGCCATCCTGTTCCAGTCGGTATTTCTTCTTCCTAATGAAAAGCAGCCTTTCTGTTATTGTTTCATTATTTCCTGCAGCTGTACAGCAGAGTAGGCAACCCCAAGGTTGGGAAAGCACCTCCACGTTGTCTTGTGATTTCCCTCCAGCCTTGTGTTTTCCAGGCTGGGGAGTTGGCTGCAGGCAGGAGGGCTCATGGGGCACCCAAAGAGCAGCATCCCAGCAAAGGGCAAACCCAGCCCAGCACTGTGCTGTGTCCCGGGAGATGGTGCTGGTGACGGCTCCTCTCCAGCTCCATGGGGACGGCTCCTGACCGCTCTGCTGGGAGGATGCTTTGGGAAAGGTACAGGATACCCCTGAGGGCATCCCGACCCCCCTGCGCCTGCTGCATGCTCAGTTGCCTTTTGTGCTGAGAAACCGAGTGCGGTGCTGCAGAGGAACAGCAGAATAGTCCCTGATCTGGGGCTCCGCGTGCTGCGAGGGGATGGAGAATGTGAGAGGGAAGGCTCGGGGGGGGGTGTGTGTCTGAGGTTTACCCCAGGCCCGGGGTCAGTGGACAGGCTGGAGAGGCAGGAGGACTCGGAGCTGCAGCCGGCTCTTCTCTGGACAGTCCCTGGCCAGGAGCCCAGGTGCATGTGGGAATTTCCCTCTCCAGCCTTTCTGGTTTTGGTTTCCTTCCTGAAGGTCCAGGAGCAGCAGCCAAGCAGGGAGAAATACTGCTGAATCCAGGGGATGTATCGCCTGCTCTTGATGGTCCTACCTGGAGGCTTGGGGCAGCAGCAGCCCTTTCTTGCCTGCTGCACAGAAATCTGCAAGAGATGGCTCGGCTATAAATCAGTCCTTGGCCCCGACACCCTTCTCTGTGTCAGTCCTGACAGCCCAACACTCCATTTCCTGCAGGTTTCTTTGCTCTGCAAGCACTTCACGGGCATCTGTGCTGCAAAATGGGGTGTGAGTTGGGATGGGCTGCGTCACGAGACTGCGTGTGGGACATGGGGCACAAACATGGAGCCAGGCATCAAGTCGTGAGATCCAAGTCAGGACTCAGCAAGGCCAAGTGGTTCACCAGCCAGACCTGAGCCAAAGGAATGAGGTTCTGGTAGAGAGGCAAGGGCAGAGTTCAGCTCCCCAGCTGCCTGCTGGAAGGTTGCTCAGCCATCAGGCTTCTCATGTGCTTACAGAGGAGGCCAAAAGCCAAGGCCAACTGCTCCCATGGGGCCTGGCAGGTTGATTCGCTGAATCCCATGAACCACAGTCTTTTCCTTCACTGCCTGCTGTGGAAGAAGACACCTAGAAGGTCAGGAGACCCTCATGGTGCCATGGGCAAAGCATCTGGTAGCCCAGTTCTCTCTGGTCTTTTTGAGAGCATGAAGCCTGGGGCTGTCCCCTTTCTCCCAGGGAAGCTGGGAGAAGCCCTGGGAAGGGAGGTGAGCCATGTAGACCTTCAGACTCAATGGCTGCAGATCCAATGCTGTCTCCCTGTTGGCCCCTGTTCCTAACCTGATTCTGTAGCTGCTCCCTCCATCAGCCCCTGCAGGGAGGTTCTCACCTCCTTTTGCTCTCGGATGTTCTTCTCAACACGAGAAGTGCAGTTGTGGTTATTTCTAGCCAATCCTGCTCTGCTCTGGGTGAATCCACCTCTGTCTTTGGACTGTTTTTTCCTCTCCTGGAGGAAGAAGAGCTCATGATGATGACATGTAATGCCTGAGGAACAGGCATAACCTGCTCTGACTCCTTGGTCTGGAGAGTTCTTATTCTCTGGCCATACACATCCACATTGTGTCCTCTCCTGGTGATACGGATTCAGTCCTGCACCCCAGATGTCTCCATCTGTCCCTGACACAGCTGTGTGGTGCTTCACAAACACTTGTCAGAAGCTTTCCAGGAAACATGTGAAGGACTATTTCTACACCACCAGCAGGTCCCAGCAGCCAGTTGTGTGGGTACGGGCTCTTGCCCGTGCAGGAAGCTTTCGGCTCAGACACACAAATCTTTCTTCCTCTTGGGACCAAGAGTGGGGCTTGTTGCGGTGTTATCTGGGATTGACCATCTCGCAGTCCTGGCACGGAGAGATGCTTTCCCATTGCAAGGAGAAGGCTGAGAAGGACCTGTCGACGCCAACGCTGGGATGATCCCAGTGGAGGGAGGATGAGAGGTTGTTCCTGGTATCCCATGGGTGCAGCCAACCCAGCACAGCTGAGAAAGTGCTCCCGGGCGAGGTGTTTGGTGTGCAGCAGAGAAATACCCAGAAGGTGCCTGTCCCAGGAGACACCAACCCACGCTCTGCAGTGGCCACTTGGACCTGTGGTCTCCCTGCCTGCGGGAGCCAGTGGCAAGTTGAGGCAGAGCCAGGAGTCTGACCCAGGGACCTTCTCTGGTTTCTCAGCACCTCCCCTTGGCTGGCTGCCCTGACATCAGACAACAGTCACAAAAAGGACATTCCCCAGCCCTGCTGTGACTCTGCAGCTCTGTGGCAGTGCATCCCTTTCCCACCACAAAGGTTTCCTGGTCCTCCCCACTTCCCAGCTTCATCACCAGGAAGAAACACCAGGTCTGTGCTGACCCTGACGCCGTCTGGCTGAAGGTATTTGTGAACTTTTTGGGGGACACACTGAGATGGTCACCCCGGCCTGGTCCCACAGTGCTCCAGGCCCTGGGAGCCCAGGGCCAATGCCAGCTTCTTCCACTCCTCCTGCAAAGGAATGATTTTGGTGTCATGGGCCAAAATCTTCAGGGTCCTGTGTGCAGGGCAGCAGGACCTGTGGGCCCAATGAGGAGTGCTGGCCCCATCAGCCCACCCAACCCAGCCAGACTCTGCAAAGGCAAGCTCGTGCCTCAGCTTCCCCATCTGTAAATAAGAGATAGCAATGCTTAAAATCTTTCTGTGAAGTACTCAAGGAGCCACTATATGAAAGCAAACCAACATGATTATCTGATTATTCTCATGTTCAGAAAGACCTGACTGATTTTTATATCCCTTCCCTGCTTCTCTCCGCTGCCGGGCTGTGTCCCAGCGGCCCCCTGCCTCCTGTCACAGTGGGCTGTGCCAGAGCTGCTTTTCAGGGATGCAAAACAGAAGCTTGTCCCTCTCCCCTCCTGCTGAGCTACCTGCACAGCCTGCAGAGCATCTGGGCTCCTTTGAGAGCTAACCTTGGGCCGCCGCCTTCTACCTTGAGGGAAGGGGCATTTCAGGTGTGCTGCTAATTAGCAATTTTCACCCTTATTCTGTAGACATGGTTTTATGCTGTCTTTAAGGAATAAAGCATCCTGCTCGTAATGCCTGTCTCCATCACAGAGCTTGGACACTGATGGACCTCCTCCCTGATGCGCAGGCTTCCCCTTCCCACCCACCCCCAGCAGAGTGGTCCTTTTGGGACCCCCAACCCTACTCTCCACAGCCCAGACCCCTGGATGCACAGGGGAAGGTGTGGGGACCCAGCCATGAGCTGTTTGGGATGGAGTTGGCCCCTGGCTCCCTGTGGAGCACATTGTCCCCCGTCTCCTCCTGCCAGGTCCTTGTTCACTCTGTAAGGCTTCTGTCAGGGTGGGCTGTGGGGCAGCACCCCTGTCCCCCAGCGCCTCTGCCTGTAAATCCCACTGACCCGACAGGGCTCTTCCCATCCCAGACCTAAGCACTGGGATCCCTTCCTCCGCTGTGTCCTCCCTCCCCCTCCTCTGCCCCTGTCCTCTGCTGCCAGCCTCCCAGCTCCCTGCCTCTTTTCTCTCTGTATCTCCTTGATGACTCACTGCCCTCTGCACCCCAGGGTGCCCTGCAGCCACCCCTCAGCACCCAACTCCACTCCCCTGCACCTTTCCTCCCCATCCCAGGGACAGCCACCCTCTTCTGCCTGGGCCTGTGCCACCTTCTGCCCCATCATCAAGGATTTGGGACCCCCTCCATCCCTGAGACCCCCTCCAACCCTGGGACTCTTAGGACCCTCTCCATCCCTGAGACCCCCTCCAACCCTGGAACAGCTGGGACACCCTCCATCCCTGAGACCCCCTTTCATCCCTGGGACCGTTGGGACACCCTCCATCCCTGAGACCCCCTTTCATCCCTGGGACCCTTAGAACCCCCTCCATCCCTGAGACCCCTCCATCCCTGGGACAGCTGGGACCCCCTCCATCCCCGAGATCCCCTCCATTCCTGCGACCCTTGGGATGCCCTCCACCCCTCAGCACCTGGGCAGCACACAGGCAGGTGTCCTGCCAGGATGCAGGAACAAGATCAGTTCAGGTTGTGGCACCAGCTCTCCGTGCACCGACATCTCGGGGCTCCCTCCACTGCCTGCTCTCACTGGGAGGATGCTCTGCCAACTCAGCCTGGCAGAGCCGGGGCTACCAGGGCTGCGAAGGCCCCTTGCTAACCCCAGCCTCATGGCTGGGGCAGCCCCCTCCTCTTTGGGGACCCTCATCCTGGGCACTGAGAGCCTCCTGTGTGCCCTTGGGCTCTGTGAGGTTTCTGCACCCATTCCCTGCACTGACACAGGGAGCTGCTGCTGGGGACAAGAGTCCCAGGCTGTGGAGAGCCCCAGGAGCGGTGGGTGAGAGCTCTGGTCTCAGGTCCTGCCAGAAATAGAGACTTTGAGGCAATTCAAAAGGAGCTCCAGTAGGAAATGCTCGTTAATAAACAGGGAGACCTGTGGAGAGGTGGTGATGAGCAAGGGGAGAAGAGGAGACAACCTGAGCATTTGCAGACCGCTGTGGCACTAATGGGCTTGGGGGTGTTTTATGGACACTATAACTCACACTGGTTTGCTTGCCCCGAATTATGGAGAATCACTTGTTGCTAGCAGTGAGGGGGGCCTGAGAAATCACTCCCAGGAGTGATGAGTAGCTCATTTTGTGGTGGAAAATGTTCTGGGAGGTGAAGTTCTGACATGCACAAGCTGCCAGATGGGGATACTCTTGGCCAAGGGGTGATACAAAAGCTTCCAAGCTTTTGCTTCAGACAGCTCTGAATATGACAGCACAGAGAGCAAAGATCCCTGTCACCGCCGCAGAGCTTCAGCAGCAGACCCGGCAGATATCAACAAAGATATCAACTAGTTTTAAATGCAAACCACAGGCGGATAGTTTTGTCATCAAAACCATCAAACCACAGGCTGATACTTTTGTCAGTTTTACCTGGTACAAAAGATCTCTTGTGCTTTTTTAAACCAAATTGGTGTTTTCTTCCCAAAGCAGCTGAAGAAAAGCAGATAACTGGCGTGTGTCTTTTGGAGTAGAACGCTAACAGAGCGCACCCAGAGCTGAGCACAGCTCAGGCTGCATCCCCAGAGGAGCCTGTGGTGGGGACGTGGTCCTGGCTGGCCAGCGCTGAGCCACCCTCCTTCGAGCTCGCTCCAGAGACGCCACTGCACCCCTGGCCTGTGATTTCCAGCGGGTCCAGCTCCACCAGCTCCTGATATGATGGGGGGAAAGGGCTGGGGCAGAGGGCTGGGAAGAGCCTCCGCAGCGGCGCGAAGGCTGGGAGGGAGCAGCCCTGGGAGGTGCTGGAGTCGTGATGGGGCCGCTGCTGCTGCGGTGCTGGGAGCAGGGAGGTGATGCAGAAGGGGAAGGCTTTCCGGGCTAAGGAGGCTGAGGCATTTACAGCTGGGAAGTTGGGATTCTCCCCTGCCTCTCCCAAAATAGTTCTAGTGGGGTTCTATTGGCCCCATTTTTTCAGGCAGGAGGGGAAAAACCTCTTCCGGAGCTGACACAGAGAGAAAAAATCTTTATTCCTTTGGCACCAGCAAGAGACAGCGTTTTGAGAACAAGGCTGAACAATGTGGTTCCACAATAAGCATCCTGTAAGTAACCAGCATACCACTTCCTCGGCTAAGGAGACAGATCTGACTCACAGCGTCCACCGTACCGCGGCAAAATGCAGCCAGCTGACTTGGGAGTCAGCCTGGCTTTACATGGCAGCACTCATACCCAATTTTGACAGACCACTTCCCACAAATAGCTCTGGGGATAAAATCCCCCTCCCATTCTAGCAGCAGAGGCACAAGGAGGGGACAGTTTAGCCACATGTCACACAGCAGGCTACGCCAAGATGGGTCTGCAAGGCCAGGAGGTCCCCAGCATCACAGCTGCCCATAAGGGTGGCTAAATGGTCGTGGAAAAATGACACCTTTGCAAGACAAAAGGAACTTCAGGAGTCCCAAGGTGGCTCAGCAGGTCCTGGTGCTCAGCAGCAGGATTTCTAGGTCTGTGCCAAGATTCTGCTGGATGGTCTTGCAGGACTTCTCCAGGGCAGAGACCTCTCAGCTCCCAGCACTCACCGCAGCTCCAGGATGTTCACGTATTCCTTCACCCACCAGGCATCAGGGTTAGCACACACCTGCCGTTTCTTCCTGGTGATGAACCTGTCAAGTCAGGCAGGGAGGCGTTACAGCCTTAGAGGGGAATAGGGACATGAGGGCCTTGGGTCGCCCTGGGCACATGCTGACCTGCCCTGTGATCAGGGCTAAGCTCCCAAGGGGATCATCTCCCCTCCAGGCTCCCATCCCACAAAATCTGAAGCAGCAGGGGGCTGCAGAGCCTGCTAAAACCCAGAGGGCAGGGAGAGATCAAGGTTCCCTGGGAGAAACCCCCAATGCTCATATGTTCTTGGCCCTGTTCAGTGCAGAGGTGAGTCTGGCTGCCGGGTGGGGGTGGATGACATACTGTGTGCAAGTCTTGCAGGTGGCACATTATGTGCATTGGGCCCATGGCCACTGGGAGGTCCTGCTGGCTACACAGGGACCTCCTTCCCACACCTTATTCTGAGCACCGGGATGGTTCAAGGAGACCACCAATTTCTCAGCTGAGGAGGATGAGTGCTCACGTGCTGCACATGGGACCCGTGGTGGCTGACCCTTTCCCTTACTCCAGGTACGGACCCTCACACCACCATGCTCTTGGCCCCATTGGATGTGAAGTAAAGAGCCCACAGGCTGGCAGAGCCTCTCCTCAGAGCCCAGAGCAGAAGCCGGTACTTACACAACTGCTGGCTGTGAACACTTGCTGCTGGTGTAGAAATAATCCTTCACATGACTCCGGGGCAGCTTTCGTAAAGTGTAGCTGAAGCAGCACACAGTTGCGTCAGCTCCAACTGGAAGACATCAGTAAAGCCAGCATGAGTCTCTCACTCAATAAACTGGCCATTTCCCAGCTGAGAGCATGGGCAACTGTCCCCTTAGTCAGCTAAGGAGGCCTCTTCTCTTCCTGTTTCCCCAGAAAATCATAAAAAAATTGCTGTGAACACCAAAGCTTAATTAAAGTCATTGCTAGGATTGCTTGTTAAATGTTTTGCACTCGCTTCCAATGGTAAAAATCCCTTCAGCCACACTGGGGCCACTGCTAAAGCTCAGCAACAAAATCAGGGGAGGTGAAACCTGAAAACTTTGATACTTATCAGTAAAATTCATCCCTAAGATAAAAGGATGCTGGAAAGGAAGACCAGAAAACAGGAGAAGCTATTCACACAGGTTTCCAACCATTGCAGCTAACCTTTTCCAGTTCTACTTCAAAATTACTGCCGGTCAGAGTAAAAACCCACCCCAAGAGAGCAGAGAGAGATGTCATACTCACATGGAGCAGGAGAGGCCTGAGAAAAGAGGGCAGCGATGAGGATGATGGAGAGGCACACTGCGGAGGTGTTCATTGTGGACAGAGATGAGCTGTGAGGACAGAGGCAGGACAAGGGCAGATTCCTCCTGTGTCTGATGTGAGGTTCTGGCTTTTTATAAGGATGATGGCCGGCTCCGTCAGTCAGTTTCAAGGCAAACTCCTGGAGTTTCCAAAGCGTAATAGAGCTGATGTCATGGCACCTTTGCCTCAGAAATGTCTGAAAAAAAGGAAGCAGCAGGTCTAGGAAATACCAGAATAGCCTTTAGTGCAAGGTGCGGTAAGTCTGAGCAAATCGGCACACACATGAGGGCTACACTGACCAAGACAGGATATGAAACCACCCTTGAGCAGCAGGTTCACACTTTGATTCACCAACATGACAACAGTACTCAGCAAACTCATCTCAGCATCTTCCCCAAAGGACCAGGAGGACCTCAACTCAGTCTCCTTTTCCTTGAGGATCCCCTTATCCTTGAGGATAAAGGTGCTAGGCCTTCAAAATAGCTTGGGGACAGTGCAGGTCTAGATGGGGTGTCCTTGCTCCTGTGGTGGGTCTGGGACATGCAGGGGGGCAATGGGGACAGCATGGGCAGCAGGCACGCTCCGAGTTCTGCTGCCTGTGCAGGCAGCAAGGATGGCTGGCACCCTGGAGACTGGTTGTAGATCTGGGCTGGCAGTCTTGGCACCATAAAAAACTAAATCCTCAATGCTGTGCTTCCAGTATGGAGCTCAGGACCTGGGAACCCTTCCTAACACACCCCAGCACCAGCCGGGAAGGGGAGTGCTTGCCTGGGAAGTCCGACTCGGTGGTCTGACTCTACAAATACCGTCTTCTCCCAGAGACACGGGACAAACACAAGGGCCAGCATGGGTTTGGTACGAGGTGGGATGCAAAAGACAGAGCAGGAGGTTCCCCTGCCCGGGGAATGGAGGGGGACCAGCTCTTGTCCGAATGCACACCCCCCTCCCCTTGTGCTCACTCACAGTCACGGGGCTGCCCAGAGCCCCCCGGAACTGCCCTTGCCACAAGGCGATGGGCTCCCCAGGATGCCCCAGGGAGCATTTCCCCTTTCTCCACCTGCCTTTTCTCTGCATCAGGCACCAAATTTGCCAGCTCACAGCTTGTGGTTTCTCCGGGTATTTTCATGCCCGGCTCCAAGTGACAACTGCTGTTCACGAGGCACCACGCGCTGCCCTCCCCGGGATTTCCTCGCTGGCCCGTGGCCCCAGTAATGCAGCGGGGCTCATAGGGCAGTGCTGCTCTGCTCCCACTCTCCCTCTCACCCGCTACACTGCGTGGGTCTGTGTGGGGCCCTTGGAGACCTCCTTGAGTCTGGGTCTATTGGTGCCGCCTCTCCAGTGTCCCCTTCACCGCAGTGTTCCCACGGGTGGCGGCCAGTGCTGTAGGAGGGTCCGCATGGGCTGTGCCAGGGATCCTGCTGGGGTGGGCAAGAGTCCATGTCTTTCCCAAGTCCTCCCAGGAGCCATCCTCATGGGACTGGGTGTTCTGGTGTCCTGGGGACCCTGTGGACATTCAAAAGCATGTGAAGAACCTGGAGCTGAACCAAGTAATTATCTTCTATCTAAAGGGCGGGTGGCAAGAGGATGTGGTCAGACTCTTTTCAGTGGTGCCGGGTGACAGGACAAGGGGTAACGGGCACAAACTTGACCATAGGAAGTTCCACCTAAACATGAGGAGGAGCTTCTTTGCTGTGAGGGTGGCAGAGCCCTGGCACAGGCTGCCCAGAGAGGTGGTGGAGTCTCCGTCTCTGGAGACATTCCAACCCTGCCTGGACGCGTTCCTGTGCCACCTGCTCTGGGTGACGCTGCTCTGGCAGGGGGTGGGACTGGGTGATCTCCAGAGGTCCCTTCCAACCCCCACCATTTCATGGTTCTGTCATTCTGTGACTGACACTACAGGGTTGTCACAAACACGCACTGGATTCATTTTGGGGCAGCACAGCAACATGCTAGCAGGTACTCAGGCTTTGCAAGGGACAAAATCTCAGCTGGAATTTTCCAAGGGACATCCTACTCTCACAGATGGGGAGTGGGATTATTTGTTGCTACTGCTATATTGCATGTATTCCAGTGCTGCAATTATCCCATTCTTCTGGCTATTTTATTTATGTACTGCTTGTGCCCAGATCCACGTAGGGGTGCACAGCGGGGCGGTGTGTCTCAGCCTCGTCTCCTCCCTACAACAGCAATTGCATTTTGTACTGAGGCTTGACCTGTCCCTGTTGCCCCAAGGCTGATCCTGGGGCTGACTTCTCTTTTGGAGGAGCAGTGCCTGTAGAAAGTAAGTTTTTATATCCCCACCACCTGCCTCACCACATGGCCCCGCACGCTCCTGGGCTCCAACATGGAGCTCCTGGGCTGCATGACTTCCTTGTGCCATTTGGTGGGGTCACTCATCTCCCCTTCCTCTGCCATCACCAACTGAGACCGTCCTGCTATGGGACGTGCAAGTGAACCGTTTTGGTGTGCCCAGATCTGCTGGCAGAGGAAAGAACTATTACTGTTTATGGCAAAATATCTGACAGGTCCAGATAGAGATCTAAGAAACCACAGAGTCATACTGACGCTTCCCCAACCGCAAGGCTGCCAGAGCTCACGCTCTGTTAGAGCTTGTAGAGTCAACCGAAACCATAACATCTGCATATCTTTCTGAAAGTGCAGGGTGGCTGCGCCTCAGCCCAGCACAGCTCCCTCTTCCCCAACCCCACGTGCCCAAGGGATGGCACAGTCCCCTGTGACCATTGCACAGCCCAGCCTTGCCCCTCACTCGGGGGATTTGGCCCTGTGCAGGTTTTTGGAGGCATATTCTGCAGCCCTGACCATCACAGCAGAGATGCCAGAGTGTTGCAGAATCACAGAATGGTTTGGGTTGGAAGGGACCTTAAAGATCATAGAATCATAGAATCATAGAATCATAGAACCATAGGGTTGGAAGGGACCTCTGGAGATCATCTAGTCCAACCCCCCTGCCAGAGCAGGGTCACCTAGAGCAGGTTACACAGGAACACGTCCAGGCGGGTTTTGAATGTCTCCAGAGATGGAGACTCTACCACCTCTCTGGGCAGCCTGTTCCAGTGCTCTGCCACCCTCAGGGTAAAGAAGTTCCTCCTCATGTTTAGGTGGAACTTCTTGTGCTCCAGTTTGTGCCCATTGCCTCTTGTCCTGTCCCCGGGCACCACTGAAAAGAGCCTGGTCCCATCGAAAAGAGCCTGGTCCCATCAAAAGAGCCTGGTCCCATCAAGATCATCTAGTTCCAACCCCCTGCCAGGGGCAGGGACACCTCCCACTAGAAAGGTGTTGGAAAGATGCCAGACCATTCATGGTGGCTCCATCCTTGCTCCAAGTCAGCTCTTGCAAGAGGCTGGCACTCCTCCCTGCTCTCCTCCTGGTCCTACTCTGCACTCCTCCAAAGCTACCCACTGCCTCCCTCTGCCCTCTCCTGCTCACTGCAATGCGGCTCCCCAGGTGCTGGCAAAAGCCGTGGCCAGCAGCTGGGATCCACCAGGCATTGCAGGGAAACCTGGGCAGAGACTGAGGCACCGTGGGGACAGGAGAGCTGGCTGCCAGATGTCCCACTGTCACCCCAGACCATGTCATGGAAAGGCTGCAGGGGAGACCATGGGGACTGTGCTGGGGTTTGACCTCAGATGGAGAGGGGGACTGCTCTGGCCATTTTAGGGAGCTGCACAGTACCAGACAAGCTGTGAGGAGGTTTCCCCACTCTGTGTGCACTGACCCCTGCAAATCAGAGAGATTTTTCTCTCTGTCCATTTACTTCTCCTCCCAACCACACATGAGCATCCAAGGAGCACCAGGCCCTCTGCCGTCTTCTGTGGGAAATGTTCCTGGAGCCCTTTCATTCATCTCCATCTCATGCAGGCTGGTCCATCTGCTGAGAAGCCCTGCAGTGCTTCCTCCTGCCTGCCCAAGTGCATGGGTGGGGGTCTCCTCCCCGCACACAGCCTGGGGCAGGCAGGACTCCTGGGCACCCCCATGGGTGTCATCCTCTCTGTCAGCGCTCGTTCCCCTGGGGTCTGAACCCCTGTCATGGTTTGGGCAACCCTCAAACCAGGACATCGCTGCTGTGCTGGGTGCTGCAGGGACAGGTGACAGCTGTACTGTCACCTCGAGCCCTGGGCTCTCCCCTGTTGTCCTGCTCATGCTGGTAGCAACCACCTGGGGAGTGGGGGACCCATTTCAAGTCCCTCTCCATCTTCCTATTCAGCAGAAAGCCTCTTTTATAGGAGGGGAGTGCAGGTGGTGAGGGAGAAGTCTGCTTTTGGTTTTGCCCCAGAGTGACTTAGTCTCTTTTATTTTATTTTATTTTATTTTATTTTATTTTATTTATTTATTTTTTTTTTCTCTTAAGTGCAGTGTATCCTTAAGTCTTATTTTCTTAAATGAAATGTATGGGGCCAAGGAAAAAGGCCATGTGTGGTATGCAGAGCAAGGCTGGGGGGATCACAGGCGTCACTGCCGCAGGATGCCTGGGCGATACCAGCGCATCGCTGCCGCCCGTGACTCCCGCCCAGCGCCTCTGGCAGCGCAGCTCCCCGGACACGCTGCCCAACCAGGGCCCGCTTCCTTCTGCGGGGTCGACAATGGCAAAAGCGTCTGCTCCCTCAGAAGGTTTTGCTGGAAACTGGGTTCACCTACTCTTCGCAGCTCCAGATGAAGTCTCAAAAGCTGGCCCCAACTGGCTGTTTTCCCCTAGAAAAACAAGGTGCAAAAGTTACGGTAAAACCAGTAGGAGTGGGGACTGCAGACAGTCCCTCTACCAGCACAAGGGCTGAGACCGTGGTTTCCCCTGAACAGGGAAGGCTCTGCTGACAACCATCAGCCTGAACCTACACAGTTCTGCTTCTCCCGAGGTGACCATGGGGAAACCCTGGCTGTGCACCCACCGGGAGTCAGGGTTGTTGTGTCCGTGAAGCAGGATCACCTGCGCCCAGTGTGATGTGTGTGGCGCGAGCCTGGCAAATGTATACCAGCACAAATGGGGTCTGTGCTCCACCATCAGCAGGACTGAACCTCCCTGGTGAAACCTCAGGGGACTGCTAAGTCTTTTCTTGAACCATTGGCCATTGTTGTCTTCCCGAAACCTGCCTTCGGTGATGATCAAAGTCCTGACATAGCCACCTCCAGCTTCCCAGGCCTGGCAGAGATGGGGTCCTCTTGCACAGAGGGTCTTCCCAATGCCACAGCTCTCAGAGATGAGCAGGCATCCCTGAAAAGTCCCCCAGAAAGGCTGTGGCATCCATCCCATCCACTCCTCTCCTTGGGCTGTAGGGCCCAAGTGTCCCTGTCCCTTCAGGGCTTGGTTGGTGGCCACCAACAGGCCCACCCCCCCCCACCACCTCATCCCTGGTGGTCTAGTGGTCAGGATTCGGCACTCTCACTGCCGCGGCCTGGGTTCGATTCCCAGCCAGGGAAGAGGGTTCCTGCAGCCACCGCAGGTCCCAGCCTTTTCCTGGGGTTCAGCACAGGCTTCGGGAGCTCTCACACCCAGTGCGTGGGGCTGAGTCAGGGCTGGATGAATTTTAGGAGGTGGCAGCAGCCTCCTGTCCCCCCCACTGTCATCAGGCTGCACCCCCCCAGCAGAAAAATACCCCAGGTGGAGGGCAGCCATGAGCCTGTGATGGGTTGTAGGGAGCAGGCTGAGTATGTGGGGTCGACATACTATATTGCAGGATTTCTTGTAACAAGGAGAGGTGGTGGCAGGGCTGTCCTCCTGACCACCACTTTGGCCCTCTCCTAAAGGTAAGGGGTCCCTAGGGGATCAGGGCCAGGCCCAAGGTGGTGAAGCAGGGTCCCTTAGTGAGTGGTGGCAGGCCTGTGCCTGTCTGTCCCTGCTGGGGACAGGACAGCAGGGTCTGCCAGCCAGTAAAAGCTCCCGCTGTGAGCAGGATTTGAACCTGCGCAGGGAAACCCCATTGGATTTCAAGTCCAACGCCTTCACCGCTCGGCCATCACAGCACCTTGCACTGAAGGTCTCGGCAGGAGCCCATGGCCGTCACCCTGCCCCAGGGGCCACAAGAGGACCTGATCCCACCCTGGATGTGGGTTCTGCTGTCCTGGTCCCTGCTGCACACCCAGCACGGGTACTACTGTTACTGCTGCCACCTGCCCTGCATAGAGCTGATAAGGATGGTGATGCTGATAAGGAAATCAGCTAAGGCTGATAAGGAAATCAACATCCCAGCAGCACTGGGAAAGGGAACTGGGCACCAGTCACAACATCAGTGTTGTGACATGGGAGACGGACTTGGTAGGAGGTCCATGTCCCATCTTGTCTCCTTGTATCCAAGAGGAAACTTGTCCTTGGATGACCATCCCCAGCCTCCTTTCCTAGTTTGGGAACATCCCAGCCTCCTCCATCCCCCTTTCCCCCAACTATTGATACATTTGCCTCTGTGAAAACAGGCCCAGATTCGCTAACTGCGGCGGTCTGACACACAGTCCAGGCAGTGTTTTGCCCTGTAGCTGGCAAGATGGTGTTGTGGCCTTGTGTGGTTTTCACCAGGTTGCTGCCTGCCTTTGGCTTTTGGAAGAGGGAATTTGGAGAAAGGAAGAAAAGGTGACTGTCAAGGAGAAATTCGTACTGAGCAAGGTCTGGTAGTGACCGTGGCCTCTCTTTTGGAGCACAAATATCCTATTTGGAGGACAATCCTAGAAGGACTGCCTGTCCCTGGTTTGGGTGGGAGCTGGATCTGCGAACCCATCCTGAGATATCCAAAGCCCTCTCTAGGTTCCCAGGTGTTATGTCCAAGAGCTGTGCAAGCACTTTGCTATGTCACTGCCACCCCACGCCTCTCCCATGGGGATTTATAAGAAGGGAGCAGTTTGCATGGAATCCTCACCATGTAGGAACTGCTCCTCCATGCTCAGCTCCCAGCCCAAAGCAAGGTCTTTCTGCATGGCCACACTCCCTGGCCTCTGCCTTGCTGGGTGGTTTGATTTCCCTCCTGTAGTCCTGACACTGAGTCAGGCGTGGCACAGTCCCATGGGCATGGGTGGGTGTCCAGGCATGGGTGACCACCTGCTTGGATGCATTGATGTGTTGGAAACCAGGTGCTCAAATCAGCTCCATCACTGGACACGTGAGATAGTGAGTAGAGCAAGGCCAGCAAACAGGACTCAGGAAGAGACTCAGGAGAGAGGTTAAGCTTAAACTCAAACTCATCCCTTTCAGTTATCCAGGTTTCCTTCCCCCTCTTCTAGGCACCATGTTCACATTCAGAGCTGGGGGATACATTCCCTGGATATCCTGAAGTGCCTGTGGGGTTCAGGTTAGGGTATGGCACAAGAGTGGAGAACCTTCAGAGCCAGAAAGCCACCAATGTCCTGATGGGCACAGTTAGCAAAGATGAAGTCTATGGTCTGGAATGAGCTATTTCTCCTTGCTCGTTTTGAGGATGAAGTACTGTGCATTTGGTATCCAAAGAGGTCTGTTGAGGTGAGGTTTCATTTCAGGTTAAGGGTTCAAAAATCCTTCAGGTGGCAAATGGAGGAACCTGGAGGAACCAGACCAAAGCACATAGACCTGCACGTTGCTGGAGACCAAAAGGAGGGGTCTGGAGGGGTTCACAGTGCATAAGGAAAGGATGGGGGTGGTCCAGACCACTGGGGTCTGGGGACCTGCATGAGGGACCTGCAGAGGACCAGAGGGGGATCAGAGGGGCCTGGAGAGCAGTGGTACCCTAATGGAGGAGCTTGGAGGGGACCAGAGCTTGAAAGAGAGATCTGAAGGAGTCAAGGGTGGTCTGGAGAGCTCCAGAGCCCAAACAGAAGGGTCTGGAGAATACCATATCACCCAACTTGTTCTTGCAGCCTGGCTGAACTCAGACTTTCATTGCACTGGCCAGAATTCTCACAATATTTCTCAGCATTGGTTTGGGGTTTTGTTGTTGACCTTTTTTCTTATCTAATCTTGTGTCATTGGCAGCGAACACCTATTTTCATCTACAATTCTTGTGATATTTACAGACAAAACAATCTCACCTAGTAGAAAGAACAGGATGTGTTTATAAAAAAGTCTGAGTTCAACACAGAACTGACAGCTTTTCTCTTGTAATAAATGGCACTTTTCAGTATGATGCAATATAGAAAACCACAAGGTCTGTCACAAGGCAGACCTTTTTCTTCTTCAGAGAAATGTTCAGACTCTACTTCTGCTTGCAAGTTTTCACCCTTTGATCTTCCAAGTTTCAGAAAATAGCGACTGCCTTGCTCGAGTGCTGGCTTTGCTGGTCTCAGCACACAGTGGTCACCATTCACTGCTGTGTCCCATTACTTGGTGCAATAACACACGTTGTCCTGACCATTAACCAGTGCTTACTGGTTGTAATATGACGGCATGTGATGTTCAAGAGGAGACTACTGCTTGTGCGTTGGGAATACTAATGAACCCCTGCAAGCTCTGTCCATGCAGACGTTCCTTCACGTGGATAAGCGTTGAATCAAACCGCAACATTTGTGCTAACCTAGATTTGTGTTACATCTACTTATGCATTCAGCCTTGCAGTATCTTGTCCTGGTGGGTGTAGTAGTTCCTACCACTGTGTTAGAAAGTCACAGATGGCCTTCCACGGCTTTCCTGCCCTGAGAGCTGTGCCTGCTGCTCAGGGCAGAGTTAGGTCTGAACGCCCTACCCTGCTGAGTCACGTTGAGCTGGCATAGCCCCCATGACCATCGAGAACACTGCGAGCGACATGGGCAGAAAGAGTGCTCAGGCAGAGTAGAGAGTACAGAGTACACAGTACAGCCCGAGAAGGCCACAGATGGTTACCGCATGGGTATCACTTCTGGAAAGAGGCCCAAAGCAGTCTGTACTCACTGATGGCACTGCCCAGTCTGTTGGGCTCACCTATTTTTGCACGGCAGGCAAAACCACTGTGCGCTTGCCTGGATCACCCTGTGGTGGCAATGAGGTAGTCTCTGTGGCTGATGGAGGGCTGCACTAAGAAGGCTTCATGGCCTTGGGCGGTGAGCCTTTAAAGGAGGACTTCAAAGAGAGATAATAATCTCACCCGTGGACACCATCCAGCTGGAGAAACCCCTGAAGCGAATACATCAGTGATGCTAGAAAGACCTGTGGCGGTACCTCCCAAGCATCCCTTGCTGCTGCTGTCACTCCCACACCAATACTGTGAAAGCTCCCACTGAGAGGAGCCAGGAGTGAGCTGACCATGCCATGGGCATGAGGTCCTCAAGCACATGTGCAGCTACTGCAAGATAGGTACCAGCTCCTGCTGGGGGACTGAGGGTTTTTTCTCTGCAAACCTCACCAGTTACCATCCCAGGCTGGAGAGTGAGACCCTCCTGGTGTGCCAATTCCCCTCCTCCAGAGCTGCTGGCTGGTGGGGGTAGATTGGTCGAACCATGGGCAGAAGCAAGGCGTTCTGCTTGGGAGAGCTACAGCTCTACATTGTGATGAAGCAAACAGGAAGTCATCTCTTAGCTCACAACTTCTCAGTTTTTGATGTGCTTTCCATCCACGTTGCTGCTCTGGGGTTGACCCCTTACATATTCCCAGAGAGCATCCAGTAGCAAGCCTGTATCCAGACCCTGGATGAACCCGTGAGTCCATAAGAGCTGTTCCAGGAAGCTGGACTATGAGCTGGGCAGAGTATTCTCATCACCAGCTTTCCCCTGTGCACCATCTTCTGAAGCTCCTCTACTGTCCGGAGGCTGTATTTGGCCTTGAACACAGAACCGGATGGCCTTCTCCATAAAGAGTTAAAGTTACTTTTCAGTGCTGCAGCCTCAATGTTTTTAAAGACGGACAAAATGATTTTACTTAAATGTCACCGCTGAACTGCCGGGAACCTTTCCTCCTCTACTCGCCCTACAATTTCTCTGCTGCTAACCTACCACTTCTTAATTTTTCTGTTTTATCCTTTTTGCATACAAGCTCTACCCTTCCTCTGTTGGAGCAGCAGATGGACCAGACATGGTTTTGTAAATCTGTAGTGGCTCTTCCATGCCACCATGGCCTGGACAAGTATAGGCTTGGCTTGTATTGGGTTGTTGGCTCTCAGTAGTATGTAAATAAATCCATGGTTTGAAATACAGGAAAAATATGCCATTGGCAGGTGAAGAAGGAGCTTCATATGTTTGAAGTTGTACCTAAATGAAGGCCTTAACTGCTGTTAACTTTGAGACATCGTGGTTCACACCTGGGCTTTACTAGCATAAATGTGTCTGTGTCATGAAAATGGGTGCTGAAAGAGCTTGCAGGAAAATCAGAGGTGTGTCGAATGGGGAAGGGGAGGATGTTGCTTTTTGCCGTTAGGATGGGAAATAAGGATTGTAATAATGAGCTCTTTCTTTTTTGTGTGGCTTAAGTTTAATCATCTTGTTGCTACAGCTAATGCTTAATTATATATTCAGCAAATCAGCGGTCACATAGCTACAGGCTGCCAGATTTACACTAGGATTTACAGGTGAAGATCTGCAGCCTGAATAGTAATACCGACAAGTAATAATAGTAATACCCAGAGCCTGAAAGAGAAGAAGTATGCAGCTTCTAAACACTCAAAACAGAGAGGAGATCTGATGGAGGAATCTTCTGCTTGGTCAGCTAATTAATGTGTAATTAATGCCCTGGCTGCCCAGATGTCTTACATGCTGTGCTGAATGAACATCAGCCTTCGTGGGCAGGATACCTTGGTTTCTCTTGAAGCTCAGAAGATTGCACCAAAACGCCGTAAATCCTAGTGGGAGGTGACATAGGACAGCTTGCATGTGAAAGTCCTGGGTACTGCACTTCCCCCCGGGCTCGAGTAACTGCTAGGACGCAGGTAGCGTTCGTGCAGCGTTTGCATGGCAGGTGGCTCCAGCCAGGAGCAGGCACCGGGCCACTGGCCAGTGACCGTCTGGCCCATACCTTCGAAGGCAGACGGTGTCCCTGTACCAAGGGAAACCGAGGGTTCCCAGACTGTCACTGAGGCACTAATGCAATTGCAATGATATGTGTCAAAAATACAAAAGAAATAGCAAAACCCCCGTTCAGGTACCCGTACTTCTGCTTACGTACATTTTGTAGGCAGAAAGCTGGATGGAGAAGGTAGAGTGCCTGCCGGGGTGACCAGAGTGCCTCTGACACTAGGAGCCAGCTTCTGCTTTTAGTTTTTAATTTCTCTTAAAGGGGCAAATATTGACATTGTATTTTCAGCTTCTGAAAACCTTACCTTTGCAAATTTTTCCTTTTTTTTTTTTCCCCAGATTTAAAATGATACGTTTGTTAGCAGTTTCCTTTTTCATCCTTTCTTTTTATTTATGTTGGCTTAAGAAAAACTGTGAAAATATTTAAAAAGCAGGAAGGGTTGGCTACTTAATCTTGTGAGATTTACATGACTGATTGTTGGTAAGAATTCAGCATTGTCTTCTGTGATCAGCCTGATTGATGTTCCAAGCCATGAATTATTTCTGCCACGTTCCTGTTTGTCCACTGAAGTACAGGCCTTTTTACTACTGTATAGCTTTCATAATCCACGTTGAAGTGCTCAGCTGGCCCAGTACTTTGTTCCTTTCTAGACATTTCAGGATGGAATCTCCCATTTTGCACCTCTGGCCTGTTCTTTGCACAGGTATAACTTTGTGACTGTTCATATTACCATGCATATGGTTTTACTGGAGACAAGCTCGAGCTTGCTCTTGGCCACTGCCTTGTTCTTTGTCCAGTCTTTGTCATCCACAATGATCAGCAGATATTTTATATGTATTTCCAAATCACTGATGATCTGGCTACTGTTTAATTACACAAACCATCTCACCAAGCAATTTTAAATGGGACACAAATTCAGTTTTCCCGGATACAAATGTTGGTAGGTCCACCATTCAGACATGCTGTGTTTGGATCTGGGAATACTCCACAAATGCATGTTGGCAAAATGGCCCATTTCTAGCTTCCCAAACCATCAGAGATGTCAACCAACAGGGAAAAAGAGGACAAATTCCACCATCATCTTTTACCATCATAAAATTAAGCTGATCTCTTTCATTTGCAGAGAAGAAATGTGTGCCTTTATTCTTTTTCACTTTTAATTGATTTGTCAAAACGGAAGCCAACATTTACTCAGAAGGAATGGAGAGTTGTGCACCTCTCTGCTTAATCCGGGAAAGAAACCAGCAGATATTTCCTCTTGGCTCAGTCTGGTCCCAGTTTCTTGCTTTTTGGCCACACCCAGGTCAGACCTGGCTAATTTCTACTCTGGGGAAAGTGCTATAAAGGACTGGCTTGTTTCCCAGTCCTAGCAGCTCTGCAGAGATGGCAGGTAAGATCAGTGCTTTTTAATTTTATATCTGGTTTTGGATGATTTGATACTTCTGGCGTGGGTATTGGTGCACTCCATGGTTGAGCCCAAGGAGATGATGAGACAGGGAAGGGTGTTAGGAGCTGGTGGTCTTTCATAGTTACTTCTCTCCTGCTACGTGAAATACATTTATTTTGAGAAGCGAGAAAAGAAAGCTTTCCTGCCTTGTGTAATATAAGATTGCAAGGAATAAGCAGCCTTCGATCCCTGTGAAGGTGGTTGAAGAATTTCCAGATTGTAAATGTAAGATAATCTGCCCCGCTGTGAGAAGTATGTTAGTTCTTCCAAATTTCGTCAATCTTTCCCATTCTAAACTGTTAAAACTTTGAATTACTTAAAACATATCTGTTTGTAACCTTTTGGCTGAAGATCTCCTCGGTGTATATAACACCGATGAGAACAGACGATAGACATTTTTAGCACTAATGTGAAAAAGGAATAGAGACAAATTTCAGGGAGCATCAAGAAGACTAATGGAAATGGTCAAAGGCTGGAGGACCGGTGCTAGGCGTAGCAAGCTAGTTTTGCTCAGTAACAAGACAGAGAGGGACATGCGGGGTCTAAGCCCCTTTACACCAGACACCTGAGAAGGACCCCCACAAAGGCAGGACACCAGGAACCAGCCCTCTTCCAAAGCGCCTTCCCAAGAGTCTCCATCACTAAAGCCTGGACAGTGTGTGGCTGCCTCCTCCTTGGCAGCCCGGTTTACTGAATGTCCCACACCACAGGGATGTCCCTGTGTCCTGCCAATACCTACAGCTACAGCCCTCCCCGGCCAGAGCCCCTCTTGTGGTCCTGATCACAGGGGTGCTGTATTTTATTCCTGGATCCTGAAATAAATATTCAAACCAAACCTGTCAATCTCTTCTGATGCTTCAGCGAAGCCCTGCCCATTCAGAAGATTTATGTTGCATTTCTCTCTAGGCGTAAACCCAAGAATTACTCTCTTAGGATCCATCATCACTCTCTGCTTTGTTGGGCCAATGGACTCCTCATTAAATAGTAAGTTTCTGTTTCTCCTTCGGCCACTTCTGTGCTTGAAAGGGTATGAGTCAAAACTCAGTCTGAGTTCCTAGTTAGATACAGTTACAATATAAATTTGAAATAACCTGTAGATTGCCCCACTAACAATGAAGTCAATACCTAAGATACTTGTCTAAGAAATTGCCTGTTTAACCAACAGGCCTTCCAAGCACATGATCATCATTTTATGACCAGGAAACTGGGTCAAAGATCATATCTTTGACTTCTTCTATGCATTTCTCTTCACACAAGGAAGAATAGCTTCAAAAAGAAGGGTGAAAAATAATTCCCTGAAAGCCTCCCAAAGCTGTCAGAGCCAGTTCTGTGAAACGGATAATGAGCTACTGCTTTACACTTCTTGTCCTGTGGCTTTCAGGACCTCAGCAATGGGGTGAAGCAGATGAGCAAGAGACACACAGATAAAGGCGTCCAGGCAGCGCTAAACACACAGTGGGAACTGGGCGTGAAGTGAGTCAGTGCACCTTTGCACCCAGCGATGGGGTGGGATGAGCAGCTCCTGGTGTACACTATGCAGGATCCTCAGTTTCTGCTTTTTCTTTTTTTAGTAGGGTACTCAAAAGTGATATCAGACTCATCTCTTCTGAGCAGCATTAGTAAAGCCAAGCAGCTGGTAGACACAGGATATTTAGTTGCCCGAAAAAGGTGAGTCCTTTTTGCACGAGGGCCCCAGGATTATAAGGAAATAAGAGAAAATGTACGTGTGTTTCTTCTGTTTTCCAGTGCGTATTTATTGTGGTGACGCCTATGTTCAAGGACTCTCCCTGTCATAGCTGGAGAGATTCTTTTGCCTAGTTTGGCTGCGTTTTGGTGTCCTGTCTCAGCCCCAGAGCCACCCTTCGCCACACGCAGCTATTGCCTCCTCACCCACACTGCCACATGGGCACCTCTCGGTAGCCCATAGTGGTACGGGCACACCAGGCAGGTGTTGAGTCCTCTCCCTGGTGTTCTGCCTCTCCCTGGAAGGACCACAGTCATGAGACAGTTGTGCAGATGAGCACCCTGTCACGAATAAGCCTCAGGGGAAGCCAAACCCCAGGCGTCCCCCCACGTATTGTCCCAAAAGGCTGGTTCCAGGCAGCGGGATGCTTTGGGGAGGAGTCTCTCTCCACCCACACAATGGAAGATTTTTCGTTGTGCAAGAAAGAGCCATGGGACTGGGAAGAGATGCGACGGGACCAAGGTTGTCTCTCTGTTCACAGAATGTATCTTGTGACATACTAAATGTAAAATTTTATCCAGTCACAGAATAACTCAGTTTTCCACTGATATAAACTTTTCACATGATATAAAACGTTCAGTGTGACAAGGACGTAATGCAAACCTGAAGTAGGGGATCATAATGATTTGTTTGCCAAAACCTGCCAGAGGTAATGTGCAGAGCTGATGGGCAGCAGCTTGTCCCAGGTGAGCAGAGCCTGCCGGGGACCCAGCAGCGCTGTCACGTCTCAGTGCACCCAGCCCAGCGTGACAGAGGCAGTCTGATTTCAGAGCAGGCGCTTCATGGGAGTCTTTTGTGTTTCAGCTTAAAGATAAAACTAGAGGAAAAAGTTGTCAACCCAATGGATTTCCTGAAGCACTTAAAGGACCCGGTAGGAAGAACCAGATCTGCAGTCCGCGCTGCCGATTACTTGGAAACTACATTGAAACTCCTCAAAATAAAGCTGCAAGTCTATGGGAAATGGAGATTCAATGTTACAGGTAACGTGGTTTAGACCAAAATGGCTTACAAACAGCTAAGAGCAGGAAATGAACCACAGCAGAGTGTCAGAGAGCAGCTCTGCCGTGATCCGAATAGCTGGTGATAAAACCCTCCCCCTTTAAGCATGCTCAGGGGCAGACCAGACCACTTGGTGTTTTAATCACCATCTTTGGCAGTGTCCGTCTCATATCTTTGATGATAAAACCAGCCTAACAATAAGTGTGATAAACCTGGGACAAAACACACCGAATGCCAGGAGACCCTGACCCCTGAGAATAGAAGCCCATCTCCCCCTCCTGGTCCTCACACCCTCCTGCCCAGGTTGTACCACTGCCTGCTCGTGGTTTTGTTCCCAGCCTAGGGCAGAAGGTTGCTGGTGGTGATGCTCCCCATATTCCCCTGGAAAGCCTTTCCATGCCAACCCCGTTTCCCTAACCCAGAGATGAGAGCTGATCTAAAAAAGGCATTAGACAGCAAATTGACAATTCCAGGTGTTATATATCCACAGCTCTGACTCAGATGACTCAAACATTGACCTAGGATACTGAGAAGGTAAATAAAAAGGAGTAAGAGCAAATGTTATTTTGCACGGTTTCTTTTGCAGACCTACTAGACAGAAAACAGAAGGAGGTGATTTCCAAAGAAACCGGCTGTGACAACCAGATTCATTCCATTAAATGCCCAAAGTGTGACATTTACCGAACCTTCACTGGAGAGTGCAACAACAGGTAGGGTTTGTGTGTGGGCAAGGAGAGTCTCCAGTCTGTACATTGGCCCAGGACAGATGGCTTAAGGTCGCTTGTGTAAGTACCTTTCAACAGGGCAAGCAGAATGAAATGCTAATTTTAGTAGTGCCTAGAACAGATGTGTTGTTTCTAACTATGCCTGGTGGGAAAAAGATGTCATTTCTTGCAAATTTCAGATTTGAGCCCATTGCCCTCCATATGCCGTTATGTATGAAGGAGAGGACTTCTCGGGTGCAGGAAAGTGAAAGGTTGGGAAGAGCAGGTTTTGGGGCTGCGGCAGCCGGCCTCCCACTCCTGGAGCATGAGGCTGCAGGAAATCACCCCTCCTCTAATTTCTCCGGGTTTAGGGAGTCGCTGTGCTTTGAATGTGATGAGGGCATTGACTGTCAAATTTCGAATTTCCATTGTCTTGGGCTGACTGCACAAACAAGATTTTTAAAAACATAGGTTTCACAAGCACTGGGAATATATATAGGATATGTTCACTCTCTCCTACTAAGCGTTATGTCACAGGGGACTAGATTTGGTGCTCATTTAATATAAAAATATACAGCTCTCAACATCTGAGTGACTACCCAAATACACACTGTGTTTTGATGCGTAAGGAAGGGCAGTAATTGCAATCAAAACAAGAGCCGTGGTGATGCCGAGCTCTTAATATTTGATGGAATTGCTTCAGCTATGGCGTGGCGATTGTTCTAGGGCATGATCTTACTTCACAGCACACTGCTATAATTTCTGAGTATAACACCCCTTTTTCAGTAGGGGCAGGTGGTTTTATGGATCCAGGTTTTATGGGTTTAAGAGCTTAAACACAGAAAGTTGCTGTGCACCAGCTGATACTCAGTAACTGGTTTCCCCCAAATAACCTGTGTTTCTATGTCCCTGGGGCCACAGATCATTGGCTCAACCAGCATCATTGTTATTCCCAACAAGTGTTGCTGAGTTTTACTGATTCAAATTCTTTTGAGCAGTATGAGACAACATAATGGCTGCAGGTTGCATTTTGTGAGGTTCTGTGTTGGACGTGGGGAAAAAAACTTCCTGAAGGTGTAGCCTTGGCACAGGTCCCTGCAGAGGTGGAGGGTCTTCATCCTTGGAAGCTTCCAGCCCTCAGCTGGACAAAAGCATGGCCACCCTCATCACTGGTGATGGCCCTACTGCGAGACTGATTCTGTGTGGAGCAGCAGAGGGAACAGAGGTGCTACAGAGATTTAAATCCCAAACAAAATTAATATAATGGCATGAGGAATGTTTTCTTAATGTAAAAAAAAAAAAAAAAATCATTTTTCTCTGCAGTAATAAACTTGGTATTATTTACCTCTCAGTGTTTTCTGGCTATCGCCTCTTTTACCAGAGTAATCAGACATGGATTGAAGGGCTGCAAAATGTTAGCCTCTACAAGCCTGTTAATTTCTGAAATAATACCAGTGTTTGCTTTTCTTCTTGTGATGCTCCAGGAAGCATTCTTATCTGGGATCCTCAAATCGCGCCTTTGCTCGCTGGCTGCCAGCAGAGTATGAAGATGGAGTGTCTGTTCCCAGAGGAGCAAGTGAAGGAAAGCTGTACAATGGATTTCCACTCCCGCTGGTGAGAACTGTTATTCTTGTCCAGATAGCAGTAGTGGAGGCTGCTCTCCTTGCATCCATCAGAAATGAAACAGTGGCAACATCTAGAGTGTAAATTGCTTGATCCTTTCCTCTCAGGTGCTAGTTGGAAGCTTGTTTTCTACAACTGAGCTATGGCTTGGGATGATATTTTTTGTTGGAGACAAAAAGGTTGTGAGGAGTTCACTTAGCAAAGCATGGACAACGTAACCTTTTCAGAAGTGTGCATCCCGAGGTTTGGTGCAGACAGTGTGCTCAGATACACCAGGACGTTTATACAGACCATAAGGTTTGGGTGTTCCTCACCCATCTTCTTGACTTTCTGAATGTGTGCACATGCATCAGTTTCATCCATAAAAGACTTTCCATGAAGCTGGGCTTGGCTGAGCAACAGTGGAGTCAAGAGGGTGCTACATGTGTTTCGATAGAGCTGGGGCATGGCATGGGTCTGTTAAGTGCCATAATTAACCCCTATGAGCTTATCTTATGCATGGTCTCATAGTAGGTGTTATATTGAGAGATTGAGAGTGTCATACACATTTTCGTTCTGATTTTCTGCAGGTTCGAAAAGTGTCAAATGAAATTGCTCACACGGCCAACGAGAATATCACCCAAGATCAAGACCTCTCTCTTGTCTTCATGCAGTGGGGCCAGTGGGTCGACCATGACATAGACTTAACCCCTTCCAGCGGTGCAGGAGCGAGCCTGGAGCTTCGCTGCCATTGTGCCTTTGAGCCCCCTTGCTTTCCAATCAAGGTACTGTTACAGTTTGAGGAACCCACAACAATTTGCTCTCGTTTAGACAATTATTCTCTCACCTGATGACCCGTCCCCACCCAGGAAGGGGAATCATGAAAAAAGGAAACCTGAGGGCTGAAATATAAACAGATTTAATAGAATAAGACTAAATAATTAACATTAATAATACTAAACAACCAGTATTGATCCCAATACAAATATAAAATATACAAGAATTATATCAGCAGGAATCTCCGCACTCCTTGCAGGGACAGCCAATGCGGGACCCTGTGAGCGCGGCGGCTGTGGGAGGAAGGAAAGGGCTCAGGGCTACGGCACCGGGGCGAGGAGTTCTCTGGACCTCTCATCAAGGGAGAGAGAGAAAACTCCTCACCAAACTTTCTGATTTCTATTGACTGTGCCGTTCATGCTATGAAATAATCCCGTTGTCAGTTTGGGTCGAGTGTCCAGGTCTCGCTCCTCCTCATGCCTGCACCTGGCAAGGTTTGAAAACACCGAGACCTTGAATCCCACATGCCATAGCCGTCTATGAAGTAAATATTTTCACGAGTTCAGACACTAGAGTCTTCTAAAAGTGCAGTTTTCCCAAGCATTAGAAGAGAAATTAGTCCTGTGTTGCTCAACCCAGGATGGGTTTGGGATGCGTCCTGGTTTGGAATGTCTTTCATTCCATCCAACACTATCTTAAGACAGTAAAAATAAAACCACTTGACTCTGAGGCATCACTTATGTTTGTTTGCTTTAGTTTCCCCCCGATGACCCACGGATGCTGAGGTCAAACTCCTGCATGCCGTTCATCCAGTCGGCATCTGTGTGCAATCCCAGGACCTTTACTCGCGAGCAGATCAACGCTGTCAGCTCCTTCATCGATGCCAGCACAGTGTACGGCAGCGAAGACTCCGTGGCAAAGAGTATTAGAAATCAGACAAACCCGCTGGGTTTGATGGCTGTGAACCAGAATTTTACTGATGCAGGGTTGGAATTTTTGCCCTTTGAGAACACAACGAAAAGTGTTTGTATTCTCACCAACAAGTGCTTGAACATCCCCTGCTTTAAAGCAGGTAAGGTGCATCTGTGGAGCTTTCAGTGGCCCATAAACTCAAAAAGGATCATTATGGTCAGGTGTCTGATGTCTCTTTATATGTGTATGAGGCACTACAAGACATGATTGTGTAAGGTGAAAGACAGGGGACCTTCCCCCAAATTAAAAAAGAACAATAATTAACAATAATTGTTTAATTAAACATAAACAATATTTTATTTTAATTTCCCAAAAGAGTTACAGCATATCATCCTTCCTTTAGAAAGTCTTTTCAAAGGTAGGAGAAATTTTCCCTAGAATAACCACCAGTGTTTAAAACTTCTCAGTGACCTTTTTTCCCCTCCTACCTAGAATCCACCATTCAGTTTTCAACTCAGTCAATACTGACAATTAAACACTCTGAATCAATTTAGTTAACTCTCCCTGGTACTACATTCTAAATTTTTAATATTTCAGATATCCCAACCTTCATCAGAAGACAAGTCTAGGAGTTTGTCTGAAATTTAAACAAACTGATGACTCAAAATGCAGATCTTTTTAAAATGGGAAGTGGTCCGTCATAGGCACAGCATTAAAAAAAAAAATATTATAAATGTGAAGCTTGCAAAGTCAATCATAAGAATACAGAGTGTTCCCGTTGCACATTATTTTCTCGTTCCCTGCACAGGAGAAGAGCTCCTTGCTGAGTGAGGAGGTACTCGGTGCTTCTTCCGTCAGCTGTTGGAGCGTCTTCGCTGCATCTCCTACAGTTTTCCCTCAGCATCGCTGCTGAAGGCACATTCACAGACCTCCCACAGGTGTTTACAACTTGGGTGAACTGAGACAACTTTTCAAAACCAAGCATCCACAGTGCTGATATAAAAGAAGATTGTATCCTTGAGGTACAAAAGGAAGGCAGACATTAGATTTTCACGAAATGAGACATTTACAGCTGGTTCACAAATGTGTGTGATACAGTGTAAATTGTCCAAAGCCTCTTCTCCAATGGTTTTGGCTAAATGGTTTGGACAGAGAATGGTTTGTCTGTGTCAGAAAGAAATACCTGGTAGGAATGATGACTGCCAGGAAGCTTAACCATGAGCATTAATGCCAGTAACTCTGTCAGTTGTTACTCATCTGTCCTAATACAAAACTTGCTGCTGAAATAAAAACCAGTTTACAAAATTCTTAAAATATTTTCATTTGTAGGTGACAAACGGGCAACTGAGAACCTGGGACTTTCTGCACTGCACACTGTCTTTCTACGAGAACACAACCGCCTGGTTATGGAGCTGAGGAAATTAAATCCTCACTGGGATGGAGAAAAGCTTTACCAAGAGAGTCGAAAGATTGTCATTGCCATAATCCAGGTACTGGTCACTGCTCACTGATTATCATCCGCATGCTTAGGAATGGTTTTTCCTCCAGGAAAAGGAGAAAAACCATTCTTGGCAGATCTAGTGGAGTTATCTATGGGAGTTGAAAATTGTGAATCGGGGTGATCCATCTGAGACAGCACAAGTACCCAGAGCTTTTTTTATGCATTATTTTACCTATTTATTAATTATTTGTTATATTGAATAATTTTAGTATATTATGCCAAACATTGCTACAGCTCTTTTTTCTGAAGACCTTGTGAACTCGCTGCCACTGGACGGAAGGCCCAGGTTCATGCTCTGCCCTTGACTTGGATGGCATTTCTGCTACAGCTGCTGACAACTTGCTCTGCTTTTGTGCTTTTTCAGATAATAACATACAGAGATTACCTCCCACTTGTGCTTGGGGAGGAGACCAGAAAGTGGATCCCTTTGTACAGTGGCTACAAGGAGAAAGTGGATCCCACAGTCTCAAATGTGTTTTCCCTGGCTTTCCGATTTGGTCATGCATCAGTGCAGCCTTTTGTATCCCGCTTGGATGACAATTTTCAGCCTTTGGGTCCGCTCTCCCGTGTCCCTCTTCATTTGACCTTTTGCGCGACGTGGAGAATTATAGCGGAAGGTGAGAACGTGGGGCAGCCAGCAGTCCTGGTCAGGTCCTAAGCAGACACTCAGATGGAGGTCAGCTGGTAAGACACATGAGCCCAGACTCCAAATACTGCTTTAGCTCCGTTTATTTAACTGGTCTCACACAAATTACAGTGCCTTTCAGCTTGGAGGGTGCTCACGACACGTTTACCCAAGGGGCTGCAGATGTGTGGTCTGCCAAATGTGGGGCAGCAGGACAGTCCTCCAGAATTGTCACCAAGCGCAGCCTAACGCTGGTCCTGCATTGTACCCAGGCAAAGGACCCCCGCCAAAAATTATGTGCTGTTATACCCCAGTTATTGAACGTTATCAAGCACCGGCTCCTGAAGAAGCAGCCCCACTGGGGAGGGATTTTGCTTCAGATCATACAGTTCTGTAGCTTCTTTTGCACAGTTTGTCAGTGTTGTCTTCCTCGGTTCATCGCACCATAGTTGCATTCATACTCTGAACATGTCAGTAAATAACCAGAATATGTAACAGGCAAAACCTCCCTCTCAGGTTGCTGTTACATCTCTCAGCTCAGTGGGACCTGACAGCGTGAGCGTTGCACGTTCACTCAAATAGTGTAACTGCTTTCCAGGAGGCATGAGACTAAAATATCAGTCAACCAAAATTTACGTCAATCTAAGCTGTTACAGCCCCCTATAATTAGTAGGCATTGCCAGAGGGTGATGCATCCAGTCTAACTGAGCTAAGACGGCATAATTTCTTCTTGGTGGTGGTCATCTCTCTTCATGAATCTAAAGGGAGTTATGGGATTCTGCACTTATACAGCTGATATCTGCAGGCAAGAATCTCTCCAAGGAAGACAAATGTCTCTTCCAAAATGAGTTATCTAACTAATTACAGAAAACATGCCAAAATACACATGTGCAATCAATTTTCCTGTGTTTTACTAATACTGACTTCTTAATGGCTATGAAAAAGACATAGACAAACAGACATGGATTGATTCTATCATTCTGTTTAATGTTTTAATAAATATTTGTCAGTTAGTAGGTAATCATAAACAAAATCAACTGCAAAACCTAAACCTTGTAGAGAACCCCGTGTATTGGTAAATGCTGGGGACTGACAGACTCCAGAGCAGTTCTGCAGAAAGTGACCTGGAGGTCCAGGTGGGCAACAAGTGGATTTAGGGCTGTGGAACAGAAGGTTGAGGGATGGAGATGGGGAGGGGTGGGGAGTCTAGTTACCAAAGGCAGGCCTCATCTGCTGGCATATGCGGGTATGTACATATGCACTAGTATATGTTGAAATGGAAATATGGAGATAGGTGAACCCCACACAGCCCAGAGTAGAAAATACATCTAATGCAGCACAGTTTCAGCCACACAGAATAGACCATCAAAGCTGGAACCTGGTAAAAAAAGTCTTTTCTTGATTTGCAATGAATGCAGGTGGCATTGACCCACTGATACGGGGCATGGTGGCTGGTCACGCAAAACTGAGGAAACAGAATCAAGTGCTTGTTGATGAGCTCCAGAACCGCCTTTTTGAACAGACAGAGGAAATAGGTCTGGATCTAGCAGCCCTGAACATGCAAAGGGGAAGAGACCATGGCCTTCCAGGTAAGGAGACATAAGTCCACACGTCCTGTGAGCAATACTCTTTTTATTCTGCTGTTTATGGTAGTTCCATGAATGTACTAAACCTTTTCTATACCAATGGGAGGAAACAGTACCTTGATTTATGGGTGAAGGATGGATAGACGGCCAAGCTCAGGGTAGAAAAGGTCTCTGTATCACAAAGGTCTTTTTCCGAGGGATTTGAGACAAAGACAAAAGGCCTGGAGAGCAAAGATGCTGGTTGGGATAATGTAGCAGAGGGGTAGAAACAATGGTGTATTGCAAAGGGAGAGCATGCGGGGTACAGAAGGTACAGATGCAAGGAACAAATTTCAGCTTTCACGTGGGCCAGACAGACCATCTGTGCTTTGTTCTTTGCCCATCAGTGCCTATTTTGTGCCTTCAAACTCTTGAGCGGAAGTGGCTTGTACCCATGGGTATGATTGCCCACAGGTGCTGGAGAAGACCTGGTGCTCTTGGGTTAAGCACAACCAGTTGTTGCTCTTTTCTACGACTTTGACCCTAGAAATTTTCACCCTCAGCACTAGGTAGCTGTAACCGACGGGATGCGATGAACCTGCAGTCACATGCAAAGACAACCCAAATTGTTAGTTTAGTGTGTGCATACAAAAAGGACTTTTGAAAACATGGCGTTTGCTGTGGCTGTCCAGACAATCATAGAATCATAGAATCTTCATGGTTGGAAAGGACCTTTGAGATCATTGAGTCCAACCATACACACACAGAAAAACCCTACACTCTCTGTCACTAGAGCATGCCCTGAAGTGCCAAATCTACACGTTTCTTAAATACCTCCAGGCATGGTGACTCAACCACCTCCCTGGGCAGGCTGTTCCAGGGCCTGACCACTCTTTCAGTAAAGTCATTCTTCCTAATATCTAACCTAAACCTCCCCTGCCGCAGCTTCAGACCATCTCCTCTGGTCCTGTCATTATTCACCTGGGAGAAGAGCCCAACACCCACCCCTCTACACCCTCCTTTCAGGTAGTTGTAGAGGACTATGAGGTCTCCCCTCAGCCTCCTCTTCTCCAAACTAACCATGCCCAGCTCCCTCAGCCTCTCCTCATGGGGCTGGGTCTCCAGACCCCTACCCAGCTTGGTAGCTCTCCTCTGGACACGCTCCAGCACTTCAATGTCCCTCTGGTACAGAGGGGCCCAGAACTGAACACAGCACTCGAGGTGAGGCCTCACCAGTGCCGAGTACAGAGGCACCATCACTTCCCTGCTCCCGCTGGCCACGCTATGCCTGATACAGGCCAGAATGCTGTTGGCCTTCTTGGCCACCTGGGCACACTGCTGGCTCATGTTAAGCTGGCTCCACCAGCACCCCCAGCTCCTTTTCTGACAGGCAACTTTCCAGCCGCTCTTCCATAGCATTGCTTGGGGTTGTTGTGACCGAAATGCAGGACCCGGCACTTGGCCTTATTAAACCTCATACCATTGGCCTTGGCCCATGGATCCAGCCTGTCCAGGTCCCTCTGTAGTGCCTTCCTACCCTCAAGCAGATCAACACTCCCACCTAGTTTGGTGTCATCTGCGAACTTACTGAGGGTGCACTCAATCCCTTCATCCAGATCATCGATAAAGATATTAAATAAAACTGGCTCAGTTTTGACTGAGCCCTGAGGGACACCACTGGTGACCGGCTGCCAAGAGGATTTCAACCCATTCATCACAACTCTCTGGGCATGGCCATCCAGACAGTTTTTAACCCAGCGAAGAGTACACTTGTCTATGCCATGATTTGCCAGCTTCTCCAGGAGAATGCTGTGGGGGATGGTGTCAAAGGCCTTACCAATAATGTCTTTCAGATCCTTTAGTGCCATGAGAAGAAGCAGACTTTGCTCATGGGCCAACAGGTCTGTTTAGTCCCTGGGCCGAGGCAGATGGTGGGGAGACATTGGTCCTGATGAGCTGCTGTTCCTGCTTTTGAAGGTTACAATGCCTGGAGGCGCTTCTGTGGGCTCTCCCAGCCTCAAAACTTAGATGAATTCTCTGAGGTCCTAGGCAATTGTGAACTGGCCAAGAAGTTCATGGAATTGTATGGGACACCAGACAATATTGACCTCTGGATTGGAGCAGTTGAAGAACCCTTTGTTCCCCAGGGCAGAGTTGGACCCCTCCTGGCCTGCATCATTGGCACCCAGTTCAGGAACCTACGAGATGGGGACAGGTAGGTAGCTCTGAGAGCAAACCTTCCCAGTGGCATTTATTATGGGAAAAAATGCTGACGTTTTATGCAACACACTAATCCAGCCCATCTCCAACACGCTGGTGAGTGCTCCCAGCCAGGCTCACACCTTTATTCTAGCTCAGTTACCAAAGGATTCTATTTTGTAGCCCGTTCCTACAGACCCATGGGGTTGAGGAGCACCAGCTGCAGGCCATGGGTGATCTGCAGTAACCTCTGCCTGGGGTAACATCTGCTCTCAGAGTACAGAAGGGGAGGGTGAGTCACCCCATCACAGAAGCCTGGCAGATGGGTGGCAGAATCCAGACCTGGCCACACTAGAGAAACCTCTTCTCAAAGGGGTGTGCTTGCTGCCTGTGGATCTGAGCAGAGACTCACCTTGGTCAGATTCCCATCTTGGCAAGTAACCAGCACCAAATGCCTTCAAGGACACTCAAAGCTGCTTCTGAAAATATCATTGCAGATTCTGGTGGGAGAATCCGGGGGTTTTCACTCCGCAGCAGTTGCATGCACTAAGAAAAATCTCACTGTCGACGGTGATTTGTGGCAATACTCACATCAAAAAGATGCCCAGGGATGTGTTCAAGGCCAACAGTTACCCTGAGAACTTCGTTGACTGCCATGAGATTGACGTGCTCGACCTCTCACCCTGGAAAGATTAGCCTGAGTGTGGCACAAAAGGTAAGCAGTTGTCTGAGGTCTGTCAAAAATAATAAATACTCTACAAGGTCCGACTCTTCCATGCCTAAAGAAATAAAAGAATTGAGGTCATCACAGTGACTCTGCCCCCAGAAATGACCATCCATTCAGCCCCACTCAGACACCATTGAGGTGCTGTTAGCCTACCCTTCTTGCAGTCCATCACCTTCATCATCCCTTACTAGCCTGACTCTTCCTCTTCAACTAGGAGGGAAATTCCTAAAAATCCAGTCTGTTCTGGTCCCTGTGAATGTGTCATTCTCTAAGCACCTTATTCCAGGACTACAGAAATCTTCCTTCACAGAAAGAGCATCCGTGGAGAAATGAATCAGAATCAGCCAACCTGTTCCAAATTCTTACTTGGCTGCTCCAAGCCCCTGCTCTCCCCTTGCCTTCCCTAAGGCTTTAAAGCATTTTAAGGCATATCTGGAGTTGTTTTGACACACCAGTGGTTTAACTGGCCTGACACACCAGTAGTTTAACACACATAGTTGGAGATTATGATGTGCCACATCCTGAAAGACAGTAAAACAATGTCTTCATATAAGAGGTGTGGACACTAGCTGTGTCCTCCTCCTGATACGCTTTTGGCAGGGGCTCTTCCAGTTGAAAATGATGTAGGGAGAACAGAGGCTTGCAGAAGACAGGTATGGCCTGAGCAGAACGGACAAGGTTGAAATTTTCCTTCTGGCAACCCAATACCCAACAGTACCTGGGGATCACCTACTCTGTCCTTCTGCAAGGCACAGACCACAACGCATCTCCATGCAGCTCCTGTAGAGTTTGATAAACTGTTTGAGACAAATACTGCCATTTAAGAAAGATATTTGCACTTGCTATAAAGGATAAATTATGATGACCTCACCCCATTCTTTAGGAACAGAGCCCAGCTGATGCTCACCTTCTCTCTAAATAATGGAGGTTTCCTGATTCTTTTTATTAACTTAGTCTTATGGTCACTGAAAATTGCTGAGCTGCTTCCTGTGGATTTTTTATCATCAGACTGGGAGGAAGCTGGGCTGCGTTTGCATAACCCAGAGATGGTGAAATCCCACGGTGTTAAAAAGCAACTGCTAAAAATTTAACCTTTTCAAGTGCCAAGAAATTGCCCCAAAAGCACTTGTCCGAAGGGCTGCCTGATGTTAGGTCACTGGAGGGATCTTTGGACACGGCTGGAGGTGCCGCAGCGTCTCAGAGGTGAGAGGACACAGGGGTGACCTGGTACTCGGTTACGCATTCATCAGTGACTATTTTAGGCTATGGAGTCAAATAAAAACGTGGGGAGAAATATTGTGTCCTGGAAAGATTTTCTGCTTCTCAGTAGCTTTTTCTGCTTCACTGGCAGTTTCCAATCCTGCTCATCAGACCAGCGTTGGAAACGTCTCATAGCGGCACTGAGCCGCTCTTGGGAAACCACTGCCGGTACATGATGCTCTGCTGACTGCTGTCCACCGAACCGCGGCACGCGATTCCCCGGAGGCACTTAAGACTGTGTCCACTGCTCTATTTGCTGTACGGTGATTTTTGTTTCCTTCATTTGTAAAAGCCTCCAATGATGTAACATTTCAGACAGAAGGGTAGTGACGTGTTATTGTCTGTTGCCCTAAAAAAATGTTCAGAGATGTGCAAGACTTGGTTAGGTGCTGGACGCTTTATGACTCTCTAAAGGCACAATCAAGACAAATTTTTTACTCCCCATCCTGAATGGGTGTCAAATGTGGAGGTTGGTGTGTTTGCATTTCAAAATAAAATTCTTTATCCCTTCTACCTCCTCAGAAATTAGCACGTTCATGTAATCTTTATCACAACTTTTCTTATCTCCTTGTTTTGCACAAGAGCATAAACTGTTTAGGCTGTTTCTAATTAGCAGTGAAATTTCAGCCTTTGGAGGCACTGGAGAATGGCAGCTGCGTCTTGAAGCCTAGAGACACCTTGTATTTAAATCCTGTAGTGAATGTGTGTGTTTGGGTGTGCTGGGCAGTAATAAAATACATTATATGCACTCATCTACATTTGGCATCAATTCTGGTATGTCAAAGGTGTCCAAAATATTTTTTTACTATGGTTCATAGCTAAATGTATCAGCATAAAAAAAGGAAACCAAAAGCTGGCTGGTATGTAAACCACAAGCATTAGGGCTAAAAATTAGTCATCTGGCTGGGATGATCACTCCCAAGACTGTACCAAACATGTAAAAATCATATTAAGTTTCCATCTGTCCTTGGCACAACCGGGAGGGAAGGAGGCAACTGGGAGCAAGAAGGCGGCTGCCTAAGGTAGAGTCATGAGTAAAGTTTCTGGGTAGAGTAGGTGCCTCTCTTATGAGGACTAATGAAGGAGATGCTTGACAAAATCCCACGGCTACAGCATTGGATGCGTGTTTTGCTGTGGGAGGGTGTGATGGCAAGTCCTGCCCGTCTCAGCCCAGTGCCCCGTGCTGCCCACCCATGGCCCGGGGAGCCCACAGCAGACCCGCAGGGTTGCCGGGACCTCGGGTGAGTGGTGGAGCACGGGGACCACAGCTGATCCATCAGCCCCCAGCATGCGGGGAGCAGGGAAAGGCTGTGGTGACCTTGGGAAGAGGAAGGCAAGACGCCATTCTCTGACACATAGAAGACAGGGCAAAACCAGGCAATATTCAGAAATCAGGAGCTGCAGTTCCCAGAGTGTATATGGACTGAAATATACATATACACATATATATATAGGTTGTGTTAAAAATCATGAGATTATCAGGGCACGGCAAGGGTGCTAAGCAACACATTTCTGCTGTTTGCCTCTGGTTTCTGAGTCCCCAGGCATGTTCCTCTTATGCTTTCAAGATCTGCCCAACCACTGAAAGCAAAATCTTGCTTTACTTAAAAGGAAGGCTAAGAAAAGCAAAGAAACCACCAACCCCTGGAGACACATGAAAGGTTTTTAATTCCTCTCTCATGGTAGAGATACCTCCCAAGTCCACCACACAGAAAGAGGCAGGAGACAGTGCCTTTTCCTGAGTGTGCTTCCAGGGGAACATGGCAGCCCTCAAGCCCCAGGACAGCCACTTCCCCAGGCAGGATGGTCATGGGCTCAGGGGTAAATGCCTCCACCTTGTTGGTTTGGAATAGCAAAAGTTGATTATCAGAAGCTCACAGGAAGGGTCCAGCTGGAGAGAAGTTCTCAGGGTTACGATTACAAAGAAATGTCCAGCTACCCACTGTGTGTCTGTCCACACAAGTGGCAAAGTTCTTTGGAAGGAACAGGGCAACCAATTCACCACCTCCACTTACAAGCTTTGCCTGTCTCTGGTACTTCAAGGTTGCAATGCATGGTTGACTCTGCTTCCAGATCTTCTTGTGGTTGCCGTGCCCTCCCCCTCAGCTGCTACACACACAGCCAGAGCTGGAAGGTAGGATTGCTAATGGGAAGTCCCATTCGTCATTCCTGATATCCCCTGGTAGGCAGTGAGCATGGAGTCACGGACCTGCTCGGTGAGCTTGGGAACATCGTCTGGGCCCAAACCAAAGGTGTCCACTTCTGGCAGGATCTGGATGATGCTTTTCCCTGGAAGAGTGAGACAGGAGGGTCAGGGAGGGAGGAAGGAAATACATGCATGGTGCAGAAGAGCAAGAGAAGATGTAGCAGACTGACTGGTATGAAAAAAGGAACAAGATGGAAATGAAGGGAGATGCCCTCTTTCATACACCAACAGCTGGGCAGCAACCCAGCCACATCCCAGAGGCACAGAGCAAAAACCCAAACCAGACTTTTGCCATCCACAGAGGCCACAAAAATCCTAAGTACAGAAACTAGTGAATCTCTCCCCAAGTACATTTAATGCAATGATTCATATTGAATAAATTTTCGCAGCAGAAAGACCTCAGGATCTGTCTGGATCACAGCCAAGAGAATGAGATACACCTGTATACAGCTGTAATACAAGACATCCAAACTGACCGTGCCCTGATCTAGGCACACGAAATTCAGCAGAGTTTCTCCTTCCAGATACACGCTTTGGGATGAAAGAAATTGCACCCAAGACTCCCTGTTCAGCCAAGGTGAGTCAATACTCCTCTTGGGAAGCACCTGAGCAACAGACTGGGAAGCTATCAACATGCTCTTCTGCTCTTGCACCCAGTAGCCCTTTTTCTGGCCAATGGAGGCAAGACGGTGCCTGCGCAGACACCCACCTAAGTATCTGGGGAGTGTCTGTGTTATTTGTTAACTGTCTTGCATGCCTTTACATGTGTGCTAAGAAATGAGATCCAGAAATGTTGCTAGCAGAGCCATGCAAGGGAGGCAAAGCAGAAGCGCAGAGAAGAGCTTCGCAAAAGAAGCAGGCACGCTCCCTGCCTGCATATCTTACATACAAAGCTCAGTCTGGTGTCTGAAGAGTCTACTATGCGTCACTTGGTCCTGCAGAAAAAGCTGTGTGATGACAGGACTGTGCTGAAAAGGCAGGTCTGTCGGGGTGTAACAGACTTCCAGCAAGCACCAGACTTCCTCCATGCATGACAGTGTGCACACACTGGGCACAGAGTTGGGCTTTCCAACAGCTCATCAGCATGCCCAGAGCCACTGTGGACATGACGAGCTGTCCTGACCTGAGGAACAGCCTGCTCAATGTGCAGAAACCTTGGCCACCTTCAGAATCAGCCCTGGCAAAACTTCCAGCTGGGAAAAGTGGGGAGGTACAGGAAAAGCTAAATGTGTTCCTTCCTCCAGCAGTGAAGGTCCTACTTGTTTAACAGCAATTAGGAAAAGCGCTCAGGGGTCAGCTAACCACAAACTCCCAGGGTAAGGTTATTATAAAGGCAAATGTACATGCAATTGCAAACAGTCTTTCATAAAAAGCTCAGGGAGATTGTGGAATCTCCTTCCTTGGTGTTACTCCAAACTTGGCTGGACAAGAGCAAACTCATCTGTCTTTGGAGTTGGCCTTGCTTAAAGCCAAAGTTTCACCTGCTCCGGAGATCCCTCCCCACTGCATCATTCTCTGATTTCCCAGAGACGTGCCCTATCTCGGTTGCCCAACTGAGCAGGGGTGTGATGGGGAGGGAGCAGGCTAGCAGAGCTGGGCTGACACCCCTGCTCATGCTCCTACCGACCCCTGCGTGTGGCAATGCTTCCACTACCAAAAAGCCTTTGGTGTGTGGCCAACAGAGACAGGACAGACCCAGCAGGTGAAAGATGAGTAGAAACAGACAACGCGGTGTTAAATATTTTCACTGACTCTCTCTTCCAGGTGTCTGCCTGCAAGGAATGACTACACCCAGGTACAAACAATGTGAGGAATGAGAATTTCAGGGGTAAATCGACCCCTGAGGAAAGAGCAGTGCTGGCCTGGGGGAAGGTGGGAAGTGGCAGAATCCCATTTTGGGGTGGTGTCAGGGAAGAAAGTGGAGGAACAGAGTGGGTTATTTTTCTCTGTTGGAATTTGAAAGATGTTTTTGTGCCCATGACTTATGTCTTTTTTCCCCATAAAATTTTATCAGTTAGTTACCAGCCGAAATTTTTGTCAACATAAATGGATGAAGCATGGAAAGAACAGGGTAACTGAGAGGAGACATGTTCTCAGGATGACTTTTGCTGAGAGCTCCGTGTTTGCTTTTGGTCCCCAACTCTCCATGCACCTGCAGATCCAAGGACAGCATGGTGGGACCAGGGCAGGACCTGCACTAGGACTCTGCTGCTTCTCCATGTTCCCTCATATGGGTATTGGGCAAGCTGTGAGAACAGTCTAGACTGTGTTTTTGCCAAGAAAGGTTGGACCAGATGATCCTTGACACCCCTTCCAACCTGGTATTTTATGATTCTATGATTGAAATCCAAGGGGAGAGGCAAAAGTGATGCCTGAAATCCCCCATTCCCTCCCTTCCTCCCCTCCTGAAAAGATAGAAACTGACATTTTCCTGCTGCTATCTCCACATCGCACATGGTCCTCTGCCCACCTTATGGTTCCCGCCAAGGACTGGGCTTGCACCAACACCCGGCCCGCTCTCTGCACCATGTCATCCTTACCTGGTGTAAATCTCTTCTCCTTCTGGTTGTAGAAGTCCTGGTAGGAAGAGATCACTACAGGAATAATGGGGACCTGGAATGGAGGTAATCTACAGTGAATCTACACATTTCCCCATTCCTTCCCCAAAACAGAACTGGTGTTCTTAGGTGAAACCTGCACCTTGCTGATAATTATCCCAGTCAGCTTCATAGTAGGCACTCAGAGGGCTATTTAGATCATTTAACTGTACCACCCAATGTCCTCGCTGTTAGTTTTTGCACTTTCATCTCTGTATTTAGGCCAACAATGCATGGATTGCCAAATCAGGGTGTACAGAGGCCTGTTCAGCAAAAACTCTTCCAGGCAGGTCTAGGGCACTTGCCAAGGTCCCCCTGCTTTTTTCCCAAGCTGAGTCATGAGATTCTTCCCCTGTCCCCAAAACAGACCCCTCCTGTGCCATCCGCAAGCTCCTGCTGGGCTCTTGGACGCATGCTTGATCCAAAGGGAAGCCAGGGAGCAGAAGCCACGCAGCCCTGGTTGCTGGTGGACCATGGTAGGGAAACCACACCCCAAGGGGCAGGAGGAAGGTGGCTCTCACCTGGGCTTTCACGGCCAGCTGGAAGGCCCCGCGTTTGAAGGGCAACATGGAGCCACCACGATTGCGAGTTCCTTCAGGGAAGACCAAGACACGGAACTGCAAGAGAGAGAAGACATTGAGATAGAGGGACCTCCATTCACTATTTTAAACCACTGCATGGATGTACTCCCCTGGGACTGATCTGTCTGCTCCTGACCGTGAAGAGACACCCAATTCCTCTGCTTCAGGCACTTTAAGGAGACACAACACACTGAACCCACCAGAGATGCTCTTACTCTGTTCTGCCCAGTGCCCAGCCCAGAGACAAAGATCCATTTCCAGCCGCATCAAGGTTCATGTGACTCCTCACCAAAGAGTCCTCCCCACTCACATTTTCTTTGTGCAGAGAGTGTGCCACCTCTGTCAAGGTAGTGATGGACTCATCCCTCTTCTTGCGGTCAATGAAGATGAGTCCTGAAAGCCAGCACGCTAGGCCAAAAGTGCCCATATATAGGATTTCCTTCTTTGCAATGGGCACACAGCGACTTGGTAATATCTCCATCATCACTGGAAGGGGACAACAAGGACAGAACAAGTTGTCATCTGCACTAAGGTTTCCTCCAGATTCTGGGCTACAGCCCTCTGCTCTGGGAGATGCCATGCCTGCAGCACTTATCCAGCTTCATCGGATCAGAAACATGGTGGGACAGGGATTCTGGGGGTCTCCAGACCAACCACTCAGAGGAGGACTATTGCTGACACCGAATGAGAGCAGTTATGACACATCTGTGGTCAACCGATACTCTCATCCCCATTCTCTTGGAAAGGATGAAGCTGATTTAGGTTGAAAATACCTGTTGGGCTCTAATACTCTGAAGAACAGCCCTGGCTTGGGGCTATCTGGTAATGGACCATGTAGCAGCTGCTCCTACCCTGCAGGTACTTGGGATTTTGTACTACCCTCCCCTACAGACAACTGGGGCCAGAAGCAGGATCACCACATACCCATAATGTCAAGGGAGGTCTGGTGATTCAACACGAGGACAAAAGGTTTCTTAGTCCTGAGGTTCTCCTTGCCCTTCACCACTATCTTGATTCCAAAGATGTATTTGAGAGGCAGCAATGTCATGCGGAAATACCTGTGGCAAAGGAGAGCAGACATAAGCCAAAGAGATGGTGAAATTGGATAAAGGAACCAAACAACATTCTTCCAAACCAGCTCATCTCACAGAGACTGCCTCTGCAGAGCAGCCTGTTGCTCTGCACTCCTGGATTCAACGCGTGACTCAGAGAAGAGCAACTAGTACACCTCTTCGGCTCATCACTTCATTAGAGAAGACAAATACACCTGGTAGTCTTCAAGCCAGGTTAGACCAATGGCCAAACAACTTCAGCTACAGCAATTCTGTGGATCAGCAAAATATTAGATAACCCCCAAATTCAAAGTGCACCTGTAATCTACCTCTCTGCCTGCCTTGCTGAATAGTGAACACCAGCTGCCGTGAGCATGCCATGCACCTAACTCCACTATTGCCCATGCTGTGGAAAGAGAGATGATTTTGCCTCTGGGTGACATTAGACTGCAATTCTGGTTGCCGTATTTTAACAGATACTGGAAAAATAAAGAAAAGAATAAAAGCCAGGCACAAAAGTCAAAAACTGAAGAAAATACCTTAAAGTGAAAGGCTGGTGCTCAATTAAGAGATACGAACTCCCACTGCAGCATACGACGCTGAAGTAGCAAATCCTGCCTCTGCAGCAGCTCTTCAGGAGGCTACAAGCACTACACCGCTGACCAATGAAGGGTCAGCTTCTAGCCCCTACTCAACCCACAGCCCAAGTTACTAATGCCCACCGCGGCTAATCACACACGTACACCCAGCCACGCAGCCTCCGGCTGAGTCCGGCAGCTCGTTGCAGGGGCAGTAACAGATGGGCCGCAAGGGGACGGGCTCAGGGGCTGCCAGACCTGGGGGCACCGGGCTGTGATTGCAGTGATGGGGACACCAGTGACCGTGCAGGTGCCAGCGCTGCACCGTGGTAATGTCTGCCCAAATGCATGTTCAAGTGGGCACTGGCTCCGAATAAAGTTGAGAAAGAGAAGAGCACCTGCAGAGGCTTTCCCAGCACAGCTTAGAAAGGGAACGACCAGCTACATGGAGGAGAGAAATACAGCTCTGAAGACCACATCTGAGTAAGTTATTTTACCTATGCATTACACGCCGTTTGTTGGCATTACCTGGTCTGTTAAATTTATGTCACATTTTACATCGTTTCCTTCCATCATTTGTTATTCTTTCTATCCGCTCACATTCGATGCTGAAACCCACATCCCTTCTCTGAATCGCAGAGTCTGACAGCTCTCCACACCAATACAAAACTAATTCCTCCCCACTGCAGCACAACTCCCAGGGTCCTCCAAAACAGAGCTTGTGTTGACTCTATCCATGCCCAGAGCAGAAAGAAGCCAGACAACTTACTTCATGTTTTCCACGTTACGTCCGCGAGGAATACTCAACATAATAACCGGAATGCTTAGGGTGAAGAGCCACAACTTATAGAAGGTCATCTTGCAGAAGTATCTGAATGCAGGATTCACCTGGTAAAGGACTAGAAACGCGATGAACAGAAAAGTAAATGGGTAGTGAAGGAGCAAAAGCTCCATCCTTCCAGCTCAGAGTTAACCAGAGGAGTGCTGCACAGAGCAGTAAATGACTGACGAGCGCCCGATGTTTTGGAGCAGAGTTTAGATTCCCTTGATCAGCTACATGTGGGTGGCGCAAAGCTGGAACAAGATTTGGGAACGATGCTTCAGAAAGGCTGTGTTTGCTGCTCGGAGCTAAACTAACTGTAGAAAGCCGGTTTAGCAAGGGATCTCCAGCAGCACTGTGTGTAGGAGCTGGCTGGCAAGCAGGGGCAGACATGCAATAGCAAGGCTGCCTATGTGAAGGGGGTGTGTGGCTCTGGGCTGGTAGAGCCATGACTGCTTGGAGACACAGCCCCGCTTCGGAGGGGTTTTGTGCATCAGAACCTTGAGACCTTCTAAGAAAATCTTTAATGGGAGGGAGCAGGTGGTGTCAGACAGCATAGACACCAGGCTATCTCATTCTCTGTGCAAACATTGAACTTCACCAACAAGAGAGCTGGCTGCAAGATGTCCAGGAAGTCAGAAATTAGTATTAAGGAGGAGAGAAAGAGAAAACCAGTGATCCAAGCAGCCAGCTCCTGCCCCATACATCTAGGCATTAGATGGACGAAGTTGAGCAACTGGACATTCCTCAAGTAGAATGGGAAAAGTGGAAAAAGTGCCACATGCCTAGACAACAAGATAAACAAAGCAAGAGCAGTTACTCCTGATGTTTTCATGGCCAGAGGCAGGCACATGTTTAGACATCACTACATAAGTAAGAAGTAAATCATGAAAATGCAAGTGTAACCTGGGAGTGCTCCAGCTGCATTTCATCTCCTAAAGCCACTTCATGAAAAGGATCTTTGCAACAAGTACAATGACTAGGCTGAAAAACAAAAGTTTCAAGTTTCATCATCTGCACGACAGGCCTTGCTCAAGCAGCTGTCACTTAAGAGGAGTAACAATATTAAATTCCAGACAGGACTGAAAGCTGCAGATTCTCAAAAGGGAACAGGGAGGTCTGAGGACCCATAAAACCACATTGATTTTTGCCTGCAACATAAAGAACAAGATCAAAACCCCAAGGGCAGTAAAATGGACAAGATGCAGCAAAATTTAATGAGAAACTGAGGAAAGGCATGATAATAAAGGCATTGGCTGTGCTCCCTGCTCCCTTGGCTTAGCCAGGGACTCATCTTCTCCTGTCTTTCATGGGAAAACTGCAGAGAAGTGACTGCACGCCCTGCTGCTCCACTCTCCCAAGGCTTCCCTGCAGCCACAGGAGAGGCAGCCAAAGCTTCGTCCATCGCCTCCTCACTGTCCCTGCACCAGCACATGGAAAAGATAAGCACCGTGTGTGCACACGTTGGACCCGGGCACTGTGACCCCTCTATACCGACCCCTCTGCACTGCAGAGACGAGCTCCCTTTTGGAGCCGGTTCATAGAGACTAGTCCTGGCTGCTTTGTGCTTATCCAAGGTCTGATCCAGTAAGCAGTTACTTTCTTAATGCCTGTTTACCTTCTTAATATCGCACCAACATCAATTATGGCCTTTCACAGTTGGGTGGAGGTTGATTTGACATGCAACCGGTTCATCCGGACCTACCAGGAGAGAGGTTCCTAAAATGTTATGCCAGTGTTTTATGGCTTCAGTTGGGATAGAGTTAGTGTTTTTACCAGCAGTTGGTACAGTGCTGCACTTTGGATTTGGGATGAGAAATACTGTTGGTAGCACACCGGTGGTTTTAGTTGTCGCTGAGCTCTCAAGGCCTTTTCTGCTCCTCAGCCCACCCCACCAGCGAGCGGGCTGGGGGGCACAAGGAGTTGGGAGGGGACACGTCCAGGACAGCTGACCCCAACTGACCAGAAGGATGTTCCATGCCATGGGACATTATACTCAGTGTCTAAAGATGGGGAAGAAGGAGGAAGGGGGGGATATTTGGAGTGATGGCGTTTGTCTTCTCAAGTCACCGTTACATGTGATGGAGCCCAGCTTTCCTGGAGATGGCCGAACAGCTGCCTGCCCGTGGGAAGTGGTGAATTAATTCCTTGTTTTGCTTTGCTTGTGTGTGTGGCTTTTGCTTTACTTATTCTACTGTCTTTATCTCAACCCATGAGCTTTTCCTCACTTTACTCTCCTGATTCTCTTCCCCATCACAACTGGGGGGAGTGAGTGGTCCTAGCTGCTGACTGGAGTTAAACCATGACACAGAAAAAAGCTGCAAGGGCAGCCATAGCTTTCAAATCAAGCCTGCTGTCGTCAGGCTCCTAATGCGAGAGGAACATCTTACACGACTCTGCACATGAAAACTCATCCAGAATGTCTAGGGACAGGGAAGTGTGCAAATAGGAACTCATCACAAATCACTGAAGAGCTTGATTTTTAAGTCACTGACAGTAATTTACAAATGGTTCTATCAAGGCTGTAAGGAAATCCTGTTCCCGCAGTATACAGTGTACTACCAAACTGGTACTAAGCTGTATCAAGTCAATGAGTTACCCAAAGGAACACAGCAACCCTAAAATAGAGGTGGTCTACAAGAACACAAGATCCTGAACCTGAGGGAAAGACAGAAACATGTCTCCAGCACAAATGGTCGTCTCCATGTGGTCAAAACAAAACACAATCAGAGAAGGACCCACACAAGCAGATTTACAAGTGTGAGGATCCGTTAGATCCTTGCGTGGCCAGTTTATGAGAGGAGTGCTTCTCCATGGCACCACCAAACTGAGGAATAACCAACATCAGCTGGGCATCACTGAGCTGCTCCATGCAGAAAGGTTACTCCACATGCTCGACGCACTGAGGACAGACACGGTCTCAGGAAGACACCAGATTATGCAAGAGTTTGAAGCTAGATTAATGGTTATTTGGGCCTTTCAACAGCTGGAAAGTATTTCTGATGAGTATGGGAAGAGGCGAGGATGTAAAGAGATAATAAAAATTATGCCATTCCCAACTCACCACAGAGAGACAGTCAGCTCAGATCTAACAAAACACTTAGGCTCCAAACCCACAGATAGTAAAATCCTCAGCTACAGTTTTCTTCTGTTGCAAGGCTCCCTGGCGCACCAAGATCCATCATGCTTCCATTTCAAAAGCAGCCAGGTCTTGCCTAACCTGTAAGGCGTTTTCAGAAAATACAGCTCTAATGAAGCTCCCAGTTTCCAGAGCAAATGTATCCATGCTCAGCTGACTCCCTTTTGCCCATGGGTCTTTGCACCTTTTTCACATTCTGGCCCAATTTAAGTGAAGCTTAGATAGGAAGAGGAGGGTCTTGCTCATGTCATGAGCTTTCATCATGCAGCTTTAATGACTCTCCTACTCACCAACTCTTAGCCACACATTGGCCAGAAGAGAGAGGTGGAGGCAGGGAAGGTGACCTACTCTAATGGGAAAAGGCTAAGAAAATTGTCTTGTCCACGGTAAGCAAATGAAGGCTCAGAAGAAAATGAACTGTCAATACAGCAACGCTTGAGAGAGAGAAGTTGAAGATCACAATTGACTTTTAAATGCGAAAGCAATGATTTCAGGATGAAATGAGAGGACTGGATTCTGAAACGGGAGCAATTTCCACTGGAAACAAAATAGCTCCACTGGAACAGGCTGGAACAAGCTATCAAAGGCCAGGGTGTTGGGACTGCTCAGTGCCAAGGACCACATCAGCCACCTTCAAAAGGAGAGCAGCACTAAAGGGAACTCATCTAGTGCATACAGTCACTGCATAGTTCAACAGAGGCATTAACACTGATATTAAAAACTTCAGAGGGATTCCAGGGTAAATATATTAGAGACAAGTTATCAGGACTGAGGAAACTGTATTTATCATGCTCTGGCTGCAGCTCTGTGATGAATCCCTGCACCGCTCAGTTTTACAAGGCACAGATTAGCTTTGGATACCTACTTATGAGCAAAGACATAGCTGGGAATTTTCATAATGATGGAAGAAGAAGAGTTTCTACCAGAAAACTTGTACTAACTCATGAAGATTTCTGTGGCATCCTGGCAGAAAAGTAATGTGACAGCCTGGAATAACTTGTGCTATAGGATTTACATCCAAAGGGGTAGTACAGGCAGGTGAAATGTGGGCTGGAGAATAAATCGGTTTATCACTTTAAATCACAGAAAAATTGAAGTGGGAAGGGAGCCCGGGAGGACTGCAGTCCAACCAGCTACTCAGAACAGGGTTAACTCCAAAACCAGGTTAGCTGGGTCAGTTTGGACAATCTCCAAGGATGGAGATTGCATTAGCTCTCTGGTCCCTGCGTCCACATTGCACCACTACCATGGAGAATAGTGTTCTTCTTTGTCTAATGGGAATTTCCCTTGTTGCAACCTGTCTATTACCTCTTATCCTTTTACTGGGTGACTCTGAGAAGCGTCTGGCTTCACAGCTACTCATTAGGAGGTTGAAGACTGAAAAGAAATCACTCTCCCCCTCTGCCCTTCTCTTCCCCAGACGGAGCAAATCCAGCTTGGTCAGCCTTTCATTGTACATCATGTGCTCCAGCCCACTGACCACCTCAGTAGACCTCCACTCCAGTGAGGTGTAGTCATCACTGGGAGAAGGTCCTGAGCAAGGTGGGCTCAGGATGGACATCCACTCCCAGAGCTGAAACAGCTGGGGAGGCTGCAGGTGGGAAAGAGAGTGAGTGAGAGGTGCCGACAGAGCTGGGAGGGAGAGCCCCATTCCCAGCAGCAGAGGCTGAACAGGGCAAATGATCCCACCCCAGCTCCTGCAGGACGCGTTCACCATCTCGGTGGCTCCATGGCCAGGGAAGGCATGCTCAGGGCAGTCCTATTGCAGCAGCCCCCGTCCTTCCACACATGCATTTCATGGGTTTGATTAGGCAATCAAGCTGATAAACTAGATTACATTTTCCATATTTCAGCCTTTTCAGCTAAAATTGGAAAAATAGGTTCTCTGTGCTTAGTGCACGCAGAAAGATTTGAGCCAGTCATTTCCTCCCCCTTAAGTTAATCACTGAAGTCAGAAGATAATGAATGAGACCTCTTCTGTCCCCAGGGGCTGAACAGATGCTGGAGGTGCAGATGTTAGACAACTAATGCTAGAAAACTAAAGCTAGAGAGACTGAGACACGCATCCCCCATGTAGTAGGGCATCTCACACCCATCAAATCTGTTGACTAAGCCCTTGTATCTCTCAGCACAAGGAACTCACCCAAGAAACAGTGGGCTTCAACCCACTCCTAGGGCAATCTTGCACGCTTTCTGCCTTCAAAACATGTCCAGGCTTATGTTTATCAGGTACATGCCTGGGGCATCAACGCAGCCCCAGCATCGCCCCTCCACCCTGCCCAAGTGCTGGCAGAGGTCGGTATCTATGCCTTTCTTTTGCTCCAAGGATCTCATGGGGACTCTTACCATTTTGGGGGTGATAAGGATATTTCCAACAAATATTTGTTGGAAATAAATCCTGCGCTGGCCCGTTTCTCTGAAGAATATTTCATAGAGCCACACGACACAGGAGTATGAGTCAGAGGTTTCAGCAAGAAATACCTTCTTTCATTAAAAATACACAGGTTCTTGAATCTGCTGTGTCCAATATGCCCATACAAAACCTACCACCATCCTCCGCTCACCTGTGGTTACTGCACCTTTTACAAAGCGCAAGGAACATTTTGGCCTCAGCTCAAAAATTACGATTTGTTGATGGATAGGAGTAACACAGCAAACTACAGAGGAAGGAGAAAGTGCTTTTGATCCCTTTCAAGAAAAGGTATTGAGGGGACAAAGCTGGCGTAAGACTAGACTAGCTTTAAATTTCTTGTACTTTAAGATTGTTCTTACCTTTGTGGGACACGTCCCACCACCTCCACAGCCCAGGGGCAGGTAAGTCACTCTGGCTCATGCCAGGCTGCAGGAATAACTTGTCAGAGTTTCCCATCGCACTAGATGATGCCTCAGGCATTCTGGACTAGGGGCAAAAAATGGTGAGAGAGCAGCCTGCTTCCCTGTGGAGAATTTCTTCATTCCATATTCAAGCAAAACCCAAAACAGGGCATTTTAGACAAGTTTATTTGGGGTGCACGACAGCTGTTGCTGCTTCGCTCACAGGCACTATGAAATTAGTAGATTTTCTCTGGAAACTGAAGTATGTATTTCTTTTAAACAAAAAATATAAAACAAAACAAGAATAAGCAGTCATTCCAATGCCCCAGTACCTTTCTATGTAGGCTGGAAACTTTGAAAGTAGGGTCCAAAACATGTTTTTGACAGTAAACCTTATTGAAACCCAGTGTAAGTGAAATTGCCAAAGCCAGCAGTTGGTTTGATTGGGAGTCAGTCTCTGGATAACTCATGTTGCTTTGCTTTGTGATATTGAGTGATTTCCATAGATCTGGGACATCTTCTCATTAAGCCCTTTTATCACTGGCCTCCGTCTCACTGGAAAGGCTTCATGCAAATTAAATTCAGCAAATGACAGCAATCATGCCCAAACATTTCAGGCAATAAAAGCGTACACACAGTAAAAAAGAAAATATTAAAAAATCCATCTCAGTAGCTTCCCAAGTACAGACTTCTGGGGAATCCTCAGTGTTCAGCATTAGAAGTCACCAGAGGCTTCTTCTGCAGGACATAAAAGGCAATGTGTTAACAAAAGAGAAAAGGATATGCCATAGTTCCCTGTTATCTGGGGAACTATAACTCTGGCATTAGTCCTGATTGCTCTAAAGACCTCCAGGGATTCCTCCTTGACTACAACATCCTACAGGTCTTGCTTGTTCTGGCACCATGAAGGTGGCACCTAAAGATTGTACCCAGGTACAATCTCAAGCTGATAATCCCATAGCCCTGTGGAGAACATAATGAACCATCCTCACGGAAACTGGGAGCTGACCGCAGATGGAGTTGTTTGAGCTCCTAATGATTGCTGTTAGCTGCAGAGATTTGTTCCTTGTTCCTCCTCAAAGCCTGGACATGGTTTAAGAGCATGGCAGGGCCTGACCGTCAGAGCAAAGGAAAATTGGTGTTTTTTTCAGGAAAAGGCATGGCCCTAAGGCACTGAAGCAGCCCACCTTTCCCCAGGGGAGAGCCACTCTTGCCTACAACTGCTTCGCAGGGATTTCAGAGAGCATTTTGGAAGAAAAGCATTAAACCTCAAGAACTCTACAAATCCTGAAGGCAGCTGAGGGAAATACTGTAAATATAGGCAAAAAAAAAAAACAACTTTCCTAGCAGAAGTCAAACTCTCTTCCATAAAGCGGGAACCTCTGTTCAAGTGCAGAGCTGCTTTTGGCCTGACCAGGATGTGCTGGTCTGCCTGCTCAGAGCTGTGCCAAAGACAGACCAGCCATCAGGACAAAAAGACTAGCCTGCCCGATCTGGGCATCACCTCCCGTGCAGAAAAGCACGAGCATCAACAACGAAGAGCCAAACTGAACGAAGTCTGTTCATCGGAAATCTCCCAGAGCAACACCTTTAGCTCGGTCTTGCAATGCCGACACTGGAAAATCTGGATGCTGGAGGAGCTGCTCACAGCAGACTTGATGAAATGGAGTATCTAAACATGTGTTAGACATGTCCCTGGCACCCATGTTCAGACCTCGTTAGGCAGCTCTGGTTTAGAGCTCTGATTATCCCACATGTTTGCAGGCAGGAACCGTCTGCTGTTCCAAGCTTATACCTTGCTCTGTAACTTCCTCAGTCCTCTCCGACTTCCAGGCTGTGAGGTCACGCTTTGGGGTCTGGTTGCAGCTCACAAAGCCAAAAGGGTATTCATTGGCCTTGCAGATGTGTCTTGGTGCTTCAGAGATGTGAGTGTTGTCACATATTATTTGTGACAAGGAGGTCTTGGCCAGTGAAGAGCGCTGCTGAGAAGAAGAAGAAGAAAACCCCGCTGTTCTCCCACCAAAACCTGCAGGAGAAAGAAGACGACACAACAGATTTTTCCATTCTGGCTTCTTCACGTTCAAGGCTCCTGCAACATTATTTCCCATTAACACCAATAACACATTTCTTTCGCCAAGAACAAATTTAAATTTCTGTTATTTAAATCAAGAGTCCTGACTCACCAGCTGGATAATGTAAGTTGCTTTTCTGCCATGGATATATAATAAAGTTGCAATTGAATTAAAGCCTTTCCCTGTGTTCCCTCAAATGAGGCACAAGCACCCCCTTTCAGATAGAAAAGTCAGCACATACTGAACACCGACCATGCTTACATCCCCAGGATTGCCGTGCTGGAACCAGCCCTATAATTATTGTCTTTAAAAAAAAAAAGCGTTCTTGTCTCCTGCCATAAGGATAGGATTTCTAGATGTGCTTCTAGATTTCTGTTTGCCTTTAAGCGCCCCATACTGGGTTTTGAGCTCACAGTAAGTCTTTCTAGGCAGAAAATCTTCCCAGAAATGCTGGCCTTGATCCCATTTTCAGGTGATGTTTATAGCCAGTACAGGGACCTTGCTTCAGAAATGCAGCTTAAAATGGTGCATATAACTCACTTCTGCACCTGATGCCCCTGAGCAAGTTCAAGGAGGAGGAGGACTTCAGGTATGTTGAAAGCACAACACTGCTCAAATGATATTGGTTGGCAAGCAAACCCCCTCCCCACCCCACCCCCCACCCCGTCTCCTGGTGCAAGCGAAGCCCAAACACGTCAGACCACAGAGTTCCAACTCACAACTGGGATGGAAAGGAGAAACAGGGAAAAATCATCTCTAAGACCCCTGAGAAGCGCATTAGCCACTGCGATGGTGCAAAGCTGTGTACTGCAAACTCAGGAGATGGGAGGATGGACAGATGTTCGACTTTTGCAGGGCACAGCAGCCCAGAAGGAGCGGTCCCGCAGAGAGGGGCCAGGGACGCTGCCAGTGCCAGGGAAGCAACTCGGGCTGAGCTGGGACTTAGCCAAGAAAGAACAATTAATTTATTTTACTCCCTGCAAAGCCTGAAAGTGCGTTCATCTTTCAGCAACATCCCTTGGTCTGTAGGCAAATTATCAAAACTACCCAAACCATGAGCCACCGCATGAACAGATGCTGAGCATCTATTGTCAGTGCAAGCCATTTAGTCTGATTAAACCTTTTTTTCTAATTGGTGAAGTCAAACCACCCTGGCTTTCCCACCTTTAGAGCCGTACCTGTTTTTCTTGTTAACATATGTTTCCCTTTGATGGAGTGAGCTGCTATTTCAACACACAGCACACGGGCCTCCTTAAAACTACTTATCTGAAGGAGAAGGGCAACTCAATTTGGACAAGTAGGGAATGGGAAAGAACATTTGAAAGAGTAATGAAAAAAAAAACCAAAACCCCAAAAAACCCCAAACTGCAACAATTTCCAAATCTGCGTAAAGAAATCTGCATAAACTCCAGTCTCCTTCCCTCCTTTGGGGTCTGTATACCCAGCTCCTCTCTTACCTGACTCCCTCATGAACATTCCTGAACTGAGTGCCAATGAGACAAGCCACGAGAGGACCAACTCCGCCTCCATTCACAAAGGGCTCTGCAAGAGCCCCAATCCAAATATCAATATTCTTTGGCGTCCCATAGAGCTGCATGAACTTCTCTGCCAGACCACGATTCCTCAACACTAGAGGGACTGTCTCCAATCCAGAGGGTTGTGAGAGCCCACGGAACTGTCTCCAGGAGTTATAACCTGCAAGGGGTTGGGTATCAGAGCAGAGAGAGGTCAGTAATGTGTTTTCCCTTCCTGGAAAGATTTTTTTCCTCTCTTTTCCCAAAGCTGGGGCACAGGTAGGTTCCCAATATGTTTAAAATAATTTTCTCAATTTTTCTATGTTTCTGTTAATGCCATTGACTTTCCACTCCTCCAGAGCCAGTTCATCCTGCCTGGCATTTCAATGCTGTTTGTGGAAGAGCCATGTTTTTGCAAGCGATCTCTGCCAGTGGGAATTGCTCTGTCACCTTCCAGTGCCTTTTGCCGTTCCACTCAGCAGCAAAGCAGGTGCCCGTGCACAGGCTCCAGAGACATGGTGTGTCTGAAACATCCTCCTGGTGATGTGACCAAGTTGCTACGGGAGACCCATGCCCTGCTGAAGCTGCAGAGGGGTGACCTCAGGGCATTTCAAATAGCAAAGGAGACCTATGTTCAGGCACTTGCTCCTCCCTGCGCTGTGACTAGCTCAGGCGAAGGGTCTGGGAATGCCTAATGGCTGCCTCACCGTCACTGTGACCCAGGAACCCTAAGGGAGCTCAGGGAGCACACAGCCTCAGATACCTTCAGACAGAACCACTGGAGAGACGCCCTCACAAAGCTTGTTGATCCAGCCTTCATCGACAGTGAATCTGGACAAGACGTCGATGTTAACTGTTTCTGTACAACAGGATAGTGGCCAAGTACTTCCCCACAGCTGGTCTCACTCGCGTCCCTGTCCCACAGGGACAAGGCATCCCACATTGCAAAGAAAGCTCGACATAGCTCGAGTTACCTCAGATGGGAGAGGACCACCGGATTTTGCCAGCTGGACTAATTTCTCTGTACTGCAAACAGCTGAAGATCCACAGGACCACAACTGGTGCCTAATTCTGCATCTTGGTGGACAGGGCACGTACCCTGCTAAGGGCAATTTGCAACTCAGTGTCTTATCAAGTGACCGCTTCAGTAGAGGAAGAGTCTATGGAGCATTAATGCGTCCTCCTACCTGCCAGCTCAGTGAACTGTTAGGTACAGAGATGAGATGGTGATGCAGCATTCGTCTCTGCTGCGAGCAGGATGTCTAAAAACTGTGGAGAATTCAGAGAAAAAGATACAGCGTGTCGTGTCTGGATGATGCCACTATCAAACAATCCAAGGAGACTGAGTGTGATTATCAGAAAAAGAACCAGGAAGTTTTTTTGATCTTGCTATACCATCATCACATTCATGGGCTGTTTAACATCAAGGAGTACGGTAGCGCTCGGGGTTGGGCTCAGACCCAAAGGCCAGGAGCTAAACACAAATCCACACTAGAAATACACGTCAGTTCCACTGCAGCAGACCAGCAGGAAAACTATAAATTCAGGATTAGTGATTCAGATCAGGTTCCACGGAATAGCGCTCCGAAATAAAGCATGGAAAAATCACAGCCGTCTGGTGCAGCAAAGGCAGAGCAATCCTGTGACCTGACCGTGCCCCTGGGGGTACTGCAAAGCCTCTGTCTGGGCTTAAAACCTGTGAATCCAGCACACTTTTCATCACAGTTTCAAAGCGAGCCCTATTGCATCTCACAGGATGTTACTGACACAGCAGCTCCAGGCGCTTTCATCAGCCTAATGACACTGTGAGGCAACAACACACCCACGAGCCAGATGTAAAGTCCTATCAACAATCTATTTCCCAAGACCATCTTGCAATGCCATTACACTGGTTTTGCACCTGGCAGGGCCCTGAGAGTGGTTCTGACATGCTTTTTGTCCTGGGACACAGTCTTTATAGAGAAATTATGGCAAGATTTTCCTCACATATTGTGATCTGCTCTTCCAGTCATGCGTGGCTGGGCTGGACCACTACAGATGCTTGGAGAGAAGCCACGGGGCACTTCTGGCCCTAATTCTAGTCCTGCAACCTTGTTGCGGAAATACTTTCCCAATTTTGCCATTTGAACAGCACTACAAATGAGGCACTTACTGAACACTTGACTCCGGTCTGTGCAATGTCCCACGTTCTTCTGGCCGTGTGCCTCCACGCGGCTCCTCCAGCTTCAGCCAGGCTCTGACTTCATCGCTCAACCTCCTATCCACTTACCTATGGCTGTACAGAAATGATGAAAAGCTTTGGGAAAGAGTAATTTCAGCCAAGCATAGGCTGGAGATGTTTCTCAATGTTCTGTCACAAAAGTGCCTGATTTCTGCTTGTTTTTCTTTGGAGTCTCTGCTCCCACAGCCAGCTTACGTGGGAGGCCCTGATCTCTGCCACGCTGCATGTTAAGCGCGGGTAAATCAACCCCAAACCTTTCAACCTGCTCACACGTCTGATCCCGGAGCTCATCCACGACCATTTGCTGCGGTGACATCACCTTGGCATGATTAGCCATCGGGCTCTGGGAAGGGGTTGATACCACTCGCAACGGTTACACGGGGACTCGTGAGCAGCACAGGGTGGCAAGCGGGTGTGTAAGAGGCCCTGGAGAGCTGAGTGTAGCTCCTGTTTAATTATAAGCTTCTACTACAAATGAATCAATTTTCCTGCACTTAAAGACTTAAAAAGAAAATACTTTGAACAATGTTCTTAGAGTCAGCAATTAAGGAATCAGACTTCATAATAAGACAGGCTGCGTTTGACTGCAGAGAACAGCTATACCGGGAAAAACTCTGGCTGGTGGTAAAGGTCTTTTAATACATTTAATGCAAACTGCTTTTAAGTTTGACTGAAGCAGAAGCTCATCCACAGAGGGCACAAAAGGCTGAATGAAATAAACTTACACTGCAGAGGTGCAAGAAAGGCTTTGCCTTCTTTAACCACCCTCCAGACAGCAAAGAAGGTGTTTCTGAGTAGAATTTTAGGACCTATGGGCTTCTAATTTTGATTTAGGTGGTCAAGAGTTGGGGGAACTGAAGCATGAGCAAAACGAAAAGCCAGGGTGAAGACATTGGATATTCGAGGATCCACAGACTCATTGTAGCCCTGGTGGTGGGAGACCAATCTCTGGAAACTGCTCCCCAAGAGAAGAGGCAGGTGGTCCCTGTAGGTTATAATCTAGAGGGAAACAAGGAAAGTGTGAATCATTAATTGCTTGGCCACCAGTTTCTTTGGAAGCAAAGTTATTGTTCATGTCTCCAACGGCAGGAGCTGTCACACTCAACTTCTTTGATGGGATTTATGTAGGAGATTTTGCTAGCACGAATGTGGAGCAGAGAGACTCCCCAGGTCCTATGCTTCTTTCACCTCATCGGACCTTCACCCAGCTGCTCTGGCAGTCTGGTCACGATCTTTTCTGACGCTGAGTGACATTTTTGTTTCTTCAGTTCCATGGCCTTGGTTCTAACCTCTCCTGCACCCAGCCTCTGTACCATGGCGGTGTGGCTCCAGGCACAGACAGGTTCTGCCTGGGCTCCTGGTTTCTCCAGCCATGCACTCTCTAGCAGGGATGAGATTTGTCTAAACATGCAGTGATTTGCATGAAAATGCAAAGTGGACATGACTGCTCCAGGAACACCAGGAAGCACAGCCAATGCTCCTGCCTGACCCACACTCATCCTCCACTTGTGAACCGGGATCCTCTGACCATTGGTGCTGACGACTTGGCACCAAGGTGTCCCCAGACATGCTCCTCCCTGCCTCAACAGCTTGGCAGGTCAGAGCAAGATGAAAGACTGCCAAATCCTCCCAAATATTCCCTCCCTGTCCTATAGGCAGAGGCCATTCTCATCAGCCAGGTAGAACTGCCTTTCCTCCTCCCTCCCACCCTACATACTTCAGATGACAGAGGAGAAGTCAACAATGCTGGCACAGATGATATCGCCACCCACGGGCAGCTGTGTTAGCCCTCCCATAGCAGAGGTTTCCAACCCTGGTCTCATGTCTCTTTGGGAAATTGAGAAGGCTACACAGTATAATTTTAAAAAATACCATTTTTATCCCGTACCAAACAGTGGTTAGAAAAACTTTTCCTCTGACTTTTCTGTCCCTGTGTTTCTCAAACAAAATTGTGTGGTTAAAGATGCATCAAGCAATTTGGAAATTTAACTGTAGAGGGAAGTCAAAGATTCAGGGAGACCCCTCTGTGCTTGTTATTTCAGGTATTTCTAGGTGATTTTGTTTTGGATTAAAGGGGCTGCTGAAAAGAATTTGGTCATTTGCACCCCAAAATATTGCGCCCTTTGGACACCCTACGCTAACAAATTAATCAATGCGTTAATTCTGTGAGTCTGCAAGACAAGGCAGCAGACCCGGGACATATGACATGGTGGCTGGCACATGGATCATGGCTCCCAGGATCTTTCATGCCTTCTGGTAGAGCCTCTCTCCATTCCAGTGGGGATTTAGTGTCTTCAGCTCTCTCGCCAGGCGGTTGTGCTCCCGCACGAAGAGCGTGTGCGTGCACACCAGCTCCATCTCATTTGCTGGAGAATCACCTAGGAGTACCACAGGTGAGCAGACTTGGTGCTTCCCGTGGAAGGAGGTGTCTCAATTTCCGCATCATGATTTAGATGTCTCAATATCCGCATCATGAAGAAGCCGGGTAAGAAACACATAGGAGGAGAAGGAAACCAGGGTCTGGGCCCTGAAGCTTGGAGAGCACCCGGGAAAAGCCAAATTTCTGCTGAGGCAGCAAAAGCCGAGATGCCACCGTGGTTGTGCTCAGCATCCCAGAGAGATGGGGAATGTGTTTTTCAAATAAGGGCTAGGAGCATTAACTTAAGAAGCTAAATACAAGAAGGTGTTCTCCAGGTTTCCGTATCAGAGAGACAGCCTCACAGCCCAAGAGGGAAATGCAATGTGCAGAGGGAAGTCAGGATGGCCAAGGGAGCTCTGTAAGTTCCAAGGCATCCTTCAAACCAGCTGAAACTACAGCCAAAGCAAGGTGAGAGTCACAGTCAAGCTCTCTGGTGAGTAACAGTAAGAGCAAAATGAGTCACAACTTCAAGGAACAAATTACAAATGGCATCATTATGAAATATTCAATCCTTCTTCAAACATTTAGGGCAGGAAACCAAAGAGCAAGCAGGTGATGAGAGCATAAAGAGGCACTCATAGAAAAGTAAATATGTCGTATTTAGTCCCCTAGTCCCATAGTAAATAGAGGGATTTGCTCCTGCATTCAGCACAGAGCCCTTTTCATTTACTGTCAAAGGCTGCCTGTAAGAGACTGCGGAAGAAGAAACAAAAGCAGCACTGTGAGGTTTCCTCGAGCAGAATGCATCCACCCAGGGCTTCCAACAGAGCTCCAGTAGGAAATCGCTGAACCCTGTTGGGCAACTGCACACATAAAATTTCCCCAGTTCCCAGGGACCGGAAAAGTCACAAATAAGACACTGGATTTTCAAAGGAGCTTCCGAGCCAGCCTGAAGTGTTCACTATAAATTCATTGATGGCTGTGTACTCAGCATCTGCTCCAGCAGCCCTTAGTCCTGGGGGCTGGGAGCCCACCTGGGAAGCATCCGATACGCCTGCCCATTCTGCTTCTCACTGGGCACCGGCCTTTGGCCACAGGTCCCATGTGGTCCTCACCAAGGAGAGACCTAGGGAAGCAGCTGAAGACACAGAGCAATGGATGAGAGAGGTATGAGAGGCCAAAGGAAACATAAAACACCGAGAGATCTTTTAAGGTGCTAGAGGATGACACCAAGCAGAGGTGTCCCACTGGTCCCACCGTCAGGTCCTCATGGTGTCCAATGACCCATGGGGATGTTGGTCAGAGGATTTCGGGCCAGATATGTAGGGGGCCAAGGGACGAGAACTCATCTCCACAGTAGATGAGGTCTGTTGTGCCCTCAAGCTTTCTCTGGCAGTGCCATGAGCAGCCCAGTGTGGCCAGAGCCAGCAGGAATTAGCCAGGAAGTTCTCCTAGCCAGAAAACCAAAAAAGACCAGGGAGTGAGAGACTAATTCATAAGGTGTACCAGAAACATCCCTCTCTGGGCTCCCGCAGGCTTGTGGCAACATCCTGGTCCTCACTGGCAGAGACTGGGGAGAAGGGAGCAACACTCAAGGCTCCAGGAGGTCAGTTATTTTGTCTCTGTGTGCTGGGGACAGGAGAAGACAGCAAACGGCAGCAGATGGGAAGGCTGTGGTGGCTGTGCAGTGTTTTGGCTGGAGGTGAGCATGGCCTTGGGAGGCTGCGTCCAGGACAAAAAGAGTTATTTTGGGCTGAAGAAGTGGTCAAGAGGATACCAAAAGGCCTGTGCTGATGCCCTGGCTGGTGTTCTGCCCGTGCACGCCCAGCCTTCTCAGTGGCGGGGACACATTTTAAAAGGTCACTTTGGTCTTTGTCTGTCCTCATTCTCAGTCCAGCTGGGATCTAAGCTCCTCTCACAGTGCAGCAGCACAGGCAAACATTCATGGAGGTGACCCAGCCCAGCACTAACAGACCTGTGCCCATCCTGATGGAAGAGAGACAGCCACCAAATGGCAAGTATGGACGAGCCATTGCCTTCAGGGCAGTCTGCTATTGCTGTGTTTGCTTGGCTCCATCATGGCACTGGTTCCTAGGTCATCTCCAGCAGCGCCGTGTGCCCTCTGGGCTCTATACCAGCACTGCCGAGCACAGATGGGATTGCTTCACGCCAGGCACATAGTCACAAAGAAGACTTGGAGGTGGTGAAGACCATTCTCCTACCTAGCACAGCCTGTCTCAGTCTTTCATTGTGTTTTGCTATGCTCTATTTTCTACTTAAATAAGAAAAACAAACAATTAAAGAAATGAACCAGGGCTGATGGAATTGTTCACTCTGGATTTTGGGGTTAGGCGTGCCAACACCCAGCTTACCTGCAAGAAAGCAAGGGATTTTAGCTTCCCTGCTGACTTTAAGGCAGGGGTCCTTCTGCGTGCTGTCAAAGGGTGTATATGCCTTCCCACTACCAGTGAAATTCCGGTTAACAGCCAGCAAGCCCAGCTGGCTGGTCTGATCCTTCAGTTTGTTGACCAAAGGGACTTCACTGCCCTACACCACACTGCCATCATGAAAGGAGGTGAGCGCGTTGGTCTCATCGCGAATTGTTCTGGCACTGGTACAAGGAGGAGCTGAGTGGAAGAAAGGAAGGCAATCTCTTGTGTTTTTAATTCGTGGGTCATCGGGTGGGATCTGCAGAAAGAGAAAAGAATAATTCATCACCGCTTCAGGGGTGCAGAAACTGCACTGTGATACTACAGCTGTAAGAAAAGCCAGGCAGGAGCCATTTCAAATGCAGTCCCCATGATAGACACTGTGGAGATCAGTCATAAACCCCAGATACAAAGGGTCAGATTGACAGCCTCCTATTTTAGGAATCCAAGTCCCAGATATGCATGAAAGCCCGGAGATGCCTAAATTTCCATAAAGTCCTATGGATACCTAAACTTTTGCCCCTGAATATATACATATCAGACTGAATCTTTAAAGCTCAGGTGTTCCTATCTCATGTTGGAGTCCATAACTACATCGTGGACAGTTGTCATCCAGGATTTGTGACCCTGCCTGCATTCTCAAATACGTGCTGGGCAAATATTCAGTGATGCTCCGTCCCTTCACAGTTTTCCTTGAAAGGAAATATGGGTACATGGGAGAGCCAGAGCCACAGTACATCTTCAAAGGCAGGAGAGCAGGGCTGCAGGGTGGATGTGTATGTCATTAAGCATTTATTGGAGCGGAGACTGCAATGCGACTATCGTACTGATGCCTTAGCCGCTATTGAGAGATGCTCATCACTTCCTTGCCCCATGCACTACTAAATGGGCATGGATTTTCTGGGGTCTCGACACCCATCAGCTCCTGCCTCTGCCACATTTACTATGATCCAGGCAACATTGTGCCTCCAGCCTCTGAGGCACAATGTGGGCCATGGAGATGGCGAGATCATTCCCCCATATGGGTCTGGGTCAGGAAGCACTTTGAGACCCTGCAAAGGGGCAGAGAGAGACAAAGCCCGGGGAAAGCAGAGAGATGCAGCCTGATAACAGAGACCCTGGGCTGGAGGGTCAGTCTCCAGCACAGAGCTATTTGCAGAACTAGCAAAGCGCTTGTTCAGGTACAACACCAAGAACCCTCGAAGCAAGACTGTAATTAAAATCCCCACACATCTAGGAAACAACAGTGTGGGGTGTAAAACCCCAAAGAAGGCATCCTACATGGATCATCCTTGGGGATGTGGGTCTAGTTCTACTGATGGAGGACCCACTCATCCACCCCCCGGCTGACACAGCCCCCTCACCTGTTGTTGCACTCACCAGACATCGTTCCGTAGAAGCGAGAAATGTCACAATCTATTTTCTTACCCTGCTGGTCACATCCACTTGCCTTGAAAATCATCCCCAGCTGAGCCGGTGTCAGCAAGTCTGCCAGGAAACAACAGAGAACAAACATGCAGGAACACACCGGCCCTGCTGGGTCTGCGGTGCCTCCCAGGCTCGGGAAAAACTTTTCCTTCTTGTACCCGTGAAACGGTTTCTTATCACAGTATCATCAGGAAGGGCACAAGGGGCTGCCATTTAAGGTCTTCCTGCTCAAAGATGTGCTTGAGGATGCTCTCTAGAGCTGCAGATTACTTTTTCTGGTTTGGAAAGCATTAAACCCAACAAAGTTGGAGTGAAATCTTATTTATAATTACATGTTGGGCCTATGCAGGATGATTTTCTAGCTTTAGCGATCCTTTTTCCTTCCTCTCCCTTCCCTTTTTATCTCCACCATGTATTTCTAACAGCTACAGTCGTCCTAGTGGTGTGTTAATGGGTTTTTTTCCCCCTGCGAAGCAGACAGCAGCGTGTACCACCACTGTTCCCAGCTGCCTGGAGAAGAAACCATCAGGTGGCCGAGCCGCACAAGGGGACGCTGGCTTTGCATTTCCACCGAGCACGTGTCCCAGGCACGGGAGATCAGTGGCTGAGTTCAACCAGCAAAAGACCTTCCCGGCTATTGCTGCTAGCGCAGCATGTCCTGAGTCCCTTGGAGGTTTCTTAGTCACTGCTGCCACCAACAGTTTGAGTCACAGCATGGTTCAAGAAGCCACTGTGGCCTCCTGGGCAAGTGGATGAGAGGTGGCAGCCGGGTGGTCTGGAAAGTCTCTGGAGCATCGGTGCTGGAGCATTGCTCTTGGATGGAGAGGCTAGAGGCGAGCACATCATCCCTGTCTCCCTCTTCTCGCTCACCCCATGCTGGAGTGATGCTGGAGCATCCCATGACAAGTGTCTTGGCCTGCCAGTGCTTTGCTGTAATGCTGGGGGGATCCCCATGAGTCCATCTTTACGTGGCAGGAGCCCTCCCTGTGCCTCCCTGAACTGTTGCTCTTACTGCCTCTAATTTGCCTTCTGCTCTCAGCAAACTGGTCTAGTGGGGAGGCCAGGGCTGCCACCTCACGGAGGACATTGATCCTTCAAGAGATGCTGAAATGTCCTTTCCACATTGCTCTGTTCTCATACCACCCAGTGTGGAGCAATCTGACTTTGGCTATTGCTAGCTGAAATCTGGCAGAAAAACTGCTTACCTTGGGGTTGGGCTATTGTGAGTCACATCCTCTGCGTTTGCCTCATTCCCTGCTCAAGCAAAAGAATATTATCTAGTGAAGTCTTACAAGCTTTGACCCATTGGCACATTAACCTCTATATTGCAGAAAGGACCAGGGAAGTGAGCAAAGCACCCTCATTAACTGATAAACCCCCAAATAATTTTTTAAGATGGAAAGAGAACACAGGAAAACAACTCAGCTTTGTCTCACCACAGTCACATGGGAGGGATTTGAGTCGTGGCCCATCATAATCCCTTTGGTTCCCTCCTCCCAAACCCCAGTGACCAAGCCCCGTATCTTCCTCCTCTGCCTTCCTCCCAGCAAAGGGAGATCCCTACCTGTGACACTGACGTCCCCCCTCACAGCCCGTCGCAGCTTCTCCTTGAGGAGGGTCAGGGTGGTTTCCATGTAACCTGCAGCTCGGACGGCAGCCCAGGTCCCTGCCACTGGCTGTTTGAAATATCCCAGAAGTTCTACTGGGGTCAAGGCATCATTCCATAGGCGCTCCTTTATGCTGCAAGGGAGAATAAAACAAAATCTGTGGGACTGAAATGGGGCAAAGCCAAGAGTCCCGCAGGTCACACACCCGAGCACCGGGCACCCCAGCTCTCCTGGCGTGTTACGAGTCTGAACTGCAAACAGAGGCAGAGTCCTCCACCTCCCTGCAGGGCAGCCAGAAGAGACCAGGGCTGCTCCGGCAGAGTGAGCTGCAGGAAGGGAATCTCTTAAATTGCCCAGCTCCACCTGCCAGAGGACAAATCTTAGGTCTTTGCATCCTTGAGGCAACCAAACCTCACTCAGCTGTCACCCAGCTCGTCGGTGTCTGCAGATGCCAGTCTCCATCCAGAGGTCTCAGACATCTCCAGGCCACCCTGCCTTAATGCTGCTGGAACCTCTTCTCAGGTGGGGGGGTCCCTAAGCCAGCGAGGGGTTCAGAGGATGGCTACTGAAGGAGGATATGGATGGGCTGGTAGGTAGCCATGTGCTCCCGAACCATGGTGGCAAAAGCCGGGCTCTCCTGTCAGATCCCACAAAATGTCCTCACTGCAGCCTCCAGCGGTTTGCTCCCTCCGTAGGAGGGAACCACTAGAAATCAGCAGGAGCCTGTGCTGGCTCCAGCCCTGCTTGGAGTATCCCTAAGGGATGGAACAGAGCCAAGCAGTACTGAGCCGGGAGGAACGACACACGTATGCCCGCGGCCGAGGCTGGCCCCGACTCTCACCGGTCACGCGTGCGCCTGTAGGCTGCATCCGGCAGTCGCTTGGCCTCCTCCACGCTGCTCAGGAGGGATGTGTCCAACAGCTCCGCCGGCAGATCTCGGCAAGGGAAAGGGAAGAGCAGGGGTGAGAGCACTGTCTCCCAGCCGGGAGCGTCCCTGTGCTGCAGTGGGGCTCTCTTCGTGCCTCCAGCACCCAGGGATATCGGCACAGCAGCGCTGGAAGTAATTGCTGCTGCTCGCTCTCCAGAGAGAGAGACAGCTGTACATACAAATATTCCTCAGGGGAGTCCGAGAGAGTCACTCCCGGGCATGAGAAGGGTATCTGTCTCCATCAGTGGAGGCTTCAAATAGCCAGCATGAGAGATGTAGGCATCATCCCCCCCGCCATTTCACAGGAGAGCAGCTGCTATTTCTTCAAGAGATTTTGCAACCCCAATTACTGTGATTCATCTTATTTCTATGCCTCCAGCCATAGTTGCCTCCAGAGAGTCTGCACAGCCACCGCTGGCTGCCATAACAAGCATTAAGAGCCCACAACTAAGAGCTCTCATCCGCTGTTTTCTCATCCCTGTCTTTACTCCCCCACTTTTTACCCTAGGTTGGTTATAGCCACGTTGCCAACAGGCCTACAGTGAGTTTGGGTCCTTCCCCATGGCACCAGCTGGCCAAGGACCAAATATATCCCCCTGCCCCCCAAGGCAGAAGGACACAGAGCCCTGTTTCCCCACTGCTTTCCCCAGTCCGTCCTGCAGCCTCCTGCCACCCTCACTGCTCCCCTCCTGCTCAGGGGAGCTCCCAAAAATGAATTGTGTCCCTTTCATCTGCTGGCCGCGGGTCGCAGAACAGGAGGGGACAGCCCCTGGTGGGGTTTCTCTGAATGACAGCATTTTCCTACAGCCTCTAGGGGAGAAGAAAACTTCAGAAATCAGCACTTAAGGGGATAAATATGTCCAAATTCTCCCAGATTCCTTAAAATATCTTCCCCGATCAACCCAGAGTTCATCTCTTTGACAATCTTGGTGAGAAAAATTGTTGCCTGGGCCACCATTTGAGACAAAGGAAAGGTCAGGCATCTGCTTTCTATAAGGATTTTACTTTGTAAATTAACAGGCAGAGGTCTCCATATGTTTTGGAGCAGTGACTCAGGGCTGGAAGAGAGCGGAGCGTCTGCCCCATCCCCAAACTCCACAGCCCCTGGTAGCTCCGATTCACCGAACGTGGCAGCAGCTGAAGCGAGTTCAATTAAGGGACAATAATTCACTTCTCACTTTGCGAGCAGGAACCAGCCCCCCAGCGAAAAGGAGAGTTCAGTTTTCAACCTCCATCAAACCCAGCGCCAAGGGGGTGAGGGAGCTGCCCGCCGCCGGCACCGCGGTGCCGCACTCGCCGCTTTGCCCAGTGTGCCGGGAGGGAGGTCGGACGGTGGGGATGGAGCGGTTCTGAGAACAGACCTCTTCTTTAACGGGATTTTAAGAAATCAGACAGGACGTTAACTGACAACAATGTGAAACAGCCAGGATTGCTGCCACAGTAGATACTCTCTATGCTCCTTCTGACACCTCTTCAGGAATTTGCTGCTTATGATAGAATAATTTAGGCTCTTCTAGACTTTAGCTTTCCTACTCAGAAAAGCCCCTGATCTGCAAAACCTGAGGAAAGGACAACACTGTAACAAGAAGACACAGATGCCTGTAACAGGCTGAGGACGACCAGCAACTCCAGGAAAATTTCTGCCTTCATCCCTGCAAAGAAGCGCAAGAAGTGAAGAAAACCAAGGCTCCGTGGAGCTCGCCATGCGTTGGAAAGGCCAGTGCCCACGCTGCTGGTGGCAGGTGTTGGGGGAGCTCATGAGGTGTCCCTTTCCCAATGCAGCGCTCCCCAGGAGCGAGTGTCCTTGCGGCGGCACATGGAGAAGGAGCTGCCTCCTGCCCTGAGGACCTCAGGCACTGGTGGGAACACACTGATTTGGGACTGTGGGGGCAACACAAAAGGGAGCAGGACACGCTGCCAGCGCTGCAGGCGGGCGGCTTGGCAGGGAACCCAGGCAGCCACACTGACTGTGCTCCTTCTGACACCTCTTCAGGGAGGGTGGGTGTGTGGGGTTAGAAGAGCTAGAGGAGAAAAGGGATCAGCCAGGGCAGCACGGGAGGTCCTCTACACATAGACATTTGGGATGTTTTTGCCCAAGGCTGTCCCACTCACCTCCCAAGGCGGCTCCAAAGCAATCAGCACTATCGGAATGAGCCAGATCCGTGGGCTGTGCCTACTGCACATCACCCAGCACCCACCATGGAGCTGCCAGCAAAGGTAGCCCAGAGTCCACCCTAAAACCTCGAGCAAAACCCATTCCCTGTGGAGGAGCCCCGGTGACAGCAGTGGTGTGGTCCGGCCACATCATCCTCACCGTGCTCCAGCTGTGCTTGGTGCCCGGGGACAGCGGCTCTGCCAGCCCTGGAGCAAGGTGGGGGAAGCTGTCACGGAAGTGGAGGTGAGCTCAGACCTCACCTGGGTGATCCAAACACAGCCCCAGTCCCTCACCCACGGTACAGAAACACGTTGCTCCACAAAAGCAAAAGCAGGCGTGCAATGGGCCAGGCTCCGACCTGCCATCTTCTGCTGTCCTCACCATGGCCCCCGCCGCGCCGGCGCTTTTATCTGCAGCGGTGCATGTGGGGGGGGTTGAGCCACAGGGCTTGGAAACTCCCCCACGGGTGCCACAGCAGCCCAGCAGCCAGCGCCCACCCCAGCTCCTGCGCACCCGCCTGGGAACGCGGCCTGATGCTCAAGCAGAGCTCCCACAGTTGTAGGGGTTTTTTTGCGGGGGAAGATGTAAAGCAGCACTTTGCCATGCTTTGAGAGTCTTGACTCCTTCTGGGGATGTCTTGCAGGGACAGGGTTCCTTCCCCCATGGTGTTCCTCATCCTTTGCTGCTCTTAAAGGTCGAAAAAGTTGTCTTTGTATCCCCCTATGGAGGCACCAGCTCTAAATGGTGTCTGCTCTGCTCAGCGCTCCCCATCTCTCCTCCCCAACCTGCCCTACCCCATGGTCCCTGTTGTGCTCTGGAAGGGTCCACGAATGCTGCTCCTTGCGCACTTCCCTGTGTAGACAGGAGCAGCAGGAGGAGGCACCTGGATGATGGTTTGAACAGGCTTCACTGACCTCCAGCTGCTGATCTGGAGCCCGGGGCAGCTCACGGGGTCTCACCCTGGCCCAAACCGCAGTTGTGCTGGGACCTCATCGGCAAAGCCCCACCTCTGCCCCCAGCCAAAGCCCCTCTCCCTGTCTGAGCGCAAATCCAGCCGATGGACGAATCCTCGCCGTGTCACAGCTGTGCCGATGAGGCAGGGCAGTGGGACGCTGCTGGGTCTGGCGGAGGATGTGCTTGAACAGGCTGGTGGGCAGAGAAGCAAAGGAGCTGCTCACCAGCGCCGCTCCTCAGCTCACCCCTAACTAATTGTGCTTCGCAATTGTGTTTTTCCTTCTGTAACAGAAAATCCTTGGTCTAGCAGCACAGACCGAGAGCACCCAAGTCTCTGCCGGTGTTCCCCCAGGGTGGGTTAAATGAATGTCTGAGCTGAACTCTTCCCTGTGCGGGGCACTCAGAACCGCAGAGGTTGCCCAGTGCCTCCAGCAGCGGCTCTGCGGGCGTCCCCGTCCCCGGAGCTGGGCTACTCGCAGGTGGAGCCGTACCTTTTGTCGCACTCTTGGTCCTTCAGCGCTTTAAAGAAAATCTGCAAAGCAAATTGCAAACCTTGCAGGGAATCACAGGTGAGGATGCACCTGGAGCACAGCTCCCGTTTGCAGAGCCCTGGTCCAAGACAGGTTTTGACAAACTGGAGGGAATCCACCTAGACCTGGGTTTGGTCAGCCTGGAGGGGAGAAGGCTCAGGGAAGCCTCACTCTTGGCTTCAAGGGTCTCCTGGGAGGTCTACAGAGCAGATAGAGCCAGAGTCTTTTGCAAAGTGCACAGGGAAAGGACGAGCACGTGGCGCTGCAAATGAAATCCCTGTTAGATCTAAGAAAAACACCCATGAGAGTGGTGAAGTGCTGGGACGGGGCCCAGAAAAGGGCTGGGATCTACATCCTTGGAGATAGCTCTCAGTCAGGGCAGTGACCGTCCCCCTGTGCTGGGCACTGGTGAGGCCCCACCTCGAGGGCTGTGTCCAGTTTTGGGCCCCTCACCACAAAAAAGACCTTGAGGGGCTGGAGCGTGTCCAGAGAAGGGCAACGGAGCTGGTGAGGGGTCTGGAGCACAAGCCTGGTGAGGAGCGGCTGAGGGAGCTGGGGGTGTTCAGCCTGGAGAAAAGGGGGCTGAGGGGAGACCTTCTCGCTCCCTACAGCTCCCTGAAAGGAGGGGGCAGCCAGGGGGGGTCGGGCTCTTCTCCCAAGGAACAGGCCATGGGACAAGAGGAAACGGCCTCAAGTTGCGCCAGGGGAGGTTTAGATTGGGTATTAGGAAAAAATCATTCACCAAAAGAGTTATTAAGCATTGGAACAGGCTGCCAGGGAAGTGGTGCAATCGCCATCCCTGGAGGGATTTAAAAGATGGGTAGAGGTGGTGCTGAGGGACATGTTTTAGTGGCGGTTTTGGCAGTGTAAGGTTCATGGATGGACTCAATGATCTTAAAGGTCCCTTCCAACCTAGACCATTCTATGATTCTATGCACAAGACCCTGCGCAACGTCCCCTGGCCTTCGAGGTAGCCCCGCTATGGGCAGTAGGGGAACAAAGACGCAGGAGATGCCCCCACCCTGCACCTTTCCCTGATCCTGGGAGCTCGGTGTGTCCCAGGCAGCAGCAGTGTATCTGCCCAAGCTGCCACCACCACCAGCTGCGTGCACGACGGCGAGCGCAGCCCTGCTCTTGAGCAAAGGGGCAGCGCCGGCAGATTTTCGAAGCCATTCCCTGCGTGCTTCCTCTGCTGTATCACACAGCTCACGGTTAGAAGAGGGTAAGGACTTTTCAAAGGTTAGCGAGACAGTTAGTGCTTATCTGTGCTGATTAATTGCATTTCATAATTAGGAACTTACTCAACTGCTCTCAAAACTGCTTCAGAAACCATGAAAGTGGGAGGTTTTGAGAGATGCTTCGTCTCTTGAATGTTCACTTTCCCCAGAGACCGTGCCCTGCTCCCAGATAACGCTGTATGGGCAAGGCCATGTATCTGGTGAGCCTTCTGCTGAGCGTCAATGCAAGTGCCAAGCCCTCATGCTCCCCACCTCCAGCAGCAAAGGAGAGACGATGTGCTGCTCCTCCAGAGCAAGGGAACAAGAATATGCTGATGCCAGCAACAGTGCCTCAGAGCAGAGACAAACAGTGCCATCAACACCTGGGATGCAGCACAGCAATTAAAGTAGAGGGTGCAAGGCAGAACATAGAATCACAGAATGGTTTGGGTTGGAAGGGACCTTAAAGGCCATCGAGTTCAACCCCCTGCCCTGGGCAGGGACACCTCCCACCAGCCCAGGTTGCTCCAAGCCCCGTCCAACCTGGCCTTGAACCCCTCCAAGGATGGGGCAGCCACAGCTTCTCTGGGCAACCTGGGCCAGGGGCTCACCCCCCTCACAGCAAACAATTTCTGCCTCACATCTCATCTCAATCTCCCCTCTTTTGGTTTAAACCCATTCCCAACGTCCCATGGCTCCCCTCCCTGATCCAGAGTCCCTCCCCAGCTTTCCTGGAGCCCCTTTAGGGACTGGCAGGGGCTGGAAGGTCTCCCCAGAGCCTTCTCTTCTCCAGGCTGAACCCCCCCAACTAGATTATTTTCTAGACTATCTAGATTATATTTGCAATTTACCTCCTTTTTTTGTTTCTTGTAGCCTTTTGTGTTCAGCTACCAAAGCTTGAAGGTGTTAAAACCTTTTTCAAGAAGACTCCTCTCAGCTTTGCTGTAACGCCTGCCTGCTGTTGGGGCACCAACTGAATTGGGGCGACTTCGCTAAATGATGAGAGTCCGTGTCTATCACAGCAGAATTTGCCGGAAGCAGCCAGCACACGCCTGAGGAGCAGAGAGATGACAGGCACCTTCTGGTGGCAGGGGCTCAGCCGCGGAGGGAGGACGGGAGCACCAGGAGCCGTGGAGCCATCCTGCAGGGAAGGGCTGCAGTCATGGCCTCCGGCTCCAGGCAGACCCCAAACACTGAAGTAGGGTTGGATACATTAAAGCGGTAAACTAATTGAAGTAGGTGATTAGTATATTAGAACTGTAAATTAGAGTAGGAGCTTAATTTAGGAGACTGGGTGCCTTAAGGATGTACAAAGAGCAGATGCAACAGTTGTAGTACTAAATGTCAGAACTTATCTCCTATTTTTTAACGACAGAATGCTTTAGGACAATATAAGCTTGTAGCAGACGCTTATCTCTCAAAACAAGGGGCCCAGGGTTACTGAGGAACGCAGAGACTAGTCAAAGCTGACACTTTTGATGCGCTAGCAAGAATAAAGGAGTAGAGCAGAGGCCTGCAGTTCACCCAGGTGTCACAACGATGAGGAGGAGTGGAGGAAGTAAACGACCACCAGATGTCTCTGAAGACCACCCAGAGACTCTAGTGTGCGTGCAGGAGTGGACAGTAACCTGTAATAATGAGCTAATGAATAGGTAATCATTTCTTGGAAAACTAGTGAATGTGCACACATAGTATGTATTTAAACTGTGCATCTAAACCAGTCGGCGCGCACGTTAGGTGGAGCAATCCCCTGCGCGCCCGGCGCTGCAATAAGAATATCTGCTTAATAGTCACCAAGGCTATTGAGTCTTAACTTCGGCATTTCACGGCATCGACATCACAGCCGCTGCTTTTCTTCCTAAGGGTTTTGTTCTTCAGTTCATCCCCTGATGAACTGATAAAAGCAATGACAGACGGTTCCTTTCAAACAACTCGCTTAGGAAACTCCAGCTGGTAAATTTGGTTAGAACAGCAACCAACTTCCTTCACGGCAGGGCAAGCTGAAGATCAATTACTGGGTCACTGATGACTTTCGTCACTTAAGTCCGCTTCAGAAGTCATGGAAATTCCTTCCAGCATTCATACCTGCCACACCTTTAGAACTTCAAGACTTTCAGTCCGTCCTTGCTCTGACTCCTGGAGGAGACAGTGGCTCACTGCAATATCAAGATCCTCCTGGAACATTTCTCTCTAAGGTGCAGCAGCTTCCCGAGTCCCTCCTGTCAGGGGAATCCTGCAAAATCCCTAGAAAAGACCAGTGACTTTTGCCACCTTGGCTGAATTCCCAGAGGACCATGGTGAAGAACTGCCGCTCCACACAACTGCCCCGGCGTTTAGGTGCAGAGCCCCACGTAGCGCCGCAGATCCCAGTTTCAAGTGCCCACATTCCCACAGGTGGGACCATGAGGCATCAAGTACTCAATGAGTCCAAGAGCAAGGTACCGAGCCAAGACCTGCGATCTGACTTCAGGGCTTTTGTGGTTTCTTTATTTTTCCCTTCTTTTAGCCATAGGGTATTGCAGCATGTAAAGAATATCACCCAGCTGAACCGTCCCAGCTGGATGAGGGGGGAAAACCACCTTTTTTCTTCTTTCTTGGGGTCACGTGCCACAGACAGCAGCTTTGCCCGGTTCCACGTCTTTTAGACAAACAGGCAGAAAAACTGCAACTCTCAGCAAGACTGGAGGAAAGCTCAGTCTGTCTCCAGCATCTCCACCCCTCCCCTGCCAGATCAGAGAGAGCACACAGGCTTGAGGCCCCGCAGAAGGGAGCAGCTAGAGCAGGTCCTCACAGGAGGACTGGACACTGAGTAGCCCAAGACCTGTGTGTCTGCTGTGGTGGCACTGCAACAATCAACACCAATAACAATGGCATTTTTTGATAATACACATGTAGATGCTTGCAAAGGGCAGCAGTCCCCAGAACAACCCCCAACTGGGAGACACAGAGGCAGCAAAGCCTCTTCTCTAGGCCTAGCACTGATTGAGAGCTCCGAGCAGGAGGCTGTTAACCTCTTGGCTAAGAAACATGGGACAAGACCCTTGCAACAACCTCTAAGCAGCTGCTGGCGGTGCTTGGACAGGTCCTGCTGGCCGGACAGGACCAGTCACCACTGGCACAAGATGTGCCTGGACTCTCTGGAAGTTGCATGACATGTTTAGGAAGCCTGTAAGTGGACTGTGGATTCCACCTACAAGATCGTCATAGTGGGCCAGGTCTGTACTGGGGCCATTTGTTCTCAAACAGATCATTGTCTCAGTCTGTCACTCAAGCACAGCAGCGGCTGTGTCAGAAGACACGGTAACTACAGAGAGTTGGTCTATCCCAGCCAACCTGCCCTGCCAGCACAGCACGAAAAGCCAACATCTGCGAGGGATACACAGACCTTCTCCACAGGTATGTGCTCCCAGCCTGGCTCGAAGGTGGCTCGCTGTGCAGGAGCAAAAAATGGAACACACCAAAGCATCCAAAACTTAAAAAGTAAAAGCTGTACTTGTAGCAAAACTCATCATTGACATCTTAATTTTTGTTCTTTTCTGAAAATGAAATCATCAGAGAATGAAACACTGTGGTCTGGACGTCATACCTGATGCTGCTGTCACTGCTCGGTCCCATGGCCACAAGAGGACGGTGTGAGTGCACCCATGTGGCCTGGGTGCTCCTGGCAGCCTCGGGCCTTGCAGTCCCTCTGCAGAAGGCGTCAGCATCAGGACAGCCGCTTCAGCCCCCTGCCCTTCACTTCACATCCAGGAGCACCCACACATGGGTAACACCAAAGAGCAGAGGACAGGACCGCAGGAACAAATGCGGCTGTGCAGGTGCCCCTGGACTCGGTGGCACCCACAGGGAAGGGGTTCAGCACCCAGATCCAGGGGCTCATGCTGCATGAAGCCACCCAGGCAGTGCCGCAGGGCTACACGCACGTCCAGCTCAGGTCTGGATAGGGTATAACTGTGCTCAGGCACAGTATAACACCGTGTAACCGCACCACGGTGCTTTCTCCTCCAGGATTAGGTTTCCAAAACAGGAGAGGCAAAGACTTTTCACTCCCAGAGAAGGCAGCTCGCCCCATGGTCATAGGAAAGGTGGGCTCCTATATGAAGTGCTGTGCAGCATCCTCAAGGTGTAAGTGATTGCTATCATTTTCCCGTTTGCCCCCCGAAGAAGCAGCACTGAATCTTTTGCTTTTTTAAGGAAAATGTATTTTTGTGAAAATAGACTTTATTATAATAAAATTTGATATTAAATAAAAACATACCGTATCACCAACACGCGTGGACACTGTGCTGGCATCATTCACGTACCTCACATAACTGTCCTTCTCAAAACAAGTACCCCACTGAAACATGCAAAGAAAGAAACACTGAAAAGGATAGAAACCATGTAGTACAAAACTCTCCGTGGCTTAGAAAGGGATGTGTCTTAACTCAAGGAACACATCATCTCATATGAAAATAGCTGCAAACTCTCCGTCCCCAGCTCTGCTCTCCAAATGCTCCGACTCAGGAGCAGCCCACTGAAACAGCCAAATAAAACTGTGAAAGAGGCAGACGAAAAATAAATACATAAATAAATAGGTAGATAAATAAATAAATAAATAAATAAATAAGGCGGAGTCCCCAGCCAGTGTGTGGTCACGGTGAACCAGCCAAGAGCAGCTTACAGCAGCCCTCCCCACAGGCAGAAGCATCGACCCCCTTCAGGGTATCGCTGCTTCCTCCCTGGGAATCCTCGTGCTGAAACACGGCTGAGGCAGTGTGGGATGCTCCTAGGCACAGCTGCGTATTTACAGGTTTACAGTACAAATAACTCACTCGTCAGCCCAGAGACAGCGAAGGGGATTCATGGGAACAGAAAAGTGCAAATTTTCTTTGCAGGAAGTGAAGGAGTTGACACAACCTCCTGTGGACCAGAGAAATACCAGGGTGTGTAGTACAAGGGATATCTTCCTAAGGGGCCGGGGCTTTGCTGGGAAAAGCCATTTAGCTAACTTACAGCCAGAATATAATTTTTAAATTAAAATATTTACAGGGAACCGGTGCATTGAGGGCTGTATGGAGCAGGACACGCCACTGTGGAGGTAGCTGTATCCCAGAGCTGAGGCCTCACACACCCCAGTGCCACGACACTGCGTTCAGAGCCACTGCCCACGGGGCGCGGGCACCCCCGGCTGGGCTCTCAGCAGAGACCACAGCGCACAGACCCACTGAAGAGTTTTCTCTATTCAACATACACTTTTTCCCTATGAAAATACTCTAATCGGCTTATTGCAGAGGGTTTCTGAATTTTCAGTCCCTGCGTGGACTGCACAGGCAGTCTTTACAGAACAATAAATCCCTTGTTAATTTTTCTTACTGGACCCAAGTTTTTTGAAGAGCTTTTTTCCTTTGAAGAAGAAGCCTCTCTTCTTTTTGCTCTGACCAGGTACATCACTGCATTTGAGAACGGCCAGCGATGCCTGCTCTGGACACTGCTCGCCTGTGACAAGGCAGGAAGGTGGTAGAGTAGGAGGAGTTGGTGAGGAGTCGCTCTGATCAACAGACCCATCTGGATTTAACTGAGGGGGGAAAAAGAGAAAACAAAAGAAAAACGCAGAAGTTAGAGCTGATGAAGGACAGTACACCAACATAAACCTCAACCAGAGGACCCTGCCTTCTCCCCGCCAGTCTGTCCCTCACCCTGCAAGGCTCAGCTCCTCCATGCAGTTGCAGATCCAGTTAGGAAATTTCCAGTGGATTTAAACTTTTCTGTACCCACTACTCAGATCCTGCCTGAGCTCAGACATTCTGAAATTCCTTAACTTTGGGGTAAGGATATGACAGCAGAAAAGCCTCACTGAGGACTTGGTGAAAGATGCTGTTTCCCAGCTGAAGACGCTGTAAGTGAAGCGCCTCCTGAGGGCAGGGATGGACACATCCGGATGCATCCGCGTATGCCTGCTGCCTGCCTGGGCAGCCTGGTGGGCTCCCAGCATGCTCTGGACAGAAGGCAGGACATTAAGAAAAACCTGACATAATAATAAGAAGGGTTGTGCAAGACCTTCAGAAGTTCAGGGACACTGGCTAAGCTGGAAGGCTTCTGCAACCGTGGCCATGGTCTGTCACCGTAATAAGAGAAATATGGAGTCTTGCAAGGCTGCTCAGCACCCATCAGATCTAGTCGCAGGAGGGGCAGAAAGCAAAGTCTGATGCTCTGCAGTGGCACCAATAAGGGAGAAAAAGTTCATGATGGAGCAGAACTTGGAGAAGAAGTCTTGTAACAAGTGGCACACAGCAACTGACATGTGCTCCTAAGTCACCTGAGCATTTGAGAGGGTTAACTGGGATCCACAGTCCCAAATGATGCACTCTATGCTGCTCCTTCTGGAAAGGACTATTGGAAATCAGAAAGTGCCCTGGTCCTGGGCTCAGCTTCCTCTTTGCAAATTACTAATGGCAGGTCAGTTCCGAGCAGCAGCCGTCTTGCCATGATCTCCTCTCGCTGGGTTTCGGTGTCCAGACAGTGACCGTTTCTGATCTGTCAGGGCAAGCTTTCCCAAGAAGCTGCAAAGTTCACCAGGGAAGAGGCTCTGGATTTCTGAGGTACAGGAGAGCACTTGTCCCACTGCCTTCTCTTCCACACAGCCTTCAAAAACCAGCATCTTCCAAGCTCCCAGCTGTACGTCCTATCTTGGCATTCCCCAAAACACAACATGGCAGAGGCTGGAGCTGTGCCTAGGAAGAGCTCTCTTCCTTGACACACCGAAACATCACGCCCTCATCACTTCTCTGCTTGCATCCCACTAAGTCAGGGAGAGGGGAATGCATGTCATGTCCCTTAAGGGCCTGTAAGCAGCCACAGCTCCAACAGGGAAGCTGAGTTAGTGACACCAGCAGCAGGGTGCTCTGCCGGGGGAGGAAGCATTACTGAAGAGCAAAGACATTAGCCCGGCACAGCAAATGTGGGAGAATCCCAGCAGCTGCAGTTCGCTGGCAGGAGTGGACGTGCTCTGGTCCTGCTCCCACACCCTGCCTGGAGAAAGCTGCTGAGTCAAGCAGACGCACAGACACAACGTTGCTGCCATAGCTGGAGTACAATCACACTTTATGTGCTGTGGCTTAGTTTATTTAAAGTTTCCTGGGGTCAGAAGCAAAAGCAGCACTGCTCTGTCACCCTACTGCTGTTTCAGCACCCCACCTCCTGTGTGACGAAGAGCACAAGAAGTGGCTGTGACCTCTTCTCCCCTCACAGGCTGAAGATCTGCTGCTGTACTCCAGTTGCTTCACTCTGCTGCGGGAAGAAAGCACTTCTGGTACAAGATGGGCAGAAACCTCTTCTGGAGGGTCACGCTCAGTATGTGCAATACCTATAAACTCAGCCCTGAGCAGACAGGAGCACAGGACTTTAGGGAGCTCTGTCTTGGTGTGAACATACAACCCTTCCCAACCAACTCCAGAAAGTTGAGTCAACTACTGTCTTGCAGCAATCACTTTAAACTGTCTCAAGTGACAGTGCCATCAGACTCCCTCTTACCTGAGCTTAAGGTCTCTGGCTACAGGGACAGAGATGTAACTCCTCACCACCCCTCTTCATTACAGTAAACAATACAGTGGCTGATTTTTCCTGAAATCCCACTCTGTTTTCACCTGGAAGTCTTGTTCCACACACTTTCAGAGGCACTCTTACGGCTCTCCAGATACGCAGCATTGTGTTGAAAGGCCAGCTACTGCCGAGGCCATGCTGCAGAGGGCTTGACGGCACAGCCTGGCCCTTGTGAAATCCGCGCTCCGCCTGCAAGCTCCGCTCCTCCAACTAATGCTGCAGCATTGACCGCAATCTTCGTATCTCCTGGCAGCACGCACACGCAAGGTGCACGCTTGGTGTCGATGGCCCAAGTGCCAGTCAGGTCTAAGCAGTCTGGAAATAAATCTGAATGAATCCAGATGAACCATTTCCAGCCAGTAGTGCAAGATTTACGGTGGCAAAGAGAAAAAGGAAGCCAGATGAGAGTTAACTTGGTAGCGTACTGGATGAGCTGTGTGCAAAGCAAGAATCCCTGGGTTCTGCTCCAGAAACATGTGCAACAAAAAATCCTTGGATAAGATGCACAAAAGCATTTGGTTGACATCAGAAGGGGCCTCACCAACATGCAGTGAGTGATCTCCCCCACGAAGCTCAGGCCTTGTGCTGTCCGTCTCAGCAGCCCCAAAGGATGCAGAGCGATGTGAAGGCACCCGGGCAGCCAGGGCAGCGGAGGCTCGGTGCCCAGGCACCACTGGGAACTGCTTTTCTGGCTAAGGTGGGACAGTTTTGGGGCAGTTCTGAAGTGGCACAACAAACCTTATGGAATTTCTCCCATAGAGCTATGCATGAAAGACTGCATGCAAAGTGAGGGGCAGGTACCTAGGCCAACTCACAAAGGTCACAAATTATTTTACTGTAATAAGGATACCACAGCATCAGCATCATTATCAACTATCCAGCAGTTAAAAGGAAGTGACCAGCAGTTTCCTGTCTTTGTGGCCGAAAGTCCTGCTGATTCCCAGCTGCGGTATACGATGCCCAGGCAGATTTCCACACACAGAGGCACTCTCACACACAAGCATGTGGAGGTATTCTCAGAGGTCTCTATATGGCAGAAAAGCAACAGAACCAGTTCACAGATTCATCTGGTAATAGACAAAGGATACTAAAATTAGGGTTTCTTCCCCAAGAGAAACATGAAGGAAAAATGGCTCTGCCAAGATCCCGATAAAAGCTACTAGGATTGATAAACAGGAGAGTCATGTTAGTTTTCAGCAGGTGGTTTTCAATGCAGTCTCAGGTATTACTGATTTGCACAATTTCAGGAAAACAATGCTTGAAATTAAGGAGAACACAGATCTCCTCCCACTGCCCCCCAAAACAGGGGTCTCACCCCCCAGCCCCAGAATTGTTTCTTTAAGTGCTATCAAACAGAACAATTATCCATATAAGGCTGGTTTTAGGGACTAAACATTATCACTTTCTTAAGCTGATGGTGTGCAGGGGTTTTTCAGGACTATACTCAGGGAAGGGTAAAATCAAGAAGAAAAAAACCCCAGAGGCTGAATATGGGGTGTGCTCAGCCTGAGCAAGGTCCTGCTAAAACAAAGCTAAACAAAGCTTTGCTTGACGTGCTTGAGCAGTGGCACAACAGCCAGGCTGAATTACAAAGCAGGTCTTTTCTAAACCTGAATACCCAGCACAGTCCCACCACGTTCCCAAAACCACCGGATAATTGTTCCAAACGATTGCATTTCGTGTGCTGACCAGATCGTTGCTTGTCTTTAATACAGAACTGATCTGGCAGGTGAAGGTCTGCTAGCAGAGGATTCTAGCAGAGGATTTGAAGCCGGACTTGCTAGCAGAGCCCCAGACCAGCCTGCCAAACTACAAGCAAGGAAAGGAGAAAACTGCAGGTGCAGGACCCTTTAATATGCTATGCTGGGCAGGGAGATTGAGGAGATCTTCTCATACAAACTTACATGGTTGCTCTCTCTCTATGTATCATTCATATCTATCACTGGACTCTTCTCTTCCTCATTCTCTGAAGAAAAGAACCGTCAGGGGTGCATAATACAGGCAGAAATAAATACATGAAATTAGAATCAAACACTTTCTGTAGGCGCTTTACAATCAGTCTTTGACAGAAACTGCACGTTACTGATGCAAAAATATTCGACAGCCGCAGCATTAAAGCAACTGCTCTAAGTGGTGAGCGTGAGTGTTTCAGGGGCCTAGCTTGTGATCATAACTTCTTGGATACTCCTCTTTGTGCTGTCATTTTTTATTGCTTAGTTTAATCCCCAAATGTGGTCAGTTCAAAAGTTAAACTGCTTCACCCTTTTCACTTGCCAGCATTTTAAGGTTTACTCAGAAATAATTAAAAATGATCCATCTTCCCCAGTTCAATTTGGAAAGTAAATTGTCCTTATTCTCAGGCCTTTGGCGTAGCAGCAGAGAAGGGAAGTGTGAAGAACAGACGGGTGAAAACATCAAATCCAAGAAGTTACAAGCGATTTAAAAAATCACTCACGATCGTGCTGGAGAAGCTTCTGTTGAGATTGGAACTACCTTTAATACAAGTCCAAAGCTCTGCTGTGATGCCGCGGTGCCGACGCCTGCGCCCTGACGTGTTAGGCCTCAGGCTGGGACGGGTAAATCTGATGGGAGTCTGTTTTGCCATGCCGCCTTTTGCAGGTTTCAAACAACACTTCTCTAGGGGCTGCCATGCATCTTTTGCCTTTGGTGATTTTTTGCATACCCCCCTCTCCCCCCATCCCAAACAGCAGCTGCGAAGGTGCTTCTGTTTGTGTTGTATATGCCAACAACACGCTTCAACAAGCAAGTTCCTGAACTCTATGGAGTGAGTATGTCGCTGGAGTTTGGACAGCCCCAGGCACAGCGCCATCACTGTGAGAGCTCACTCCAGCTCAGGGATGGCCCTTAGAATATGCATGTTGTACAGGAGGTGGTCATCCTTCTGTCTTACCCATCAGGTGTTCTGCCTGTAGGGTAGGGATGCTGCGATTGCTGCAACAGAGCCAAAAACTCAGTGGGCTCAGGCTCTGTCTCTCCTTGGTAATCACTACACGTACACGTGGGTATGGTATGTATGTATATAAATGTACGTATGCAATACAAGCCTGGTTATGAGCAGGATACACGTACCGCTTTTAAAAGAGGGCAAACATGCCCTTTGTATTTGGAAGCTGTTTAGATAGATCTGGATTGCAAAGCACAACCAGGAGGCAGGACTGCAGACAGTTAAAGAGTGCTAAGCCAGAACCCCCCAGGGCAGGTATCGTGGTGAAGCGGGGAGGCAGCAGGACAGGAGGCCGTCTGTCACTGCACAGAAGCAGCCAACACAAAGTCATGCCTAGATAGTTAATGTGGATTCCCACTGAAATAAAAGTGGCTTAATTATCATCAACTGAATTTTCCAACTCCCCAGACTTCAGACTACAAGGAATAGCAGCTCATGGATCAGCCGAATACCAGAACTAGCACATCGATCCCGACCCTAAGGCAACAGCCTCCTGCTCTGCAGAGCCAAAGTCAGAGCCAAGGCAAGGGGAAGCTCTGCTGGATCTCTGACAGAGACAAGTGGAGACAAATGGAAAGCTCTGAACAGCAGGCAAGCCGGAAACATATCTATTTCATATGGATTGTTTTTATCACATTTGAAAGGTATTTCTGTTAAATAAAATTAAAAAAAAAAAAAAAAAAAAAGGTGTCATGAACCATAGGAAAAAAAGCTTCCAGCCCTGTGCATGCAGGGATATCTGGGCCAAACTGCTGTGTCCAGGGGAACGGTCACCCACCGCTGAACCCAGCAGCAGTGGAAAGCGGAGAGGAAAGCGCAGCAGCGGCAAACTGCAGGGCAGCAAGCGGGAGCAGCTCGCGGCTGCTCAGCAGCAGGACAGACAGGACCTTGCTACCCTGTGAGGTCCGTGACAAAGCCTGGGATGCGGCAGGTCAAATTGGCGTCAGTTCCCTCGCCAGTAAAACAGAAGAGAGGGATGCAAATAGGAATACTAGAAATAAGGGCAGACTTGTTGTATATATCACCCTGCTCACCAGCCGAGTTCCTCTCTCTTGCTCGCCCTTAATAAAACACCATTAGCTAAGCCAAACCTTCCACATCTGCAAGCGGCAGGTCAGCTCTCCAAGCCCTGAAGGTTGCCTGAACTTCCCTACGGTTTCTGGAAGGACCCAAGCTGGGGCTGGAATAATGACCCCTGGCATCTGAAACAGGCCCTTGCTGCTGGTTGATGCCGGAGAGAAGGGTTAGATCTGTAATAAGCTACACTGTGAATTCCACCTGTATTAATTTTACTGGTTCAGGTCTCCTTTGGCACCCTCTGTTCCAATAGATGAGTAACTTGGGAAGAATAAATGATTTTGAGGGAAACTGAAGAATGAAACCCACTCTGGATGCTTGTTTCCCCACCCTTCCCCGGGAAAGTCAGACCTGTGTAACCTCAGGATAGGAACAGTTAATTAACCTGTGATTCCCGAGCATGGACCAGCACTTAGGGGCTGGGAGGAAAGGGACTGAGTATCCTGAACAGCTGAGCACAAGGGACCGAGGCAACTTCTGAGTTTAGAAGATGATCCAGCAAGCTACCCACAACCTGATTTCTGAGTCAGGCCTGCCACCCGCTCTGTGTAAGAAGGCACCAAGGCTCTAGTGCAGACGCTCTACCCACAAAGCCTGAAATGCCTGGAACCAAGAGAAGGGGCTGCAGGTGAAGCCTAAGGGAGATCAGGCAGCATTTGAAAACAGAGATGGGAGCTGGGTACAGAGAAAAGGAAAGAGCTGAGCATGAAAAATAGGACAAGGAACACTGCAGAGAGCAGGAAAGCTGGGGTGGCACCGGTGGAGAGTTCAACGGAGGAGGATTCAGGGCCACATACTTCCCTAAGGGCTGGTCCAAAGCCAATCTGGGCCTGCTCTTACACACTTTTATGGGTCTGCCACCACTTGATGGTGCCAATATCTTCCCAAGAACTGAAGGCTGAGTACATGCGAGCTGGGACCAAGCTGTGTTCCTCCCTGCCTCCCACTCTCTAGAATGACACAGCGTATGAGGTCCAGGAGTGACCAGGGAGGTGCTACACTTTTGGCCTCACCCACTGAGGACTGACTGAATGTGGCAGATGACCCAAATCTTCCACTTAAGCATTTGTTTCAAGAGTATCAGCAACATAACGCAACATAATGCTCAACCTTTGAATTCCCCGCATCTGTGGGATGCTTTCAGAGCCTTAGGATCCATCCCACAGATCTGTTTGGGAAACTCCCCAATGTGTTTTGAATTTAGCTGGAAGCACCTCGGACATGACTAAGCTATATCTAACTCAGGATGTGTGGAAAAGCATTGCTGTTTGGGTGTCGATAACTCCAGAACTCTTTAGTTCTGAGGTATGAGGATACCTGAGGGATTCCACGTGTCTGGGGAGCTGGCTGAACTGCTTTGCTTGCAGCAGGATTCCACCACCGACCCTTTTGTGGATCTAAAGAATTTGCTGGTGGGACCTGGGATGCTCTTTGCTCACCTGACCATAGTGAGACTGAGGCCCCAGTGGATGTTGCTGCTTTGTGCCTCTTTTTTGCACTATAGGAAGTCTTCAAGAAGAGCAGCTAGCACTCCCTTCTAAACTTTTGGGTATCTCCCATGGGATGAACTGAAGCTGCATGCAATAACTTAATTTATTCCATCAGACACTGCATGCTGTGCAAAGCCCAGTCTCCAGCCGCATCACAGTCTGGATGTCTGTACTATGCAGAGTCACACAATCTTACCTGGCTCTCAGCGCTCAGTGGAAAAGCTTCTTTATCTTTTGAATGAATTTCCTCAACCATGCCTCCATCCGAAGTTACAGCTTCCAAGAAGTTAGACGGGACAAGCCCTCTCTGCTGGTTCAGCTCTCCCTGCAAGATTAATATTCATTGCTCACATCAGGTTTCCTGGCTGACGGAGAAATAATAAACAGAGGAGCAGTCCCGTGCAGAGGTGGCCAGGCTATGGTTTGAGAGAAGCCCAGGAACACACTCAGGTTGGAAAGATCCTCAGCAAATTTCATGACTCCCATTCTTGCTTAGTTGTGGAACAATTTGGAGCGCAAAAACACAGAGGAGAGTAAAGGAAGAAAAGGCGGCAGCAAGCCATGACAAATGTCTTCCAGCAGCATGCCCACTTCTACAAACTCAAAAACTTCCATGCTGTCCCAGGCTCAACTGGATAATAGTGGCTGTGCCGCAGGCTTTCTAAAGGCATTTGATTTGCTCTGGTATTTATTTATTCTTTTAAAGAATGAGGTCCTGCTGGTACAATGCCTGTACGTATTGTCTCTGTGCTCACCAAGGTCCAGAACTGCAAACCAAGCTTGGCTGTATTCCTAAAAAGTTGTCTCCAGTTCAACAGCAAGTGTTTAGGTGAGAGAAAAACAACCCCAGCAATGTTGTTTGGCTGACACTTTAAGGAAGTCAAACAAAGCATTCACAATGATCCCCTCCAGACTTTACCTGGAGTTGAACCTCAACTTTGATGTGTGAAGATACACTGCTTTCTGTGCAGGAAAAGGTGGATGATCCAAGGGCCAAGGATCGTGTCTAGCACACAGCTTGTTGGCAGGCACAGTCCCCAGGTACACACCGTAAATTAAACGGATACCAGTGCTTATTGAAGTGTGGCCGGATGGTGGTCATCATGCATTTTTATTCTTATGTTATCAGTTTAGTCTCCTGCCCTGGATGAGATCATGTGTCTGAGTGCTTGGTGACAAATCAGCTTATAGCTGATGTCGATTCAGCTTACGTACGTACAGAAAAACACATCCTAACCTTCTGGAAATCTGCAGTCAAGTTATGCCAAGACATAAACTGAGAACCATTTGGATATTGGGTTTACAGGAGGAGCATGGACTGCCAGAAACCATCTGCCCTGCACTAAGCTGATATGGGTTGTTTATTTCCAAAAGCAGAATATTTTGTTCCCTGATTTATGCTCTCCTGCCACTAGATGGACTCCCACGATTTCAGATGTAACCACAGGACCTTCCCAATGCCTGTACTTACATAATAGAATCCATCATCGTCCATGGACCCAAACACAGTGATAATGTCCCCGGCACTGAAAGTCAGTTCAGCCTGCAAAGAGCAAGAGAACAATGGTCACAGGAGAAGCGCTGCTGGAATTCCTCACCAGAAACTCAAGGTCACCCAGGGCTTCTAGCACAATCTCACCATGAAGGAGGGAGGCCTCTGTGTTAAGACTTGCAGGACCACGATGTAGAAGAGCAACCAAAGTGGGTAAACGTGGAATTCAGTGCTAAGGAAGCATTTCATAAATTAAGACAAGAGCAAAACCTGTTCCTTAAACCAATTTGAAAAGGCTTCAAAATAGTATCTACCTCGTTCTGGAAAGGTATGTGGAGAACAAGCTGAACAAGCACCAGAAATACCTTTCATTTCTTTAAATGTAATTACTGAATCCCGTTCCCTTGGATGAGCCTGTCCTCTATGCAGCGCTCGGGGATTAATCATCAGCAGGAATGCACACAAATGGGAAGATTTGACCTGGAAACAGAACATTACTGCACAACACACGTGACCCTTCACCATCAGATCCGTCTGTCCTGTCAACCACCCCAGCATGCACTCCATGGAGCACAAGACCGAAGACAAAGGCATAAGTAGTCTCTTCTAATGGAAAAAAAAGCTGTTCCGCAATAGAAAAGGTGGGACACAGGCTGTGTCAAGACACACTGGTTTATATGCACTGCACAGAGCGTTAGCTGGAAGGGACCTACCTCTAATACGTTTACCTTATTATACCCCTAGTACTCAATTTAGCTCCGGAGGCTGCAGGTTCCTCCTGTTGGCTGTGAATTACTTTGTTCCAGCAGAAAGACACCTGTAGGGAACTTCACTCCCAGACACACAGAATGGCCCAGCTGATGCTGCTGTGTCTTGGTGCTGGGTCCCAAACAGCAGCTGCAGCCTTCTAGCAGAACAGGTGACCAAATTTTCTGGGAGTGTGAACAGGGAGCACCTCCAACAGTGCAATAGAACCGCACCAGCTTGTTTCAATAATTTGACCTCCGTTCACAGGGAAGGCTCTAGGAATACCAAAGCACTGCAAAAATACAGTTACCTTGTTGACAGGGGCTCAAAAGCGCTCTTTGGCCAGATGTATGAATACCTATACGGATGCGGGTTGATACATGCTCTCACTGTATCTCTCCCAAGATAACCCACCATCCCTAAAACATTCTGTCCTCAGAGGCAGGCTGTCTTGCTCATGAGATACTTGGTTTGGGAGGCAAGCACTACCTGAATTGTGCCACCTCTTGGCCATACAATCCTTTCTGGATGCACGGAAAGAACCTGAACCCAAAGCCCATGTTTATGTTTGCTCAGAGTAGACTAATGCTGCTATGGAGGAACAGAGAACAGAGCATGTTCTAATTTAGAAAGTTGTTTTGCAGAAAGGATTCTGCATTGCAATCTTTCCACCTGAAACAGACTTCTCCACTAAAATACTGCTTGGATTTTATGGAGGTAGTGCCTGAAAAGAGGACCACTCCATTAAATTGGAACTAAGTCTTCTTGCTTGCACAGAGACCTGCACAGGCAGTTAACACAAAAAACATGCTCCGAGACACGCTCACCTAAAGTATCAGGAGTTCATTCATGCTCTTAAGCAGGGGGGTGCTCTGGATGGGTTGCTAACAGCAGGGGCTGCTTCCTCCTGCCCCAGAACTGCTAAATCCTGTCTAAGCACTAGAGGATGCTACAAGGCCATGAGATGCTCACGTAGTTTCACTGAGACACGTACTGAAAATCATTAGGAGTACGTTGCTTCAGATTCTTCACAGATAACTGAACCCTGTGAGAATGCAGGAGAATATATCGACAAACTCTACATTTACTCTACTCTGTACCTGGCACTGGTGAGGCCTCACCTCGAGTGCTGTGTTCAGTTCTGGGCCGCTCTCTACAAGAGGGACATTGAAGTGCTGGAGCGTGTCCAGAGGAGAGCTACCGAGCTGGGGAGGGGTCTGGAGACCAAGCCCTATGAGGAGAGGCTGAGGGAACTGGGCATGGTTAGTTTGGAGAAGAGGAGGCTGAAGGGAGACCTCATGGCCCTCTACAGCTACCTGAGAGGAGGGTGTAGAGAGGTGGGCGTTGGGCTCTTCTCCCAGGTGAATAACGACAGGACCAGAGGAAATGGTCTGAAGCTGCGGCAGGGGAGGTTTAGATTAGATATTAGGAAGAATGACTTTACTGAAAGAGTGGTCAGGCCCTGGAACAGCCTGCCCAGGGAGGTGGTTGAGTCACCATGCCTGGAGGTATTTAAGAAACGTGTAGATTTGGCACTTCAGGGCATGCTCTAGTGACAGAGATTGTAGGGGTTTTCTGTGTGTGTATGGTTGGACTCGATGATCTCAAAGGTCCTTTCCAACCATGAAGATTCTATGATTCTATGATTTTATGACTTCAGCCAACCCCTTTTAGCAGTTATATTGCCAAGCTATAATCGTCTTGGTTTTGATCAAAGTGCTAAGTGTACTGGGATAGCATCAAAAAGAGAGGAAAAAGAAGCCTACGAGAGGAGTGAGCAGATGTTTGTTACCTCTACATCTGCATTTGGAGAGCTCTCCTTAGGGTTATAGTCAAAAACAGCCACCATACTTCGAGGAGTCAGCAGTTCAGCTTCAAAGTCCTGATGCTTCTGGCCTGCAGGACAAAAATAAAGCAAAATACCCTGAGCTAGAAGTTCTAAGACAACACCCCAAATCACAGAAACTCCTTTGCTGTTCTTGGAATGGACTGTGCAAAAGGAATACTAAGGGGAAATTGACTGGGGAGAGATCTTAGAGGCCCCAGTAAAGCAGTTTTCTGATCTCCTGTATCGCCTTCACGAGCACAGAACTGGCGACATCTCCCCATTCCAGCATCCTGGTGTCCTGTCTATATATACAGGAATGTTTTATTTCATGTTTCGTATTTATACGCACACACACAGAGGACAGTTGTCTCTTCACAGTGTCTCAAATGGACATTTCTAATCATTCCACGTAATGCTCTGCTAATGAGCTACAAAATTTATCCTCCGAGTGTCAGGGGAACAGCAAGAGCCCTGGAGAGCGTTGGCCAGCAGCCCAGAGCTCAGCACAAAGGCGAGGGCAGGCCTCATCATCCGGGGAACACGCTGCATTTTCACAACCGCCCGCCTGCTCAGCCCCGTTACTTACAGACCTGCTCGGAGACTACAAACGCAAAGTCCGGTGTTACAGAAAACACACACTGTCCAGTCCTTCACCTTAGGAATTTAATCGCTGCCTCAGGTCAGCACTGGATGGGCTGGCAAGGGGGTTGCAGGCTTGGCCTCTCCAGACATCAACAGATGACTGTGCGCCTAAGCAGAGTGAGCTTAGGTCCTTGGATTTTAGGGACCTTGGATTTCAAGGACTGCAGCATCAGACAAGTAAGAGATTTCCCTGCTCCTCCAAAGCACAACCAGGCGTGCCCTCCACCTTCACACACTCCCTGTTTAGTCAAAAACCACCGCATGCACTACTAAATAAAAGAACCAAAACTCGTCTTTCCTGAGAATGACCATGAAGGAGCACTACGGGGTCTTGCATTGGCTCTTGACCCCAAAATGCATCTGTATTACAATCGTGCAGATGTACCAAGCCTCTTCTCATAATAAAAAAGAGCAATTCTCACCTGGATGAGACTTGTACTTCTCCTGTTTATCCAGCCCTGCTGAGGGAAGAAAACATCTCATCAGTGAGAGTTCATCTTTCAACAGTGACCACATGACACAACTGACAAACAACAATAAAAAGAACAAAGACCAAGGCAGCAAACAACAGAAGCAAACTGTTCATGCAACTCAAAGTCTATGCCAGTAACCATGACTCAGGGACGTAACAGGAAGCAGAGCTCAAGTTCCAAAACTATAAAAAACACCACTGTTGTTAAAAACTTAACACCAGCACAGGGATGGTCTCTCTTTCCACTTCCTAGCAGTCGCACAGAGACAAACATCTGAGGGTCCTGTAAGCAAGCAGTAAAAATTCAATGCAGTCTGTAATCCTATCGCAAAAATCAAAGAGGAAGCAGTGGGTGACACAGACCTTTCTTGGAGCGTCTGGGTTTTGGAGGAGGGACGGTTTGGCGGCGTGGAGGTGGAGAAAATGTGCCATTTCCTTAATAAAAATCCAAAAAAGCAAATAAATAGACAAGAGAAACAGACAGTGAATGGAAAGTGAAAAGCATCTTGGAGAGTGACCAAGCAACAGAGTAGCATGACGTGCTTCCCCTGGGAAGCAGACACCGTGACTTCTATGGGCAAAGCCCAAACCTCCATTTCTCTTATGTGGACTCAGATGAGGCATGATCCACATCCCAAATACACACAGAAATCCACATTGTATTTATGCCCGTTAGCCATACCACAGTGCACATCAGACAAACTTCACGGCACTTTATGTTTCAGAAGCAGCATCGTAAGGATAAAACAAAACCTTGTACCATTTACACCTGAAAAATGCCGGGTGAGGAGCACCCCATCAACTCCCTCAGGTGGGAAGGGGTCTGGGGAGGTCTCTAGCTAAAGCTTCTGCACTTAGCAGGGTCAGTACTGGACGAGTCCCCAGATGAGCCTGCAGAAGGAGTTCCCAGACCAAGGCATTTTCTTAGTTACAAGGCTGTAATAGGGGCTTATGGCAGCAGGGAACAACAGAGGTACCTACAGACCAGCTGCCGAAGGAAACGAGGTTCACTCTCTGCACGCACGCATAAGGTATGTCTTTTTCACTACCACCACCCTCCTGAAAACTTTCAAACCCACTACATTTCATGAAGTCTTCAGAGCTATTAAGTTCCTTTTTTCTTCCAACAGTAAGCAGCAGGGCACAAAGGCCACCATGGGCATCTAGCCATCTCTGGGCACCAGAGGATACACGCAGGAGAAACGTTATGCATGTTCCAAGTGTGAAAAAAGCCTTAGTCAAACCTCTCCTCTCCCTACACATGAGCGAAGCCGAAGGACACAAACCTACCAAAAAAATCACATAGCCACAAAGTGAAAACAACAGGCTCCTTCGATCCCTGCGCCCCTCAGGATCAACCTTCCAGAGAACCCACATTTAGGAGCTGGGCGCTGGCAGCCCCTCAGCCTCTAGGCTGGATACTGGGTCTCACTGCAGAGAAATGGAAAGAAGTTTGGTCCTTCTCTCTCTCTTTTCTTTTTTTTTTTTTTCTTTTCTTTTATTGTTTTTCCTCCACCGCATCTGAGAGGCAATGGAACAGCTCGGTCAGGGCTTACCTTTGCCTCTCTGGGCACCCATCAGACCCATGCTTGTGCTATTTTACCATGCTGAACGGGTGGGGAAACAGTGGCCAGCCAAGACAAGAATTTCTTCTTGTTTTAACAAGTGGAGCAGGTCAAACAATTGCCACTGGTAGCAGAGAGTACGCAGAGGGGCGCAGGATGAGAGATGGGAGGGATAAGGGTAGGCACTGGGATACCACTATGTTGACAGCCGTCTCAGGGCAGCTCACAGCCACTGAACTGCAGCCTAACTCAGCCCGAGCTGTGACGGCTGCACGTCCCTGGGAAGGTTCCTCTCCTTTGAGTCCACAAGTGGGAAGAAACAGGAGTGCATAAAGCACGAACCACGTACTTTAGGGAGCGAGTAAGGAGCAGCCCAAGGACCAGGTCTGCTCCCTGTACACTCCCGACTTGCCTGCCTTGCTGCCTCACACCCTTCCTTCCCCATGAGTCTTCCCCCATCTTTCTCCATTCCCAAGTCACAGATTCTCTCACCCAAGAGCAGGGTCACCCCTATGGGTTCCAATTACAGACTCGCAAAACAAAGGTGAGAACACAGAAGTGAAAACTCTTGTTCACATCCTTCAGCTGCTCCTCAAACTCTTTTGTTTCCCCTTCTCTAGCGAGGCCCAGCCTCACTGACACTCTGTGCTGAGTTCACAGACACGACACCTCAAGCACAGGAGCAGCTCCAGCAACCGCAGCCTGGGGCAGCGCTGTGCTGCAGTAGAGTCAGGTATGAACTGAAATCTCAGAGCACCTGCCTCCATCATCCATTGAGACCTCCCTGCTTGCTACTGCAATGGCCACTAAACAAGCCTTCAGATCCTGGGGACCAGCCCTAGGTGGGCTGCACTGGCCACACAGCTTGATAGCACGACTGAGCTTTCCATGTTTCAGCAAAGAAATGTGCTGACAACAGCACAGCACACATGTAAAGGAGATACAGTACCTATGCTCTCCACCGGTGTGTCGGCAGGCAGGAATCCTTGCTTTAGTAGCTGCTTCTTGATTTCATTATTCTCCACCTGGACTTCTGACACCATGTTGCAGGGGATGTACCCCTCCCTTCCTCCACATTCACCCCTGTAAAAGCCATCAGCGTCCTTGTCTCCACATACCTGGCAAGGGAAAAAACAGGCCAGAGACTGTTTATGCTGCAGGGACTGAGATGCACAGAGAAAGGAGAGAGGGAAGCTCTGTCTCCCAAGGTTTATGCTGTCCCTGGAACATCAGACGGGTCCATACAGAGTAGGAGACGTTCACTAAGGTGTGCTCTTACTTTCAAGATCTGTCCCTCCTTAAACGGGAGCTCCTCTTCTGCCGCATCAGGGTTAGGAGACATAGAAACGGGATCATAGTCAAAGAGAGCCACAAATATTCTAATGCCATCATCTTTAGCAGAGGTTTCTGAAGCGCTGCTCCTTGGAGGACCTGCGCGCAGACAGGGGACACACCAGAGAGAACGTCAGCGTCATTCCCCTGCCATAGCCCTGCACGGCTCAAATACGGCTTACCGGCCTCTCCCCTGCCACTTCCAATAGCCTCCCCTCTCTCCTGCTGCCCAGCTCTCTCCCCCTTGCCCACTCACCTGGGCTAGAGAGCAAAGGTTTCTGCATTTGGCTTCTTCTTATGCTCTTGTTCCCTCTTCTGCTGGGAGTCTGCCAGGCAGCAGTGCCAGGCGGCTCCTGGCCCCTAGGATCTTTATTACCGGCCGCCTGCAACAGGAACCACCAGAGAGTTAGTAGCAGCCTCTGCCTTCAGACTCGCGTGAACAGTGCTCAGCCCAAACAAAGAGCAGTGCATCCAAATGCAACATTCCTCTTCAGGACACTAGAGCTGAAAATACCAAGGGAGTTGGAAAACAGAACTAAGTACAGGCAGGCACCCTGCCAGGCACCAGTGACGATCCCCTTGGTGAGCGTGAGGATGCAAGAAAGGGCATTTCGAGGGGAGGCAGTGACATTACAGTCGTCATCTACACAAAGCTTTCACCAATCAGCTTATTTCACCAGGGAGTTTCATTTGGGTCCCACAGCCTCCTGCCGTGGGGAGGAAGACCCAGTGTGAAAAGGAATACTGCATCGGTGACACTCGGTCAGTTAGCAGGAAAAGCAGAAGCAGCTAATACAAGAAAAGCCACGGAGCAGCACAGAACTACAGAATCCCTCAGATATTCTTCCAGACAATCCTAGAGGAGGGTCCTTTCTCTGGACAACACTGAACAAAGCAAGATACAGGCAGGCCAGGGAAGCAGAGGGAAGCTAACGCCACTGCAAGCTGCTTCAAAGCCAGAATAGGAAAAGTCACCCAACCCTTTTGTGCAAGGAGGTACTATGTATCCCCTTCGAAGGACGTTCGAGCCTCCTTCTCCAGCCAGGTGACTTACAGTCCAGCTCCCAGCCCTGCTCCTCAGAACTGCTCTCACATCTCAGTGCTTCCTTCTCCTGGCAGAAGAATTGCAGGTGCTGGCTCGGAGACCCAGCCCACTCCATACTCTGCTCTTCCATCATCTCCAGTCTGGTCAGGTCCCTTCTGCCATCCATGTGGGCAACCTCAGATTGACTGGAGCAATCACTCCAGTCCCCCTGGCAGCTCTGGGACCTTTCCTGCCACAGCCTGCTCTCAGGGGGGGATGCACAGGTCGAATCCTGATCATCTTCGGAGTCATATTCAATGTCTATTTCCAGGCTCCTGGGGCTGGAGCAGTGTGTTGTCATCACAGAAGGTTCTGCAAGCCCTGAAACCACTGCTTTCCTGTGGCTTTTTCGTAAGGTGCCTTGTCTGGCACGACTGTACATATCAAACCCCTCTTTACCACCAGCACTGCTCACAACGTTCAGCTCCTCCCTGAGGCTAGGAGCTCTGTATAACCCACCTCCCATCGGGCTGCAGTTGCCCAGCAGACGACTGCAGTGCTCCGTTAAATCATTCTGTCTCTTCCTACCCATCTCAGGCCGCCTCTGGATCTTCTCTCGATAATTGTTTCCCTTCTTCTTGCTCCAAGCAGGACTTGCCCCAGTTCCAGACTTCAGGTCATTCTCCCAGTTCCAGTTTGCCTTCTTCTGACTCCAGGCCAGCTGGACAAAGGCGGGATTCGCATGGTCAGCATCCCCTCTGCTCTCCTTAACACCATGCTCCTCCCGCGGAGTCTGAGCGGACAGGTCTGTGGATATATTACTCCCATCTGCCTTTAGAAATGGCTCCTTGACGTTGAGTGTCTTCTCTGACCTTCCTGAATGGTAGGTGAGTGTTTCCAAGGAGTCTTGAGGGTCTGCCTTTTCCACCATAACACACTTCTCATCCTCATCTTCATCCTCATCCTCAGTCACTTCAGGGATGCTAAACAATTTCTTGCTGTGGCTCTTCTGAAGCGGGAGCTCTAGTATCCTCTCCAGAATTTCCTCATCGCTGTCAGTATCACAAAGATCCATCTGTACCCAGCCCCCGAGAAAAGCCACAGCCAGGACAAGCAAAGGGAAAAAAAGAGGAAATAAACATTAAAAAGAGAGGCAAAGTTACAGCTGATTCCCTCCCAGCACAGCAGTATGGAGCGGCGACGGTGGTCTGCAGCGAAGCAAGGGTAGGAAGCAAAAGATAGCAATGGGTCTTCTGGCAAAAGACATTCAGATGAACTAGCAATGCAGCAGAAAGCAAGAAAGGCCAATGCATGGAAGAGCTCCCTCCCAGCCTCTGCCTCTACACACACAACTGTCTGCAGCACCTTTTGCCCTGTCCACTCGATTCCCCACAGCTTCAACATCCCCAGCCTGGGATGACAGGGCAGGAGAGACGCAGCTCCTCCGTGGCGGTTCACTGCACGTCAGAGCCGATTGGGTTCCCCCCTCCGCAGGGACGAGTCTCACAGCCTGTGCTCACACAAGGACCCACAGTCCTCCCTTACCTCTCTGTCCTCGCACTGGAACAGAAGGAAGTGACCCCATGCAGCAAGACACCCTTGGAGATGTTGCTGCTATGGGAGGATCTTCCCTAGGCCCTTCCCATCACCTGTCAAGGTCCAGCCGTACAGCAGTTTCCTGTCTGCAAATCCAGGTGAACAGAGTTCCCATAAATACACATGAAAACCCTCTACGTCAAAGGGGTCACACGGACTTGTATTTCACTTGCAGCTGAGTAAGAGCCTACCAGGTTACATAAAACTTCTGGGAAAATACTGATGCATTTTAAAATTTGCCTTGGACCAACCGTAGAATTTATGTTTTGTCTCTTACTACATTTAACTAAAATAAAAAGGTAAGATCCCAGACACACAGTGTAATTTACTGGAGGTCTCTTGTTCGACTTCTCTGACAATTTATATCGTGACATGTTCTAAAAACATTTACAATAGTTTACAAAGCATAAGTAGCTATTGATGTTTTAAGCTACAGGCATGAGCAGGCCTTTTCCGAGATAATTAAAAACTGAACCACAGTCGGGGGGAAATAAATAAACAAATAAATGCAGTTATAAGCTGCTTATTGATTATTCCAACATCCATAACTTTTTTCCAAGTTGGTCTTGAATTATATTTAGAATTGGCTGAAGGGGCCTCCAGAGGTCCCCAGTTTGGTCTCCTAACTGCAGCAGGACTGTTGCCAACAGTAAATCAGTGTCTTTGCTTAGCTGAGGCTTGAAAACACAAAAAAACTGGAGATCGTCACCTCTCTGGGGACCTGTTCCAAGGCTGCACCACCCTCCTGGGAAAGAAGTTTGTACTCATCTCCAACATGAACCTCCCAAGCAGCAACTCATGGCTGCTGCCTCTTTCAACGTCATCTGCCAAGAATGAGAAGACTGCGCTCCCATTCTTTTAACCATCCTTCAAATAGTTGTAGGCAGCTGCAAGATCTCCCGCTAGCCTCCTCTTTGCCAGACCAAATAAGCTTAGCTTCCCCAAACGCTCTTTACAGGACATGCGCTCTAGGCTCCTACCTTGTTAGCACCAATTAGGAATATGCAGAGTTTACAAACACAACCATAAAATAAGTCCAGTACGACTGGACATAGAGGAAAGAGAGACAAAGAACGGCGTTCTTTACTGTTCTTATTTCCTCTTTTCTCCTTCCAGGGAAACTGTTTTTCTTCCATTTTGTTTCAGTCTTATTTCATGTCCTTATTTTATGGTCCAGTAAGACTTATTTTAGCCGTTTACAAAGTCGTGGCTTTCACTTTTGAGTTTTAATATAATAAATGGTTTCAGAAATTAAACAACTTCTTTGAGGTTAAGAAAAAAAATTTTAAAAGCAACACCCCTCCATTCTTTCATCCCCCAAATCCTGACAGAGTTGGTTGAGGAGTTTTGAGATAATCTAAAATGTTACCAAATATGCAGAATCCTAGAGAAGAGCCCTGCTGAGACCTGGCCTGCTTTGGTCACCATCTTCCTTCACTCTGTAAGGCGGTGTTGGGAGCTCTGTGCCCTAAAGCTGCCTGCCCCTGATGCCCTCTCCCCATTCAGCATCTTGTCATGCTCACACTCTCAACTTGTCACTGCCAGAACGGAAAACCATCACTTTACCAGGTCAAGAAGCACCGATTTGCTCAATTCAACAGGATGTGCATGGGGTTTTGGTGTTTCTTTTTCAGAAAAAAAAAAACCAAACCCCCCCAAAATGTCCAGGCCAATAAAACATACAGGAAAGAGAGACAAAAAACGGTGTTCTTTACTGTTCTTATTTCCTCTTTCCTCCTTCCAGGAAAACTGTTTTTCTTCCATTTTGTTCCAGTGCAATCCCAACAACTGGAAGCCCTTTCAACAACTCCTTCCCAGGCAGCGCCAGCATGTCCAGCCACCAGGCCCTCCTGGGGCTCCTGACACGCTGCACTTGCGGGTCCGACCTCCCCACCCGGGAAGCAGAACTCCCTTCAGAAGGAGAAAAGGAGCAGCAGCAAATGTCCTCCAGAAAAAGTTACGCTGTCTGCTACCGAGCATTTAACGCTCACCAGACCCATCCCATCTGTGCTGCAGCCACACGGGTCAGCATCAACAAACCACAGACATTCTTTGGTCACATGAAAAAAAAACGAGGGTGCTGTACAGGCATATCACATTTCCTGCAAATCTTTCTAATTTCTCACTCAACCTCAGTACTTTCCCTCACGCACATTCATCTCAGCTGCTGTAGTTTCTATGATTACATACTGCTTTCCAGGCGTGCAGCTTTAAGCACATCACCTGTCACACACACTAACTAGCTTTAACTGTTCGAACGCGTAACATGAATTAACATGATCACTCGCAGTTCGACTCAACCAGTATTTTCTCACTTGTAACATCTGAGCTGCAAAGCCACGGCTCCATGCCTACAAGCCATCCATTCCTACACAGAGCGCCAAGGTCTAAGCAAAATAATCTGCACTAAGTTATTCACATCCAGGAGTGCTTGCAGGGCCGAGGACAAAATATTCCGTGTCTGTTTTGCCTTAGTAGAGAAGGTGGGTTGACATAGGATCTACAGATGGGTGGACTTTACAGATTCCTGTGTGCTCACTGTTTATATCTGCATTAAGAACTTGATCAATAGGATTGATTTTTAACTCTGGGTTCTAAAGTTCACATTACACTGTGTGTTTTTCCAACTAACTAAACCCTGGGTACGTTCGTTACACATAAACACCCTTCCCTCTCACAAAGAACTTGCATTTTCACTAGCTTAAGACAGCACTGGGAGTAAAAGCGGAGCAGGCAGGCACTTAGCCAAGCACTGTTGAGAGCGCTGGGCTCAGACCGGCACCTCCTCCTGTGAGCTGATGACATGGGATGGCTGCACTGGCGCTCCCCGCAAGCATTACTCTGCTACCAGTTACCTTTTCCCCATTCTCCCGGTAACATGGCTCTCTCTGGTCCCACTTCTTCTCTTCCAGAGCTTCTGAAGACAGTTCATCTTCTTCCTCCTCTTCCAAAATATCTGAAAGGTCAGAACTACGGTTGTGCTCAGCAAAAAGGGCCAGTTGTCGTCTTCCCATTTCAGACATTTTTTCTTCTTGCTATTGAAAAGCAAAACAGATTTCCTCAGTCCTCCCGGGCACTCTATTTCAGCAATAAAGTAACATTTTACCTTTCTCTCCTACTCAGCTAAGCTGTGGCAGAAAACAAACCAGGCAGCACCCAGTGCAGCAACTGGCATGCGTGTACACAAACACACACGACACACAAAACTGACAGACATGTTTTATGGCCTGCAGAAGAACAGTACTGCGTAAGACTAAAACCTAGGGGTGTCAAATCCAATCCACGTCCCTCCGTGGGCAGAGACATTCAACCAAGGTTAAACAAACCTCTCTCTTCACTCTGGACATTTCTTTCATCACCTCCTTGCCAGGGGACAACCTCAGGAACTCCTGGCAGCTGCTCCCACCCGCGCTTGTGTCTCGGGAGGTGCCTTCTGTCCTCTCAGCCTGGCTGGGGGAGGGCGGAGGCTCTGGGCTCAAGTGCTTCTCCTTTTCCTCTTTCTCTTTTTCAGCATTGGGACTTTTCGGTAACTCTTCCTCAGAGCACGCATGGCAGGTCTCCATATGCATCTTCAGACTACCGTTAGATGGGCTTTCCAGCTCTGGCGCTTTGGTTACAGATTGCTCCATCTGGGAAACAAACCAAAAAACGTCATCACAACGATGAAACCTGAGAGAGAGGTCATCCAATACTTGAGAACCAAAATGGGGACCTTACCCCCAAAACTCTCTGAGAGAAACATGATGCGTCCTCCATCGTTGGCATATGAAGATGCCAGCAGGCAACTGGGAAGGTTGGCCAACTCTGGAACAAACCCCTCCCTGCTGTTAGCTGCAAGTAGACACACGGTCTTTCTACTGCTGCGGCTCTGGCCACTGCACGTGGCTCACACTAGTGACAGGAGCATATCAACAATAACTAGTTTTAGAACCGCAAGAAGAGCCCAATCTATACAATGAGGCCAGTTCCCACTCTCATGTGCCTAAGCAATGTCCTACACACCAGCCTGCAGATTAGCTTGAGCTTAGGACACTATCCCAGTACTTCTTGGAGCTGGTAAGGGCTGTGAAGAAAAGCCCTTAATTAATGAAGAGTGTACGCAGAGAGTACAACTGCACAGACTCATGGTTAGGTCACCTAGTTGGATTACAGAAATTTTAAATTTTTAGTCTGTTTTTCAGTCAGTTCAGTCTGGTGATTAAGAAAACCTCTGGGAGACGGAGGAGTGGAACCCCAGGAATGAGGAGGGTAAGGCAGGTGGGCCTTCATCAACCACCCCTTTTCCTAAGCCTTGCTCTAATATAAGGCAGCCTCCACTGTATTTGCAATGGAGCACAACCTTGTCCTTGCATACTAGGCACACTTTGAAAATATTTACAGGATCAGACCCCTGGGGAGATTTAGCCACTGCAGTGCCTAGTTTCTAAATGTCCCCTGGCTCACGCAAAAGCCAGACCGGTCTAGATCTCCTGTTGAATCTGACAGCTAGGATCCTCCTGCCCTGTTTCTCTTTGTTGACAGCCAAGTGAAGACACACGTCTCGAGCAAGAAGGATGATTTGCATCCTGGAAGCACCCATTTCACTCCATTGACTACAAAGGAGACAAACAGACCCACCCCCGTGTAGCCATCTACACTAGACATCCAAATGCAGGCAAATGAATCACAACAATTGACCTGAGGTACCGTGAGCAGCAAAAGACCAGAGGCTGAAGAATGATGACTGCAATTTTGGACTCAACGTCTCGATTCTTCTGTGTATTTACCTGGCCTTTGGTCTTCGGCCCAAACAGCTGCCGATGCTCCAGCAATTATCAGAAGTCTTCCCTGCTTCTGTCTACCCCTGAGCCTTTGCAAGCTCACACTGCCACGATTAATAAGAACATGCTGAATTTGACAGTTTGAAGCACTCCCTTGAATCTCCAGTGTCAAAGGTCAGAATGGGAAAAAGATCCTTTTTCCTGATACAATACATCACACACCAACAAGATCCACTTCCCTCCTGTCACAGAGCGAGCACCTTCTAGATTATTTACCTTTTTCTTCTTGGTCTCTCTGGCATCATAGAATCACAGAACAGTTTGGGTTGGAAGGGACCTCCAAAGATCATCTAGTCCAATATCCTCACCACTGTCCTAAAAAAAGCCCTGAAAGCACCCACCCACCCTACAGGATTCCAGATACCTAATGTCAGGACAGGTTGGCAGTTCTTCTTCAGACACGTCTACCTTGCTGTGCTGTCCACTAAGGTGCCCTGTCGTGCCAGAGTGCCTACTCTGCTTCGTGCTAGCCCACTAGACTGGAGAAGAACTCACAGAGCACAGCAACGCCAGACTAACACTGACATCATCGTCAGCAGGAACATCCTTTTCGCCTTCAATCTCCGATGAATTCTTGCTTTCCTGACTCTATTCCTGCTCTGCTTGCACACACGCAATCAAGCAATGAGCTTCACCTGCTCTTCCAGGTACACAAGAGCAGCCAATGCTCCCTGCTGGTTTGCCAACTACATGGTCCAAAGGCAACTGTGTGTCACAGAAAGAGAAAGGTGTTCAGTAGCATTTTGTTCCGTTAACCAAAATGATCCATCCTCCTTCCCAGCATACGTGGAACTGGGCAGGAGATGTAAGGGCTTACCTGCACCTCCGTCCCTTCGCCCAGACCTTGCAATTCTGCTTCTCTCGAAGGGACAGGCTCCGTGCCCTCACTGGGGAGCACGGTGCTGCCAGCTTGCTGAGGAGGCACAGTCAGGCATTTCTTGTCTCGTGCAGCATCCGATCCCTGTGGGGAAGTGCCCGGAACCTGCACCAAGGAAGCACTGGGAGAGGAGAGGTGCGGTGGCGAAGAGGCTTTCTCTGGCAGCGATCGCACTGAGCCGTCGTGGCTGGAGGAGAGATCAGTCAATTTGGCATCTGAGCTATCAGTGGGAGCTTTCTGTCGAAGCAGGACTGCAGCCGTCTGGTGCGTGGGTGCGCTGCGTGCAGGCAGAGAGCCCCTGGGCTCTCCATGGGACAGTCTAGAGGTAAAAGTGGTAGAAACAGCAGAATCGGAATGTGAAGAGCGGTGAGAGGCTCGCAGCAAGACTGAGGAAATCTGGGCTGGAACGGAATCCACCGACTCCCCATACAGAGACATCGTTCTCACAGAAACCTCCCGGCACACCTGGAACATCTGAAGCTGGGACATGTCCACCAGAACACTCCCAGCTGTTGGAGAAGTAACTTCTATCGCCTGCAAGCGAAGAAAGAGGGAGCAATTATTGATTGCACAGCTCAGCCCTTCTGAGAAGAACAATTCCTGAGGCCAAAGTTAACGACTGTCCCCAAAACTCTTGACAGTGGGCAGGATTCCCACCCTTCTGCACAATATCAGGGAAGAAGGAATAGTAAAGAGAAATTGTTACTGTAACCATTTGAGAAACTGGGCATTCTATAGAATAAGGCTATATTCCCTCCTACTCCAGGTTTTAAAACTCTCCTTGCTCCCTACGCTTTAAAAGGCCACCCCTTTTTTTGGCCTCCCTTTCGCCTACCTTCCCAGACTCCTCCTTTTTTGACCTGTGTAGAGGAAAAAGCATTTCCATGATCCAAGGAAGCACCCGCTCTGTTTTGCACTGTGCTCCTTTAAACAGCTGTGCTTTGCCTCTCCCATGGCCAATGGCACAACATCATGTGTGCAGAAAACCACAGGTCGCTTTTAATACAGAATATCCTTGGAGGTTCTTTACCAGTATTTGTCCTGGCCCCTGGGGTGTTCGTACACCTCTCCCTTTGCCTGTTCCTAATTTAAGAAAGGGATGGAGAACTACACCTCACTCCTCACAGTCCAGAGACAAGCCACAGGAGGTGGCAAGGTTGTGTACTGCTCTCTGTCCATGCCCCGAGGACTCACTGCTCATTGAGATCATTGCTTCCCCAGGGATCAAGCTAGTGTCCAGGGTGAGACGGAGGAGGCTGACGCTAATTGTCCTGTTTTGCTAGTGAAGGCTCCTGCCACAGAAACTTTCCCAGCTTAGTTATATCAAGAACACATCAAAAATCTGGACAGATGTCTTTTTTGGTGTGCATGAGTCAAAACAAACAGCCCGAGCATTGTCCCTTCTCTGATACTATTCCTTTCCAGGCCAAGGACTGCCGTTACCTCCTCATGGCATGCTTACTTTTTGAAGCCTTTTCCATATTTCTCCATATTTTATCACATATTTTTGACTTTTCCATATTTTCTACCTTCTCCATTTTTTGTCACTATCCATTTCCTACATGGAGAGCATGGGAAGATTGTTTTTAAAAAGTGGCTTTTTGTTATTGCTCTTCATTTTAACCAAACCACCACTTTTGGGTATAACACCACTGACAAGAGATTAACTTATTGGGTAGCTTTCTGATTGACCCCACTGTGGTCAGGTAGTGTCACTACACCTCTTCCTACCCATGTTTCAGGTGGACACACCAAAAACACGGCAGATGGAAGACACTCTAATATTGGCTTTAAAAACATACAGGAAAGATAAGTCAACAGCAAGGAAGAGCTTAGAAGCAAATTACAAACTAAGCACTCTAATGAGGAACAAAGAATCTCCCTACTGAAAGAGCGTGAAACACTGTCCAGCCATCGTGGTTGCGTTCTGCTGTTACTGTGTCTCCTCCTCAGGATCCCACAAGTCTGGATCAGCCACGCATTACCAAGTTACTGCAGCCGAGTTGGTCCCCATGCACCATGCTAATGACATATTAACTAGAAAAGTCCTTTCCTGGTTAAAAAAATAAAAAAAGTTTCCTTGCTTTTGAGAGCATGGTCTTGTCTTCCTTTTTCTTTACCTCTCACAAATACACAAAGTACGCCCAGTCCTGGCTAGGTCACAGGAGCACCTCAGTGACATTAATATTCATCACATCGGGGCTGACCAGTGCCGTCACCAGCTGCTTTCCAGGTCTCGAGGCTCTGTGACTGCCCGCTACCCCTGCACAACCGTCAGCCTCGCCCAGTGTGCGCAATACCTTCTGCCCATCCGCGTACACAGCGTAACCGGTGACTCGAACTCCATTGGAAGATCCTTCAGCGTCAATGGTGACAGGTAACCAGCTGATAACAAGGATACCTGGTGAGGGACCAGCTTCTACCTGGACATCTAAAGGAGCATCAGGTGTCCCTGCGAGAGACCAAACAGATTTTGCTCATGCTTTCCTCATTACAGCCTAAAGCTAAACTAAACCCTGGTTTGAATCAAAGAGAAAACTCACACCGGACCTGCCACTGCAGAACCGCACTAGACTAGACAGGTTACTCTTGGGAAATGATAGAACCAGAGAAAATGAGGCACTCTTGTTCTGTGAAAGCTTTAATGCACAGAAAACAAAACTTTGCAAAAGTAGCTGAGGCCAAGATGCAGCAAACCCTTAGAGCAAGGTCACGGCAAACCAGATCTTCCATGCCCTGAGAGGCATGCTGTTCAAACCAGCAAAGGGGATGTCTTCCCAGAGCAAATGAAAACAAAACAGATAATTTTTGAAAATAAAAGAAGAAAAACGCTAAGACAAAACAGGACAGCATCTCAGGCTTTGGGACCTAATAAACCTTACTTCCCTTCGCCCCAAGGCTTCATAGCAAAGCAATGGCAATGGCAGAGTGCACTGCTCCAAGCACTCCATGCACAGTGGCAATGGGCACGACTGCTCTGATACCTGCTAGTGGGGTAGTGAAGTGTATCACAGCTGAGTTCTGCTCCTGCCCCTCTGGCACCTCTTCCCAAGGTGTTTTCAGGGGCCGGGCCTCCAGCTTGGCAACATACAGAGTGCTTGGCTGCAGGTTGCGGAAGGTGTACCAGTAGACCCCAGGTTTTGTTACGTCACATTCCTCCCCATTGAGATAGACTGCGTGGTTGTAATTGCTGTTGCAGGGAAGCCACGTCACCTCTGCTGATGTGGCAGTGACACTTCTGACTTTCAGCATAGTCGGTGCCACACAAAAATCTTGCCCCACAAAGAAAGTGCATCGCAGTTTATCAGAACTGCCTTGCTCTGTCACAGTCTGCACAGATACACGGTAAGCCTTTGCCTTCAAATCCAGCTTTTCAATCACTGCTTTGGTCTGAAAGCCACTCTTCACATTTTGACGTAGCTCTTCATCCACATAGATGTTGTAGCTTTGTATGTCTGGGCAGCCAGCTGGCAAAAGTGGTGGTTCCCAGCCTACAACTATGCTTCTGGCAAGTTGCTTGATCAAAGTCAATTTTCTTGGGTAAGGCACTGCTGTATGACTAACAGGTTCCTCCTGGTCTCCTTCTGCTCTACTGACCAAGGGACTGATGCTACTCTCTTCAATGGAGAAATCACTCTTATCTCCACTGCTGGTGCTTGCACTGACAAAACTTTTCTCCTGGTATGAACTATGGGTGAGATCATTCAGCTCCGAAGGCAGAAACGTCATGACGTCATCATCTGCAACTCGCTCAACAAAATTGGAGGGGACCAGCCCTCGCCGGCCATCCATCAGCTCCCCTAAACAAAAAACAGGAGACCTGTTACCACTGCACCTACCGTTCAGCTTTCCAACCCATCCATGAAGACAATGTGACAATATCTACGCTAGTTCATAACTGCACTGCAGTCAGGAATGAAGAAAATCCTCTGGGAGGTTATTCCTGGCAAAGTTTCCTGCATTTCCTAAGGCTGCCCTAGTTAGATGCTAATGGCCACAGTGAGAAGACACACTGCTCCACACATTCCAGAGCCAAGTAACTAGAAAGTTGGTTTGTGCAATTAGCTTAAGGGTTTTTCCTTCTTCATTATCCTATTGTTCCTCATCACAGCTCTTTCACTAACTTAAGTGTCTTTTTCTAGCCTTCCCAAACTACGCAGATTGATGATTTTACGTCTTCTCCCAGCCATACAGATTTGGCTTTTGTAGTACTTCCTCAAGAAAGTCCATCTTTCCAGCTCTGTATTAAGCTCTCACCTTCTTTTTAGTTTGTTTACTGTGTTACGCTAGCTTCTGTAATAAAGATGTCCTAAAAGAACCCACCAGGATGACTGACACTACAGCACTCTTGGTACGTGCAAGGACCAACAGATCACAACTGAGCAGTACGTAGGGATTGCGCTTACTTTCCCCTTTCAAACTCTACCTATAGCAAATCAATCGAAAGCAGGGAAAGCAGAAAACATCAGTAAAGAATAACCTTTTTATTCTTTAAACAATAAACTAACAAACAAACAAATACATGAGAAGCTTGGAAATAGAAAGAAATAAAGAGCCAGAACAGTCAAAGAGCAAGCAGTGCAACATGGCATGCATTTGCCTCAGCTCTTGCAAAGTGCCTCAGTAAATGAGGATCCTTCAGACCATTAAGAATGCCAGCTCCACAAAGAAACTCCATTACAAATGAAGTCCACAATTCTTGGTTTCGATTCCACCTGCCTGTTAGTCAAGCAGGACCATGTTTTCAAAGATGCCAAAAGAGAAACACACTGTACGGCACCAAATAGGATAAGGACTGTAGTTTGGGCTGCTTAGCTCATACCCTACTCTGCCAAAAGAGCAAGAGGTAACCAAGGCCGTCAGCTGCCTATAGCTCACGATGCAGTCACTGGAAAGAGGGAAACAGACCATCTGCAGAAGGTGCCCAGGGCTGAACGTGTTTCTCTCTGTGGCTGGGGAGGAACCATATGGGGATGAAACCTGGAGCTCTGCTGAAAGCAGTGGCAAAATTCCCACTGAAATCACTAGACCAGGATTTCATGTTTTAAACTTAATTTAATCATGACATAAATAAACCCTTTTCCAACAGAATCTGTTCTTCCCTCTAACAAACTAACTTTGGGCAGAAAAACTTTATCTTGAGGTTTCAAGATTTGCTAAATTCCTCGCTTGTTTTTTTTAAAAGAGATCACCTCTCCACAGCAGTTGTCACATTTCGTTCTACTAAAACACACCTTCAAAGAAGCCATCTTCATCCATGTCTCCATAGATGTAAATATATTCGCCAGCAGTCAGCGGAAGCTCTGCCTCTGGATTTTCATTAGGTCCATCAAAAGGATTGTAGCTGAAATATTTGCAATATGAAGGCTTACTTTGAATAGGAACTTTCACAGCAATACATTCAAGCTGTGATGTTACATCAGCTTACAATTCACATCGCGTTTTTGCAAGCAGCAAGTTCCACAGACAAAAGGTCAAGACTCGAGCTTACGGTTTTACATATAACTAATAATATATTGCTCCATGTTCAAATAGCAGCAAGGAATAATTTTCTGAGTAGCAGAACAGATGTCTTGTGATGCCTGAAGGAACAGATCAGAGTGACTCAAGAAAGTGCTTAAAAAAAGGATTTGAGTTACCCAAGTGCCTGCTGTGTTTCTGAGCGTACCAAGTAGGTAAGCTGTAGAGCTCTGCATTTCTAAAATAGGCATCCTTAAACTCACCTGCACTCTTAACTATTTTATGTCAATAGCTCTCTACATTTCATGTACTTAATAGTTTTGAAAAAAAACAAAAAAAAAACCCAAAAAAAACAAAAAAAACCACCAAACCAAACCCAAAGCATCGAAAATGCCCCACACATTTAAGGTACACTTTACCAGCCATACAACTGTCATGGACGAGCACAGCACAGAAACTCCAAATTCTCATGTTTAAGACCCTAAGAATGAGCTGATTATGGAAGAAGAAAGTTACATGAGTGAAGAAAAGGTTTCCAGCCTTTTTCTTCATAATTATCCAACCCTCAGGATCCAAGTTACACAACTCTCAGTGCTGCAGCTCTGCACATTAAGCAGCGGTCCAAAAGCTCCACTAGCGTGAAAATGAGAAATACACTGGTGACAGGATTTGGACTCTCGGTAGTTTTAACCTGCCTACCTAATCAGGGGGCGTCTCACCTAAGACGCGTCCCTAACAGCGGTTAATGCTAGAGAACAGGGTGAACTGTGAGATAACCTGTCTAACCCCACAGACCACAAGAAATGACCCAGTACCTGTATCGAGCTAAGAACACCTGGAGCTTTGCGGGGCCTTGGCTGCCTGGTTCTGGCATTAGAGAGATGCTGTCAACATCCAGTTCTTCCATTTCACTTGCAGTGTCCACCTAAAAACATTAAAGATGAAGGATATGATATGGCCCAAATCAGAGTAAAGGAATACTCAAAGCGTTTGAACATCAGTCAACAAATCCTCTAAGCTCATGGTGCCAGTCTGGCCACTGGGCTAAGAACTACCTGGAAGAATGAATTTTAAGGTGAAGAAGCAGAAATAAGAGGCAATAGCTCCAAGCTGCAGCTTTAGCGATTCCAGTCAGACATCAGGAAAAACTCCTTGCCCGGGTGGGTGATACAACCACAGGACAGGTTCCCACTGAGGTAGGGGATCTCCATTCTTGAAGAACTTCGAGCCCCAGCTAGGCAAAGCCGTGGTCACGCTGATCTAGTGTTGGTGACAATGCCACCTGAGCAGGAGATTCTGACTAAAGACTCTGGAGGGCCCTTCCGCCCTACATATCCATAACTCAGTATATTAATTTCTTGCTATCTCTAAATTGAACAAAGGAGACCTTACAGCTCTCTTAGATGTCTCAGTTTCTAGGAGCTTTTGTTCAGGCAGTTCCCCTCCAGCACTTGTAAATACTTTGACATAATATTTTTGTACTTTCAGAACATTAGAAAGCTCTATGAGTTCCAACCAAAGCTCTATCTAGTCCAAACAGCTGGCTCTGGTAACAGCCAGCAGCACATGCTGAAGGAAAGCGTACAAGAGACAGGGCAAGCATGAAATTCTCCCCTTCCTGGTACGGCCTCTTGGCTTCTAGTGATCAGCTACTTATGGACTTCCTAAGCTGGAGGCTGCACCCTGAAAGCATTTGGTGGCTACTGGCAGGAGCATCTTCGAGAAATTTGTCTCAGTCGTTTTGATCCCATTCACATACTGGAATTTTACATCCCGTGGCAATGAGCTGTGTAATGCAGTCATACTTTTTGAGGAAATGCACTTCCCTTGTGTTTGTTTGCAATGGTGCCAATTCAAGCTGCCTTTTTAGAGCAGATCTCAAGACAAATGTATTATTGTCAAAGACCCAGAATACAAGGTAGGTATTTTTTCTAGTATATGAACTGCCAAAGTTAATCTTTGAAAGAGTTCAGAGCACCTTTTCAATGTAGCATACTCCTTGTAACACAATCTTGCATCATGTGCTAGAGTACAAACACCTGCACCCTGTAACACCCAAAGGTAGACCCAAATGGAGTAGCTTTTAGCAGCCTGGCTAAACTCTGGAGTGTTCCCACAACCATGCGCTGCTGAAGCCAAATGCTCTACAAGCTGGCTGTTTTCCAAGGCTCCCACCTTTGTAGGCACTACTGGCCTTGGAGGCATGGTGGCTTCCAAGCTTTCTCTTGAACTAAAAAATAGTAAATTTTCCCACTACAGAAATTACAGTAGTCACATCCCTGTTCCTCCCCAGGTGTGACCTTCACTTTGTTTCTAAATGTGACAGCTTCTCAGAGCTCTTACCCAGTGGTGGGCACTGCCTGCTGCGGCAGCATCCCTTCATTAGCGCCCTGACCTTGGTAGCTCAAGACTTCAGTGTCCTCCACACGTACACTGAGGCACTCCATGGGGCCCCGAAGATTTTAGCACTGAGGAAACGGCCATGAACCAAAAGAGCAAAAGCTGCCTCCCATGCCGCCACACCCAGCCCCGCTCACAGCACTACTTTACCCTAAATTGTCACACCAAGCGACGTACAGCAGGGAGTATGAAAGGCTGTTTAAATGAACCCTACAACAGTATATAAGAGCTCCTGGGGAGGAGAAGCAACAACCATCTATGAGATCTTGGTGACACAAACAAGCAAAGCCTATTAATTTCATCCCTCTGCTAGCACAAACGCAGCATCTTTTCATGGTTTCTTTCACCAAGTAAAATTTTAATACCTAAAAGCACCAGCAATAAAGTTTGAGCCTCTCATCCACAGCTCAAGGCCAAAAATAGTCTGGGCAGTTCCTCAGCATGTTAAAAATAACAGTGTGTAGTCTTTGGGTGTTTTAACAGTAGCCAAGATGTCACAAGGAAGCTTAGCAAGAGCTTTCCTGCACTTCCCACCCATCAACCTCCCCACCCCACTCCTTCTCCAAGCGCCCAGCACTCTGTCTAGCCAGTTGTTTCCTTCCTGGAGCACAGCAATATGTTCAACGAGCATTACAGACACGGGCATCCAAGGCCATTTCAACTTTTTCCTGCAGCTTTTCTCTTGTTTTTCCCCCATTTTCTTCAGGCAGTCAGGAAGGAATAAATGCAACATTATTGGTGCTCTCAGCAACGCATGTATTCCCTTGTGTCTAGAAAGCACGGGCCGCAGAGAGGACTCCCATACTGACCTCTGGAGTTGGGCAGGATTTTGGACTGTTCTGCATGGATTCTGACTTTGAAGAGTTTGACTGAGATTCCACTTTCTTGGCTTGTTTCTGACAACTGGTAGCAGCAACTGGGGAGCCACCAGTGGCATCAGGCACCCGCTGTGATGACTCCAACTCATCAGTTTCTTCATTGTGAACCTTCTTTGCACCCTGGTGAGCGAGCAACCCAGGAACAGTCGATTCTGCAACAAAATAATCTGTCCATCACTTTTAGCCATAGGCAGAATACAACACCAGCAGTGAGCATCACAGTGACCCTTTAGAGCAGCTCAAGCCTCTAAAAATATGACTCATTTAGCGGTGCAACAAACTGGACAGCCTGGGCTCTCTTTGGTGAGAGAAATGCCAAGTTCTCTTTATGACTACAAAACGAACCAAAGGTATTTATGAGAGAGAGATAGAGACAGACATCCCAAAAGTTAACTAAACATTTGCATTATTTCCTTTACACCTTTCCCAACAACTCTTTTGCCAAAACACTCATAGTGTAATTACCCTTCTCCCAGTGGGGCTGTGGGGTAGAGCTGCACAGAGCAAGAGGAAGCTCAGAAGTCACCAGTGTAGAGGTGAGAAGGTCGATTTTTCCTGTTTGAAGCCGGAATTGTTTGAGTTCCTGAGACAGGAGGCTGAACTGCTCTGTTTGACTGCGACACTGGTCTTCTAGATCTTTCACCCGGGCCTGACAGGAGAGACACAAGATGAGGCACAAACCCATACCAAAACCACTAGTGAGGCTCCAAACACCATTTGCCTTTGCTGCAGCTTTTCAGTGGGTCTCAGTCTCCAAGAACCTAAAGGTGTGCCCTGCCCAGGAATGGTCAACAGGAACTGGCAGATCCATACCTATGGGATCTTTGAAAGCCCAAGACTCACCATCTTTGAGGAGACTGACTGCAAGCTCAATTAGGAATTATCCCTGAAACGCCGGGTTTGAACTTCAATATCCTGTCCAAGCCCCGCATAAGACCAGATGAGATAAGTCAAAGATAAATAAGCCTCAAAAAGAAAAAGACTGAAAAGACTTTGCATGTTTATGGTAGCATTAAAATCACGTTTCCAAAAGGAACTGCTCTCCCGATGCTCTTATCTCATCCACCACTCCAGAGGCTCCAGCAAGCTCCCAAAACCTTACCCTGGCCTCCCCAGATTCTGGGCAGGACTCCTGATTGTCCCTCCAGATCTTGGCTCCTCCATGCACTAGGAAGCGCAGAGAGCATCAGCACCCTGTCCCATGCTGCAGAACATTTCTTTGATGTGGGCAGCTCAGATGCTTTGCCACCAGGTCCTCCAGGGATGACTTGCTCCAGGAAAACGCACACTGAGTACAAGAAACCTACATCTCAGCAAGACGAGAGGCAGGGGAGCCTTGGGGAAATACTATGGAGAGAGAAGGACACATTCCTACTAGAGAACAATTTGTATTTTCTAGTATTCTCTTTCTACCACCTCTACATCTTCCCTTTCCAAAATATTGCTGAGTCCTGGCTGTCCTTACACATCCCCACAGAGTCCGTCATTGTAGGCATATCAATTCCCAGAAAAATGCAACTCCTTCCCCTCTTCTCACTCTTCTACTGTGCAACAGCTTACTCTGGCTTCCTAGACACATATCCTGTGTAGACCCTGCTCATGCACTTCAGGTAATAAGTAAACAAAAAGCATTAGTGCTGGATGAGAACACATTAGCTAATCAGCACTTCTTCAATTGAGTTGATGCAGAAAATATTTAATTGGCATTAGCGCACCTGGCTGAGGTGCAGGCTCTGCCTTGCAAGAGATGACATTTGTTCTTTTTTCTCTCAGGGCTGAGATCACACCAGGCTTTGTAGTCACTCTTCTCATCATTTTGCATAGGTAAAATGCATCAAAACACATGACTGCATTGTGCTCTTCAAAATTTTCCATTCTAGAAAATGTTTCTGAAGAGTCTTTTTCTCCTTACAACTCAAAGAAAAATTATGCCTTGAAATATTCTGTGAGACAGAAAGCTGTTTTTTAGGCGTCTCTAAAAATAACATCTGTCCCGGAAAAAGCTTTCTTTCTGGTCTCAGAGTACTGCAAAATCTTTCTAGCTCACTCCCTACCAACTTCTGAGCGTGCATGCATTTTTATTTTATCAGTGCATGTCTGTTTTAAACATGTCAGTTTATCCCTTGTTTCCTTCACAACAAGCCAGGAGCACTCAGTCTTTGAGGGAAGCCTGGTGAAGTCTCTGAAGGCTGGCAAGAAGAAACTGTTTCTGAAGTGAAAAAGAGCATCAGATGCCATGAGCAACATCCAGAAGCATCTGCATTCTCCACTTGCTCATTGAACTCCCCGTGAACTGAGTCACGTTGTACAGGATTCCACTGCAGTCACAAGGGTTCAAATTTACCTACAGTTAAGATTTTTCACAGAAATGCTTCTCCCCTATGCATTACATCTTAATAGAGAAAAGAAACCATAAACAGTAAAAACAGTTGCACTGGATCAAAGCAGGGCTTCCTCTAGACCAATATTGATCCCTGATCCCACCTGGGGACGTAGCCGATGACGAGACAGGTACAGAATGACTGCAGGACCAGAGAGGGTTTGCCTGTCTTGTCTGGAGACCTGAGCCAGCAGGTGCATCTGGATATTGTGTTTAGAAGTATCATAATAGTGCCTTGGTTCTGTACATTTGTTAATCACAGTTTAATCCATTTATGCTGGTGTCCAAGTCAATAGCCTGGATAATCCACAGTTTAATTCTGAGATACCTAATTACTCAGGTGCCTTTTAGATCTTGTGATGTTCAAAACAATGTATGAACATCCCTTAAGTATTACTGCCACATCATACACAATGGGTACTTGTAGCGAACTACTTGTGGAGGTTCACACACAGCTGGGCAAGCAGCGAGTTTCCAGGGCAGTGCTAGGAGGCAGGGGGATAAGGAAGAGGAGCCTCAGGACACGGCCAGGAGCTTCAGGGAACCAGCAGGGATCAAGCTCCAGACACAGAAGAGAGAGGAGACTTTTGTGTCTAAGCCCAACCCAAAAGTGAGGAAAGAAGAGCCACACACCAAGTGAGACTGAGTAGCACGACTACCAGAAGAGGCTGCAAGAGCAGGGAGCAGAGCTTGGGGGGGTCATTTTAACCACCAATTCAGGAACTTACTCCGATTTTCTACACCAAGCTGGACCCAAGCACCACCAGCTCAGCCCTGTCCTCTTAGACACTCTCTGTCTTGGCTGCTCTATTACACTTCTCCTACAAATGATGTTCCCCATCCAGACGTCCCTCGTTACCTCTATCTGTATCTTCTGCTACGTGTTTCTGAGATCAGAGAATTACAATTTTGCTAGAAGGGAACTCAACAGGTCTGCAGTCCAAGCTCCTGCTCAAAGCAGGGCTCAGACCAAAGGGATCAGAGGAACATCCATAACTCCACACAGATGTGGGTGTTACTTCTACTGCATGTGGGCATACCCTAGTAACGTCCTTGGGCCGTTCCCAATTCCCTTCCTAAAAGTTCCCAACACTGCACTTGCCTGTTTGACCAGACTTGTGAATTAGGCTGCTGTTTTTTAAAAAATCACCCTCTCCCAAACATTGCATTTCCTGCCACAACAGGCAACTCCGAGCCCACCACTGTTCACGGCAGTCACAGCTGCTTCTCCTCCATGGGCACATCTTCGCGCAGCCAGCGTTACCTGTCACAATCTCCCCGTTACTCATGAGATCTTCTCACAACTCTCTGCAGCCAGATCTGAAGGTGATTGTTGAAAGCAGTTTTCTATCAGCTACAAACCCCATCGCTTCCATGTAAGCCTTCTTTCCAAATCATTTGTGAACAGGCCGGCTAGCACAGCTCCCAGCCTATAACTTCATTAGTTACTACCTCTTCTGTGAAACTATTAATTCACAATCTCTGCTTCCCATCTTCCAACTAATTACAAAGGCAGCAGGACGTGTCTTTTTCTGCACGACATTTTCACTTGCAGCAAGATCGCCATTGCTTTTGGGTTTTGAAGGAAACACTTCACTCTTGGAATGCAGGTATTTCCCAAAAGACCTTCAAATGTATGTGACACATGGAGAAGGTGCACAGTTGGACAATTCTAAAAATCTGGAAATGCCAAAAAAATAAAGCTCCTAATTCTAATTGGCTGAGAAAGCAAAGCATTTGAACAGAAAAACAGCTGCTCCATTAAGCTCATAGTGGTAGCTCCTTTAATTACATTTATTTCTTGGAGGTGACACTCTTGCAATCTTTTCCAGAGTATAGTTAAAACAAGAATATCAAGCAACTGTCAAAGTCAGGACAGAGGAGAAAAACATCCTGTTTGACAGGGTTATAGCAGTACCTGCATGCAATCCAAAGTACTCTGGTGGCAAGAAGAAAAGCAAAAAGAGATATAAAACCATATCAGCAGTTACACTAGCCAAAAATCAACAATCTGTCAAAGATAACCCAACCCTCAGTTTGAATGAAATTGTTTTCTCACCAACTTACAGTGTCTGCCTTGTTCCATGCTGAGATTCCCACCTCATTCCCAGAAGCATCTGCTTGCTAAACAAAATCCCACACACCGAATGCACGAATAAGATAACCACGCGCTTTCTGAGGGTCTCCAAATCACAACATGCTTTGAGTGTCGGTGCTAAATTTCAAGCCCTCTTTTCCCAGCACATTGCAACCACCCATAAAATCAAGGGAATGGACACTTTGTGTCCCGACCTCTCCCCAGGTCTGAGACCAAGGAGTGCTGGGAACCAAGGCACAGCTCAGAACCTGGCTTTGACGTGATTTCAAGCAGTTAACAGGCTGCTCGGTCATGCACCCTGCTCCTCGGTCAAGGAAAACCAGCAAAGTTAAGAAGCTCTGTTCACCATATTTCCCAATAAATTTTGACACTGGATTGCTGAAATCAGGCTGTCGCCTTTTGCACCTATGCAGTGCAAAAGGCAGTTGAGAACCTTGTCTCATGTATTTTGGAACCACTGCGGAACGCCTTCATTCCCATGACCATAACCCTCAAGGTTTTCTTTCTAAGCTGAGAGAGTCCTTGTATCCATGGCCTTTCTGCACACTGAAACCATCCTGTACCTCTCCTCACCCCCATCGCTGCCTTGTCACAGAACTACAGAACAGCTGAGGCTGCAGGCAGCTCTGGAGACCACCTCATCCAGCTCCCTCAGCCCAAAGCAGGGTCAGCTCGAGCAGGTTGCCAAGAGCTTGGTCTAGTTAAGTGTTGAACATTTCTGAGGAGGAAGACTCCTCTTATGGCAATTATGTGACTGAATTCTTCCAAAGGGAAATGGACCCAACTCCTTCTTCATCAGTATTACATCAAAAAACAATCCAAACACACAGAAAAATGACAATACACAGTGGAGGCACCCTAGACCCCCAAACATTGCCCTACGCTGATGTTTTGGAATGACTATGATTATAGTTGTCATCTAAATGACCGTTGCTCCATATTAAACTAGCTTTTAATGCTTACTTCTCTTTCTTTGGTCCATCTAGTGTTACTGACTTATAAAGCATCTCTGTACCAGTAACATGAACGCAAGAATATTTAACTGATAAGACCCTTGCAGAAGAACACAACCAGCCTCTCAAACACAGAACAAAATGGCTGTCCCTTTCTTCCTTTGCAGAGGTAGATGTCTAGTTTAAACCTAAGTAGCTTCTCCAGTCCTTCAATTAATTAGTTCATAAAACATTTGGCAAGCATCAAACTTCATTTCCCTTAAAGGCTGCCAAGAAGCCAGCTAAATACAACTGACGTAAGAGCAGCACCAGTATCAGCTCTGATCCTGTCTCTGCAGCTGAAAGCAGATGTCCCAGAAAGGACGTGGCAATGGGGCAATACATAATGTCACCTCCCCACAACATTCACCCTCCCTGCAACAATTTCAGCCCCATCCAGTAGGAGCCCAGCACTCTCAGGCTCCACAGTTCAGATACAGGTCAGGCGCCCTCTAAAGCAGATGCTCCTTGCAGCCATGGAGCAACCTCCCCCATCAAGGACACTTATCATCTCGCTCAACTCTCCTGGGCTCCTAACAGCCACTGAGCTGCTGCACAGCAGTGGACATGCACAATTCAGCCTGTCATCTGTGACCACGTCACCACTACAGACAGGGCCATGGCCTCATTAGCATGAGACCTCACTCTCTGCCACTAAATCACCACATCAAGTTCCAGGGTTTGGTGCTTTGCCTTTGCAGCTCCAGGACTCCACAGCCAAGGTTTTCTCCAAAGTCACCCTGATAAATACTGAGATAATGCAAATCATGACATCTGCCAGGCTGCACCGTTGAGCTGTCTGCCGCCACGACAAAGCCTGTCCTGTGTGGATGGCAGAGCACTGGCACAGCTGGTCCCAGCCCAGCAATGGGACAATGGAGCTGCCTCAAACTTCATCACTCATTACGCTCAAGCAAAGGTCACATTTCTCCTTTTTTTCCCCCTAGTAAGAGGCATAGAGCACATATACACAAAAGAAATTTCAAATCACGTGGACACAAGTATTCCTCCTCCCTGCAGATGATCCTGGAAAATGGAGCAGCAGATCTGAGGTTGGTTACTTAACACATCCCTGAAAGAGTTGTTGAGCACAATCTGAATGAAGTAACCCATCTGAGGGCCGAGCAGGCCAGGATTTAATCCCCGAAAACTTTGACCCCAGAAACTACTCTACCAGCACAACTGATACTTGTTCATGGCAGCAACATGTTGCATCCGATCAAGACACAAAACCCAGGGCATCAAGAAAGCTGACATTAAGAACAAAAGATACCAAATCTGCAGCTACTAATCTATCTTGTTTTCTTCTGTCTTACCTCTAGAAGCTGTACTGCTCCTTCATGTTCTCTTTTTGCCTCTGCCTGTGCCTAAGAAGAAATAAGAAATGGAGTAAATAGGAAAGCAGCCTACCTAAGTTCACTTCTACTATCATCACCACTGTGATAGACCACTATCGCTTTAACACACTGTACAGGTTGAAAGCGTCTTTGGACAAACAGCAGTGAGAGATCAGAACTGCCATTCCAGAGAAAAGCCCTTCAACTTTGCTCAGGTACCAGAGTTTGCCTAAATGCAGACACCCTTCCCTGGTTTACTTTATCCTGTAAGCTCACATATACCTCCTCCATACGCTGCACTTCCAAGGAAAACAAGGTGCAGGAGTCCCATCACTTTCCAGGGAATCAGGGAGTAAAACATCCATTCTCTCACACACTGCATACCTGCTGCAGCCGTCTGACTTCCTCTTGCTTCTCCTGCAGGACTAGCAGCGCTTCCTTGTGCTCGACTTCCAGCTGCTGCCTTCGCTCAGCCACATTTCTCATGTGCTGCAGAACAATTCACAGAGAGCTGAAGGGTGACATTACCGAAATACTGTCCTGTGTCCTACCATGGGCCATGAAATCAAAACATGGCCTGTATTTCATGTCATCATTAAAGAGAGGAGAAAGTAAGAAACTCTTACCACAAGACAGAGCAACAGTCAAAGAAAATCCTTGAATTAGTGATGGCCACCTTTTTTCCCCTCCCACCCAAATCCCTGCAGCAGCCTTTCTAAAGCACCGATGCCCACTTCGGAAGGCCATTTTCCAGGATCCCGCAGAAGCAGAATTCCCAACAGCAGCACAGAGACAGAAGAATGGACAAAAAAAGCAGAGACAACACGTGCCATCCAAAAGCAGCACTAATGGACAGTCCTTCCAGCCATGCGGATCCTACTGACCTTCAGCACCTGCTCTAGATTCTCCAGCTTGGTTTGGAGTCCTTGATTCGTCTGAATTACTGAATCCCGTTCCTTAGTAACCAAAACAACCTGCAGTTTCAGGTCAGCATTCTCAGATTCAACCTGAAGAGAAAGGATTTTCAATTAGCACAAGTAGCCATAGGTATTTGTTGTACGAATAATGGAAGACAATTTGTTTCTGTATCTCAACAGGTTGCTTTGCAGACCTGCTTTCTACTTGTAATGATACCAAAATCATAAACCTCCTCTCCTTCTGGCTTTCACTCAAAACAAATACACGTGCATTTATATCAGTCCGTAATGTGATGAGCACTTGATTTGCACATATTGCTTCTGCCCTCATCTTCCCTTCCTGTTTGCAAGGAATAGGCTACATACTGCAGAGACAGGAAAAGGGAATAAAGGTCTACAAGCCTTTTTAGCCCTAGACAGTAGGATTAAACACAGAGAACAGTACAGAAAGACACGACAGCCCGCTGAAATCATGTTTACCTGATGACTATTAGCAATGCACATTAACAAGCAAAGACAAACATTTCCACTTAGAACAAACAACTATTAAATATGTAGGAAGCCTTATGCATGGTGGCAGCATTGACATATGGGACAGACACATAACTTTCTAACTCTTGTGCATTACATTTGGCCAGAGAAGAAGCTGGAAACAGAAACCCCTGGTGGATCTTCATTGGCGTACCAACTCTTACACCATTCTCACACACAACATTTTCATAGAACATGACCCTCTGAGGTGTAGCCACCCTCCCCTGAAATCCGCTCTGCAAACTGAACAATGCAAGTATCCTGCCTTTGTCCTAAGATCTGAAGTTTTTGGGTTTTCCATCTGGCAAGGGCAGCTCTGAACTGCAGGGGTGGCTTTCTCCCCTGCCCCATCATCAGCCACCAAAACCCCTCTTTAAGGACTGTAAAAAAACATCAGAGGTGACTGAGGACTTTCAAACACACCATATGCTTGCACAGCTTGCCGTGATGGGTTCTGCTCTACCACCACTCTGACCAGCACACACTGCTCCCCACCAACCACCGTCCGTCCTTGGTTATGAACTCATTAACAAGTTACCACGGGTAAACCAAGTATGACCTTAAGTAAGGACAAAGCATCTCACTCAAGTCTTGGGAAACTCTGTAATAAAAAGACAGCAGTTAACTGCTCTGCTCACAGTTACCGCGGGGTATGCAGGACAGAGAGGTACACAGATGGGCACACGACCGTTGCTCAGTTGGCAACCTGAAAACCTAGCATGCTAGCAAGTTCTTCTCAGCAAAATTTTAGAGATGCTAATGCTCCATCTGAGAAAGATACTGCTTTTTACCTGTCCAGCCCATCCAGCCTTCTCGTTCAGCTGCAAGTTCTCTTCAGCCAGTCGTGCATTTTCACTTTGTACCTCCTGCAGCTGGATCTCCTGTCCAGAAAGAGCAGGCATTACTACACCAAGGCCCTCAGACTAAATCCCCCAAATCATTGTGCAGAGCGGTTCCACTGCTCCTGTTGACTGATGATGCAGGATGCTGATGGGATGCTGCTTGAGGGGTGGAGGGCAACAGCGTGCAGCACCGCTCAAGCAGGTACCAGCCCTGTGCCAGTCTCTTAAGTTTCTTTCCCATTTACACAGCCTCAAAGCTTCACAGCTCCAGTGTCACGTTATTCATATACTGCTATTCAGAACTCAGCCTCCACCTACAACGATTCATCAAGTTTCACTGTTGGTTCAAGTTCAGAGTCTTCTTGACAAATTTCAGTTAAGGAAGAAAAATTATTTGAAAGAATGAGGCTAGAGAGAGTTTTAGAGTGGAAACTCAAAAGTTCTAAATGGCTGACTCTAGTCTGAATCCGGGATTCAGTCTGGAGTTAAGAAAGCAACATGAGCCAGCTATCACTCTGCCTTAGAGAATATTGTCTCCGAGCAGGCAGGAGACCACGGACATATGGAGAGACACTGACTGAATTTGTCAGGTCTAGTTCACCTGCAGCAACTTCATACAGCATTAGAGCACTTCAATAGTTCCATAATCCCACACAGTTCCACATATACACACACGCGTTCCCCTGTTCCAATGTTTTATGGATCATTAAATATCCTCTGGCTATCCCAAGAGCTAATTCCCTGTGCACGCAGAGTCTCAGTCCCAGTACTTCAAGGTGAGTTAGTCCCCCTTGACCTTGAAAAGCTGCTGTCTAACAACACACAATGACCAACTTATTCCTTAAACATTCCATTCTAACCCAGACAATGAGGCTGAGCTACGCACTATGAACTGCATCTGAGTCTGAGCTATGCATTAGAACTGACCTGAACTGAGATTTGAGCAAGACATAAAACATCTATTCAGAAGGCAAGCACCCTTGGCTGAAACTGTGCGTTGTCATAGTCACTAATGCCACCAGTGCTGCTCAGCGAAGTAGAAACAGAAGGGAGAAATACAGATGCTGTGGTATGACCTGCTAAACCTCCATAAAATTAAATAAATGCAAGATTTCATCCAACAAATAAGGAGCACAAGAAAAGGAAGGTGGGTTTGTGTAATTACTATCTCAAGATGCAGAAATCTTTCAATACTTGTCTGGAGTACATGTAAAAACGGTAAGTCTCCTCAAACTAGCAAAGGCCATGGGGTTTCACCCAGTCATTTATGTGGCTATATTCAACCCACGGCTAGCTGAAAGACTACATAAACAATTCCAGCCTCGAGGGCTGGAGCCCAAAGTTTGTGACACTGTTCAAATTAAGAGAAAGACTGGTGATTCGTTATTAAGATAAACTCAAGAGAATCCAAGAGGGGCATGCATCAGCCTAGATCCTCTTCTACCATTACGCTTACAACAGCAGGCAACAAGAACACTTACCAATTCTTTGCATCTTTTATGCTTTTTCCTCACTTCGTGCTCAAGGTTTTCACATTTTTTGCGCTTTTTCTTGAGTTCAAATTCCTGCATGAAACAAGCATAAGTAGATCAGCAAGTCCACATTCTTACAATGCATAAGAAATTCAAGCCCAGCTTCTAAGAACACAATGCTGTATTAGCTATTTTTATTTTCTTAACAAAATCTCTTTGTGACAAATATAAACAATATAGAAACCAAGTGAAACAGCTATTCCTCTCTTCCCCAAGCCTTTCTCTTCTGGAAACAGTTCTCTGTTTCCCATTTGCACAGATTTCCTATTTGTATAGGATAGGACGGAGGACAGGATGCGGGAGACAAAAAGACAGAGCTGTGCAAAATATCCAGCTTGAAATATTAGTTGTGCTAGCTTAGTTCCTATTCCAATCCAAACGACATCTAGCAGCGTGCAGACATCCTCTGGTTACGTACCTTTATCCACAGTTACTCGCTACCACTCTTGGTTCCCCAGATTGGTAAGAACTGCTAAACCTCACTGTGAACTGTCCTTATTTGCTGCAGTAATTCACAGGAGACATATTCCTCACAGAACAGCTGTCCCAGGTCACTCATATCTGTTCAGGCTTTAAATAAGACTAAACCAAACACAGCACAGAATCTATTGGTGTGTTTCCCTCTCATTTTAGTGTGATGTTCCCCCACAAGCCTGGAACTGTCACCCAGCAACACTCTCCACGCAGACAGCCTGTGTTTTTCCACTGACATCCCAAGCTCCCCACTTTCGCACGGCAGTTGTACATAAAAGACTTCAGTTCCCAAAATCTCTGCCTGGATTCCAGGGGTGAAAACCCCAAGAAAAAAAATATAGCACTGCCTTGCCCAAAACCAGGGGTACAACTCACCAGCTGCTGTATCTGTTGGCTGCTCTCTTGGTCTGTTACTGCATTTTTGGGAGGGAAATTTTCATGTCCTTCAGAGGCAGGTCCCAGTGGCTGCACACCCGGTTCCACCTGGAAAGCAAGCGAGATGTCAGAGAGCTGAGGGACAGCCAGCACCACAAAACACTCCATGGACGCCACAGGAGAAGAGGCTCTCCTGGCAGTACTGCCTGGGACAGAAACATTCCCCGTGAAAAACCCTGACCTCTGAACCGCACGACTGGACATGGAGAAAGGTGGACACCATGCCAGGGATCTCTCAGCCACCAGAGACCGGTGCTGGGAGTCTTCTGGAGCCCAGGGCCAATCAATCCAGCTTGACTAAACAACCCACACACAACAGCGGGCTCCACAAAGCTCTCAAATCTGAGTGCCTTCATGCCTCATCTAAGGTGTCAATGAGAAGCATCAGCAACATCTTTCTTGGCCCTCTCCAAAGCAATAAAAAGAAGACGGAAGACAGTCAGAAGGGAGGACACAACCCTCATAAACAGCAGAAAGTAGAAATCAGTGAAGACATCAGAATCTAAAGGCAGGGAAGAGCAGACAGAAAATGCCAAGAAATGGAGCATCCCACCTCAGCTGGGAGCTGAGAAGGACCGAGATGGCTGCAGACGTGCTATGGCTTATGTGCCACCATCGAACCAGATGAAAGGAGACACTTTTCTGTACATGTTTGTATCCAAATTTCTAACAAAATGAATTTTAATTTGGACTACAGACAAACACACATTTAATCCTCGGAATTTCCACTCTCAACTGATATTTGACTAGACATTGTCTGCCCAGAGTAATCCCTGACAGCAGCGCAAGGCGTGAGGTAAAGAGAGGAAAGCAGGCTCTGATAATATTTCAAACATTGAATTTAAAGTTATTTTTGATAAATAGATTTTAGGGACAGGAGATCTTTAGGATCATCAAAGCCAGCAAACAAATAGCAGGATTTCGTGACTCCATCTCAGCCTCTAACCTTCGTTAGAAGTGGAATTTCTCATTTCATGCTGAACACCCACCATGCTGAGGGGTCTACGGTACTGACTCTGAGCTCCCTTTACAGTTGGCCATTAGGACGGCATCTTAGCACTACACCTAAACCAACATTTCTTTTACCTACTTTAGGCTTGAAACCCTGGTTTTAGCTACATCTATATTCATGGCTCCACGGCTGAAAGCCAGAAAACCCTAAAAGCCTACACCCAAGCCCAGGCTACCAAAGTTTTCATATTTTCTGCTGGAAGGAAAATCCTGAAGCCACCATCCTGTGGTGCGGCTGAGGGGTCCCCTACTACCCATGAAATAAGGTTCACATGGGAATCTGGCAGTCCAAGAACCATCTGGCAGCTGGAAGTCTTGAGATCCTCCACCCAAGCCACAGCACCTTACGAGCCACAGCTCCTGGGAGCTTTCAGACATGCTGTGAAACAAGTATTTAACTCTGGAATATCCACATGTAAGTGTTTCTGAGACTTTTTTTTTTTTTAAACCACCTGGCACATACTAAGTTTCAAATCTATATTTCACACCTCCCCTCTAAAATTATGCTTCCTCACAAGCTGAAAATGTTGCAGTTTAGTCAAGTTTAATGAAATTAGGAATGCTAGTGGATACCAGCTAAGGTTAGATACCACTGCACAAGTACCATGCACTGTGCTTCACAAGTCATGCTCTCTGGCAAATAGATATGCAAGACAAATTTGCTTGTTTGTGATCATTTCCCAGCAAAAAGCTAAACAAAATGATGACATGCCTAATTACGACAACTTATAAAAATTAAAAAATTATAAATTTGCCTACATGGACCTAATATCCCCCCAAGAACAAAGACATGCCCCCCAGCCACGTGCTCATATACTGTTATTTTTCCGCAGAGCCCAGACTCAACACCGTATTAACCAACTGATAAATGAGACTGGCACACACCACAGAGAGAGCTGTGACCTGGAGCTGTGCCACCTCATTCTCAGCAGGCACTGGAAGATGCTCAATGAATGAGCCAGGTGCATGGAATTTGTTCAACCACACAGTGAAAGATCAGCGTACAACAGCTGCTTTCCAACCCCAGCGCTGCCCGTGGGGGGCACTGGGGTGGGCAGAGCCCCTGCCGAGAGCGCAGGCTGGGGCTGTGCAGCTGATGAGCACAGCCAGGCTGTACCAGCTACAGTCCAACAGACAGCAGGCGCAGAAGTACCTGTATTTTGGCAAATGACCAGGAAGCATAAAGCACGCAACAGAGCAAATTAAAAATGTCATAGATTTTCTAGAAAGCTCTGCCCTTGGCACCCAGGAAGGATGTGAAAAACAACCTGAAAGGAGGATGTAGTGAGGGGGCAGGTCAGTCTCTTCTCCCAGGTAACAAGTGATAGGAAATGGCCTCAAGTTGCACCAGGAGAGGTTTAGATCAGATATTAGGAAAAATTTTTACACTGAAAGGATTATCAAGCATGGGAACAGGTTGCCCAGGGAAGTGGTGGAATCATCATCCCTGGAGTTATTTAAAAGATGGGTAGACATGGTGCTGAGGGACATGGTTTAGTGGTGGCTTTTGTTAGGTTGGTGGTTGGACTCGATGACCTGAAAAGTCCCTTCCAACCAAGGCAATTCTATGATTCCATAATCATTGCAGTCCTGCCCCAAAAGAATTGCTACAGCTTTTTCCACCTAACCGTGGCCTATTCCTTCAGCTGTGCAAGGTCAGGCAGAGCTGGACCAGAAAATCGACGCAGGTTTCAGGACAAGGGGGAAGGAAGGCTGGGTTTGCTAGGTTGTTTTTAATTCAGATCAGTCACATCCCACTGCTGAACATGAGTTGCACCGACACAACTGAAGGGGCAGTGGGAACAAGCAGTGGTGAGCAAGAGGCTGTTTTAAGCCAGCACCACCACTGAAAGAAATCCCTGCTAAATTATGATTTGTCATTACAGAGATAAGCATCACCTCAAAACCCTACATAAAGTAGTACAGAAATCAGAAGGAGAAAAGAGAAATGGGATTTTCCAAGGACACTCAGAGGAGAAGCTCGCTCTTTATACTCTGAGGAAGTTCTTTGAAAGCCAGGGAATACTGCACTGACGCACTGTGCTGGGGAACAGGATAGAAGAGCAAAGCAATTCCTTTTAATTGCAATAACTGTGGTTACTGCCCCAGGAGCTGACTTCATGCTCAGCACGGCACCACTGAGCCCGCAGGAATACAGCCCGTTGAGCCTGGGGTGTTCTCAGCTACAGGCTTCAGCCAAGAGACTGGCAACAGCCTCCATGCTCCCCCTTCACTACTGTTGTCAGGCTTAGTCTTATTGCTATTTATCAGCCAGAAAATCTTTTGACAACGAGGACAGACTCTCCCGAATCAGAGAAATAAAGAACATCCATGAGAAAGACCGTAATACATGTTCTTGTCTGACAGAATCCACAGGGTCAATTGAAAACCAAGGTGTGGAAAGGCCATTGGAAGAAGACATCCCTTCACATCACGGAGGAATTTGAGGGCTGAGGGGCCACCAGGGCAGAAACCTCAAACTACAAAGAACAGAGATGAGGATCTCTCTCAGACTGAACAGTCTGTAAGAACAACTGCGGAAGCCAACAAAATAAACAGTAACAAATCACCAAGATCAGACAATGTTCAAAACCCCCCTTCGACGTGAACTGAATCTCTCACGTCAGCAGTAACCGAATCAAGACATGCAGTGTGTCACTTCTCCAACATCGCCTTAATACGAAATAACTGGAAGCTGGCAAATGTCAAGTTTTAAAGAGTATTCCGGTGGAGATCTGGGGAGACACAGACCAGTACATTTGACACCTGTTCTGAGCAAACTGATAAACACTACAACAAAGATTAGGCAGATACTTAAAAAAAACCCAAATGCACATTGGGAGAAAAAAAACCCACACTCACAAACCTATGAAGAGTTTTTCTAAGGTATCAGCAAGCAAATGGTACAATTTGCTTGGGTGATCTGAACACGTTCAGCTACAGTGATTTGAAAGGCTTCTGCAGACACTGAGCCACCACGGGATGAGGACGAAGGTTTTCTCTCGGGTAAATATCTAGTAAAAATGAGAGGACTAAAAGAGAGGCAGCAAGAACCGTGCTCTCCATGTAGCAAACAGACAAATGGTGAAAGGGCCTCGTGACACTGAGAGATTACAGAGGGCTGTCAGACAAATGATGTTTTAATAGAACCCAGTGCTTAGACAAAAAGGCACAGAGATCTATTGGGAAAGGGAGAGAAAACTTCATTATGCCACCATATAAATCAATGACACAGCGTCTGGGATACCGCAGGCAGCGCTGCTTCCCCCAACACAAAAATGAGAGAAAAAACGTACAAAGGAAGGAGACAAAGATGATTAACATTGAATAATGGAAGAGGCTGGAAGGAAATTAAAAAATAAAAAAAATAAAAAATGGCTGAAGGAGAGGGGCCTAGAAACTCACAAGTGAATTGGAAAGGACCAATAAAGAATGAATGAATATTCAGTACATCTTCTGTGAGAGCCGGGGAGCAATACATGGGAGCAGCTGGTGGGAGTTCAGAAGACAAGCAGCCCCTCCTCACACCGCCCATGGACGTGAAACTCTGCCCCGGGGCACCGCGGGTACCGAAAACTATGATAATAAACCAGGTGAACACACACCAGGCCACGCCACGCCGGGCAGCCCCCCCAGGAGCCCGCACCCCGCGGTGCCGCACCCTCCTCGGACACCCCGAGACCGCCGGAGCCGGGGGGCGCTGGGACATCCCAGCCCCGGCCTCACGCACCCCCCGCGGGCAGCCGGGAGGCCTCCGCCGGCCCCTCGCCCCCGGCCCCTCGCCACCCACCAGGGCCGGCCCAGGCCTCGGCCCCCAGGACGGGCTGAGCCCCTCGGCCGCCCTGGCCCTCCCTCCGCCTCTTCGGCCCCGAGCGCTGAGGGGCAGCCCCGCTACCCGACCCCGCAGGCAGCGGAGGCCCCGGCGGGCCTGGCCCGGCGGCCCGGGAGCGGCCCGGCCCCGCGGGCGGGAGAGGCGCTTCCCCGGCGGTGCCTCAGGCCCGCCCGCCCCGGCCCCCGGCGGAGGCGGCGCCGCAGCCGCACCCGACCCGGCCCGGCCTGGCTCGGCGAGGGGCGCCGCGGGAAGCCCAGCCCGGCCCGGCCCGGCTCGGCGAGGGGCGCCGCGGGAAGCCCGGCCCGGCCCTTACCTGCCGGCTGCGCGGCCGCCAGCGGGGAGGCGGCGCCCGGGACGTGCCGGGCCGTACCACTGCGGCCGCGGAGGGGCGACCGGGCCCGGGGGCGGCCAGGCCGCGGGCCTGCTCCTCAGGGCGGCCGCGGGGCTCGCCATGGCAGGGGCCGTGCGGGGACGGACCTGTCCCTGGCAGGAGATGGGGACGGAGATAGTCATGGAGACATGGCCATGGGTGCTCATCCCTCACCCGCTGGGAACCAGTGTCTGAACCGCCGCCAACACCAAAAACGTGTGTTTTCAGCAAACAGGGGCAAAAAGAGATGTTGCCTGGTTTCCCAGGCTGGAAGACACAGTGCAGAGACTCGTGATGGGGAAGATGAGCAGGACTGACTCCATCGCGTCCGTGTCCCTGGTGAGACCTGGCGCTTGAATGGGGCATTCGAGACACCAGCACGGCACCGGCTCACAGTGGAGGCAAGCTGCAGTGCTCACGCACTCTAAGAAGCTTCCGAGGAACAGCAATTAATGGAGTAATTAAGTAGCAAAACTTTCAGATGGCTGGCCCACGTGTCTCACCTGCCTGTGTGCTTCCCCTCCTAGCGCAGGCTCTCCCGGGCAAGCCTCCTGCGGCAGCGGTGAGCTGTTGATGCGGGTGTTTGGCATTGGCACGGGTGGTCCCGGGCGCGTGGCAGCGCTCGGCAAAGCATCGCCAGAACGGGTCTGAGGGGAGCGTAGACACTCCTTGAAATTCTTCAGCGCGATCTGTCTCTGCAGCCGTAACACCTCTCGCTGGGACTCCCGCAGCAGGCGATCGAACTCGATGACGTTCAGGCAGCGAGGGTCATCCTGCAGGAAACGCAAACACAACACCCTGTCGCTGACAAGCTCTAAAAGGTGGAACAGGACGGGGTGGTGATTTAACATGCAAACTCCAAAAGCCTTACTGAAGAGATGCTAGCAAAAAGTGGCAAAGATTTCTGTTTCCTGGGTCTCCAAAGCCTCAGAAGCAGTCACTTTGCATCCCTTATGCGCGTATGTTATTTCTCCCGCAGATAAAAACTAGCTTCTGCAGGTGTCCCAGCACAAAGCAAAAGGGCTTTTCTAAGTGTGTGCTTTCTCAGTGCTTGCCAGCAGAGAGCGTGTCAGGATAATATAATTTCATTTCCCAGCCAAATGAGAGCCTTAGCTGGTTTACCTCCTTGGTGTGGGTGCTGGCATCCTCTGCAGCCCTACACATGCACGGTGGTTAGGGCTTTAAATGTTGGAAAGAATGAAGAACATCTGGGAATTGTTCAGTTCTCGCTGAGGGTAATGTTTGTTTTTCAAACGTTCTTGATGTCTAACCTCTTTGGAGAGAGTATGTGTGGATGGGCTGCTATCTTTAGCAAAAGTGGTCACTCGTGTCCACTCCGGACCCAAAACCAGCAGCTTTTGAAGGAATCCAGTGCAATCTTACTCTTACGATATGTCACCAGCTTGTTAGTTTTTTCAAAGGCTTTTAGATTTCAGGCAGCTGAAGAAACACGTACCTGCATGTCCATACATACATACAAAAGCTGGTTATGAAAACCTGTCTTTACAAATATGCTGCTGGAGGAGGCATTGCTCGTTCCTCTGGGAAGCTCCTAAGCCAGTGAATTCAACACATAACTGGTATCCAGGACAAATTTAACCTGCTTCCCCGTTTACTTCTCACTCGTCCTGAAAATAGCATCTGCTTCATAAATGCAATTTATGTAGAAAATCATGGTTGCTCATGCTACAAGGGGGAAACTGAGGCAGCATTAATGGGAACTGATGACAGATTCAAGAAGTGAGCAGCTGGGCCTGCTCTGTGCCGGACCCATGTTCAGGTTATCAGGGTAGTAGTTCTTTAAACAAAATTGGCTGTAGCTGGCTGTATAAAATATCCCTTCCCCCACCAAAAAAAGGCAGCTATTCCCAACAGACAGCCTCTGAAGCCTGGGGGAACAAGGGAGTAGAAAAAAACCTCAGTCCTCCACTCACAGTTTCTATTATACGCATCCCCTGCAGCTGCCTTGCTGTTCCCCACAATCCCCCACTTCCAAGAATCCCTGCTGCAAGAAATTGCAGCCTGGTTTGAGCTGGAGCTGGGGTTTGGTTGGAAGCCCATCACCAGAGCATGATCACAGGAAATCATTTTATCTTAAGAGCCCTGACTTTGCAAAACAAAGCCGTTGCTGGGTGCAGGGTGTCTGTCCTGCCACTGGGAAGGAACTGAGTAGATTAATTTCATAGCTGCTGAAAAATTTGTGCCGATTTAAATACCCTAGATTAAAATTGATTTGGTTACAAACTCTTGAGTGTGCACATAATATCTCTGCATATAAACCCCTTCATTGGCATAATGCATTTTGCATGCTGCAGACAGATTAGGTGAATTTTGAATTTTAACTAGCTGAAAATTAAAATTTAATGAGCAGCTTGCTTGGCAGAGAAATGGGAAAACCAAGATCAGACAGAATGATTTCCTCTCTTGCTATCTCTTCTCTGCGGATTCCCTGCCCATGTATCGATGCCCCAGTCACTGGTGCCTCGGCAGTTACACAGACAGACGTCACCTCCTGAGCCAGGGGGGTCACCCAGGCCCTCGCAAGGCAGCGGCTGAACTCATCAACCCTGGGGATTGCACCCATGTGTGTTTCCTTGGCCAGCAATGAATCTTGCTCACCCACTTTTGTCACATTCCTCTACAATTTGTCACTCTCCTGTCCCTGGCAGATTCAGGTTGCCCAGCACACTCTGCTATCAAAAACAGAGTGCTTTGGAGAGGGTCTGTTCCCTGTTCTAGGGGGGGGTGCAGTGAGAAATGAAGGGGATGGGAAGGAAATTTCTTCTTGCTGACACCATAGTGCTCGGTCAGACCTGGGTCACTTTCTCCTGTGGTTTAATGCCAGACGGGATCAGCGGGTGCAGCTCTGTACAAACAGCAGATGACACCCGCTCGTTCTTGTCCTGACTAAATCTACCTTAAGGAAAGACTGAGAATCCACCTTCAAACCTATATTTAAAATGAACACATGGGGAGCTCAGGGACAGAAACAAAGCTGCTTTCATGGAGGAAGTATTTGTCACCTAAATATCTTGTAAGTAGGGTAGATAGAAATATAAGTATTCATTCAGCTCAGCTGGGTGCAGGAATGTGGGGTTGCACTTGACCACATCTGCATTAGCAAAACAGGGAGAACCCAGTGAGAGCATTACTGAGCTGCTCGTGAGTTTATTAACTGGCCGAAACCGAAAACGTCCAGCTCGTGAACAAAAGATGTATCTCGTATGCCCAGAACAGGTTGCTTTAGTCATCTTCAGTGGGAACCATTTCACCTAGCTTCAGATGTCTGCAGAGACTCCTTTCAGAGTCATCGCAGAGAAATGCTTTGAGGGAGCGACGCGTCTGACCAGTTTTAGATATCTGTCTCAGGGTGAGCTGAATTATCCCTTTTATCCCACCATTTATATCAGCAAGTCCAGTGCTGGTGCTAAGGGGAATGTAGGTCACCAGACCTGGTGCAGGCATCAGCACTCTAGATGCTTTCATGAACACCCACCCTTGTCTAATGATTTGTACCCTTAGTCATAGTCGCACAAGGATGCACCTAGTTATCACCAGTCTCGTGGTGGCTGTGAGCGCTCAGAAAGCTGCAGCTCAAGACATGAGATTTAGACCATTCCTTGGGAATGTGCTCAGCTGGTTTACTTTCCAGAGAAACACTTAACAGGTGCTTGAGTTCAACAACACTTAACAGCTTTCTTGAGTTCAACACTGTGAAAAGTCATCCTGTATCTGTGGCTTCTTGGGGCTTTCCAGGGAGGGAGTTTCAGTCCCTGCTGAAAATGGCAGCTCAGACCCATGAATTCACGGAGGGACAACCGGGGTGTCCCCTAGCAAACTGTTCTGGAGGGGTCAGAACCACCTCTGCCACACACTCACACAATGTCCCCCATCCAGCTCACACACCAAATGCCCTCTGTTTTCAGTCTGCACTCGGGACTAATTGCCCTCACACCGCTTCCTGGAGCCTGGTTCCCATCACTGTTGTTGCCCTGCTTGTCCCTAGCCACTGAGTGATGTCCCAGGAAGTGTCTCACCTTCCCTGCGAAGAGTTTCGCCTGCAGCTCCCGGCACTCCTGCTGCAGAGCTTCAATCTGCTTGTCTTTTGCCAGGAGAGCACTGGCTTGCTCTGTCAGGTCCTTGGCACGCTGGCGGGCAAACACTTTTTTGCACAGCTCCAGGCTGGAGCCCTTCAGAGGCACCGGAGCAGTTACCTACACCAGAGAGAGCAGCAAGGGAGAAAGCCACATGTGTTGGTGTTCGTTAACCACCACCCCAACAGCCGTCGGGCAGGGAGCACTGTCAAGAAACCCAGCCTAGCCCCAAAGGACAGACGAGCAGACAGAGGAGCAGGACACACCTGTGGAAAAGTGGCAGGAAAGAGGAAAGGCTGGATGGAGAAGTGGCTCAGAGAAGAGGTGAGAAGGAGAAAGTGCTCAGCAGATGAGGCCAGTGGGTATGGTCAGCATGAGGGGCTGCAGGCAGGGCAAGAGTGGCGGGGAGGGGGGGCACAGAATAAACAGGATGAAGTTGGAGGCGGAAAGACAGGAAAAGGCAGCAGAGAAGAGGAGGGAAGGATGGCAGGAAAGATGAGCATGGGAGCAAGGATGGAGATGGCCAAACCAGGAAGAGAAGTGGAGCTTCTCCAGGTTTCTAGGCAGCAGGAAAGAGGGCTTCAGGACGGACAGGCAAAGGGAGAGGCAAGAGAGAGCCCAACAAGGGCCAACGCCGGCAGGGGAGGACTGGGAGGTGTTCAGCAGGAGAAGCAGTTCAGCTCCACATGCTCCCTGCAAGGGAGGGAAGAGCAAGGGTGGGGATGGATGGCAGTGTGCATCAGGGGGAGGAGGGCAGACAGGGACAGGCAGCTGGCTGGGCACAGCCTCCGACAGAGACTCCCTGGGATGCCCGCTCTCAGCAGGCGCCCCATCCCTCTGTCCGGCTCTCCCACTGGGTACCAGCTCTGCCGAGCTGGAGAAGGGGCAGCTCATGCCTCTGGCTTGTCCCGACCCTCTGGGCAGTGAGGCCACATCCAGTCCCTGGGTTTACCAAACCCTGCCTCTCCCTGTCCAGCCATTTTCATCTACACAGATCCCGACAATTTGGTGAGGGGGGACTCTCTCCTTTGCCCGATCAGGAACGTGGCATCCTCTGTGCAAACTTGTCCTCCCCAGGTCTTCCCCAAGCATCTTGCCCACATGCAGAAGCTGTGTGCCAGGCCCTGGATCCATGGGACCTGAGTACCAGGCACCGAAGGCAATCGCTGCCAGATTAACCCAAGCTCCTCAGGGCCCCTTCTCTGGGCAGGCAGCTGCCTGGTCCTGCCTCCAGCCCACCCTCCACGAGCCGCAGCCGTCCAAGCGCTTTCTGTGGTTGGGAGACCTGGACCAGCCCAGGAGCCCAGCAGGTTGGTTCTCCCAGGGCTCGCACAGGTCTTAAACTGTCACCACCCCAAAGTTTCACTTGTGAAAAAAAATAAACCAGTATTTGAATAGTTGCTGGAGGGTCTGCATAGCTGTTGGATGTATCTCAAATGATTTCTCTTAACATAGTATCTGACAAGTCCGTCTGGCAGTAACTGTTGCCCTACAAGTACCAAAACCCTGGTGCCTGGGGACAGCGAGGGCAGGCAGTGCCAGGAAAACCCCCTACCTTCTCTTCAGCAACGCTTTCACTTCCTCCTTTCTGTCCTAAAGGCCTTGAATTCCCCATCACAATCCCCATCACAACCACAAACCTTCTAATGGAAGAAAGGTTTTGCCTTACTCCACTGTAATCCACCTTTAGGAAGCTCATGCAAGGCTTGTGCCCAGCATCCCACATCCTACAGCCATCTCCCACCACTCCTGCACCGTGACGGGTGCTACAGGGTTTGCAACAAGCTGCTGTTGGGCTGGAGAAAGCAAAAACCATGCGGCTTGAACAGCAACACAAGCGAGGTGTGGATGGGCAGAGCAGAGGCTCTCACCCCTTCCTGTTTTGCTTTACCGCACTCCTTTTCTTATTCAAATACTTCCTGTTTCTTTTCGGTGAAGTCAGATGAATTATTTTCATGACTTGCCTAGGGAAAGCTGAGCTAATTACCTTAAACTAACACCTTACGGTAGGGCAGTGCGTTTACAGCAAGAAACCAAGTGGGAAGAAATTGCTGAAAGCCAGCTCCCCAAGCGATGGCTGGGTTTCGTGATTCTTGCCCTGCTGCTGATGTGCACACCATGTTTGCTGTGAGTTTAAGAAAAAGGGAAAGAAAAGGCCTTTCTATCTCAATGGAAGTAGCAAGCGAGAAGTCCCGGTGATGAGGTGCTGTCCTAGCTCAGCTTCCCCGCAGCAGCAAGCCCCGGCACTCACGACTTTGAGGTTTGCCTCCTGGAGTTTCCGGGCTCTCTCCTCCAGGCGCTTGGCAATCACCGCCAGCTCCGCGTTCTTCCTCTTGAGGTGCTTCACCTTCTCCTCCGTCTGGGGGAAGCAGCTCCTGCGCTAGATAACAGAAGGAGAGGTTCAAGGTGAAGCCCCCGCTAGCCTGAAGCTGCGCGCCAGGGGTGTTAGGCGAAGCCGAGTCCCTGGCCCTGCCTGACCTGCTCTGTGCCCACAGGGCTTTTCCCAGCCTGTTCTCCTATGACTGTCCCAACCACTGAACACCGACCTCTGGTCTTGTTGCCTCTGCAGTCACTGAAACCCGTGGTTTTCCTGGTATTTTTGTTAATGTGACCTCTTGGTCCCCATGAGATGCTCCTCGCCCCACCCCAGGCCACCCCACATGGTCCCTCTCCAGCCACAACTCTCTCGTTGCAGGCTTTGCCTTTGCCAGCTGGGACTCAACGCATCTCCAGCATCACTCTATCCTGGCCACCCACCCTTTGGGCTTTCTCTTCCAAAGTCTTCCCAATGTGTTTCCCTGGGGTTACAGGACTCATCACACCACTGCGGATTTGTGCTGCACGCTGCAAGCTTCGCCGTTGTCCTTTTTATCATGACACCGAAGCGTGAGTTGGGGGGAATGGGAAGAAAGCAGCAAAGGACTTCATGATGTTTGCAAAGCAAATTTCCTTTTTTCTTTGTATTGATTCTGTTCACGCTTAATCCCCTTTTATTTGTTATCTGTCTATTTTGATAAGCTGCCGCTTGCCGATGGCTCATTCTCTCAAGGTTGTACCCAGATGTGTTGTGCTGTCTTTTCACATCAGCAAAAATGCCAGGTCAGCTGATCCTTCCAATTATTTCCCTCCCCACCCCTGTGAGATCCCACCACGGGCGCTTGCTGCTTTCATTGCTTTTCTTCAGCCAGAAGACCAAGGCTGGTTTTTGAGAGTAAAATTTGGTGAGAGCTTACACGATGACTGATAAGGGGTAACCCCAGAGCATGCAGGTCACGCTGGATTTATGCTTTTCGTGTAAGAAAATTATCTAAAATATGCATTTTGAATTTGGTGATATACATCTGAAATGCTGAGCAATGAAGTTTTCAGGAGCCCGGGGTGGCCGCATCCCCACGCCGCAGGGCTGCACAAGGGCTGATGCTCTCCAGGGAGGATGCGGGAGGGGAACGTTCCCTTCTTTGTATGTCCCGAGGTCCTGGCTGCCCACCGTGGGCCTGGGGAGCCAGGGATGGGGGAGCAGCGCAGAACGGGTGGCCCAGGCTGTGGCCTCCTGGTGAGGCTCTGGGTGCCGGGGGCGCAGCTGGGGAGGAGGCGGGTGCTGAGCTCCCATGGGAGCAGGGGGCAGTGCTGCACTGTCACCCACAGCCGAGGCCGAGTGAATCAGTGTTTCTGCTTTTCCAACTAAAGAGGAAACAAGAGCGACTTCCCCCTCCCCTGCCGTCAGCTCGCCGCTGCCCTGCTCTCTGCCTGCTCCAACGGGCGGCTGCGTTAAAGCCTCTTGTGGTGTCCAGCAGGCAAATAGCGCCAGGCAAAGATGGCAGAGAGGGCAGCCGAGGGTCCTGGTTCCACTCCGCATCACGAGGAAGGGGTCCCGCTCGGGCCAATGATGGGTGCAGTGCGAAGGCACCCAGGGGACGCAAAGCACGCAGGCCCTCTTTCCCCCCTGGCTCTGCCCAGCCGATCCCGTGTGCCAGCATCTCTTGGAGTTGGCAGCAGACGGCAGCTCGCTCCACTGGGACCCCAACAGCAGAAGGACACAGAGCTGTTGGAGCGGGGCCGGAGGAGGCCCCGGAGATGCTGGGAGGGCTGGAGCCCCTCTGCTGTGGGGACAGGCTGAGAGAGCTGGGGGGGTTCAGCCTGGAGAAGAGAAGGCTCCGGGGAGACCTTCCAGCCCCTGCCAGTCCCTAAAGGGGCTCCAGGAAAGCTGGGGAGGGACTCTGGATCAGGGAGGGGAGCCATGGGACGAGGGGGAAGGGTTTTACACTGAAAGAGGGGAGGTTTAGATGAGATCTCAGGCAGAAATTCTTGGCTGTGAGGATGGTGAGCCCCTGGCCCAGGTTGCCCAGAGAAGCTGTGGCTGCCCCATCTCTGGAGGGGTTCAAGGCCAGGTTGGACGGGGCTTGGAGCAACCTGGGCTGGTGGGAGGTGTCCCTGCCCAGGACAGGGGGTGGCACTGGGTGGGCTTTAAGGTCCCTTCCAACCCAAACCATTCTGTGATTTTATGACTCTGACTCCCACCCCACGGAGCATCCCGTGCCAGCAGCCGGCCCAGCACCCGGCCAGGGCCATCCTCTGCTCACCAGCAAGCTGTTCTCCTCGGCCAGGCTGGAGCAGCGGTGCCGCAGGTCCTCCAGCGCGCTCAGGAGCTTCGTGTTCTGGCTCACAAGGAAGCCGTAGTCAGCCCCGCTCTGCAAAACAGTGTGGGAGAGGCAAGGCAGTGCTTCGCCTGCCCGGGGAGAGGGACCAACCGCAGCTCCCGCCCGCCCCGGCCCCGCAGCGAGCCCAGCCTGGCCGTGGGGAGGCTGGCAGGGCAGGGAAGGGGCAGGGTGGAATGTGGAGGCTGATTTCAGGAGGCGGCGAGGGGCTGCCTGTCATTTGGAGGACGAGTGGCCTTCAGGGCTGGGCTACATCACAGCTCAAGAGCCAGCAAGAGCCAAGTGGGCAGAGCACAAGCTGTGACACCCCAGGCACGTGCTCCCCACGGCTCAGGGACACAGCGGCCTCCAGCACCGCGCAGCTCTGGGAGGCGACGAGAGCTCCTCGCCTGCTTCCCCACGCCAGCGCCCACGGTTTGACCCAGGAGCCCGCCCAGGAGCCAGGCCCCGGGCTCTGCCCTCTCTCTGTCAGCCTCGGCGGCGGAAGAAGGCGACATGCTGGAGCTCTTTGCAAAACACCACCTTAATTTTGTCACATCAAAAGCGGCAGCAGCTCTGCCGGGAGCTGTATATATAGCTTTGTGGTTACTGCTTCCTGCTCAGAGCTGCTCGCCGCAGGCTCGCTGCCGAAGCTGGCTCCCAGAAAGTATTTTTGTGCATTAGCAAAGCTTGTAGCCAAGCTATTGCTTCACAGCTGCCATATGGCAGCAGCACGCCACGTGCCTCGGGAAGACCCAGACAGATGTTTTCCCAGCAGCCTGGCAGGTCTCGCAGGACCCACTCCCAGCGCCCACGATGTCTTTGCTGGTGCCGCTGAGCGGCTGCGACCTTCCCAGGGCACAGCTCTGCTTCTGCACTTTGTAAGCCAAGGCTATGAGTGAAACATCCCTCGGCTACCAAAGAAATGCTGCCCAAGGTTTCTCGGTAGCAAGAAGTCAGACAGGCAGCTCACAGTGCTCAGGTGCTGCTACGCTCTAGGAGGTCTGAGACTGGCTAAAACTCACTACACTGTTGACCAATACTATAGTTTCGCTTCTCAATCATGGCTATTGGAGAAAAAGGGCAAGGGACCAGTGCCACAAAGCCCACCCCATCAAATCCCCTAGCATGGCTGCCATGCCCATGCCACAGCTCTCCCAGCCTCTCATGCCTGTATGGAAATGCCTTGGCAGAGCAGGGAAAGAAAACACAGCTGAAAGATATTGAAATCCAAAAAAGAATCACCCTCGAAAGATAACACCCAGCCCTCCCTACACTCACACGGTGTCCCCAGGTCCCGCCAGCCCTCTGAGCCACCAGGAGGGGATGGCGGGTGCCACAAGCTGGCAGGCCTCGGGCAGAGTGGTTTGTAGTTGTCCACCCTGCACAAAGCCCAGGGTTTCAGAAAGCTGAAGTGAAATGCCCCATGGGCAGAGATTGTACTGCTTTCCACTTGTGTGAAAGCGAAAATATATTTATTTTCCTCTAGTCTTTTTTTCTTTTTTTTCTCCCCTAGGCACAAAGGCGCAGTTACTGCCACAGCCCCCAGGCGCCTGGATGCCCCCTCCCGCTCTACAGCCCCTCAGGGATGCTCCCAAGGGTGGTTGGGGCAGGCCCAGGGACCCCAAACTCAGCAGCCTGGGGGAGCCAAGAAGCTCCTGTGCTGTGCAGTGCTCTGGGCCCAGAGACCCAGTACCAGATCCAGTGGCAGTGGTCCCATCCCTGCAGCTTTATAGGGACAGTGAGGACTCACAGAGAGTATTTCCCCCATCGCCAGCTCCAGGAACATCAAAGCAATTCCTGGGGCTGGGCACCCGTGCAGGGGATGCTGTGGGTGCTGATAGGCGACAGAGCAGGGGGGTGCACGGGCGGGGCGTCCTACCAGAATCTCCCATGCCCTGCATGGCAGCGCCTTGGGCTGGTTCACCCATCCCCAGAGCCAGGCAGGCAGCCCCTGGGGTGAAGTCAAAATGCATTATTTCCATCTTCTTGATGCTGCCGAGAGGCCTCGAGCTTCTTGTCTGTGCTTGCTTGCACTGAGACAGGCCGAGCAACCCCAGCCAGCGACCTCTGCGCCTGGGGTAGGAGCTGGAGAGCTTTTGCGGAGGAGCTGATGTGCTCCTGCTCCCCCTGTCAGGCAGCCAGGACTTCTGATATCGTCAGCACTGGGTTTCTGCAGGGAACAATTAGCACTTCCAGCACGGCAGGGGGATCTTTTGGGGACTTACATCCAAATTTCTGTATTAGAAACCCCTTTTTTGTAGCTGTAAAACAACATCTTCATTTGGACAGGGTGCAGAGACTTAGAACCACTCACCCTCATCCTACCGGGCTGTCCCCAGCTCAGCCCAGGTTTCTTGCCACGACTACAGAGCCTGTGACATGGCAAAGGCTGGGCTGCCCTAGACCATGCAGAGTCTTTTCCAGTTCCCTGGGTGTTGCAGGACACCCGGCCATGGAGCAGGAGAGCATGGCTGTGTGCTCCCGGCTGGGGCCAGGCACGCAGCCAAGCCTCCCCCCTGCCAGCACGTCCCACTGCGGCCGCGGCTCCTTGGGGCTTTGCCCAGAGAGGCACAAGGGGCATCTGCAGCAAGAAGACGCAGAGGCAGGAGATCCTTGCTGTGCCAGGACATCTGTCCCGTGCAGGGACCTCACTGCCCTGGAAAGCTTTGCCAAACCTTCCCCCCGGTGCCGGCTGCATCGGCTGAACCCTCCTCCAAGACCACATAGAGCCTGGAACTGAAGGACTGTCTAGACGTCATCCCACGCTCATTAAACATTCATTTCCTATAATGAAATAGCTTTTAATTTATCAACCGCTCCGCTGTTCCTCAAGGTTCCCGCACTGTGCAGTGCAGCCACACTCGTGACCCCCACGGATGGTGCTTTTTCAAGGGAGCTGAGGAAATCATTAGGGAGAAGAGGCACCGAGGCTGCCCCCAAAGTGGCTCTTCTTGATAAAGACAAGCAGAAATGCCAGCAGGAGCCGAAATCCAAAAGCATCTCTCAGTCAGGGAGGTTTTCAGTGAGCTGGAGTTGGCAGGAGCTGAGGCAGAGCTGACACTGCGGGGTGGCAGGGAGGGTCCAGGCAGTCACGTCCCCAAGATCAGGTGCATCCTTGGCCACTAAAAAAATTAACCCGAGTGACATGTTCTTTGGCCATGGGGGAAAAGTTCTAAAACCAGAGCAAGGCAGAAGAGCAGCAGGGATGCTGAGGGCGGAGAGCAGACCGCAGCTCCCCTCTGCAGCAGACAAACAGCTTTGAAGCCTCTGTTACAGGGAAATCATCATCATCTGTCGCCTCTTTTGGCAGGTAGAGCCCAAAATACAGTTTCTTCAGGACGCATTGAGAACGAGCAAACAAAGAAAAGCCTCAGCATGGCAGCTGCAAGAAAGCTGCTGCTTTTTCACCCAAAAACTTCAAAAAGCAACAGAGAGCTGCATCATCTTTTGCAGGGAGAGGTGCCCAGCCAGGCTGCTAAGTGGGTCACGCAGTCAAAAATCCCCCTGGAGCACCCGGCATTCAGCACAGTCTTTAAAGTCCTGCGGAAGACTTGCAGGAAGCCATTTGGGGGACAGTAAATCAAACCGCGGTGAGGACGACAGACGCTGCAGCGGCTGCTCTGCAATGCGGCTTGGGCTGCCGGTGCCTCGCGGCACGGCCTGGCACCGACCGGCCAAGAGGGCTTCCCCCACGCCAGCCCTGGGGAAGGTGCCAAAGTCTAAGCTCAGCCTTGGTTTAAAATCCCTGCGGAGAGCCAGACGGGGAGGAGGAATTTACCAGGTGGCCCCGAGAGCAGGAGGTCTCAGGTGGCCTTTGGAAACAGGCGGTCTAATGACTGATTTTGAAACATACACCATTCCAAGATGTAGAAAAGACATACAATTTCAAGATGTCCCTGCAGTGACTGCCCCATCTGCAGCAGATACGGGTCCAGCTGCTGGGTTTGCTTCACAAAAGCCATCTCTGAAAACCACCCCCCGGCTTTGCAGACACTTTGCAGACCTATTTCCCAGGTGAAACTACACCAGCTCTCCTGCTATCTTGGATATATTAACCCCCCCAACTCCTCCTTCATTTGAAATCGCTGTCACCAAGCCTCCACCATGTCAAAGCCCTTTAGCTGTTTGTTCCAGCTGACTTCGGTAATTAGTTTCCTTAACTTCTCAGTCCGCACCACTTGGAAATGAAACCTGTCATTGCCAGTCCATTTATCTCCTCTGCCACCCAGTTTCAAGGGAATCGTCTCCCTCACAGAACCAAGTTATTTTCCATAGGCTGCTCTCCTGCAGTGCCCTCGCTGCGTGTCAAAAGCAAGACAGAAATAGCATCACCTCCTGTTCGGTCAGTGAGCGAGAGCAAAACCCCCCGCCGCCGGCACAGCCAGCACGCCTCGCACCGCGGCGAGCAGCATCCCGGCACGGGAAAAGGGATATTTTTTGTAAGGGCATGGGAGAAGTAAGAGATATGCCTGGGATGCAGTCGTGGTTATTCTGCCACTCCTCGTCCTTGTTCTGCTTCCTTCCTTTGGCGCCGGGTTCCTGGTTTCGGGCACAAACATCGCTGTTCTTCCGTTGACTCCTTGGCACTTCCCCACCAGCTCCTCGCCCTGCGTGTTGCCAACTCCCGTTTCCATGAGTCAGCATTTTCGCCCGCTGCCCGTCCCTCTTCCAGACTACTACTTGCCCCTATTTGTGCGATTTCCTCATTTGTCTGATTTTTATCACCCCATGTAACAAATTCACGGAAGAAAAAATCCATCCGAGGCTATTAACTTCAAAGATACTGCCTCCAGCATGGGGAGTGCTGCAGCCACAAATTGCAAGATATTAAGAGAATATTCAAGGGAACGCTCACTGTATATTTGCTGTTTCTTACACTTCCCCAGGCATCCTCTCCCGCACATCCTCTGACCACTGCCAGCTCTCCGTATATTCCTCACGGTGTGTTTAAAATGAGATACACAGCTAAAATTGGAGTCCCACAAATTCAGGTCCTCTCTATCTTTAAAGTCTCTTATGAAAGCGCCGTCATTGATCCCAGGAAAACAAGCCCAGCTATTCCAGGAGGAGAAAAATCAGCTCAGTAGCCCTGACCACCCTGGCTTGGCTGTCCTTTGATGAGCTCAGCTTCTCCAGCCTCCCCAACCAGGAGAAATTAATGTTCCTGCAAAACCGAGACAAGCAGGAATGTGAGTGGAAAATAAACTCCCAGGGCAGAGGCAGAGCGTCAGTGTTCCAAAATCCAAGGCTGCAGCCGGGTCCAGCGTGCAATGCAGCATGATTTCTCATCTTTAGCAGCAAATCCAAAATACAAGAGGTTTTGCAAGCAGATGAGAGAAAATGACACCAAAATACCGCATGGCTGCTGGAAACGCAGCTCTGAAACGCTCCTGATGGACCGTGCACATGTTTCTCCATCTTTCACAATCATCGGACATAAAACAGGGCAGTCAGTTGAGAGGGACGGAGGATTTGGAGAAATCCTTTCCTTTCCCTGTGCCACAGAGCCCAGCACAGACCCACAGCAGGCAGTCCTCCCGGGGGTGCTTAAAGGGTGCTTAAAGGGGGGGTGTCAGGAGGACGGGGCCAGGCTCTTCTCAGTGGTGCCCAGCGACAGGACAAGGGGTAACGGGCACAAACTCGACCATAGGAAGTTCCACCTAAACATGAGGAGGAACTTCTTTGCTGTGAGGGTGGCAGAGCCCTGGCACAGGCTGCCCAGAGAGGTGGTGGAGTCTCCGTCTCTGGAGACATTCCAACCCCGCCTGGACGCGTTCCTGTGCCACCTGCTCTGGGTGACCCTGCTCTGGCAGGAGGTTGGTCTAGATGATCTCCAGAGGTCCCTTCCAACCCCCACCATTCTGTGATTCTGTGGATGGACCCAGCGGGGACTCTCGCAGGGGAAATGTCCCGCTCAGGGTGCAGGTGCTCATCTGGCCGAACAACTGCTGGTGTCATCAGTCCTCGATTTGCACCTCGCCCTGCTCTCTGGCTTGGTAGAGACCTGTAACCCGTTCTCCTTCCAGCTGGCCGTTACCTGCCTAACGCAGAAGCACGACAAGGCCTGTGTGGCCCTGGACAGGCTTTCCCCAGCTGCGACCCAGCCTCTCTCCATGTTAAACACAAACCCAGGACGTATGCAGCCAGAAACTGCAGCCGATGCTTGCTGGGATGTGATCCACCTTGGTTACCAGATAACCTGCAGCACGTGGTTGTGCCAAGCAAGCTCCTCAAGTACCACAACAACATCATCACCTTCCTGCCTTGGGTCGCTCTGTGACCCCCGGGCACCCCTCTGTCCCTTGTAGGGTCTTTTCCCACCTTGTGAGAAAGATGTCTGCATTCTGTAGGATGAGAAGCAAGGACAGAGCCTGTTCTATCAACTACCATTTTAACACCGATGTACAAGCTTCTCCCTTGTCTCTTATCAGCTTTCAGAAAGATTTGGCCTAGCCCCACGCTGGTAAAGCAGGACTCTGCTCCATCCCCACCACAGTCAGGGGACACTAACAGCCTCTCTGTTTCAGTGCGCAGCTTGGAAATGTATGAAAGCCAGGATATATACCATAAAACCCAGTTTGGTTGTAAAATTCAGGTGCCCAATCAGGAGCCAAGACAGCCAAGCTACCTTTTTCCCCCATTGGAGATTTTTCTGGGTGCTGCTGAGCAAGTCATTGACTCTGCAGAGAAGTAGGCACAAGCAACGGTATTTCCACTAGAAAAATGCAAAACGTAGAAGAAGTGGGAAGTAAATGTGTTAACATCTTCCATGCAAACACAGAAAGACTTCACAACCTCTGCTTCTTGCATGCCTATGCATGTTGCGAATCATTTGAACCAAGACGTGGGTATTGGCTTCGTATAGAAATTGTTGGGGGGTTTTTGTTGTTGAGGTCTGAACAAAGGTCAGCCTGCAGCTCCCAGCACTGCAGGATCGGGCCCAGGCAGCCCCGAGGTCTTCATGGAGCATCTGGACTCTCTTTTCGGATGCCACGTGTCAGATAATTCTAAGTTTGTAAGCATGAAAAAAAAAACAACAACCCCAAACCCTGGGGAAGAATGATAAAACTTAACTTGATAAAAGTTTAGCCTGATAAAATTCCAGGTTTGGTATTTTGATGGCTAGAACAGGGATGATTGTTCTCTTATATCTCATCTTTCTTGTAACAGAAACTCTCATCCAGAGAAACACTCCCTGGAAAGGCGTGAGACTTTGGTACTGACGGATGCACTTGGGAACAAAGCGCCTGTCTGGAGCGAGCGGCCCCGGGCTGTGTCAGGCTTCACCCTGGAAAGCCACCGAGCTGCAGGTCAGTAAATGCCCTGGGCGTACAGCAGTGCCACTGCCCTCCAACAGGATCACAGCTTGAAAAGTCAATACTAGGTCTCCTTCCCGCACCAGGGCCTCAGCAGCAGTATTCATGGTCTCACAAGTTTGGTTTTATTGAGTGGAGAAACTGGATTACCTACCGTGTTCAGCTCTGAAGAGAGGATGGGCTCTTCCACCTTGGAAGACACATCAGGGAGCGAGAGTGGCAGATTTTGTATGCGCACCTCAGTTTTTGCGCAGATATCTGCTCCACAGTTCTCCCCAACCTTTACCGTTTTCCAAGTTACGTGTAGTTTCCCAGGGGCCAAGAGCACCTTCTCTGCTTGGGTCACATTGGCCTCAAACCTGTTCTAGTTGCCCAGACGTTGGGAAAGCGTTCCTCGCACCTCTTAGTGAAGCAGGAACTCATCTGGGGCAACTGCAGGATTTTGTCCTGGAATGAGAAGCGCCAAATCTCCCAACGGCTTTAACAAGTAGCCAAGAGGTGGAGGGAAGAAGTCATCCCCTTGCACCACTCACAAGAGCCAGAGGTGCTGTTAGTGGTCAATATGGAAATGTGAACGGCAAGAGCAGCACGAACTGATGTCCAAAAGGGTATTTTCCCAGAACTATGAAGCAGATGGCTGGGATGCAGAAAGCCTGCACTCACAGCAGGAGGGCAACAGGTTATTCCAGCAGGAAGAAGACGACAGCTATAGGAAACTCAAAACAAGGAAGCAAAGATATTGGCAAGTCCCCTCGCCACAAATTTAGAGGGTGAAATGAGAAAGATGCGGAGGTGAAAGATCATGGTGCAGCAATGGCCAACACCCAGATGGTGTGACAGCTCTGTCCCAAAACCAGTTTGTCATCACCAGTCCAGAGGAGCCAAGGACACAGTGTGCAGGCAATGGCTGGTGTCCCTTGTCCTCCATGTCCCATACAAGGGACCCGGCCAAGCCATTTGGTCATGTCTTTGTACAGAGAGCATGAGCTTACTTAAAAAGATGGTAAAAATGAAAATTACCTTCCCCTTCAATACAGTCTCGCTTTGTGTTTTCTTCCTTTCATTCCTACAAATGAAGTCGCACTGGCTCGTCGTGGCAGGCGGCTCTCTCGGGTTGGCCGTACAGGCTCAGTGCTTGCAGAAAACAGCACGAGGCTGAGCGTTGCCAAGATAAGAAAAATTTATTTGCTCAGATTTTGAGCAAGATGGAGTAGGATCTTTTGCTAATTGGGATTGTAGGAAATGGTGTCTGTAGCAGCAAGAACTGGCTTCATTGCCCAGGAAGACCTTCTTGCCTTAGTGCCATCTTTTATTCTGCTGACCTACCCTTTCTAGTCAAGGGTACAGCTCTGTGCACCCTCAGACATTAAATGAATAGTTTTCCAGCTTTGCCAGTGGAAAATTTGAAGCTCTTGAAATGCCACAAATTCCTCCAAAAGGCACCTGAGCTTGTCGTTAAATGCAGCTTGGCCTGAACACTTGACATGGAGGATCTCTGCCAGCATTTTATAATTCTTACTGCATCTGTGCTTTGGGTTATCAAGAGCCACTGGGAGCAACAGGTTCTTTTGTGGATACTTAAATTCCTACTGGCTGGGGGGTGGCTCCTTGTTTTCAGCATTTTCATTTGGGTTTTACAGAGTTATTGAATATCCTCAGCTCCACCTGACCTCAGGGGAAGCTGAGGCTTGGCTTTTAAGAAACTCAGATCCAAAGCAACCTCTTGAGATTAAGAAGCAGTCATGATAGCCAACCCCGAGCACCCTCGCTGCGCTCCTTGCCTGTGTGGCTCATGGGATGCCAGCACAGGGACATGGTCAACCACCGAGCTCATCCCTTCTGTAGGGGCAGCTGGGGAGGTTGAGGGGCGAGCAACCCTGGGGGTGAAGGGCAGGGAATACGCCAAAACTGAAAGACTTTGCTCCTCTCTCCTCTATCAATTTGGGGCATCAGGAGAGAGCCTTCACTAGTGCCAAACCATCCCGGGTTTCCAGGGTCAAAGCAGATCCCATTGGAGCAGCATCCCATAAGAGATGCAGACAACTGAGCCCTTGTGGGAAGTGCTCTAAAATCTGTCTGCTGGCATTATGGGAACTTTCCAATTTCCAGCCAGACTGTATCTGTGCCACTTTAACCCCGTTCTTCCTACACAGACAACGTTTTTCTCCTCCTCTGATTTTCATTATTCTGATTGGGAGCCTACACCTGCAGTGCCCGGAGATTCTCAGCAGGAAAGTGATTTCTTGCCTCCTGCGTCCACATAGAAATTTTGGAAAGCAAGATCAGAGCAATTTCAATGGCCCAGGACCAAGAATACATCTGTGACAGCAAGCCCCCAGGTAGCATTAGTCAGTGGTAACACGGTGGGACACCTTCCCCTGCGGAGGAGCGAGGAAACCCTGCAGTGCATTGCAGGACGCAGAGGCACACCACAAACGGGTGGGAAGACATGGGCACAAGTCGCAACAAGGGAAATTCCCACCAGACTTATGGAGAACATTCCTCTCCATGAGAGTCCTGCAGCTTCAGGACAGGGTGGTGGGATCCCAGCCCTTGGAGATATTCAACGCTTGCCTGGTCAGACCCTGAGCAACCTCTTCCAGCTCTGGAGCCAGCCCTGCTCGGGGCAGGGGTCCAAGTGTGTCCCCCAAACCTACCTCTCTAACTCCAGAGACCCCTCCCAGCTCCCAGACGGGAGAAAGACAACAGCTCTCCACCCTCTGCACTCAGCAAGAAAGCTGAGATTAACTTGACCTACAGATAGTCTCAACATCTGCCCATAGACTGTCCCTGCAGGAATGGCAGAGTAAGAGTGGCGGAGGCTGGGACACATGGCAAGAGCTTCATCATAAAATCAACATCTTTAATCAACTCTGTCAGCGACGAGCCCTCAGGAGGCTCTTCCCCACACTAGGAGATCACTCCCTGGAGGCAGCTGTCCTGTTTGCATAATGCAGCGCTGACATCCCAAGGACAGATGTCCTAAAGGAAGCCCAGCTTGGGCAGCAGGACACAGTGTGTTGGCAGTGCTTGTCCCAGCCTGGCCAGGAAGAGCCGTGCTTTCGGAGGGGAGCTACGTAGGCGTCCCCTCCTCCCCAGCTGTAACACAGCACCTTGCTCCTGAGGAAGTGGGTTTGAGGATGTGGCTTCCACAGCCCAGCAGCACCAGTGCTTGCTCTGCCAGGGACAGCAGCGCTGAGCTCCCTCCTGGGTCTGAACTGGAAGCCTTTCACATCACTAAAGCCACTTGACTTCAGGAGAAAATGATGGAATTTTTTTTTCCAGGAAACGACAAGTTAGCCTTTCTGTGGATCGACATCAATGTTAAGGATGGTACCACCATAGTACCACCGCAGTAACATGACAGCACTACTATGGCACTGCCACAGTACAGCACAGTACCACCAGGTACCACAGTACCACCGCCTGGTACCATCATGGCACCATCGGTATCACCAAGTACCACCATGGTACTGCCCTGCTACTCTGGTACATGATGACGCTGCCATGGTGCTGCCACAGACCCATGGGAGTGGGAACAGAAATATTGGTCACCCACCGAGCCAGTAGCCTCCAGCATCACAGGGAAACACCCAAAGAAGCCCAAGGGAAGCGGAATGGCAGGTGCTCACCAGACCACCAGGTCTTCACCCCCTCCACCACCTCCCATGTGCACAGCTGGTGCATGGGGGACCCACTGCAGGGATCAGCTAGAGCTGGGTGCACGGCCCCCACCCCACAAGATGCCATTCGGGTGCTGGAGCATCCACAAACACCCATTTGCTCCAGCCACCTGCCCCTCTGCCGCTCCCAGCCTTTCCCACCAAGGCAGAGCACCCACCCCTCCCTCGCCAGCCAGCTCTCCCAAAGGGAGAGAGGGCAGGAAGTTTGGCACAACCGGTTTGACTCTCAGGATGGATGGAAAAGGTGGGTGGGAGGAGAAATGCTTCCCGCTCTGCTGCCCCATTTTTTGGCTGGGGGGCTTCTGGAACGGCCAGGGGCTGTGGTCAGACGCAGACCAAGCATTGCATGGTTAAACGTGGTGTTTCCCTAAGCATCACAATCAACAGCCCTTCCAAAAAGATACATAAGAAACTGTGCTTGAGTGAAATCATTTTCCCTCAGTGGGATTCCAGCAGCTCTGTTTCTCCCATGGGCTTGTCCAGGCTCCTCTCCATCCAGGCTCAGGAGCACAGGCTTGGCTCAAAAACCTCCTGCTAAATGCCAATCAGCACTGCTCAGTTCTTCTCCCCCATCCGCAAGAAGAACAGGCCGAGAGCTTATTCCTACCCTATTTTAAAAGCACCATGGAGCTACCCCAGACCCCAGGGGATCCCTGGAAAATGACTGATTTTACCCATGGGAAATGAGGGCAAGCTATCCTAAGCAGGATAAGCTGATGAACTTTTGTGGCCTGGATTGAGGAGGTGAGGGTCTGAGGGAGTCTTTTGGTCTGTTTTTAGAGCTGTGCAAAGGGCTGGGCATTGCGTTACCTCAAGGTGCTCCGATGCTGTCTGCAGGGCCAGGTTCTCCCTGCAGTGCAGGTGCCCCAAGCCCTCCCGGGCTACCCTGAGCGAAGAGGGGATGCTCTGGAAGGGGATGGCAGTGAATTATGTCCCCACCACTACCTGCAGAGCCATTGATGCAGTCAGAGCACGGAAACGCTGCAGAGGTGGCTCAGCCTTTGCCGGTGCAGGGGCTGTGTCTGCCCCAGCTGGGCTCTGCCCAGCGCTGGCCCCTTCAGGGCTCGGGCGAGACCCTGCACCAGCTCCGGCACCAGCAGCTGGAAACCCCTGTGGAAGGGCAGTGAAGGCAGTAGCTCCTTCTCTCGCGTGCTGGTGTGTGGCAGCGGCTCTGGCAGCTCCCAGCCCCACGGGGAAGGTTTCGTGGGTGGCTCAGCCACAGCCAAGCGCAGCTATTTCCCATGCCCGTCTCGTACCAAGGTGACATCTCCCTGATGCCCCGACGCCTCTCCCCCTTAAAATGCATCCCGCTGCACCCCACCTGCCAGCAAACGCACCCCGGCAGCCACCTTACCTGGGGGGGTCTGTCTGTCCGGTCACATCCGAGCCCATCCATTGCTCGCAGTGGCCTAACGAGCTCCGGTGCGGAGCGAACCCGCTGGGGGTCTGGAGGGGGGCCACGGAGGATCCCTGGGGACTCTTCCTGGGCCTGGGGTGCTCCGGCCCCCTCCGGTCCTGGGGACAGCTGGCAGCTCGCCCTGTCACCGTCACTCCCCACGCCTTCACGCGTGTCCAGGTCCGGGCAGGCGGAGGCCGCGGGGACGGCACCGCGCGCTGCCGGGGCACGGCTCTGCCCCGCTGCCCGCTGCGGAGGGTCGGCGCCGGGCACCCCCCGCTCCGGCTCCTGCATGGCTGGGGCAGGGCGCTGGGCTCACCCGGTAGCGGCGAGGGCTCCCCGTGGCTCCGGGAGCCGGCTCGGTAACCCCGAAGGCATCAGAGCCGCGGCGGCGGGAGCAGCCCGGGCCGCGCTCCCTCCCGGCGGGGACGGAGGCGGCGGCAGCAGCAGCATCCCTGCGCCGGGGGAGGCTCCATCCCCGCCTGGATCCGCCGGATCGGCGGGCGGGCGGCTGCCGCCCCCTCCCTACACACGGCACAAAGGCAGCTCTGCCCGCTGCCCTCAGCCCCCCGCCGCCCCCGGCCCCATGCCCGCCGCCCGCCCGCCCGGACCGGGATGCCGTAGCGGAGGGGCCGGGGGAGCTGCCAGCCCCTCACCGTGGCTTCGGGCAGCCCCCGGCGCAGACGCTGCCGAGTCATCAATATTAGGCCGGGCCGTGCACCCCGGGGGGGCCGCGCCGCGCCCCGGGCCGCCAATAGCGGCGGCTCCGCCGGTTTCCATGGCAACGGTGCGGGAACGGGGTTTGCTGCCTATTGATGAGGCAGCGGGGGTGATGCGGCAGCGCGGGGGGGGGGAGGGAGCGGGCTGCCCCCCCTATCCCATCACCCCTCCGCACTCCGGCGCCGGGGTCCCTCGGAGCCCCGCACCCCGCCGGGATGGCGGGGTTTAGGGATAGCACCCGGCACGGGGCGAGTAAGGCTGCTCCCGGGAAAGCCGGCGGGATTTCCCCCCTTCCCTCCTGCTCAGGTGAGCGCTGGGCACAAGAAGGGGCAGCTCGGCCCTGCCCCAGGGCTGCTTGGCTCTGCCCCGGGGGTGCTCCCACACCTCCCCTCCGGGCCAGCAACACCTCAGCCCCCCCACCGACATGGAACCGTAGAACTGTCGAGGTTGGAAGGGACCTTTACGATCACCAAGACATGGCCCACTGGAAACAACCCGCTACCAAAAACACAGGCTGGGCCCTGCCTGCAGCGTGCCCAGGGCAGGGGCTGCGGGGGCGAGAGACAGCGGGTGGTGTGGGGGGTCGATATAGAATCATAGAATGGTTTGGGTTAGAAGGGACCTTGAAGACCGTCTAGTTCCCCCCACCTTCCATGGGCAGGAACACCTCCCACTAGACCAGGCTGCTCAAAACGTGACCCAGGAGCCAGCAGCAGATCACTATAGCAAACAGGGCACTGCCATCTCTGAGCACACACACACGCGCAGAGCAGGCAGACACGTGCTATCTCTCTCTGCCCACTCCCTGCCTCTTTGATGAAGATCATCTCATTCATCAGGCTGCACAGTGCTCAGGGGAAAGCCACCGGGCCACCCTGGGGGACATTTGTCTGTCCTTGCTCCCCAGCCCTGTTCAAAGCTCACCCCGCTGCAGAGCAAGGTTTGGTGATCCCAAAACCAAGGGTGGTGGCACAGGCTTCATACTGCTGCTGAGCAGTGGGGCCAGGTCCTGCCTCCCCCACGTCTTCGTGTGGGGCAACAACTCCCAGTTCACTGCTGGTGCCTCCCCAGTGGGGGGTGGGGACAGCATTTGGCTTTTCACAGCGCGTGGCTGCCTTCGGGGTCCTGGCTCCCACTCCAGCAGAGCCGGCTCTGGGGCTCCTGCTCCAGGGGAGATGCTGCGCAGGGGGCCCACGGTGCCACTTTCAGACACCACTTTGCGAGCACCTCCTTTGAGACCTTCGTCAGCACATCCAGATGTGTACGCTGCAGATGTGTCAGCTCTTGAAGCAGATGCCTTCGGCTATGTGTCATCTCTGCCAGAGCGGAGGCAGCGCAGGTAAATCACCCTTAAGACAGTTATTTCTCACTGCTGACAGCAAAGGGTGCAGATGACCCACTTAGATGGAGCCCTGCGCCGTGGGGAGTTACCACCAGGTCTGACAGTCTCGAAGCACGCCGGAGCCTGCCTTCCCACCCAAATCCCGGATCCCTGAGCCATCCATTTTTAAGGAGTGCATGCGCGTGGTGGGGGGAGCACCAGGCTGGTGATGAACAGTGAATGCAGCCAACAGACCAGAGGGCAGATTCCAAACAACTGATCCCACCTTCCTGCACTTCCTGGTACTGGTGTAACTCCAAAACACCAGCTTAAGTGAGCCGTACCCCTTCAGGAACAGCTCAGGATGAGTCCCACCACCTCCCACTGCTGGGATCCCCCCGGTCCCTGCCCATGACTGTTGATTCTGGGTTTCCACCCCCGCCGGGGAGACACCAGGCAGAATCTCTGGGTGCTGCACAGCTCGCTGACAGGACAGAACAAGCAGGTTTAATTAACAGGAGGCAAGAGCCAGCAACAGGAAGGGAAATGCACCACTGATAAGATCGCGCAGTTGCGAGCGGCACGCACGCCACTCACAGCTCAGCCTCCTTGGAAACCCTGCTCTGACACGTCTTGCTTTGCACTTCCACCGCCATGTGCTGCTCACAGTCTCTGCTCATCTCATCTGGGATGTGCTGCCACCACCACGGCCCCCTGGGCGGCTTTCTGCTTCTCCCATGCACCGGTGCCAGACCCACGTGGCTCCATGGCACTCCCAAGACCTGCTGCCCTGGAGAAAGAGAGGGACAGGGACAACCCAGGCTCAATTTTGAATCTCCCACAGCCTTCACTGAAGGCTCGGGATGGGATGTCCACACACCTCCCACCCATCCTCTCCTGGGGCCCTGAGCCTGGGAAGCTGGAGATGATCTTTCACATCTTGGGCAGCCTACAGCTATTTAGCCAGCTGGATAAGTCATGGCTACAGACCATCCTCAGAAAGGTGAGAAGATAAATTCACATGGGCTATTAAACAAAGACTCAGTGGCTCAGGAGCTCTCTGAGCTGCAAGCCAATTAAGTCTTCATGAGAGCTATGGGCTGGGGTGCTACAGGCATCCCTGGTCCTCCAGGTCACCCAGGGACCTGCTGTGGTGCTGTGCTCCCTGGGGAGGACAGGGACCAAAGCACTTCCTAGAGAGATCCTTGAAGCTCTCCCAGACCAGGGAAAACCACAGGCTCAGGGAAAAGAGGTGATGATATACAGCAACTGATGAAAAATGGGTGATAATGGAGAGCTCACCATCAACAGTTCAAGTCTGGGGAGATGAAAACGGATGCCCGTAGAGCCCTCCAGCAACACCCACTGCTCACCAAAGGCCTGTGCCTGGTGGTGCAGGGACAGGGGTACAGTGCATGGTCCCCCAGGGCCTCCTGCTCTCTTCTGTTGGGGAGCCACAAGGGGGGCTTCTCCACAGCTGGCAACAAATGAGAAACCAAGTGTGACCCCAGCACACACAGGGTCCTCAAAAGCCAGAGATCCATCCCACAGCTTTTGAGCAGGACACTGATTAACGGGGTCCCTTGGCAGCCCCAGGCAAGATAAGATGAAGCAGGACCAGGAGGAAGAGGAGACAGAGCCAGCGCTACAGACAAGGCTACAGCACAGATGGGGGGGATCCATTCAGGGGGCAGGGCCAGAGACAAGCTACCTGCAACATGGTCCATCCAGAGGACACGGCTGGACGCAAGCTTCTTACAATATAGATCCAGGGGCCATTGAGGAGACAAGACCGAACAGAAGGTCCCCTCTATCAAAGCTCAAACAAAAACTGAAGCCCCAGGGCTGAGCTTAAGCAACACTCCTGGCCCAGGGGCAGCAGGTCCACAGGGTGGGGCCCCAGGTGAGGCTGCTCAGGGCAATTAAGACCAATTAGTGCCTGCTGTGTCCTGTTGAGTTCCTCCTCTGGCTCTGGGGATGGCATTTGGCAGGGACCAGGAGGGGTTCATAGGAGCTCCACCGTGCTCAGCTGGGGGAGGAAGCACGAGGATGAGCACCCAGGGCCACACCAGCCCTGCGGGATCTGCACATGGTGCGAGGATGGTGACATGTATCAGCACTCACAGGCACCTCCAGATTGAGGTGACCGGTGGGTGACAGCCCATTTCCACCTCCTTTCCGGCAGATCCCTGGGCATGGCATCAGTGAGACGGCCCCTCCCGCCTCCGTACATGAGGGTAACTGCAGGAACGTGCAGTGACACGAGTGGGCACCTGCTCTCCTGGGGGGGGGTCCCCGTCCCACTTCCCAGCTCCTGCTTCCCACCTCCCTGCACCCACCCTGTGGCCAGGGTTTGCTCTGGCACGTCCTGGTGCAGCTCCAAGGAGGAGATGCGAGTGGCCATGTTGCCCACGCTCACTTCTTCCCCCTCATCCTGCCACCCGCAGCAGCACACGGCCGCTGGTGGGACCATGCCACGCAGCAGCGCAGGGACCGAACCCCTAGCAGAAAAGGGGGTTTGACAGACTGGCCCTGCTGGGGTCATGGTGCAGCCCCAGACATGGTGGCCCGGCACAGCGTGGTGTGGAAACACCATTAGATGCACCACGGCTGGTGCAGGAGACTGGTTCTTACCCCAGACGTCGGCAGAGCCTGGCTGGGCAGCTGCTGGTGCCCATAACCCTCCCCAGAGCCACCCCGACAGCACCGGGATGGGCACCCGCATCCTCCACGGCACCCGGAGGGGTCCCAGCCCCAGCCCCTGCCCTACTTGGGGCGTTTCTGGGTCTGCAGGGACGGGGACCGCACCGCCTGCCCCCCTCGGCCGCATCCAACAGGGGCAAGGATGAACCAGCCGAGGTCCTTTGGAGAGCAGGAGCTGACCCCAATATGGAGAGGACACGTTTCCTTGCGGGAACCTGCCAAAATGCATGCACTGTGGAGGGAGGGCACTAAAAAATGGAATTGTGGTTTATTTAAAAAAAAAAAAAAAAAAAGTAGCAGATTCTGTTTTGCTGCTCTCAGCAAGAAATGTCTTTCCAGGCGTCTCTCCCTGCAGTGAACGCTGAGTGGCTGTAATAGTCATAACCACAATAGTCCTCGACCAAAAACATTTGGTATTTATCCTTCCCAACACTTGAATATTCATTATTAGGGGATGAACTTTCAAAACTTTTGCACGTTAAAAAATTGGACTTGCTTTTCCCTTCCAGCACGCAGCAAAACGAAAGCTGCTCGGGGCAGTTTGCACTGGCTGCCTGGGGGCTTTTTTTAGCCCTTTTTCGTTTTTACTGTTTAAAAACTTGTCTCCTTGTGACCATGACGACAGTTCTGATTTGATTTTTTTTTTTTTTCTTCCTTCCACATCCCCTTTGAACAATCACAAAGCCAGGGAACGTGGGAAAGCCAGGACAGCGAAGAGAAGCAAAACACCCCGGTCCTTTCTGGGCAGCCCAGGGAGGGGTCAAAGTGAAAGAAAAACACCCCAAAGTCAATAAAAACACCCACAAACACTCCCGAGACCAGCACAAGAAGTTTTACAAAATGAGGAAACTTTCCATTAACACGTGGGCTCAAAAAAGGAAAAAAAATGTGTATTTTTAATATATTTTTTTCTACTATTTTTAGATGCTCTCTCCCATGGGCAGGGGATGGGGAGTCAAAGCCAAGGGTGAAGATGCCTGGGGGGGTTTCAGGAGCTGATGTTTGGGGAACAGGGACCTTCCTCTGCATCCCTGCAAGCCGGGTTGGTTTTAGCCCCCTCCAGGAAGGACGGGCCGGGGGCACGTGGCTGGCGGGAGACAGGGACCATAGGAGGGTCTCTTTGCTCCATGTGGCCGCGTGCCGGCTGGGGCTGCCGCAGGACATGGCAGCTTTGCTGGTGAGCCCTGGGGGACTGACAGTGAGAACCTCGTGTCGATGGGCTGAGATCTGCTGGCTCCTCTGGAGCTCTTCCCACCACCCCCACCCGTGGTCCCAGCAAGGCTCCTCCAGGGCTTTGAAAACGGTCTCCAGCAGCGTGCAGCCTCGTGGTGCCACTGCGGGACAACCCTGCTGCCCGTGGCCCTGGGCGCTGCAAGTGTCTCTTTCCCAGAATAGAATAAGTTTCCCAGGAATAGAATAAAACAATCCATGAGTCAATGCCGAAAGAGTTTTATTTAGCAGCCCCTCGCCCTGATTTGGCAGCACAAAGCCCCCCAGGAGCCCCCATCTGCCTCCCATGCCTCTCCCCATCGCACATGGCCGCCACCGCCCAGCTCTTCCCAGGGCTTCGCCACGTGGAAAATGAAGATGGGGGGGGAAAAAATGGGAATTGGAGGCTTTGCTACCTACCTGGCCTCCCAGTGTGGCGCTTGCTCTGACCCGACGGGCCCCTCCGCCGCGCACATGGGGCACCGGGCCATGCAGCCCCTCTTCCCCACGTGGCCGGTCCCCAGGTGCCAGCGGGACAGCGGGGACAGAGCGTCTGCAGCCTGGGGAGGGTGGCGGTGCCCATGGGGCAGGTGGCCGAGCGCAGGCACCCTCCCGTGTGCCGGGCACCCTCCGCTCTCGGATCGCGCGCAACTTGTGACGGGCACGTGGGTCACGGCGGTGCTCTCTTCTCCGTAGCCCACAGTACACTCATCCATAAAGTAGGAAACACTACACCCTGCAGTGCTGTTTAGTAGTGCTTTCTACTTTATGGGTGACTGCACTGTCTCTCAGTCGATGTCCGGCGATTGCTCTCCTCCGGCGAAGTGCTCGCTTCCACCCATGCAGGGCCATCTCCTGCACCCCACATGGCCCAGCCATGGGGCCGCCTTCGGCCTCAGCATGGCCAGGGACGCAAATTGCAGGGCTGGTCATGCCCTGGGGACAGAGAGCCTCTGCCAGCATCACCTCCCGCCTTGGGGAGCCATGCCAGGCATGGGGGAACGTCCTCATCACCACGGGGGAGATCCTGCCTTATGCTCCCTCATCTCCCCTAAAACCCCATCCTGGGCACAGGGGACATCCTCACCTTGTCCCTGTGGGCGAGACCCTACCTCATACCCCATTGTCCCACCTCAAGCCCTATCCTGGGCAAAAGGGCCATCCTCACCTTGTCCCCAAAGCGGGGAAGCCGCCTAATGCCCCATCCTGGTCATAGGGTACGGCTTTGACTTGTCCCCAAAGGAAGGATCCCACCTCAGACCCCATCATGGTCATAGGAGTAAGTTTTCACTTGTGCCCCAAGGAGGGACTCCACCTAATACTCCATCCTAGTCATAGGAGATCACTTTGACTTCTCTCCAAAGCGGGGGACCCCAACTCAGACGCCATCGTGGTCACAGAAAACCCAATTGCCTTGTCTCTGCTGGTGAGGATCCCACCTCAAACCCCATCATCCCCTCTTAGACCTCATTCTGGGCACAGAGGGTATGTTTCCTTTGCCCCCTTGGGGAGACCTCCACCTCATACCCCATCTCATACACAGAGGACCCCCTTGCCTTGTCCCCATCAAGGATGTCCCACCATTGAACTCCATCATTGCCCTTCAAACTCCATCCTGGTCTCAGAGGACCCCCTCACCTGGATCCCAAAGATGAGATCCCACCTCAAACTCCATCGCTGTCCCTCAAATCCCATCTGCGTCAGAGCCACCCCCCTTGCCATGTCCCCATGAGGGGACCCCATCTAAACGGCACCCTGGTCACAGAGGACTCTTTCCCTTGTCCCCACAGTGAGAACCCCATGGCGAACTCCATCCACATGACAAGGACCCCTTGAATTTCCTTGTCCCCATGGTGGAAACCTCACCTAAATGCCACTCTGGTCACAGAGGACTCTTTCCCTTGTCCCCATGGTGGGGATCCTATGGCAAGCCCCATCCCCGTCACCCTTGAAATGTTCCCATTGGGGAACCCCACCTCATCCCCCCTTCCTTTACCAAAGACCCCCTTGCCCTGTCCCCCTGCCCAAGGCCACGGGAGCTCCATGGCCTGGGACTCCCCATGGGACCCCACCTCACCCCATCTGCCAGCCACATGGAGACCCTTTCCATGCCCCCATGGCCCATTGGGCCACATTGGTAGGTGTCACCCAGAGGTCCCCATGCTGAAGATCCCAGCTCCACCAGCCTCACCTCACCTGCCCTGCCAGCCTCCATGTCCACCCGATCTCGTCCCCGCTGCCACTGAAAACCCCCTGTGTGGCACTTCTGCTTCGGGCACTTCCCGCCTCCGCCCCCCCGCCCGCCCGCCAGCGCGGCGTCTCCTCCCCCCACGCCGCCCCACGCCACCCTGGAATGGGGGGGCACCCTCTTACCTGCCATCAGCCCCCGGCACCCACTGCCCCCCTCGCATTGGGATCGGGGACGCGGCCGCCAGCACCACAGGAGACCCCATGCTGCTCCTCAAGAGCCATGTGGGTGCCTTGGATGGGTCCCCCCATTACCGGGTTGGGGCGCGGGTGGCCCTTGCTGGGTGCTGATGGCCCATGCCGGGCAATGGTGACCCACGCTGGGTGTTGGTGACCCACGCCAGGTCCTGGTAGTGCCTGCCAGATGCCGGTGGCCCATGCCGGGTGCCGATGGCGCATGCTGGGTGCTGAGAGCTTCATGGGGTGATGGTGGTGGCCGGGGAGCAATGGGCCCCTGCGGGGAGCGGGGCCGCTTTTAACCCCATCCTGCCCACGTGGCCCGACCACAGGAAGAGCCGTAGCTCTGAGGAGATAACGGTGCAGGTCCCACCCAGCGCCACCCCGCAGCCCGACCGCAGCCGGCCCAGCCGTGGGGCGAGGGGCAGCCGCCGCCGAGAGCCGGAAGCACCGGGGGCCGTTGCAGAGCAGCCGGTTACGCTCTCCTGGGCTTTGCTGCCGAGAGCGACAAACATGTTTGTGCAAAAAAAAAAAAAAAAAAAAAGAAAAAAGAAAGAAAGAAAGAAAAAAAAAAGGCTGTTTGCACAGGGTGACGGTAACCGAATCCACACCACCACCCCCCCACCGCTGTGTGGGGAGCGGGAATGGCCGCGTAGCTCCACTGTGTCCCCTTGCCCCGTCCTGGTGGTGGGACCTGAGCAGGAGCGAGATGTTCCTGACCATGCAGAGAGCTTATGGAGGGGCCGGCAGGCCATGGCAGGGGTCTGCAGGATTCAGGGTGCTGCCCGGTGGTAGGGATGAAGCAGGTGGGGAGACGGGTGCCAGCGAGCCGTGAGCCCTAGACCTGCTCTTTAGGAAACATGTTGCCCAAGAGACCTCCTGGAGCCTCCCACCCCCTCCGTGCTCTGCAGCACCAGACTTCCCCCAGCCCCGGGCAGCTGTAACAGTCGAGGGGGGACGTGAGGCCCCCGGGAAGAAACCCAAAATCCGCGTTTGCCCGCCCGACACTGGCACTGGGGCTGGAGCAGCCGCGGGACTCAGAGCCCGGGCTGTTTGCATGGCCAGCACCGCGCTGCGTGCCCGAAACACAGCCTGTCCCAGCGCCGGGTGAAGCTGCCCATTAAACTGGGTTAAAAACTAGGAGCTGAATCCCCAAAAGTGACTGTAAATGGGACCACATCGCTCCGTGCAATGGTTTTCATGCGGTTCTGCAAAAGGCTCTTTTCTAGGCCAACGCGATTCACTCTCTACAACAATAATCTGGACGGAAATGTAAAAAAAACCCCTAACCTACTGGTGAGGTTTGCAGAAGGCAGGGGAAGAGCAAAGTCAAAAATAACCGAACAGCAACACAGTGAGAAGTGATTTGCCTTGGGCAGCACGTGCGCTGGTGACAGGGGGTAGAGGGGGCTTCGGTGGAGAAGGAGTTGGTCGGGAAACCCTTTCCAAACTGAGGTTGAACTGCTTAGGGAGTTTCACCAGAAAAACAAAACAAAACAGGCTGGAGCAAGCCCATCCGCCTGCCCGGCCAGGCCCATCCCTGTGCCTCCAGCTCCCAGAGGGCTGCCCTGGCTCCCACCCTCCGCTGGCCCGTGCCCATCTCCATCCCTTGTGGTCACCAGGCTGGGGACATCGCGCATAAGCAGCCATGGGTGATGTCTCCACAGGGTCCGTTTGGCAGCCGACGCAGCTCCAACCCAGGAGAGCATCCCTCTGCATCGCCAGAGCCTGTGGTGAGCAACTCCTTGCCAGCAGCGGAGGCCACCACGTGCATGGCTGGTCCCACGTGGAGTTGGGCTGGGCTAGGTGCCTCCTGGGCTCCCCAAATTAGCCCTCCTGGGGACACCTGAAATGTAGCGAGCCGGTTTTTCCTCACCCCCCGGAGACAGCACCCAGCGCTGTTGGCCACCTCAGAGCCATGGGACTGAGCGGTGGTGGGTGCCATCATGGGGGGTCAGAGTTGCACAGGGCAACCACGCTCTTATGGTGAAGCTGAGGAGCCTTTTTTGGTGCTGCTGGAGGGAGCTTTGGTCCCAGAGGTGCTGCCGAGGGACTTTTCCTTGTGCTCTGGGGTCGAGGCCGCGTTTCTTGCAGTGTGCTTTGCTCTGATGACAAGCCGGTCCCTGCTAAATACAGAGTGAGGGAGGCAGGGGGTGATGGTGAGAAGCCAGGCCCCAGCTGGCAATTTACAGACTATCCTAAGTTTTGGATGAAAGGTCCATTGAACTCTAAGCACGTTGGAAAGCAAGACAAAGACGTGTTCCCTAAAGGAGGCACTGAGATGGCCCCGGGGCTGGCGGAGGGAAAGGTGTCGAGGGGAGGGCGAAGCACGTGGTGGGTGCTGGGGGTGCAGCGGGGAAGGAGCTGTGCCCTCCTGAACCAGGGTCTGCAGCAGAGCGCTGCCATGCCGAGCCGAGGAGCCGTGCGGGAGGGACACGGGCGCCTTCCCGGCAGGGAAGTGGGGGAGGCGACGCTTCCTCTTTCCCCAGCCAAGCATGGACGGGTGACATGACATTTTGGGTGTCCCAAGCTGGCTTCCTTCTGCCATCGGCAGCCACCTGCTGCCTGCGCTGCCTCTCGGAAAGGAGGAAATCAGCAGATCTGGTTCCTCGGGCTCAGACGAGGAGGTCTGAAAGTCTCCAACTGATGATGAACTTACCACATCCCCCGGCCATTGGTTAATTTTACCGACTGGCAAACGAGGCTGCGGGAATTTCTACCCCAGCCCTTGCCCCCCGATCACTGGTCCTGCTCCGCTCAGCACACCTGGCCAAAATAGCTCCCAGGGGGCTGAGAGCATAGAGGCTTTTTGGGGCTGGGGGAGGCTGAAATATCTGCATTTCCTCCTGCAGGGCCCTTGTGAGAGTGTCGGGTCCCCAGCGCTCCCGAGGTCCCTCTCCACTCCCTGCCCACCACCTCGGCATCACCTGGGGAGGTGCTGATGGACCCCCAGGGTGCAGCTCCCCGACCCGAACCTTCTCCCACCGTGGCACCGCTGCCCCGGCTCTGCCCTTCCCTCTCCTCCCCTCAGGGCACCCAGGTGCGAGTCAGACACCCGCAGCATCCCCCTGCACCCAGCGGTGTCACCCAGTTTTTGCTCTGCATTGAGCACTGGGGGTGCATTGCCACGGCCACCCCCCGGGACCCAGGCTCCCCACCGTCCTGTGGGACACGGGCTGTTGCTTTTCCAGTAACTCCCAGTATCTGCGAGCGCAGGGGAGCGGGAGCCGGGGGCTCAGGGGGCAGCAGCGCCACCGGCCCAGGGGCAGGGGGAAGGGCCTTGTCGGGCGGCGCAGCCCAGGCGCTGCGAAAGCGCTGATATTTCTTATCGCGCCTTGCAGCAACTTCCCCTCCTCGCCTGCGGTCGCAGCGCTCGCTGCACACAGGGGAAGTGGCGGCCGGGCCGGCTGCCTTCGGCCTGCGCCGTGTTTAAAGGAGACGAACTCCTGCCGGCGGCTGGGCCGGTGGATCCAGCTCCGTGCCGGGGCAGGCAGTGCCCGCTGCCCAGCCATGCCCACGTGGCTCCATCCATCCATCCATCCATCCATCCATCCATCCATCCATCCGTGTGGGCCTGAGAGCTGTGCTGCGGGAGGAGGAGGAAGAGGAAGGGGGTGGTCTCACCCAAAGTCTCCCTGAATGCCCTCCACTGCCCTGGGGCCAATGGGAAAGGGGGACTGCTAGCCACTGGGTCCAGAGCCCCAGAGGCACAGCCAGCCAGTAGCGTCTCTCAGACAACATTATGCCAGACCCCAACAGACCTGCTGTGCCCGAGTTGTGTCAGTGTTAACACTGAAGCCTAATGACTGCATTCCCAACACAAGCCACCTCTGAGAACAGGGGACAGAGGCGCAGGGGGATGGCCTCAAAAAAGACCCTTGGGACAGAAGGTCCGACCTGGCGATACTCCTGGAGAGCGCAGGGAGGGCTGCTGTCGCACCAAAAAAATCAAAAGGTGCCAAAAACAGCTCTCCGAGAGCTTTTTGGATGGGCAGAGCATCAATCACCAACATTCTGCCGGGCACAACGGGGCACAAGGGAGAACTGCAGCACCTGTGGCATGGCTGAGCGCCCACCTCCGTGCCCAAAAGAGAGGGGCTGGGCTCAGGGTGAGACCCATCGGGCTCAGCCCCATGGCTTAGCCCCCATTCACCACGGGGCAGCAGGATGCTGGCGCTGGGCGGAATGCAGGGGTGGGCTCCCCGCGTGCTCCCAGCCTGACCCCGCTGCCTGCACCCTGCCTGTTCCCCGGGGAAGCGCCGCTGCCGGCGGGGCCGGGGTTGGAGCGAGGCCGTTAAAAGTGAGTCAACTAGAAACTGCCGGGTGAAACAGGCGGCGAGCGGGAGGCAAATGAGAGCGCGAAGGGAAACCTCAAAAAGCCGAAGTGACGCGCTGGGGCGGGCGCGGGGGGACACACGGGTTAACGCGGGCGCCTCGCTTTGCCCATATATAGACAAATCGTGGCCCGTCTGCGCCAATGACGGGCGCGGGACCGTTGGGCTGGTGCCGGCGGGGCACAAAGTGCCCCGTCATTTTCCATGTCACCTGCTGCAACCGGTCTCGCAGGTGGGGGAAGGGGAGGCCATGGGTCGGGGGCCCCAGCGCCCCCAGAGAGGCCCCCCCACAGCACCCGGCACTGCACTGTGGCAGCACAGATGGGTGACTCCTGTTTTCTCCCGTTCTTGTCTTAATCCAAGGGTTGTGCAACTTCCCGGGGTGCTCAGCGCCAGGGTGGGCCCATTTTGGATGGAGGGTGCTCCGGGGTGGAACCCGGCAGTGATACAGGGAAAGAGGGATGAGAGCACACCCCCGCCGGGCTGTGGACCTCCTGGGGCAGGACGGGCTCAGGAGATGGGGGCTGAGCTCTCTGGTGACAGACCCTCCTTCGCCAGTGGTCTCTGCCCCGCCCCCCCCCCCAGCACAAGATGTGGGAAGAGCTGAGCCCCTTCGAGGTCCGGAGACCCCAAGGAGAGGGGACAGGCACCCAGGGCTGCCGGGAAACATCTCCCCAAACCTGGCATTGGTGGCACCTTTCCAGAGCAGGCTGGGACAGGCGATGCTGGGACAGCGGTATCAGACCCCACAGCCTGGCTGAGGGGACAGATCCTGCAGCCACCGGGGCGTGCTGACACCCTGCCCTGCGCCACACGCCCGGGCTGTTTGGGGACCCACCAGAGGAGGTGTGATGTCCTCGGCCGGTGCATGCCCCAGGGCTCAGCAGCTCCTCTGTGACTGCCCGTGCGGGAGGACCATTCCCATGGCGGGGACAAAGTCCCTTCCAGCCCAGCAGGTGCTTTGGGCAGAGCCCGGGTGATGCACATCTGGCCAGGAGGAGGAAGGACAAGTGCCACGGGGGATGCAGCAGGAGGTCCAGGAGAGCTCGGGATGGGGTAGATACTGTTAGGTTCCCAGATCCCTCCTGTGACTTCAGCTGTGGTCTTGCTTTGCCGTTTGCCTTAAGGAAACGTGCCCCCAGCACCCCCAGAGATCTCCACCATCAGGGTGAGACCCCACTCTGCCCCACCAGCCCTTGATGTCGCCCCTTCCCGTGATGCAGAGCTGCAGGAGCAGACCAGGGAGGTGAGAGGTCTCAGCCCAGAGAAGGTTTGGGACCCTCCACCAGCTTCTTGTGTCCCTCCATCCACCAAAACCCTAACTCTGTCGACAGACCAACGGGTTTAGAGGGGTCCACCATGAAACAGCCATTGGTCTCTTTGCAGACAGCACCAGGCGTGCAAGGGCTGGCAGTACCTTCTTTTGCAGGGCCTTCTTCAGGAACTGATGGCCCACCAGCCTGCCACTCCTCCACAAAGCAGAGCCTCCTCCTTCCACTGCAATTCCTGAGAGGCAGACACCCAGGGGACCCACCATACATCAGAGCTCCCCATTTTTCCTGCAGATCCCCTCAGCAGGGAACACGTCCCAGTTCCTTGCCCACCCATCTCCATTGCCAGCACACCAGGAACCCCTTGGGATGGCGCACGTGGCAGCCGTGCCTCCTTTCTGCCACGCTTTGTAGCTGCCTGCACCTCCAAAACCTGCACCCATCCCCTCTGCAGCCCATCCAAACAGCTGCTGCCGAAACCTGGCCGTGGGCCCCCTCCTCTCCCCACCACATCAGACACGCTCGGGCACTTCGGTGGCTTCTGCCCACAGGCCCTGATGCAGAGGTGATGGGCAGGATGAGCCATCCATTACGGCAGGCACTGTGGCTTTGCCATCCTCCCTCCAGCAGTGTTTCACCCCGGCCCTGGGCGGGCAGCACGGGTACCAGGAGGATGATGCGGATCATCTTCCCCTGCACCCCCACCCTGCCAAGGTCTCCTCGGCCAGTTGCCAAGGAAAACAGTTTTACGCTGGGGTTTGTTTGGAGTTTTTTTTCCCTCCACAGCACCTACCACCAAGGGTCTCTGCACCCTGGCGGTAGGTAACCAGCCCCCCCCAGACACACAGGGACAGCTGAGAGGCACCTGGGGAAGTCCAAGTCCACACGCTGGAAGGCAACAAGGCAGCAAGTGAAAGTGGATTTCAGGCGAGGCAGGCTTGGACCCGCTGCCGCCAGCCCCGGGCAGCCCCTCTGCCTGCTGCCCTTCCCACCAGCGCAGAGGTGACGGTGGGGGAGGATGCCACAGTGTCCTCAGAGCACCCACAGGAGCTAAACTGGAGGGGGGTGGGTGTCACCTTGCCTCACCCACAGCCCGCCTTGGCCAGAGCCCAGCACGCTCTAACACCCGTCCCCCTTCGCCTCACGAGTTGCTCACGATACAAGACAACGGCCACCGTGAGCCGCTTTCGTCCCCGGGCGGTGGGGAGCGGCGTGCACGGGCAGGTCCCCGTCCCTGGGGCAGCAGGTCTGGGGCCCCCGCGCAGGTGGGGAAGGCTCAGCTGGGCATTTCCCAGCGCCGCCGGCAGCCGCTTCACGTAGGAACACCCTGTGCTCTGCGGTTTTGGAAAGTCGCTTTTCTGGCCCGGAGGGAGAGCCGGGGTATCGGTTCTCAAAACCCGCACGAAGAAATCCACTGGCTCGTGGTTCCTGCCCTCCCCCCCCCCCGCTGCCCCAGCACTGCCAGCCTGCTTCGGATGCCAAACCTGCAGGATTTTCAGGCCTGTCTGAAGTATTTTAGCGTCATTTGGTGCAGGGGGAGGAGCCATCTTAAACTGACTCAGACCTACAGCTCCCTGCCCCGTTGATGCTTTCTCTCCCGATCACAGCCCGGGCTGCTGCCGCCGCCGCACATTTTTCCTCCAATTTTTTCAACGTGAGAGCTCCCTGACCTACTTTTCTCAGCAAATAAACCTCCACATCCGTTTGCTTTTTGCCGCTGCAAAACCCTGGCAGCTCCAGGGCTGGAGTCTAACCGAAATGCTCATTTCAGGTGCTTTGCAGAGGTCCAACGCTCAGCTCCAGCAGCAATGAATCACTTGGGCAGCGTGGGCTGGGAGATGCGCTGTGTGTGTGTGTGTGGGCGAGCGAGCTGGCAGGGAAGAGGCTGCCGAGCCAGCCCGCGTGGAGGCACCAGGTTCCTGTGAGCGCCGCCAGCTGCTGCAGGCAGAGGAGGTGCAGCTCTGAGAGACCACCGGAGTTCAGCCCCTTGGCCTAGCCATGCTGGCTCTAACGCACTGGCACTGCAGCTTCCACTGGTCGTTAACTCTGTACAACCCAGACTGGCTGCACATCGTAGCAAAGGGTGAGGTCCCTGGGGGTTTACAAGCCCCCTCGCTTTCCTCGAGAGGCACAGTGACAACACACGCTGCTCCCCGAGGACAGTGTCCTAAGCTGAGCCGCCAGTGCTGGGCAGTGACCGCGTTACTGCAGGACTGCGGCTTCCCAGGGAGGAGAGACAGAACCATGGTGCCCACGGACCCACACCCAGAGCTGGCTGAACAAGCCAGCCCTGCCCAGGGCCCTCTTGTCACTTCCTCTGCACTTTGGGGCCAGGGGACGAGGTGGCCTGGGAGTGGGGAAGGGATCCTGACATGGCTCCAGCTTTGGAGCAGCTCCAGCATGGCCATCCCCATCCACGGAGCCAGGGAAGGGGGACACGACCTGGGAAACTGATAGGGAGCAAAAGGTGCTGTGAAATGCAGCGGAAAATGGAGATGTGCCTCGGGTCCCCCTCCAGCAGCTTCACCCCAGCCCATCACGGGGCTCCAGCCCCGCTCCACAAAGCCCTGCTGCCACCCCGTGGCACTCGGAGGGTGAGGCTGCGAGGGCCAGGCACGGCCAGGGTGGCTGTCCTCTGTCATCCCTGCCATCCTTCCAACCTGGCTGGACCCAAAACCTCAATCCCCAGAGCCATCTCCCTCCAGCTGGAGGAAGAGCTGCCCAGCTCATCCTCCCTGACCCTTTCCAACCTGAACCTTGTCAGGTCTTTGTCAGCCTCACGTGGCTGCCCAGGATGCAGCTTTCTGGGACCCCAGCTCAGCCAGGACGAAACCAGCCTCCAGGGCCTGCAGGTCCATGCCCAAGATGTCCAAACGTGAGCACCCTGAAGAGTCACACCGCGGGCTGCTGGGACAGTCACACCGCTTACCCGCAGACCTGACCTGCCAGGCATTTCCGAGGTACATCTCCTGCCCGGTCTCTGCAATCAAGCAAGCCCGAGGGATAATTATCAGCTAACTCAAGTGTTTTGGACATTCACCAGGATGTGTGACAGCCACAGCCAACTCCCTCCTCTGCCCAAGGACATGAACCTGCTCCTCCATGTTCCCAAGAGGAGGCCCTAGCCCCCAGGCCAGGGGCCAAAGCACTGTTGGCTCTACCCACAAAAGCCAATCTCCACCCAGAGGCATCTGCTGGAGCCCAGAGCCCACCCCCAACTTGACTTGGTCTCGTCTGCACCCAGCAAATACTCTTGACTTCAGCATCGTGTCTGCAAGTCCCCAAGAGAAGCATGGTTGAAGACGTTTTTCTCTGCAGTGTTTCATCTCCACTAATGCTGCAGCCCCGCGCGATCCCCCTGTGCTCTCAGCAGGCTTCTCCAGCCACAGGTCTGCTCTGACACCCCGCGGGAAGCCGTGCTCTGCCTGACCCGCAGCACTTGGGACTCTTTTTCAGGGCTGGCCCTACAAAGCAGAGCAGGACAGAGAGCACGTTGCCTGCGCGCTCCCGACAGCATCACTCCCCAACAGCGATGCACTCCCTTTGCTGCAGCCGCTTTCGCACCAGATCAAATGCGGTTTCCAGGCTGTATCCATTTTCTACTATTTGGCTAAAGAAAACAAAAATTGGGCTTTCCAGCTACAGGATTATCTCAGGAAAAAAAAAAAAAAAGCTTATTTCACAGGGCTACTAATCTAGGATTCTGCCCTTGGACAAGGTACCTTTGTGATTGGCGGCTGCTGCTGAACTGGAACAAAAGAAATTAAGCAGGAGCCATCAGCTGAGGAGACCAAACCTCTCAGGAGCCCACACAGTGCAGACGCTACCCGAGCTCACACTCACGACGTGCACAGTGCCAGCCAGACCTCTGCAGACATGAGGCTGGATGGGTGTTTCCACCCCTTGCTTGTCCTCCACAAGGCCCACAACCCCCCCAGCAACAGGCTCACCTCGCTCTGCCTGTCCTGCAGGCTGGCAACGATCACTTGAAGGTCCTTCAAGCCTGCTTCCATGACCCTGCAGGCCCAGGGCACCACAACCTCCAGGTAACTACCTCCACATGAAATACTTAACACCATCTTACCTGTCCCGTGAGCTGTAAGGCACAAGTCGCTAGTCTGCTTTTTCCCCTACAGCAAAGGGCACCCCAATTCAGCGAGGGCAGGGTCCCCTTTTGAGGCAGGAATGTGGTCCATGGCATAAGAAGTGATGGCAATCGTTGGTCCAGTTCTGCAGGCGGGGGAGCTGAGTGCGAAAGCCCTCACCACGCCATCCATCCCCTGCAGCAGGTGAAACGAGTGACTGCGCATACAAGTTGGACTCCGCTCCAACCAAGGAGCACGTTTTATTGAAATATTTACATGGCTATCCCTTATCCCAGCTCTCCCCTTTTCCACACCGAGTGTAAAAAAGCTCGTGCATCACCATCAAACACCGCTTTCCTGAACCTGCTCCCGCCCCGCCCCCCCCTTGTCAAGGCTCAAAAAGGTTTCTATGGTCTGTGTGGGCAGAGTCCAGAGGTACCGAGTCAGAGGAGCCGAGCCTGCAAGCTCCCTCCGAGTCCAGGCTCGCCTTCCCACATGCTAAAGCTAAAAGGTTTCGGAGCAGTGTCCCACGTGCCTGCTGCCTCTCCCAGCACAGCACCGGGAAACCCTCCAGGCAGCACAAGAGCCCCTTAGGTTTTTATAGCTGTGTCTCGGGACTTGTACGCCACACCACGGCTCTTCAGCTCTCGGACGATGCCTGCAGCAAGGAGACAAACACATTTCAGTATTCTCTAGGGATGAGAAGCCTTGAAAAAATCTGTCATGTAGCCTTCACTGCAGAGATCAAGAACTGGACAATCATCATCTTCATTTCTTCTAATAGAATCGTTAAGTGTTCCCTCTTCTAGTTTAAATGCCTAGACAGAGGTCCCAAACATCAACTCGTGTTTTGCCTTGGCGAAGACCAAGGTAGAGATTTTGTTTACGTTATTTCCTACCTGAAAATGTTTGAGTATTAGGGTTGTATTGAACAGGTCAAGCTATCAAGGGTACTTCTTAAATCTTTCAGTCACTTCCGTGACATGCCTGCACATCCCACCCTCTCAGTAACCCCTGAAGAACAGGGACAGCAGAAGAGCACCATGGCGTTCAGCCCAGCTCTCACCAGCGCCTGGCACCAAGGGACAGCCAAATGACAGCTTGCAAGGCCCTGAGCGCAGCCTGCGGGTTACCACGCTCCCCAGCCCCCTCACTCCTCCCTGAGACGTGAGGACGGGCTGAGTGAGGCCAAAGATGGCGTCTCCCACCTGCACTTCCTCTGCCGGCTGCCCTGTGCTCCCTGCCAGCACCCGCATCCAGCTCACGCCACCACCTGCTGCACCCCGCTTATTTCGGATGTGCCCAAAGCTGTGCCTGCAACCCTCGGCTTCAAGCCTTGTGATGTTCCAGCTCCTTCCCAATGCAGATGGCGGACCTTGTGTCAGAAATAAGGATTCTGGGATTGCAGACACAAGCACAGCTTTCCCCTTGGGATATGAGGCTGCAGTGCTCCTGGGAAGGGGCACAGGTCCGGAGTCTGCTCTGGGGCTCTGTTCCAGGCAGGGGCTCTCAGCCAGATGGACGATGCAGCTTCTGTGTTACAGAGATGAGGCCAATTCTCTACACCTCCACTCTGTTTATACAGGCACAAAGCCCACCTTAACCTAAGCCCTCAGCGCAGCATGATGATGGAAAGGGGCATCTGCTCACCAAGACTGCTGTAAGAGCATCCCCTCCTGCAAAACTGTTTTCTATGGACAAACCTTCATGTTTCCCTGTAGCTGAAATGCACCCACTTTCTGGGGTCACCCTTTAATCACGGTTTGTCCCTCCGATGGCCTGCCTGGTATCACAAGTTTTAGTCAGCAGCATCTTCAGCATCAACTTCTGTCAGGCAGAGCGCTGAATGACTGTGGGTAGAAAACCTGCCTGCAGAACCCCGAAACCACCCTCCCGTTCAGCGTCTCCTTCTTGCACTCACCTTGCTAATCCCTCTGGTTTGGTACCATGTGTGCTCTGTTCACAAGACACAGTGTTCACTGAACTCCCAAATCCCCATCTATCACACGAGTACAGCGCAATGCTGTACCAGTTTGTCACCTCGGAGAGATGGCTACAGCCCCAACACCTAATATACAGAATAATCTTGCAGCTGCCATCCGCGCAGAAGCCTTCCCTCACACAAGCTGGCAGCGTTACCTTGGGGCAGGCGGCCGGTCACAGACACTGCGTAGACACCCGGCTTGAAGTTACCTGGGGGAAAGAAAACACCGAGTTACCCCTCCCATGTGGGTGAGCATCCCTGCCCGCCTCCGCAGGTGCCCCCATCGGGAGCAGAAACCCCCTCGGCAGCCCGAACAGCAACTCCTGCTGCCCCAGAGATGGGTTTGCTGGAGAAAAGGCATCTCCAGCTCCCAAAATGGCTGGGAAAAGCCACTCACTGATTCGCTGCCACTTGGAGACCCAGCTGTCCTCAGGGCTCATCATGGCAATGATTCTGTAGTCAAAAGAAGGGTTAACAGTCACTAAAACTCTCATTTTCCAAACCAGGTGGACTTGCATAGTTGATGAATGGGGGACAGGTCAGGATGGCCCCAGGGGTGGGAGCCTGCCCCCAGGTCATTAGACCTGGATAGTGCCAAACCGCTCTCAAACAAAGAGAATAGGTGTCCACAGATAAGAAAATGGTAAATTTCTGCCTTCATAAGTAAAGTTAGGAGAAAGGCATGACTGACTCACCATTCACTGTTTTCTTCTTTGTTATTATCTTTGTTGGTGACATGGAGAGTGGGATCAAGGGCACCCTCAGTGAGCTTGTCGAGACACCAAGCTGTGTGGCACCTCAACACACTGGAAGGAAGGGATGCCATCCAGAGGGACCTGGACAGGCTGGAGAAGTGGGCTCATGCCAATCTCATGAAGTTCAACCAGGCCAAGTGCAAGGTCCTGCCCCTGGGTTGGGGCAATCCCAAGCACAAATCCAGGCTGGGCAGAGAATGGATGGAGAGCAGCCCTGAGGAGAAGGACTTGGGGGTGTTGGTGGACGAGAAGCTCAACATGAGCCAGCAATGTGCACTCACAGCCCAGAAACCCCCCGCAGCCTGGGCTGCATCCCCAGCAGCGTGGGCAGCAGGGCCAGGGGGGGATTCTGCCCCTCTGCTCCACTCGGGGGGGACCCCCCTGCAGTGCTGCCTCCAGCGCTGGGGCACCAACAGCAGAAGGACACGGAGCTGTTGGAGCGGGGCCAGAGGAGGCCCCGGAGATGCTGGGAGGGCTGGAGCCCCTCTGCTGTGGGGACAGGCTGAGAGAGCTGGGGGGGTTCAGCCTGGAGAAGAGAAGGCTCCGGGGAGACCTTCCAGCCCCTTCCAGTCCCTAAAGGGGCTCCAGGAAAGCTGGGGAGGGACTCTGGATCAGGGAGGGGAGCCATGGGACAAGGGGGAAGGGTTTCAAACTGAAAGAGGGGAGGTTTAGATGAGATCTCAGGCAGAAATTCTTTGCTGTGAGGGGGGTGGGCCAGCAGGTTGCCCAGAGAAGCTGTGGCTGCCCCATCCCTGGAGGGGTTCAAGGCCAGGTTGGACACGGCTTGGAGCAACCTGGTCTGGTGGGAGGTGTCCCTGCCCAGGGCAGGGGGTGGCACTGGGTGGGCTTTAAGGTCCCTTCCAACTCAAACCATTCAGTGATTCTGTGATTATTTGGTATATATATAAGACCTGGCTCATTTCTCAAAAGGCACGCTATCTAACTTTGCGGAGTCACCACCCAGCGCCCACCTCAGCGCAGACAGGCCGTAAGCAAACATCTCGGCTCTGCCCTGTGGAGGAACGGCAGCCAGAGGGACGCTCCCCGGCCAGGCGCCACCGCGGCGTCCCCCGGCCCCACTCACCCATCGAAGGAGGAGCTGGTGCAGTCGTAGACCATCTCCCGGTTGCCCTTCATCTGCAGGTAGGCATCGCAGTTGTCGCACCCGTCGTACTCGAACTGGTCGATGGTCTGAGGGGGGGGGACGGCGACAGAGGCGTCAGCGCGGGGATGGGGGAGAAGGGAAGGGACGGGAGCCCCGGGGAGGGCCCGAGGGACGAGCCGAGCGGCAGAAGCGGGGGAGAAAGGCCGGCCGCCGGTCGCACCTTGACGAGGGAGCAGAGGAGACAGGCGCGGAGATGCCGCAGATCCTTGGGGACGGTCTCCAGCGCCATCTTACCACCGCCGCGCAGGCGCAGAGGGAGGCCGGGCCTGGCAATGGCGACGGCTCGGGCCTATGAGGGCCCGCTCTTCTAGCCGGGGGAGGGCGGCAGAGAGCTGCCGAGGATCGGTGCTAGTGCTCCAGTCACCGCCAGAACCGACACAACGACACGGCCTCGGCCGCCGATCCGGCCCCGGCTCCGGCCACCGGCTGCGGCCACCGGCTGCGGCCCCGGGGCCCCGGCGCCGGGCTTGTCCCGGCGCCGGGGCCCCGGGGCCGCAGCCGGTGGCCGGAGCCGGGGCTGGGGCCAAGATCCAAACTATTTATTTCCACAACATTTATAACAGAGCCACAGCCCCCATGGCTCGGTACAAGGAAGAAAAAGGCCAGCAGACCGGGTAGGTGGATAAATATATTAGTAAATAAATATATTTCTGAGCACATCAGCATATTCACACATCTTTTGTTTCTATCCGACATAAATACACAGTTTTGCATATATATAAAATGTATTCTTCCTCTTTTTTTCTTTTTTTTTTGTGGGTCATAATTTATTTCCAAGTCCCGAGAGCCAGGACAGACTCGGCAAAAAAGAAAAAAAAAAATCCACAAAAAAAACAAAACAAAAACCAACAACGAAAAAACAAACCTATATTCACATTTCAAAAGGATCTGAACATTATAAAAGGGAGAGCAGAGGCTCTGTGCGGGAAGAGAAGAGGTCCAGCCAGCCCAGCCCGGGTCCTGGGAAGACGGTGTTCCCTGGGGAAGGGCTGGGGCTTCGGTTTTGGAGAGAGAGGGAGTTCGGGATGCTCTGGCTTCCATCAGTTTTCAGCTGGGACTTTGGATGCAAGGAAGGAAAACAAGCTCTGCTTCATTGCAGTGATGCTGAAGAAATCGGGCAACGGAGACCAAGGGTACTGAGCGTTCAAGAGCATCGCCCAGAAGCGAGAGGTGCAGGACCAGAGAGGAGCCGTTCCCTGTTTTCTCATTTCTTCCCTTCCAGGCAGCCAAGGATGGTAGTCCATTTACTGAAGGGGATCTTAACAACCACCTTCCCAGAGAGTTCCTCCCTCTCCTCCCACCTGAGAACCCACCGAGGCAGACCTGCACACTCTCATTCGGCTCAGCAAGCCATGGGGAGGGAGCCCAGCATCTAGGATGGCCGTTATCTAGATGAAAAGGAGCAGCAGCATAACATCAGGAAAAGAAAACACTTTAAAGCAGGCACTGCCCTGCGCAGCCTGGTAATACTGCAGTAGGGAGTGGAAAGGGTGCATTAGTGCTCACCACTTTCTCCAAGAAGCTTGGGGCTTGCCGCAGCTTCAGAGCCCTCCTGTTTTTTTAAGGATAAGGAAGGAAAAAGAGGAGGACTTTTAGGCTGCAAACTAGATGCTCATTCCTTTGAGGCAGTGAAATGCATCCCTGGAGGCTCTCAGCCTTCTTGACTCCTAAAGAAACCAGTGGGAGCACCCAGACTTCATGACCCTCCTCCCCTCTGTAAAGTCACCTGAGCCCTCAAGGATGGTCAAGGATGTAGGGAGCTGGTTGAGACAAGCCACACACCACGTGCACAAGAAGTTGAACAGGGGAAATTTAGACCTGCTCCTGGGTTTTTTCTGTTTAGTTTAAAACTGACTTCCCTGCAAGGGAGAAAACATCTGAGCTTGTGTCTCCTGCTTGCTCTGTAAGACAAGCAAGAAGAGCCTGGAAAGGTTAAAATAGAATTCTGCTGGGTTCTTCGATGAGAGAAATTCATGCCTTCTCTAGACTGAAAGGTCCTGCAGTGGCTTGGTCACAGGAGATGAGAAATGAACACTAGCAAGGGAATAATGTTTTGCTTTAAAACAGTGCTATTGACTGACTTTTAATACCATCACTTGAATGTCAGTGACTGATTAGCAGCTGGGACAAGATGCCGTTTTCAAAGGTGAAGGGCAGCAAACCCCGTAAAAAGCTTTCCTCGCCAGTGAAGAAAGGTAGAGGCAGGATTATCCTGAACTGGGACTACAGGACCAGTGTGCTCTCTTCAACTCGGGAAGCAGCTGCTGCTTCAAAGGAAGACACAGAAAACTTACTGAGCACTGAGCCCTGTCCCTACAGCAGGTTTCAAATCATCAGGAGTTACCTTCAGCTCCAATGTTGTAGCCTCATCCCTGCTTCGTTAGCATTAACTCTGGAAACGCTTGGTGCCATATAAATGTGCACTTCACATGGGAATCTGGCTAATTCTTTGGCCTGAACGATCATTTAGGGCAATGAACTCGACAGTCTAATTCCCTGCTGTATGAAAACTGTTTGGGTTCTATATGATTTGAATTTGGCAGGTTTTATTTTACTTGAATGTCCCCAAATTATGAGATGTACGAAATAAGAACTAGTGACATTCCAAAAAAAAAAAACCCTGCAAATGGGAGGGGAAAAAAAAGTAATAAACTGAGAGCCTAGCAATTTCTCAAGTTTTCTCTCTCCATCACCAGAATGTTAGAAAAGGCAGAATTCTGAAAATTTTCTTCTCAGGATCATTTTGGGTATCTCAGAAATATGAAGATAAGGCTGGGTGATGGATGGGGGCTCTGCTCTGCGTTTATTATGGATGCTTTTGCTGTGTCTTGGGGCAGTGAGGGAGGAAGGAGAGAAGCAGGAGCCATGTGAACTCAAGGGTATTCCATTACTCCTATGGCGGGGGCATCTCAGGTCTGAAATGTGCTCAACAAATGAGTTGCTCTTAACAGGGCTGGCCACCACACCTATTTTGAGGGTGGGTGGAGGAGTTAAGCGGATAAGTGAGAGATTTGTTCATGTTGCCAGATGAGAAGGTGGATTCTTTGCAATGGAAAGAGTCTGACCCGGCTCCTTCCCAGAAATGCTGACATTGTCCCTGCGTCTTCACCTCTCCTGCTGCTGGCAAAACACAGCAAATGGCCGAGATGGCGTCAGCTGAGGGACAATGAAGTGATCAAAAGTGGTGAGAGCTGCCAGTTTCCAGTGAAGTCAGAAGAAGCACTTCGCAGGGCAGACCTGTGAGTGGTGAGATGGAGAATAGCTTGTTCCTGTATCTGAATTAAGAGTGAAAAAGTTAAATGAAGAAGTCTGGCTTTTGACCTAAGTGAGGAAATGAAGTCAGGAGCTACCTGGCCACAGAAAGTCATTTCTGCAGCTTTTGGTCTCGAAGGCTTGTTTATTTTTGAAGTGTTTAGCAAAACCTTCTGTGGCATGAACATGCCAAAATAGCAGCTTGCACTCACTCCGCGAGCTCTCCAGCTGATGACTCCCGGGACCGGTCTCTGAGCGAGCCAGCCCACGCACACAGATGCCACAGGATGAAGATGTGCCTGTGCCTTCAAAGGAGAAAGGGATCTGGAGAACACGGCTCTGTGTTTGTGTGACCATCGCAACGTGGGAACGTGTGAGGAGATGACAAGTGTCACATTGCTTATTGGCAGCCTGCATCTTGGCGTGGGCCGTGCAGGTCAGGGCTGGTTATTATGCATTGCCTGTGCAGAGAGCAAGATGTGAGCTCCTCTACAGCTGGTGCGCTGAACATCTTTGTCCACTCCAGCTCTCCAGTAAGTGAACAGGCCAGTGTTTTATTAAACTGAGTGTTCATGGACATCCTGGGCCTCCTCTTCAGATCCTGCATTCAAAGAAAAGGAAAAAGAAAAGTGTCAGCTACAACTGGCTGAACGTTCCTGGACTCTGCAGCTGCTGGGGCCTTGACCCTGCAATACAGAGAACAGATGCTACAGCGAAAGCCGCTAAGTTGCTCCCAGTATTTTGGAAGGACTTTTCTGGCCACCTCCCTGATGAGTTTATTCTTCTAAGTTAGAGGACAGTAAAACATAAAGATAAGATGTCAAGCTACTCTTTTAAGTATTTCAGAAGATACAGGCTAAGGGCATGGTGCGCCCCAGGATTCACATCGTTACTAGAGGTTTGCTTTTGAGGCTTTTTGGTGTTTGCTCTTTGACGAAAATCTGTACAGCTGTTTTAAAAATTATTAGCAACAGAAAATAACACTGATTCATATTCACACAGGGCCACGGCAGCACCTCCAGGACATCATCATCAGTAACTCTAGACCACAAAAGCAGACTGCAAGTGATGTGTGCATGCAAGAAAGCGATGGCACGTGCATTTCACGATGTTCAAGAGGTTGCACAAATTGCTTCCGAGTCCCAAACAAGGCAAACCCAACGGGTGGTGGTCGGCTGCAAACGCCAATCCCTCGTGCCCAGCCAGTGAGGACTGCAGCTCATGCTCTTCAGCAGCCCCTTCCACCTGGTCAGTTATTGACAGGCAAGTGCCCAGTACTTTACTTTGAAACATTCAACATAAGGGCTGCCTAGAAATCCTGCACCCTGAGTAACTGCTTCAAATAGTCCCTTTCTCTCCAAGTGAGGAGTGCTGACACACACAGCACGGTCCCTTTCCCAGATGTCTCACCAGAGACATGTCCCTGCCCAGAGCTCTCACACAGGGTCAGCATAGCCCGGTAAAAAGGCACACATGCATTATTTTTCACATTTCGCTTTTCCTGAATGTTCTTGAGATCAAAAGGAAACAAAAGCCTGTGTAGACATTCATAGAGAGCAATTCCAAACAACTTTTCAAAACAGTCACAGCAAATTATTCTTTGTTATAAATCACCAGCTGTAGGAACAGGACCTCTGAAAATTAAATATATGGAAAGAAAACAAACAAAAGAGATTCTGCTTTGAAAATGTGGCTAATCAATGTGGGAAAATTAATGTACAGGCACCAGCGTTACACACACACACATATGTATGCAGGCATGGCCAAAGTACCAGAAGACAGAGTTTGAGCATATCTGGCATTTGTGAGCAGTGTCACTGGTACATTGAATAAGCCATCGCCTGCTGCTTCTCATGTACACCAGCTCACGTGCAACGCAAAAGAGAGTGTGAAGCTTCCATCACTCTCTGATCAGTCAGATGCCCTGAGTCTCAAATAGCATTATTAAATTATCTTCTGAAAAGTGTGCCTGTGTGAGTGTCCCCTGTTATACAAACAGAAAGGAAGGTTAAAAAAAGGTCTTGAATTGTGAGAGGCGGTAGAGCCTCAGCTGCTGGACTGGCCATCGAGACCCACACAGGGCAATGACCTGAAGGAGCACACCTTGGTGATACAACAGAAATCTTGTTCTTTGGGTATTAGATTTTAACAGTGGTCTTTTTCTGCCCTCTAATCCTTCTCCCCCTCTCTAGTAAAAGATCAAAGACATGACATGAAAGGGAATGGCTAAGAGGATGAGCAGGAGATGGAGGAGAGGGGGAGGATGCTGACAGCGTGCTGCAGGAGGTGAGATTTCCCAGGGAGAGAAATCAAGAGATTTCATCAGCCTGTGCTGGGAGTAATCTGGCTGTTCTGGGATGAGATCCATGCGTGCTGGGGTGGTTTAGGAAGCCATCTAGCTGTAATTCACTGCCAGTTGTCTGACTTCTCTTAAAAGGATCCATTCAGCATTGCTTGAGGACTGATTCTTCAGTGAAACAACTCCCAGGTATAGTCTCCCAGGCAAGAGAGTCAAGGATGTATCTTTATGCAAATCCCACCAAGAAAAGCTGGTGAAGGTGCTGAAGGAAGCGGCATAAACTCCGAGATCATGCAAGCATCTCTGGCATCGTCTGCAGCACCCTGGCAATGGCTGCGGGCAGCGTTATTCCCTGCGATGCCGGTGCATGGCACTGCCTGCACAAGGGGAGTTTCTCCGGGGGCTCTGGACCAAGGCTCAGCCTCATCTTGCAGCTGGGTGAGGTGAGCACACACCTGGAGGGTGCTGCATCCCACAGGAGCACCGCCAGCTTCTGGAAACCCTGGTTGAGGGACTTCCTGAGCCAGAGAGGGTATTTGCATCTCTGCATTTGATAACTCTTGATCTAGGCTCTCGAACCCATTTTACTTCTGGCACCTACATCCTCTGGGCAATGAGCACCAGTTTCATTACACACCGTGTGTTACCTTATTGGGTGTTTTAAAGCTTCTGGTTCCCATTTGATGTCACCACTTACTTTGTTATAAGCACCAGTGAGTCTCTTTTATCTGCCTTCTCTCCTGCTCTCCTAATTTCATATCCTCTCTTTCATTTCCTCTGCTAATCATCTTTTTCCCACATGAAAGTCTCTATATTTTCTGTTTTCTCAGAAAAACCTCATCATTGTGATTGTGCTCAATACCTTTCTGCACTTCTCCCAAGTCTGCTCTATCCGTTTTTGAGAAGAGTTGATCAGTGGCAGATGCTGGCTGTGAAAGCACCACAGCCTTACGCGGATGCATAATGGCACTTTCTGCTTCTTCCACATTTATTCCAAGCTAGCTCCTAGTAATAATTTGATTTTTATGGTTCTGCTCATGTGTGGCATTTTGTGCTACTTACATGGGATTCCATCTGCACCACAGCCCGATAATTCAGCAACGGGAGATCCCTCTGTAATGCTTTCTGACCAGTTTTAAAGCTGACAGTCCTGAAGGATTTTGTCTTTTGTAAGCTTTGCCATCTCCTCTCCTTGTCCAGGATATTTATGAGCCTGCTGAAAGGGGCAGACAGTTGGAGAACTCCACTTTTCTCCTTCTTCAAGTAACCTTCCTCCATTAAGACTGATCTGCACTTTGCCTCCTATTTTTTAGCAAGTTATTTACCTACGAGAGCACCTTCCCTTTTATGCTTTGAGAGCTTCATTCCCCTAAAAGATCTGCGAGGCGTTATCTCTCTCTACAAAAGTTGTGTTGCCTCCTCCCCTAGTTTTCACATTTAGCCAGGTGTCTACAAGTCAGACCCTGTATTTGAATTTTTAACAATTTGCTTGGCAGGAAAGTCAGGCTCATCGTTCTGTGGCTTCAGCTATTTCAAGCTGATATCGCCCTCAGCTCTTCCTTCTGGCTCTGGGCATGGGTAACAGATTGCAGTCCACGTTCGTGATTTAGCAGTTTTGTGCTTGAGCCCCTGTCCGATGCCCGGGTGAGGGATATGTAGCCCTGGTAAATTGTTACTATGCTCTTTATTGATGTGTTTCAGAAACGCTCAAACTGATGATTTGATTTATGAGGGATCCTCTACTCCATGCCCTGAACGGAGATGTGCCAGGGTGAGAACCTCCTCAAGCACTTCCACGCTGATCACTAATGCAATAAATGCAGTTTGCTCTTCTGCTATGCAGTTACAACCCTTGAACAGCCCTCTTAGACCTGCGTTACTCCCTGGACCTGCAGAGCCTCTGGCAGTCTTCTTCCTTCTGATGGGGTTGAAAAAGGTTTGCATTAATACTCCCTCTCTTTTTCACAAGTAGTTCATAGAAATCTTTCCTGGCCTGCCTCGCCGTGGCTCCGCACTTAGCTTTGCATCCAACTCTTCTGATTTCTTTGTCTAGCCACACCTTCGCTTTGGAAGAACGGCTTCTTGCTTCTCATTGCCCTCTCTGCTGCTTGGCCAGCCCTTTTCTGGGGCTTTAAATGATCCCTGTGCTCAAAAGCATCTTATTCTTTTGACTGCTTCTTTTAGTATTATTTGAAGAAGATTCTCATGTATATGTAGGCTCCTCTTTTGCAGCCTATGCTAATGCTAGGTCTTGTAACCCTAATACCATACACCTCCGTACTTAGGCGCAATTGGGGATTTTTGTGTCACTTGTCACTGGGCTTTACACTCTCCTTAATGCATAGTGTCCCTCCCATGCCACCAGTAGAGACACACTCTTCTCCTCTCTGTAATTTCACCTGGGAATTACAGGGTCCCACTGTTGGGGTTTTTTTTTAAACTGGGTTTCTGAAAATTTTATGTCAAAACTTTAATTTGAAGCTGGGCTTTCTAATTCATCCACTTATATTTTTAGCCTTACAAAATTTATCTAGAGGCATCTATGCATTTCTCCTTGGTGTTCCTGTCTACTTTTTGTGTCCTGCTTACATGGGACTGTCTATTGAGATTGTTCTTCGCTCTTTTTACTTGTTCTCTATTGATTTATGTCCAGTCCCTTTCTAAGATAGAGAACCGATGTGATTATAACTCAGAGGTTGTCTCATGTCAACCAACGAGTTTTCAGCTTGACAACTTTTCTGCATAAGCCCTGCATGAGCTCCCACTCTGTTCCACTGTCCTCAGTTCCTAATAAAGTTAAATCCTTCCTTTCTATGTATTTTGTCAATCTTACAAGGAGATTCTGACTCTCTGGCTGGTCCTGAAAGCATCCACAGAAGCTACTGCAATCAAATAGACATAGAGTCACCCTGTTTTCAAACACATTGGTCCTTCTGGCTCCTGGCAAAGGGAGGTACGAGGGCGGGAAGGAAGGTGTGTGTGCTCGGCAAAGCACACTGGCACTGGCTCCGGGTGTGTGTCAGGGAGCCTTCCCCTGTCACGCCATCAGGAGGTGGGCACAGATCTGGGCCACTGGGACCGTGTACAAAGAGACAGAGGCATCCCAGCGCGGGGCCTTGCAATGCCCTGGGTGCTGCAGCACCCAGTGCCCCGCGTTAGGGGCACAGATCCTGCTCTGGTGGCTTGGGGAGTCCTCCCAGTTTCATTTTGAAATGGGAGCTCAAAGCAACTCCTGAGCAGCCTGCCCTCACGCCAGGAGGGCTCTCTCCATGTGGAGGTCCCCGGCTGTGATCCTGGGAGGGCTGTGTCCTGGCCATATCGCTGCCCCCCGCCTCCAGCTCAGGGGATGTCAGCACTCAGTGCTACCTGCAAACCAGAGAGACATCTCTGCACGGCTGCCTCCTTATCTCTCAAAACGGCAGCATCCCTCCAGGCCCTTTGAAGAACCTCTCGTATCACCTATCTGCAGTGTCAGGCACTTCTGTGCCTGGGAAAAAAAAATGTGTTCCTGGGAGTCTGGGAGCCCGAAGCGCCGCAGGCAGCCAGCACCGTGCCCCATCCAGCCTCTCTCCCTTCCCTGCTGCCTCCCCGGCAGGCGCTGCACCACCAGCAGCCTGGGTGTGGTGTGGGGCTGGATAGACAAGCATGGGGAGGAAGTTATTATCTCCGCGGCACAATGGGCACGGTGAGTCACGAGTTTAAGGCCAGCATTTTAACAGAAATTAGGCAGCTAGATCTGTATTTGGTACCTAAATCAAAACGATTTGCCCGAGGACCTGCAATGAGTCAGTGGCAGGGCGAGGAAGGGAGCCAGGCTCTGCTCAGAGCCAGCACCTGCCCATGCTGACTCGCAGGTTGCTGTATTCAGAGGAGCCCGAGAGAGCAAGACCTGGGAGCTAAACCCAGGTGCTTTCAAATAGCCTTGTCTCAAACGCATTTTTCCCTCTCTGTACAGCAGTTAGGCAAAGGGCCAAACTTTAATTACAACTGATTTCCAAAAGACACTAAAAAGCAACTCCCACGCAACAGAGGCAGGTGAGAAATCAAGGATGTGCAAATCCATAAACTCATTTAGTCTGTTCTCCTACTACCACCGGCTACGCACACTTCCTTCCTTATTGATTCCAGCTAGCTGGGGTTGACTGAAATAACTAGAGCCCAATAAGCCTTGATGATAACGACTCTGCCAGTAAGACACCCAGACTGATGTAAGGACACTGAGAAATGTGGTCCCACCCCTTCCTTTGGGAGATACTCCAGCTGCTAGAGGTGTTTAGTTAAAAATAGCCACCTTATTTCTCATTTGTATTATTTTAGGACGAGACTGCAGGCTTTGGTGCACTCATTAACAGACTTGCTCATCATTCAGGCCATCATCTCCAGACAGGTGAGCTCTGAAACACTTCTGTTGTCAGTGGTCCTGTGGGAAAGCCCATGGAGAAGGTACCAGGTCTACTGGCAGCCAGAGTACCTTCAGCAAACCACCCTCATTCACCTGCTTGCTGCAAGAAGAGGCCAACGCCAGACTTACCCTGACCGCCCTGCTGAGCCGGGCAGTGAAGGTGAAGACTCAGACTGTGTCTGGAGGTGCCCGTCCCTGAGAAATCAGCAGGAACCGTGTGGTTTCCCTCCCGTCCTGACAACCCCTCCTCCTGCTTTTTCAGCTCGGAGCCAGACTGCGGCACTAAACACTTCCAGAGCGGCCGAGAGCCCGAGCTGCAGGGCAGGGGAGCGCTTGGGATCAGGGGCTGGACTTCGGGCGAGCAGCGGTAGCCAGCGGGATGGCCGTGAGGAACGTGAGCATCACAGGATTTGGGCAAGGCTGGGTCCTGGGGCAGGAGAGCGGGGTCGGGCTCGAGGGGACACTTTCTTTTCCTTCGGTGATGACGGCTCTGTAAGCTGTGTCTCAGGGGCAGCGGGACAGGGGATGTGCCAGCTGCTCCTGATTGTCTGTTGGCATCTACACTGAAGTCCAACCTGTTTGGAGAAGCGGAGGGGACATGAGGGGGCTCCCGGCCTTGCTGGGGACAGGCTGGCTGTCCTGCCAGAGCTGCCTCCGGTAGCACAGCACTGCTTTCCAGAGGCTGCTGAGAGTGATGGCTTTTCTCAGTCCTCTTTTGTGTCCGAGCACCGTGGAAGCCAACCTTGGCCCCAGAGTACCGGGATTTGCGCTGCCCAGGCCCTGGCCCGGCCCGCCCTGGTGGACACTCGGCGTCTCTTCTGTAGTGATGGTGCTGGTGGTGGTGGTAGTGAACGTGGCTGAGCACCTGGGGCTTGGCCGGAGCAGCCCCCCCAGGCACCATCAGGTCCAGGGACCTGGGCCGTGTCTCCCTCGGCGGCCGCGACTGCTCCTGGCCATTGTCCGTGGCGGGTCCCTCCGAGCTGCAGTACACGAAGGGGTCGTAGTCGCTGCTGAGGGAGCTGCGGAAAGTGGAGCAGCTGCCGTGGATGCCCTGCAGACTGACGTCCGTGCAGTTCAACATGGAGTCACTGGAGGAGCCGTGGCAGGGCCCCGAGCTGGAGTCGCTGCCCGGCCCATCTGCCAGGTACCCGCTGTGCTCCGTGAGATAGCTCTCCCCGGAGCCGCTGCTGTTGTGCTGGTGCCCGTGGCCGCCCCCCCGGCGCAGGGCGGGGGCACGGTGCTGCTTCTGCGCCAGGGCTGCCTTCAGCCCCAGGCAGGGGGGCTGGGGCTGGAGAGAACAAGTCCTGTGGGGTGGCAGCGTCTGCCCGCACGCCGAGGGGCTGGGATGCTGCTGGCCCAGCAAGCCCGGGGCCAGGGGGGATGGGTGGCCGCAGGCGAGCAGGGAGGTGGCTGGCCTGTAAGGCATGTAGTGGATGGTGCCAAAATCCAGCTGGGAGAGCTCTGGAGAGCGGAAGAAGGGGTTGCCATGGGCTGGCTCTGGGGGAAAACTCCTGAAGTTCCTCTGAGGATACGCGTGTGGGAGGTGGTAAAGGGCATGTCCTGGGTGCTGGCGGAAAAGGTGGAGACGCCGTCCGGGCTCCATGTCCCGAGGGGCCAGCCTGGAGGCAGCGGTCGTAGCCTGGTCCACTGATTCTCTGGCTGTGGAGAGAGAAGGGAGCATCCAGCACACATCCCACAGCCCAGCTGCAGTAGCCCCAGCACTGGCCAGCCTCCACTGCGCTCCCACTATGGTCCCACATCCCACCTGTGCCCTGCAACTCCTCACTGCCACCACCAAACCGTCTTGGCGGTCCTGCACGCTCAGCACCCTCCCTGCTGCCCTCGCCCTCAGATCCCACCTTCCTCCCTGCGCAGGTCCCAGGGCTGGAAAACGCTCCTCGGTGCAGGTCCCAGCCCAAGCCCAGCCCCTTGCTGTACACTCCAGGGGCTCATACACACAGGGACCCCCCTCCATGCACACACCGCCCTGCACACACGCTCCTGCTGACTGTACACGGACCTCCCAGGCACAACTCCTGCACCCAACCCCATGCCTGGCTGGGAAATGCTGTGTCTGAGCCCTACCAAGAATATTGAACATGCAAAGTGGACACGTGTGGTGTTGCTGCAGCCAGGGGTCAACACACTCCCGGTGAAACTCATGGGAGCATGAGATGATCCGCAGTTCCTAGAGAGAGGTGGAGAGAAGAGGAGGAGTGTGAGCAGGGAGAACCACATCTCAAGACCTGGATGGGTCCTTCTTGATGGAAGCGAGCCTTGTAGGATGGAAAGATGTCTAACGCAAGCGATCTGCAGCCCAGTTTTACCCGGAGGAGACTGTGCAGCCGCCTGGCAGCTCTGGTTCTGCTTACTGCGTCCGGCTCTGGGGTGTGAACGTCCAGAGAGGTGCTAGCCCTCGGGAACAGGGGGGTTCAGGCTGAGTGCTTTGGAGAAGCAGACCCCACTTTTGCCTCGTTGTTTCAACATGGACTTATTAAAGATGTTTTACCCTACAGCAACAGCTGGAGACCCTTCTTCAGGGAAGTGACTTCAGCAGGGGCAGGCCTTTTTTGGCCAAGTGGCAGGCAGACCTGCATCGATGCCAGTCATCTCCCAGCCCCCAGGAGTTGCTGAAGGAAACATCCCGAGGGCCTCCCGCCCCGTCAGACTGCTCAGCTCCCACCGGACTGCGGCTGGGAAGCGCAGAGCCGTGGGTAACCAGCAGCCGTGCCTGCAGCCTACCTGGCCCTCGCTGAACTCCTCCAGGCAAATCGCACAGACCGGGGCTGAGCTGCAGCTGCTGGCCGAGTCCCACCGCGACGCCTGCCGGCACCTTGCCTGGTACTTGCGTGTGGCCAGCTGCCGGATGGCCTGCATGGTCTGCTGCTGCAAGGGGTCCTGCCGGGGAGAGAGGAGGCTTTGAGGAGAGGCTCAGCCTTACCTTGCCATACTTCTCATTGCCCTTCTTTTTTCAAAATGGGATTATCAGGAATTTGGGGGTGACTTCCTCATTTCCTGAGGTGACTTTTTGTCTAACCTGACTTAGCTTTGTCACCAGCAGGAGACGTCTTGCACTGGACATTCAAAATCGCTCAGCAAGTGCTGAATTTTTGAGCCCCAAAAGCTTATCTTTCTATAGAACAAACGTCTTTCTATAGGACAAATACTCAAATCTGGAAATCCATCTGATTCTGGAAAGATGATTATTTAATTTGTTAGTTTCTACTGAAAATACTAAATGTTCTACTCTTTACCAATACAGACAATACAATACTGTTAAAATCAAGGGCTTGTGGGCCAGCTCTGCAGCTTTGGGTGCCGGGACAAGCTCTGAAAGGTGCTGGGACTGCAGGCTGCCGTGCTGGCGGGGCAGCAGGAGGAGAGCAAGGCCACCGCAGCAGGGATGCTGCCAGCCCACCTCAGGATCACTTTGCTCATCCCTCAGCCGCTCCTGCCTCATGTGGCCACATCTTCAGCTCGCACAGAGGCACATTTCCCCTCCCAAACTGTGTCCGTTCCTGCCCTTCGTGCCTTTCTGTTTGCTCGGACACATCTGCTCCAGGAGATTTGTACCTGAGTCCTGTTCAGCTGGCACTTTGTGCGAACAACAAAAATCAAAATGATGACGACCACAGTGCTGACCACCGTGAGAAGAATCCACACGTCGTAGTCTGGCTGTTGGATAAAACAGGAAAGAAATTACTCTTTTGTGGCAGGGGTGGGAATTAGAGGATAGGCAGGGGTGGGAATTAGAGGATAGGCAGGGGAATCCCCATCTCTTCCTGACCATCAGCCTTTGAATACATGATCCTTAGCCAAGCTCTACCTCCTTGCTCTTCATAGGTAAAAGAAAAACAGTTCAGTCTTTTCTGCACGTTCCAGCAGGAATGGAAATCCTCTGCCTTGCAGCATCTCAGCTCCCTAGAGGCCATAGTCTAGGGTAGCACAAGATGAGAAAATCAAGGCTTCGTCTCACCTGAAGAGATGGGGAAACTCCTCACCTCACTCATCACGTTTCAGCAAAAGAAACTACATAAGCTGAAAGCGCTTTTGAACTTTTATTTGCAGCACATCATCTGAACGCTGCAGACAGGCAACTCCTGCAAAGGGCTGTGATCTCCGTCCCTGGGGAGAAAAGCTCAGCATCTCTGGGCAAGTCCTGTTCCATGGCACAGCAGCTTGGGAAGGAGGATACAGAAGGCAGTGGGAATGGTGTGTCTCTCACCCAAGCTGGTGGCTCCTTGACCTCTATCTTCACGTGGGCCTCTCTGTTCTTGTTCACGACGCCCATGAGAAGCTCCGCATCATGGCCCCTGATCAGAACCACAGGCTGACTCAGACCTCGGGGCTTTCTCAGCTGTAAAGAAACAGAGTGAGAGATGGTCCAGAACAGTCTGAAACAAGGACTATCCCGGTCCCCCAGGCATGTCTGGTTCCTCTTGATGCTTCTTGCACACATTTTAGAGACTGCCTGCTCCCCCAAACTTGCACTGTCCCTGTATGATGAAACCAGTTGGAAGCTCCTCCTCTTTTACCAACTCTTCAGCGTGTCTTTCTTCATTTCCTCCGATGGTGCCTCCTCACGCACAACTGGACACTGCTCAGTGTCTCTTGTGCTCCCCTTTCAAGCCCCTGTGCAAAAGTTCTTGGTCTCTCCTCTTCCACGTGGTAACTGCCAACAACGCTGCCCAGTGCTGCCTTCACTACAGAAATGCTTCCTCTCCTCTTCCTGTGAGACTCACCAGTGTTCCCCCTCCTCCCTCTGTGACTGGCAGAACACTGGTTTTTTCTGATCATACCGTTGGTTTTCCACCATGGTCCGGGCAGCCGGCCACGGGCTGGCTCAGCCAGTGTCGCAGTCTGCCCTCTCCTCCAGACTGGCCTGAATCAGGGTAGCCATCTGCCCCACCAACCACCTCCCACACCCTTACTGAGCAACCTCAGCATCACCTCGTGGGCCTGCACTCACTGCTGCATTTCTCTGGCACCAGAAATTAAGTTGTAAGTGCATGAAAGAACCACGAGGGATGGATCCAGTGAGCAGGAGTCAGCCCAGAATTTGATAAGCTCAGGTACCAGCTCCCCTATTTGTCCTCCTATCTAATGCTGGATGCTTTTCATTATCCCTTGATTATTTTGACAGGGAATCTATTCCTTTCCAGAGATGACAGCAGTGTTGGTAGAAGGGACCTCTGGAGGTCTCTAAACCCACGTTAAACTTGCAGCAGGAGTATCACCAACAGCATAGCAGGGTGGCCGTGACTTTGGCTTGAAGACTCAAGAAATCATCTTTCCCCTAAGGTATCCCAGGGCTGTCTGCACTAGATGGGATCGGGTGATCTGTGACTTCCCAAGAGGAAGCATCTAGCTCCTGGCAGAAAAGCTCAACTGACCAGGCCGTGTCCTTTAAGAGCAGGAAGGTGCTGTGCGCAGGCTGCTGCCCTGCTGCTGCTGTGTGGAGATCTGGACGTGCCACGGAGCGAGCAGAAGAGCAGAGCACTGTCTGTGTGCATCGTGAGCTGGGTGAGAGCTCACGTTCACACCCAGCCTGCAGCATCCTCCCAGGACCTCCCACCGTGTGGCGGCGGCTGGTGGGTCCTGACCCAGGCACATTTTGGGATGGGAGAGGGGCACTGTGGTTTAGCTGATATCGACGGGGTTTGTACCTGATCAGCAGCACTTTCATCATCGGTAATGTCAAAAAGGATTGCACGGGCTCCACGCTCCCCCGCCAGCTTCGCCTGTCCAAAAGAACACAAGCTTCAGTGGACATTTTGTATGGTACATCGGCATTAACATCTGCCATTTGGATATGTATCTGCCTCCCTGGCTCTTCACAGGAGAAAGAAGCACCTGCTGCTCAGATTGAGAAAACAGTTTACACCTTGGTTCCTGTACTCGTGTTGAGCTGCAGTGCCTGCTCTTGCTGGAGCTCCACGGTCCATGGGCGGTTTCTCCCTGTAGTTGTGGGGGCAAATTAGTTGGTGGGCTTGCAGTCACAGCAAGCCATAAACCTAAACACCAAATTCCCCAGCTGCCTGCGCCATGTGCCCCTTTGCTTCAGAGCTGGATTTGCTGGGGAGGGATCTGCAGCCCCCTCAGCCCTACCGACCGCTGCGCAGCCCTCCCGTCCCAGGGCAGCAGAAACCTCTGCACAAACCTCACTGCGGCTGCACCAGCCGTGGGCTGTCTGTGGGCCTGGCTCCCACACACATTGCTCTCCCTGGTCCCCGTCCCCCACACGCATCGGGGAGAAGCCGAGGCCATGCCCGGGCTGCAGGTCTGCTCTAGGATTAGGAGTGGGACGGCTGTTTGCAGCCCGCCGGTTGCTGCGGTCCAAGGAGGACAGCTTTGAGACCCACCCAAATGAGTGTGCATGCCAGCCTGGTGAGGTCAAAGCACACTGCCTGCAGGACCTTGCGGGGCGACCCACGTCCTCCCACCGAGCCCTTCGAGCCCTCCGGGCAGGCAGAGGCAGCCTCTTGTGAAACGGAGACGGGAACGTGAACAAAGTGCAGGGCTGGGCCGCTGTTACTCATGCGGAGCCCTTTGATCTGCGCGTCCCCGAGCGCCTGTGCAAACAGGGAGCTGCCGGAGCTGCCGCAGCAGTTTACCCACTGCATTGCCAAACCCCAGCTCAGAGGCCAGAGGTCAGTGCCGCCACTTCCCAGCTGCAATATCAAACGCAGGGCGCCGGCTGAGCCAAGGGAAGGGGCATTCCCGGTGCAGCCAGCAGCGGTGGAGCAGGTTCAGCTCCATCCCTCGCTTGCAGGTGCTGGTCACCTCCACGCACCTCGTCGGGGGAGAAGGTGGGTGCCTGGGTCTGGGACAGGGACGAGGATGGGAGTGGAGCTGCAGATGGAGACCATGGAGGCAGAACTGAAGTTGCTGATAGGATTAGACACTCTTGGGTTTGGTATACCAGATGGGGAAGCTGGAAAAGTGGGATCAGAGGCTTGGGGTAAGGACTGGGGTCCTGCCTGGGATCAAAGGAGTCCCAGCACTTGCCAGCACCAAAGAAGAAACAGGACTTTCAGGTAGTGACTTCCACGCGCTGGGGCCAGTCAAGCTTTGAGGAACAATGAACAGCTCTACGAAGATTTTATCGTGGTAAAGACACCAACGAGGGGGAAACAAACAACTGAGACCGGAGAGGAGACTCTTCCCAACACCCTTCTGACTCCTGTTGCAAAGGACACAACTCCCGTTCGAGCTATTCACAACCTGCTCGCTGCAATCATTTTCTGAGTGCTCGCTGTCTTTGCATCGAATCTCCCCAGCCACGTGGCACAGCAGACATCCCTCTTTGAGGACTGAAACACTTCTGGTGCAAATATGTATTTACAGGATGGTTTAGGAGGTTTCAGAAGTCTGTCAACCAGACTTGCAATCAATGATTCACTCATAAAAAAAAAAAATACACCAAAAAAAATCACAAATGATGCATCAGAAAGAAAAATAAATGACTTTGAATTATTTCAGAGGTATTTTCCAGGCCTTCCTCTCCCCTTGCACACCAAACACCTTCCCTACTGATTTTAGCTTCGGATGCTGAAGCAGTACTAGAATTTAAGAGAGGAGAGGCGGAAAAGCGCGTCGGGCAGCTGGTGGAGTTACCCTCATGCTGGGCTGGATGGGGTTGTCTGTGTGCGCTGCTTGGCTGGGTGACAGCTTAAGCAGAGGTTATGATAACACTTTGCACAGGGCTATTTTTATCATCATTGATATAGCGCTGCAATTCAACATGCAAAGCTCCACCGCAAGAAACACACGCCAGGAAAACAAGGCTCCTGCTCCAGCAAGCACCAGCCACATCCCTGCCCTTGAGAAGAAGCGTTGTCCAGGGATTTTGAGGAAGAGAGCTGTATGATGTTTGGAGGGAAGGAGCTTGGCAGAGGCGTCAGGAGGATGGAGAAGCAGCCAGAGAGCAATGGCAGGGGGGTGGAGGAGCCGAGGTAGAAGGCAGGGCCTGGGGATGTGGCCAGCTCACACAGCTTCTGCCTGTGTTTCGTGGCTAAAGTAGTCCTATCTGGCAGGAGAAGAGCTGTGAGGCACCCTGGGTGAGATCCTGGAACAGGAGTACCTGCAGGCAGGATGGCAACCGATGTCAGGTTCAGCTGCATCTCAAAATCCAGTGTTGGATGCGGCTCTGGTAACAAAGCAATGATGACTACAGGCCAGTGAACTCTTATCAAGCTGTGAGCGTGGCAGTGAACTAGGGGCTGATTTGCTTTGGGGGAGTTAGTGGTCCTGGTCAAGGCTAGTGAGGATGACCACAGTGCAGCAATGCAGCACGTCTTGTCCTCCTTGGGCAGACCTTCCTCAGCCAATCCCTGGACTCAGTAACACACTGGTACTTCCAGTGCTGTGATCAGAGACTCAAAGATTAAGGACAAAACTAGCAAAAACTAGTTTTTAAACCTTTTAGGTTCTTAGGTAGAAGATGAGTCTTTGAAGCTGCTCCTTCCTCCTGTTCAAGATCCTCCACAGTAGCTGCACTGACCAAACCAGCCATTACTGCCCCCACCCCAGCGTCCTCCCCTGGGACATGTGGCAGCCTGGGACCACTATAACTGATGGTCACGTCTGGCTGGACACGGGAGAGCTGGAGTACCCAGCTGTGCTCCCTCGGGCAGCCGCCGAGCCCTTGCTCTCATGCCTGCCACGAGCTGCACTGGAAGCCCTTGGCTTCGCTCTTCATCCCACCATCCTCGTGCATCACTAACACCCACAGGTGGGGCCAGGACACTTTCCAGATGTGGGGTAGCTGATAGCAAGTCAGTGACTCCCGCACACTGGCTTGTGCTGACAGCTGGCATCAGCTCCAGGGCAGCAGTAAACCCAACGCAGGCTTCCACCCTGGTCCAGAAAGGGATGGGCATTGCTGCCTGGCTGCCCGTGCAGCGGGGGGAAGCAGCCCCAAGGTGCCAAATCCATCACAGCATCACATCCCTTTCCTTGCTTTTGTTGTGAAAAAAACCTGCTGCGCAGGAACAACTGCTTGGTCCAAGTTTTGCCTGCCCTCTTCAGCTGAACTGCAGGGGGGACAGAAAAGGACCCTGTCCCCATCGCCAGTATGTCGCTACCAGCAGAAAGTAGACAACAGGGGCAGCATCGCCTGAATGTGATCCGGGTAAAGCCAAGAAGAGCTAAACAAGGGTTTTTTTCATGTTAGTATGGTGCTTGTGGAAAATAACACAACATTTAGTACAGAGACAATAAAAGGACGCAGAGAACCACTGGAGAAAAAGCTAATGTTAGCCTTATCCCTGCAACATTATCAGAGACACAAAGATTTTAAGGCTTAAAATGACCCTCGTTCCTACCTGACTTCCTTATTACCAGAGAACTGTATCAGTGATCTCAGCTTTTGCCATGGTAACAGCTGTTTCACCAAGGTACCTCTTTCACAGGAGGCCTCTGAGATGTCCCATCCCTTCGTGGGGCGGATGGTGGCCTGTGCTGTTAAAGAGTCACGTCCCACCGCCAGTTCCTCTGGTCTGTCCTTGGCTGAATTGCTCAGCACCGATTCTTCATGTGCCTCACCCCGTGAAGTATTACAGTATTAAAGATAGAACCACAGAAGATGTTCTCTGTGTCCACGTTTTCCCACAGGGCAGAAGACACAGAGAAGCACAAATCCTCCCAACAGCCCAGCAAGCAAGGGAGGCTGCAAAACAGGAGGGGCACGAGGCTGCTGGGCAGTAATGCGTATGGGATGCTGGGGAAAGGTCTGACCTGTCCCAGAGCAGCCAGGTTAGGGAAAACTCCACACCTTTTACAAAGCCAGGCAGTTGAAAAACAGGGGGAGATGGGCAGTGGGGTTGGCTGGCACAGCGTCTCTCCCCAAGGACCCTTCTGCCAAGGACCCTGCTCTATCCGTGTCCTTTTCTCCACCTTCCAACAGCTCTTTCCTACCTGCTGCCTCCTCCTGCTCTCACTCTTTCCTGCACCATGGGTTTTGCTTCCCAGGTTGGTGCCGCTGGGGGCGTTTTTGCACCTACCTTGTTAGCCAGCGACAGGCAGGGGTTGGGATCCCGATCCGGCTGTTCAAGCTTGACGATGGTGATGAACCCCGACTCGGTGTGTTCATCCTCGCTGGTGTTGCACAGGGACAGCGGGTGGGACTGCAGGACAAAAGCAAAGGGAAACTCAGACCTTGGGGTTCAGCACTGCAAAGGGGGGCTCAAGCCCACCACAAACTCTATGACCTGCCCAGAGGGTGTAGGACACCCCTGCGGTGGGCATCACCACCGCTGCTACATCCCATGGCCCCATCCAAGTGGCAGTGAGGCTTTGAATGCCGCAAGAAGTAAATCATTGGGAAAGTTTCGGTCCACCCGGAAAATGTCCCAGAGAAAGGTGGAGTTTCTGCCTTTCTGGTGACTGCACACAGGGTTGACTTTGTCCGAGTCACAGATATGCAACGCCAGCACAGCCTGCGAGACCACAGCCCTTGACTGCTGGGACAGAGCATCCCACCAGCACAGTCCTGGTGCTGCAAGAACTCCCTGCAGCGCTCTGGGCGAGGCGAAGGGACCACGACAAAAGCAAACATCTGGTGCCCTCAAAGATTCAGCACTTCTTATTTCTCAGCCACCCAACTCAACAACTTTATGATAAATTTGCAGAGGAGACGCCAAAGGAAGGAGTGAAAAAAATGAAAGTAGGTAGAGAAGTACCAGGAATGAGAAGGCAGAGGAAAAGATCCCAGTAACCACATCCCCAGTGAGTCACAGAATCACAGAATGGTTTGGGTTGGAAGGGACCTTAAAGCCCACCCAGTGCCACCCCCTGCCCTGGGCAGGGACACCTCCCACCAGCCCAGGTTGCTCCAAGCCCCGTCCAACCTGGCCTTGAACCCCTCCAGAGATGGGGCAGCCACAGCTTCTCTGGGCAACCTGGGCCAGGGGCTCACCCCCCTCACAGCCAAGAATTTCTGCCTGAGATCTCATCTAAACCTCCCCTCTTTCAGTTTGAAACCCTTCCCCCTCGTCCCATGGCTCCCCTCCCTGATCCAGAGTCCCTCCCCAGCTTTCCTGGAGCCCCTTTAGGGACTGGCAGGGGCTGGAAGGTCTCCCCGGAGCCTTCTCTTCTCCAGGCTGAACCCCCCCAGCTCTCTCAGCCTGTCCCCACAGCAGAGGGGCTCCAGCCCTCCCAGCATCTCCGGGGCCTCCTCCGGCCCCGCTCCAACAGCTCCGTGTCCTTCTGCTCTTGGTGCCCCAGAGCTGGAGGCAGCACTGCAGGGGGGTCTCACAGAGCGGAGCAGAGGGGCAGAATCCCCCCCGGCCCTGCTGCCCACGCTGCTGGGGATGCAGCCCAGGCTGCGGGGGGCTTTTTGGGCTGCAAGCACCCATTGCGGGCTCATGTCATGATGACATCCACTGAGCACTGCTCTGGTCCCTGCCTGGAAAGTCTGTCATTGCTTCTGATTTTCCAGTCTAGCGGTGGAGGGATGATGGTCTTGTGCCGGATGGTGGGAGGTTGAAGGAAAGCACAATTTACTTCTTGGCTCCTTCTTGGGAGTCCCATCACCTCACATGAGCCCTCTCAGCTCTTCCCAATAAAGCTGGCTGGCTCCCTCCTCTGTGACTGGAATGTGGTGTACAAAGCACGCAGGTTATGGGACAGAAAAGCCTGTAAATACTACGGTTGTTGGACAGCTTTTGTTACTGCATCAGTGTGTGTCAGCGTGGGAAACAAGCACGAAAGCTCAATGCTATAAACCAGAAGGATCAGGGCAGGCTTTGTATCTGGTGTCCATCCAGAAGCATGCCCAGAAGGTTTGCCTACCCTGCAGGTAATCCTGCAACAGCATCCCAGTGATATGCCAAAAAGGCAGATTTAAAAAGAGGGGGAGGAATGGTCAGAGCGGCCCAGGGACCCCCCCTCGCCCTCCATCCGCACTGGGCCGTGCCCACACTGCCCCAGGGGCTGCGGGGCAGCGTTGCTCCCATCCTCAGGCTGGTGCAGACCCCAGGACGGACCTGGGGCACCCCCTTGGCAGGGGGCTGGGAGGAGCTGGGGAATGGAGCGGGCCGGGAACCAGCCAAACGATGTGTCCTCCTCCAGCTGTGGGGCAATGGGAGAACAGGGCTCATTGCACCTAACTTCAGACATGCTGTTATCACGTTTTAACGTCCCAGCGGGTCGCAGGAACAGGTCTTTCAATGGAGTGCGACTCACCCGGGCTGGTTTTAGTCACATCCTTCAGGAGGAGCTGCACCGTGCCCATTTCTCGCTGCGGACAATAAAGGAGCGATTCGCTCAGATGCCGCCACCTGTAGGGAAACCTTCAAAAGCTGAAGGAGACAAGCAGCACCTCTACTCAGTCGGAGATGCAAAATAAGGCATCTGGGCCATATTTTGGGTCCTCCTGGGCATGGGGAGAGGAGAGCTCTGCCTGTCGGAGCCTCTGTGGCCGGAGAGGTCGGGATGGACGGGGCTCACATTGTCCAGGGCTGCGTGCTCGGAGCCGGTCCAGGTGCAGGTTGGAGCATCCTTCCCTGCATCTCCCCAACCAGCTCAGAGCCCACCGTCCCCGGGGCCAAGAGGCGCCGCTCTTCACCCCAACCAGCTCCGGCCGAGCCCCCGGGGCTGCAGCAGGACCCGCCGCCGCTTGGTGGGGCTCTCGGCCGGATCCCGCCCCTCCCGAGCCCCGCAGCACCCGGGGCACCGGGGCGTCCCGGGGGTCGTTTGCCGAGGTTGCCCCCTGGATCGCACGGTCGCAGCCGTTAGACAGGCGCAAGGCACGCTGCCGGCACGCGGGGCGGGGGGCGGGGGGCGGCCGCTGCTGCCGTAGCGCCCCGCACCGGTTCCGAACGCGCGCGCGTCCCCGCGCTGCCAAAGTCAGGAGGCGCTACGGAATCGCAGTGCTACGTGCTGTAGCGCTAAGTCTTGGGCTACAAAATAATAACAGGTCTTACAAAGCCATGAAAGTGAGTTAAAATGGTGAGGATTTAAAAAAAAAAAAACAACAAACAAACAAAAAAAAACCAACAAAAACCAAAAAAAGCCAAAAAAAACCCCCAAAACCCAACCAAAAAAAAAAAAACAAAAAACCCAAACCACAACGAACCCACAACCACAGACATTTGCAAATTGCCCAGATTTCGAGGTAGGTAACACTTACAGTCACAAGCACATAGAGAAATCAGACCCCAGGCTCTCACCTGACCTTCAGGAGCTCGGAGACCGAGGTGTAAGAGATGGATGAGCTAAGGCATAACCTGCTACACTTTAAAATATGGCGCAGATAGCTGGGCACTGATGAACTGCTGCGTGCCTTTGCCTGGCAGTCCCTCATCCATCTTTCTCTTGGGGTCTTCCTCTCAAATCCATAGTGATATTAGAAGAAAAATGTCAAAATGCTATATCATTTAGACTTCAGACTTAAAGATGCCAGAGAGAGCGCAATTGTACCAAGCCAAGCACCATAAACTCTAGAAATTCAGGTTTCTGGGGAAGCAATCTCATCTGTTATGACTCGGGAGGGCTGAGGGCTCACAAATAACCCTGGGTTTCACCCCAGCAACGGCAGGCGCTGCCCCCACCAAGACCAACACAGCACTGAGGTGCCCGTGGTCCCGCTTGGCTTTACCAAGCGATGGCATTATTTTTATACTCTGTTTGCTTGACTGGGAGTTCTCCGACTTTTTGGTTAATATATCATTTTAATAACCGCAGAAAAACACAAAACAGGAAATGCAAAGAGTGTGTCTCGTGATACATCTAATAATTCAGAGATAACCCTCCTGCCGGTGTTATCGAGCCTTCCCTGGATTGCTCCCGAAGGAGCCCAGGGCACTGGTGCTAGGGAAGCAATCGCACCTCCCGGCGCTGCTTGGAGCTGTGTCCGACCTGGGGTGGGAATGGCTTGGGGTGCTGTGGTGTCCCTGGGTGGTGACTCTACAGGGCCAGGGACAATCCTGCGTGCTGAGCACGGAGCAGCCTCTCTGGGACGAGGATTGCTGGGCCTGATCACAGCATTAATGATAAAGACTGGGAATAATGTGCTCTGGAGCACCTCTGAACACAGGCTGAGAGAGCTGGGGGGCTTCAGCCTGGAGAAGAGAAGGCTCTGGGGAGACCTTAGAGCTCCTGCCAGTCCCTAAAGGGGCTCCAGGAAAACTGGGGAGGGACCTTTTACAAGGGTATGTAGTGACAGGATTAAGGGGAAGGGTTTTACACTGAAAGAGGGGAGACTGAGATGAGATCTGAGGCAGAAATTCTTTGCTGTGAGGGCGGTGAGCCCCTGGCCCAGGTTGCCCAGAGAAGCTGTGGCTGCCCCATCCCTGGAGGGGTTCAAGGCCAGGTTGGACGGGGCTTGGAGCAACCTGGGCTGGCGGGAGGTGTCCCTGCCCAGGGCAGGGGGTGGCACCAGACGGTCTTCAAGGTCCCTTCCAACCCAAACCATTCTATGATTCTATGAATAAGAGCAATGAACTAAGCTTCTGCAGCTCCAAATGAGCGTGGGGGGTATATATGATGTGCTGGCAGCTGTTTTGGAGGGGGAGACAGTTGGCAAATCTGGAGAAGACCTGCTGCTGAGTGCACCAAACCCTTCCATTTGGTTTTCTATTAAGACTGGGCACTGTGGCCTTTTCCTTTTTCCATCAGGACACCCACCCTCCCTGTCTGAGCAAGGGTCCTCCGCCTCAGGCATTCCTGCCAGGGCACAACGGCACCCACAAAGGGCACGGCCGGCAGCCGAGGCAGCGCCGGGAGAGCCACAGCCATGCAGGATCCCGGCCAGCCGAGACCCTTCCTCGCGTGGGCAGCTGCCCGTGGAGCTGAGGCAGACTAGTGGCCCCCTTACGGTTCTGTGACGAGTCCCTCATCAGACACTAATCACCTCTGGAGGCCGAGAGTCCGGGTGCCTTCCCCAGCACTCTGTACGAGACGACCGGGGGGCAGATCATGAGGATTCTTCTTTGTGCAAGGGACACACGTGTCATCCGCCCAAGCGACATGCTCCACTCCCCTCTGCTCCAGACCACTTCTCCCCTCTCTTCCTACCGTCTTCTCCTCCCGTTTGGTGCTATACTGGCAACTCCTCAAGCAGCAGCAAGGGAGCAAAACCTGGCTCCTACTGTCTACATCCTACAACCGCATTTCTTGGCACTGCCCCTGCCCCTTGCATGGGTGAGCGATCATGGCTGCGCATCGTGCTCACAGGACAAGAGCAGACTCAAAAAATAATCCAAGAATGATGCGGAAAATCAAATATTATGAGATTCCTCAATGCAGAGGTGGCCCAGGCTGCAGAGTCAGGATCCCCCAGTCCCTCTGAAACCAGACCCATTTGTACGTGGCTGCAGATGGGCTCGGAGACAGCGGGAGCGAAGGGTTTCTGCTGGCAGAGCATCCCACCATCTGCTGGGCTGGGCACCTCTGTAAGCACTGACTGCCACCACCAAGAAGCCATTTCTTCTTACAGAAAGCCTCTCTGATCTCGTAGACAAAGGACAGGCAAAACCCCGTCACTGCAGAGAGGAGGTGTGTTCATATCCAGAATTAAAGAGGTCTCCTGCATGTTGCCTAAATTGCACCAGGGTCCGGAACCAGCACTCGCCACTCCCCGGTTCAGCAAAAGGACCTCGATGGGCGTTAGGCTGGATCCCGCCGCGCTGCTCCAGCTGGGCATCCCTGTTCGGAGTCACATCGATGCTCCGCCGGAGCCTCCCAGCATGATCCCTGCTGGGCTCCGTGCCGCTGGGATGCCGGGGGGGTGTGGGGGGTTAGCTGCTTCCCGGGCAGGATTTGGACCCGGTCTTGGGCGACCCAACCCTGCCAGCTCTGCCCATGCCCTGGCCCTGGCACTGTCAGCCAGGCCTGTGAACCCCCCCCCGCCTTTGTCACTCTGTCCCTCCCTGTCACCACATCCCTCCTATCATCCCTTCACTTCCAGAGCTACTCCACATCCCTGTGTGCTTGCTACCACTCTTTTTTCCCCCGTTTCCTTGCCCTATTGCATCTCCTTTTTTTACCTTTTCCATCCACGCCATCTCTCCTAAAATACTGAATTTCTCTTTTCTAACTTACCCTTGCCTTCTTTCCCACTTTATTCCCACTAGACCCACTATCTTCACCCCAACCTGTCCCTCCCACCGTGCCAGCACCACTCACGGGTTGTACGGAGCAGCCAGGAGCTCCCCCGCAGAAACGCAGGGGATGGGGAAAGGTCCTGGGGAAGGCCAGGCAGCGGGAGGTGCTCCGTTCTCACTTGGGGGCTTCATTTATAAAACAGTAGGAAAAAAAAAAGACAGATGACCCCGAGAGGTCACCTAGCCCACTTTGCTGCCCGAAGGCAGGATCAGCCAGACCTAAAACATTCCTCAGAGACACTCGCTCAACCTGTTTTTGAGACCTCCAAAAAGGGAGACTCCTCACCCGCTCCAGGGCTGCCTTCTCCCCCGCACCACAGAGTATTTTCTAACGCCTCATCTGAATCGGTTTTGCTGCAGTCTGAGCCTAATAACTCTCACTGAATCAGCTGTGCCCATGGAAAAGAGATAATTCCCCCCCCCTTTTTTTTCCCCCCCCAAGAACCATTTAAATGTTTCTGTTCCCCTTTCTGTTCACAAAGGAGTCTCCAGGGACCGGGGCTGAAAAAGGACTGGGAGAAGCAGAGACCCTGACACACCTCTGTTTTCTCTGTACGGGAAGCCAGAGCACTTCACACCCTTCCCTCATGGGGGATGAGTCGAAAGGATTGATTTGATGTGAAGTGGCAGTAAAAATTTTATAACCATCCAGTAAGGTTGGCGTGGAAAAGAGAGGAAGAGAACAGGACAAGAGAGCGTTCAGCAAAGGGCCCTAGAGAAATCACAGACTGAACCGGTGAACCGTTAACACCGACATAGAACTCATCGCTAAATCGACCGCAATACCAGAAAAACTGCAGGTAGCAAATACCAAGGTGAATTCGAAGAAGTTGAGAGTGATGCAGGGAATGGCAGACCGAGAATCCCGACTTCCCTGCCAAAAAAGAAATTTGGTTAAAACCCATCAACATGAAGAGAAGGGAAGAGCTAACAGCGCTTTGGAAAAGGAGAGCGATGCTTTCACAGAGCCACGGGGTTCCTCAAAGCGGTCCTAAGCGTGGGAATAAAGGTAGCTGAGTTACTGCCGTACACTGCTATCTCCTCTCCGCTCTCCTACAGGGTCAAGGCTATGGAAGATGACAGAACATCACGCAGCACCACCCAGGGCCTTCTCCAGAACCGAGAGGAGAAAAAAAGCAGGTCAGCCTTTACCACAGCATGAACTTACCAGGACAGTCCCAGAAATAAACCGTGTTGCCTGAATATTCAAAAAAAGGACTTGGAAAATGAGAGGAATAGAGAAGTGGCCAAGTTTTTCAGTAATACATGAATATTCAGGTTGGTAAACATTAAAACTGGGTGCAAAGGGATCTCATGATACTGTGTGATGGCCTGATAAAAGATGCCAAAAAAATGCCAAAAATAAGAAAAACCGTATTACACTATTTTACACAAGGACGAGCTCTAGGTTAGCTCTCAGTGAACAGGAAAGGTCTTGGAGTCATTGCAGGGAGTTTTATGCAAGCGGTTGTTGAATCACCCAAAGCAGTCAAAAGGCAAAGAGACTGTTAGGTACTACTGTAAAAAATAAATTAGAAAAAGCAAATCTACTAGATAAAGCTGCAGTGTGTCAACATCTTGAATATTACAAGAAGTCCTGCTCGCCCCATCTTGACCAGAGGGCACTATTTCTGTACAAGAAGAGATTAAGTGAACACGAATTCTTCAGCTTGGTACAGATGGGATATGTTAGAGCGATGTAAAATCATTAAAAATATGGAGAATTCATGGGACCAAAGACCACGAAGGGCTGTTAAATGCAAAGATGTGCAGACCACCGTCTCTGAGCTCGGCCCGCCGGCAGCCGGGGAGCTGCGGAGAAGCAGCGCTTGGTATTTGCCCGTTCCCTGGCCATTTTGGGGCTGCAGCCATGGGGGGGCTCTGGTGCACCCGCGTGGGCACCGCCAGGCAGGACCACGGGCTGCCCCTCGCCTCCCCGCCGCGAGGCTTTTGCCATAAATATTTGGGTTAGTAACCAAATATGAGAATAAAGCTGAGATTCGCGGTCAGTGCCAGAGAGCCGGGAGAGCTTTTTCCACCCCGCAGAGCCAGGCACCGCCGCACCTTCGGGGGACAACTGTGAGACTTCTGTCGCCCAGCGCCGGTTCTCCTGCCCTCCCTCCCGCAGGCGTGCCAGCACCTGGAATCCCACGCAAGACTCTGAGGGAATACTCAAGCGTTCAGGGCCAGGAGAAGCGTGGAATGATTCTGTTCAGGACAGCAAGCCCTCCCACTGCCGCAGCTCATGCCAGGACCATTTCACATGTGCCGCTGGTGCCGCAGTCTGCAATGGGTGGAAATGCCCTGTTGGAGAAGCTCCTTCACAGGTGAGCTACTCGACAAACCAGAAAGGAGCCTGGCAGCAGCGAGGAGATAAGCAAGGAGCCTAAGGCACGGCGAACGGCGGCCTTTTGAGGGTACGCAGCATCTCCGGCATCGCTGTGCCACGTCCGCTTCTCGTCTGGAGACGCACACTCCCCATGACCAGCTTGCTTCACCCAGTTGTGCCATGTCACTGCCACAGAGCATGAGCTCGTGTGGGCAGAATACGGACATCCCTGTATTTGCAGGTATCAGTCAGTGGCTCAATACAGCCTCCTCCCTGCTGGGAGTCTGTCAGTGAGGCTCTGAGCTAAATAAGTTATAGTCCTTCATAGGTTTATATTCCTTCATAGGTTTCAAAGAACGAGGGGTAATGGCTTCAAACTGAAAGAGGGGAGGTTTAGATGAGATGTGAGGCAGAAATTGTTTGCTGTGAGGGGGGTGAGCCCCTGGCCCAGGTTGCCCAGAGAAGCTGTGGCTGCCCCATCCCTGGAGGGGTTCAAGGCCAGGTTGGACGGGGCTTGGAGCAACCTGGGCTGGTGGGAGGTGTCCCTGCCCAGGGCAGGGGGTGGCACCAGATGGTCTTCAAGGTCCCTTCCAACTCAAACCATTCTATGATTCTGTGACTCAAAAGCACAAGTGGAAGTGCTCTACTACCCTCCTCCGTCTTTGCTCCTAACACTGACCTTGCTGTGAGAGCTTTTGGGCAAGATCCTCTGATGGGGTCTATGAGGGGAACCTGCGATAGGATTGCTGCAGGAAGGAGCGGGGCAGATGTACCAGCTCTGAAGGTTAGACGGGCACCCGCAGGGCGCGTCTCCCAGAAGTGTCAGGGCACGGACACTGTCACACCTGCTGGCACCAGGGAAACCGCCAAGGACCTCCGCATGGCCAGGGTGGAACAAGGCACCTGTGCTACCCCGGTCTCCTCAGTGACACGCCACGTCCCCGAAGCGCTGACGGCCCTTAGCAGGCTGTGTCTGCGATGCGGGGCAGAGCGGTGCTCCCCTGGCACAGGGCGAGCCCGAGGAACGCCCCTGCCAGTGCACTGCCCTGCTGGGACACCCCGGTCATCGGAGCCTCCTCTCCCTATCTCCCCCAGCGCTCACGCTGCCTGAACGTCTTTATTCCTGTATAAGAGAGGCTCTTCCCAGTTTATCTTAACCCTTCAGCTCTATCAGCTCAACCGAATCCCCTCTTACACCAAGATCACTCCACTGTGTAGCTGTCACTCTACTCAAGACACAGCAGCAGGAATGAGGGGACACCACCAAAGGTACAGGAGATGCTGGCAGGAGGCCAGCATGCAGCTACAGCGGAGCTGGAAAGTGCTGTGGGATGCTGTTGGAAGGACACAGGAGAATGAGGAGGGCCGAGGCAGGGAGGTGAAGTAGATGTTAACCGTGAAGAAGATGGAAATGGCTGGTTGGAAGAGAGTGGCAGAGTGTTTCAAAGGGCCTCAGGAAAAATTGCAGCTTCCATGACTCCTGGGCATGAAGCTTAGCCATGAGGATATGGGGCTTTTTAATTTACCTGCATAAAGTTTCAAGAGCTGTTATAACAGCAAACACACCTTACCCACATGTGAGTCACAGACAAACACGTTCCCTGATAACAAACACATTATTCTTAGAGAGACTCAGGTCCTACCTCAACGTGCGAATAGCTCAGACAACCGTCCGAGTCCCCTGACGGAGTGGCAAGAGGTGGGAGAGGAGACAAAGGATCTACAAGCTGCCAGTGCGACACCCCTATGCTTGTTCCCTTACGCGTGCTCGTGAGCTTCACTATCTTTGGCCCATCTCAAGGGTCAGCAGTGCCCAAGGGTTTGATACCACAAGTCAGTCCCTAATCAGTAACTCCTTCTCCTTCTCCTTTTCATTACAAAGCTGGTGAGCAACAAAGAGAAGTGCTGAACCCCAAGAGGGACGTGTATCTGATTATCACATGTGCAGGATTAGATGGTTTAGGTGAGTCACAAAGTCTGGATCTTTTCCATCTAATTGCACAAGCTCGGCCATGGTGCTGGAGAAAACTCTCGCTTCACACCTCACTGTCCTGCTGACAGCTCTGCTGAAGTTTTCTCTCCTGAGGACAGAAAGGTCCAACTCAGGGCAAGCAAGTGTCACTTCTAGCACAGCCACCATGATGATAGTGTGGGCCAACAAGGAAATCTTTGGCCAAGCTCCATCACGATGTCTGCTTTCATCTCTCTCTCTGGTCCACACATCCATTTTGGAATATCAAAGGCAAAGGGAGGTTCTCTGGTCAGCCCTGACTCACACCACTAAATGAAAGTAAAGACAAGCTGGCCCAAGTCACAGGAGAACAGCTCACGCTCCTGCTGCCTCCAAGCACACGGCGAGCAGTCTGGATTCAAACCCCAGTGGACGGCGTCCAACCCCTGTTGACCTGCTCACCTCATATACCCCCACGCTGGGGGACAACGCCACTGGCAATTTCCATACTTCAAGGCGCTTTTACACAATGACCTTCTGCACTGTGCTGACAGCGCTTTGGAGGCTAAAACTATGCCACAAAGCAAGTCTTGCCCCTCAGCAACAGCTCAAAGCACTGGCAGGACCCAAGCTGTGCCGACAGCACGGCAGCCCGGTGGCATCCTTCCTGCCACTCACAGTGGTACATGAAGCTGTACTGGCATTTGGGACCAACTGAGGCATGGCACAGACACATGAGGTCTTGACAACTGACACGTCAAGCACCTTTATAGGAGACAGCTCTGACCCTGAAAGCAACTCTGCGGCGATGGGCCAGATACAAAGACTCAGCCAAACCCAGATCACTTTACCACAGAGACTGGAGTATCGTTTCCTCAACCAGCAAGTTTCTACAGAGGGTTTCAAAGTTAAAGCCTTGAAAGTGGATGCCAGAAAGAGCATTCTTGCTCTTCTAAGAAAGGAGATAACAGATCTAGAAGAGCAAAGACTGACAAGGAAATTCTCCTTGGGGCAGATTATGCCATAATTTCTTCTGAAGCATCACACATCTCCATGAGGACTGAATTGCTCCTGGAAGGAGACCATAGGGCTCTCCTGAGGTTGATATGGACTGGGGAATCCTCTAGGACTCTTCCGAAGATGAAGCTCAGCAGCAGTGTTGCCTCTACCATTGCTTGGAGATTGCAGGGCCTTGACATGGACCTGAACCATCAGGTTGACCACCACTGAATGACCACTGTGGCCATTTCTGGAGAAACCAGCAATGGTCTGGGGTACCTGGTCATGAGTGAAACATGGGCATTTGTCACAATTGCACACGAATCTCTGCTCACCAGGTAAAGGCTGCAGGCAGGAGATGGGCATGGGGTGGAGGAGTCACCCCTGCAGAGCCTTCCCGGCTGGCGCTGCGCCCCGGGAGGGGGGAACATTGCCTGATCCCCTCCCCCTTGAATATCCCTGGGCTCCGCCGTCTCAGCCAGGTGCAGAACAAAAGGAAACTAATGATTTAGTTATTGCTTCAGCACCGAAGGTTTGAAGGTCAGCCATTCAGCGCAGCGCTCATTGTATGACCGAGCGCTGCCCGCCCTGCCTGCAGACCTGCAGCTACAGTCGGCTCAGCAGGGGCCGGTACTGTACGGCTGGCTTCTGAGCGGGGAGATGAAAGGCTTTCTTCTAATGTAATAACTGACGGCCTCTTCAGTGCCGTTTGAACTGTTTACAGACCGAGTTAACGATTACAGGCAATGTGTACTTTGGCTGCTGCCCAAAATTCTTACCCGCCCGTCAGATATTATCAAAGAGCCCTTCACTGCTGGCCTGGAGTCCTTCCAAAGCACAGCGCCGAAATGCCGGCGTAGAGGAGGGGCCTTCGGCGCTCGATCATGAAATCCAAAGCTAGAAAGTCACAGATCTGCTCTGGCGAGGTGTCCTGGGGACCGGCCCCCGAGTCACGTAGAGACGGGGGAACACCCGAGGGGTTCCTAAAGCCCCTCGTGCCCCGTGGCTCCATGCGGGGTGGGCTCTTCCCTGCAGGGCGTCACCTAGGGCTTTGCCTGTGCTGGCTCCCGGGCTCGATTAGGGCACTGCACACAGCCCACGAGCTCTGGCTGCCCAGGCTTCCCCCACTGCACGAGGTCGCCGCTGTCCATACCTCGTTCATTACACGTAGCCTGGGTGGTTGTGTTAATGCTGGTGGTTACGCAGCTTCACGCCACTCCTGCCAAAAGCGTTTTCAACACCCTCATGCCTAAGAGTGTGGACAAGAACAAACCAGGTGGTGGGAGATTAGATAAAATCACTTCCATTGTTATTCGTAGCTGGAAAAATGCAGGTGTAGGTATAAGGTCTGGCTAGATTTGGGTTAGAAAACAAGCCCCAGCTCTCTGGGGCAAACTGCACCAAGTCTGGAAATCCCGTTGAAATGAAGGGATGAAACCAAGAACTGGCAAGCTGCTCTAATTACAGCTGAGTAACACAGAACCACGTTCAAGCAGCGCCGAGGCTGCAGAGCAAACTGCGTCCCAGGCAGGAAATACCACAACTGCGGAGGACGGCTCCGTCCTACCGACCGTCCTGCGCCGCGGAAACCTGGGGTGGTTCAGAGAGGGCAGAAGGTAATCTCTGCGCCGCGCATTGCTCCTGGAAGTTTCTGTCAGAGGCAACTTCCTAAATACAACTAGAAAAAAAAATAAGTCTCCATTTCCGATGGAAACATGCTTTGTGGACCATCAGTCCTCCTTACCAGCCAACTTTAGGTTGTAAAATGCTATTTAATACTTGTTCACTAGACCATCTGCAGACTGAGCTACCACGGCTTTGAGGTACCCGCAGGCCATTGTTAAAAAACCCCTGCTTCAGCCCAGCCTGGGGTTTAAACCTCCAGCTACCCCAGCAGCACGAACCGCTGCGTCCCATCCCAGGAGGCTGCAGCAGGGCCGGTATGCCATCATCCAAAAGCTCTTTGTAGAAAAGGCCAGATAATAAAAGCATGTAAATTTCTGTTAAAATTTTGCTCCCGTGTTCCCAAAACAAGGCATTTTGTCCTGCACAAAAAAATGCAAAAGCCCTTTCTTTCGCGGGCTGACAGAGATGGAGTTTCCAAGGGATGCTTCCCAGAGAAGGGCTGATGCCTTCACATGGTGCCAATTGTGTGCTTAAAATATGATGTATGTCAGCAGGTCCCAGGCACAAGGGCAAAGACTGAATAGCTGAAGGAATAAATTAATTGCTTTTTAACCACATACCATACCGGCTTCCCATTGTTTTATTGCTCAGATATCGTTTTTTTACACAGGGATGAGAGAGTGGCTGGTGAAGGACACAAGTATCTCTCTTGTTGGATGTTGTAGTATTGCCAGGAGACAGAAATGTAGATGCAAATATATTTGCTGCGATGTGATTCAATAAAACTTGCTAGTACAGCGCAGTACACTACAAAAATTGGTTCCTCCTACGCTTACTTGCTAAGACATGAGTTCAGGCCCTCTGGGATCCGCAATTCCCTGGCTGCTATCGATGACATCACTGACATCTAAGGAGCTGCAGGAATGCCGAGAATGCAGCTCCGGGCTCCTGGGGATGCTGAGCTCATCGGCTGCTACAGGAGGCACGAAAGATGGGGTGCCTGGGTCGCAGCCCTGGCTCATTTACAGCCTTCCCCTTCCAACGTACACGCACGGGCTCTTTTTAAGGCCACACAACACACGGTCACATGAGGCTGCACCAGTTTAAACAGCAAAGTTGGAATTGTTTGAAAATTTATTTCACCGATGTCTTCAGATGCTGAACAGAAACGAGAATTTCAGCACAGGCACACGGAGTCAGACCCAGAACTGAAGTAACCCTGTGACCCCTCTCTCACAAGCCAGCAGAGCCCACTCGAGCAGTGCTCTTCCACTCGTCATACCTTTCCAGCATCGCTGGGGTCACTGACATGGAGGACGCAGCCACAGCAGGGTGCTTCCCAGCCTGAAGGACTGCACAAACACGTCTCGTTCCCTTTGTGCCCATTTATACTTTCTTCCACAACATCTTCTGCCAATGGACTCCACAAAGGGTTTCAGCTAAGTCAATACCTAGGGTTTTTTTGATTGAAGATATTCTCACAGGGGACTCCGAAGAGCGATCTCTGTTAGCTCTCAGGTGCCCCCTTGACTCTTACCGTCCTTGCTGCGTGTAACCAAGCTTGCACCCTGGGGAGGCCAGACACTGAAGGTACCACAGACGTTCAAAGAGCTGGGCTGGCATGCTGGAAGGAGCTTGAAGCAGGTAAGCATAGAACTCTCCCCCTTCGTTTCAGCCCACTGGGATCCTCTGAAGACTCCAGCATTCATCACCAAAGGGCATGTCTCCACGCAGAGGTGCTTAGGGATGAGGATGACGCAGCTCTTGGCCCCGTACACAAGAGGCTGAGGCCAAAAAGGTGAAGAAATTTCCGTTTTCAGCCACCTCTGCTGCAGTGTTCAGAGCAGCGCGGAGCTGCGAATACGCAGGATCAAGCCCCATCAAATGGGGCAGAAAGTGAAATAACTCCCCTGCTCAATAGAATGTGACCCAGTAGAAGATTACATAGCCGCTGTCTTTACTCGAGGCTACCCAACAACATGACCAAACGTTACTTTAAAACAATAAAGACTGACTGAGCTCTAACAGCTTTTTTCACTCTGCAAATCGGGAAGGGAGCCATTCACAGACCATTTGTTCGAGGCAGTGAAAGTAGGCCAGTTGCGACATCGCCTCCACTGGAGGATCCAACTCTCATCAACCCGCGTCTCCTCCAGAGGGGAGAGAGATCCAGCAGGAGGACGAGTGCCAGGACAGCGAGGACATCTGGAGTCACGACAGTTAGGACAGAAAGAAGTTCAGAAAGGAGAAAAGCCCTCTTGCTTACGGGAGGGAAGACCTCTCCCATCTCTGGTTATTCCGGATTAGGAGACATGATGGATGGAGCTGCCAGCCTGACACCTGCCAATTCTGCTCTTTTTTCTGCTTTTTCTTAACAATGATGCTGGTCCCTGCCAGAGAAAGACCACTGGAAAAGAGAGTTTAGCACTGTCTAGAGTTTCTGATATGGCTGCTCAGTGATAAAAATACACTACGCTGTGTAACATCAGCCATGTACACCTTGAGTTGACTCATGCAGACTCCAGTTCCTAGGCTGGTTGCCTTTTCTCCTGGTTCCGAAGGGTGGAGGTGGTGGTCGCAACCACAGATTCTCCCTCTGCTGCCTTTCATCCTGCTGAGCTCCCCCTCACCGAGGCAGGATGTCTGATCAAGGGTTCATTACACAGCCATGCTGGAAGCACAGACAACAGTTTTTTCATGTTGTATCTCATCGCTCCGTGCCGTAAGACTCCATGCTTCTGCCCTGATGGCCTGTGAAAATGGCAGGTGCCCATCTCCCAGGGAAGGACAGAGCTTGTTCTCGCAGCTGCCATCGCCAGAGCCGTGCCTGGTCCGTGCAACCTGGGTTTGCAGCTCTCCTTGCAGAGAGCAAACTCTCCATACAGCTGTGCCTCCCGGCCTCGGCGTTACCATACGGACACTGCTGAAGTTCACGACTGTCTGCAAACTGTGGAAGGGACAATCCTTCATGACAGCTCAGTTGATTTTCCCACCAATATTCCCTAGCGTTACCCTGAACAACCTGTATTTACGCTGCCCAATAAACCAAGCCCTTGGTTTCCTCACGCGATCTGCATTGCTGTCACTGTGTAAGGAGAAAAAGCCATTGCAGCCAAAACCTTAAAGCCTGCAGAGCACTGCCTCAACGGTTCCTGTTGTATTCGGAATCAGTGCAGCACTTGAGAACACAGGGATAAATCATTAACAAGTCATTATTGTTCACAGGTATTTTTGGCAGGAAACCACTGAGGTCAACTTGGACAAACTGGCGTGGGGTAGTGGGGGCGGCACTTTTCCTGGAGAAGCATTCAAATCCTCCTCTGATACCAAAAAACAGGCTGGGAGTGACCTTCCTTGCTGAATCCAATCGACATGAAGAGTGCCACAGCCCCTCCTTCCCGCTCTTCTTGGCCTGAGCTTTCTTCCCGCGTCTGTGATCAAGTCCTTATGTCCGCCAAGGGCCTGCCGTTCTCTGGCACACGCGGAGTGACAGCGCTGTTAATCAGGAGCACCCCTCGCGGCGTGGGCAGCCCGGCAGCCCAAATGCTATTTCTCATGTACCAATCCTCTCATCTCACAGCTCGCATCAATCACTGCTGCTGCCGGGGGTCGGGGAATGCCCAAACAACCGCTGCTTCTCCTGGAGATCTGTCCAAGGATGGCTGCTTCTCATTCTTTGGAAACCTGCAGAGACGCCGCTTCCTTCCGTCCCCAGCAAAAATCATCATCTCCGTGGGCGATACAATGCTCCTGCTCCCGCGGGGGCACATGTGTGTGCGGGGAGGGGGGATGAAGCCACACGCCGCTTGCTCCCATGGCCACGGCTGCTGGCAGACAGCTGAGCAACCGCCCAGAGCCCTCTCCACGGTTAATATTCTGGAGGCTGCTCCGTCCTCGCAGCTTCTAGCCCTGTCAGACACTCCAGCTCCATGAAACGCTATTTATTCTCGTTGTCATTCAGTTTCCTGCGTCGGTGGCCAGCTGGCCACTGACCCCATTGCTATTTAGCTGTTGTAAATCAAGTGCCAAAGGACACTTTCAGAGCATCGTGATGTGGCAATCTGTCCGATTATGTGGATATGGTCGTTTTAAAATGAAGTAAGCAAACAATTCCGACACAAACAGCTCAAAGGCTGTTGTGTGTTGTTCAGTGTGTGCTCCTGGCTAGGAGATAGAACATGAAGATGGGGCTGCCTTTAAAGCCCTAAAAATCTCCCACAAAATGCCATGGAGTCAGCCCAGCTGCTCAGACGGTTGCGTGCCCAGCCAGTTCTGGATGGCTTGGTGGCGATTTTTTTGCTAAGGAAAAGTACTTTCAACTTTGACATTTAAAAACCGCCTTTCGTAAGCACAAAAATATTCCTTTCCAAACTCACCAGCTTCTGGACACATTCATGGAAGCCAAGAAAACCAGTCAGGTAACTGAGTCCAGCTCCTGAGCCCACGCTTCCATCTTTCTCTAAAAATATATTGGCTCCAGCACCACAGACCCAGGTGGGGACATTTGTGCTGCGAGGGGAAGGAGCAGCTGCTTTACCAAAGCCTGAAGTATGGTCAGATAACTCAAAATAGTTTTTCGCCCAGCCTGAGGTCGCCAGCCCCCCCAACTCCACATGTCCCGAGAGCGGAGGCCAGGCCTCCCCCTGGAGGCCCTTCCTTCTGATGGTGTTCCTCGGCAGCCTGCCCACCACCCTGCCCCGTCTTCACCCTGAAACCACAGTTGGGCTGTCTGAGGCCCCAGCTTTTTCTGAGCTTTGAGCAGTTTTTGCTTTAAAAAGAGGCTGAAAACGTACATGTGTAGCCTGAAAGGGCAAAGAAATGAACAACAGTTCCCGGCTTCATGGTTGGGTTATGAGACCTGGGCTATAAACGAGGCTGTCATATGCACAGAAATAGTGGAAATAGGATTTGGAAGCATTTAATATTTCCATCACTTAGGAGGAGACTGCAGGGCACCTCTCTGTGATAAAAATGGCAAGGTCTCTATCTTGTGCTATAAACCATTTGTACCGGTGATGGCAGATGGGTAACGGCTCCAGGAGATGCTGGTGGCAGCTGTGTTTGAGAGCCGGTAGAGGCTGCACGCTGAGCACACGTGTTTCCCACTCCTGGGGACAGGAACGGTGGCTGTCCTGCCCCACTGCAAGGCCAGCTGCGTGCCACGAGCACTCTCCGGTACCTCCACTGGCAGGGACCTACTAAAATCTGTCGGTCACCCACATCTATGTGCTGCGGTTCTGAAAACCATGCACTGCAAACCCCACAGTATGTGTCTTCTTCAAGGAGAAAACTTCCTTCTTTCCCTAGGCTGTCCCACAGCTCTTGATGTTGATGGGACCTCCCCAGGCTCTCATGACATCCCACTTCTGCGCCTCTGCACAAAAGAGAAGATTCATGACAGGGCTGCCATCGAGTAGGGTTCAACTAGAGTGGTTTTTTCCTTGGAACGATGACCAACACTGTTCAAAGACAATCCTCCTGAGTTTGACGTGGTTCTATTGACTCTCAGGTACAGCCCGAGCTACAATCAACATTTCAAGGATCTTCACGTGATGGAGCACCCAACAGAGACATTAGAGCCCACTCACAGCAGCTGCAGGAGTAACAGTCTTCTCAGGCCACCAGAGCACGCCGCAGGGATCCCCCACCCCTTCCTTTCTAGGGACCATTCCTTTTCTGGCATTTTGTCCGATTACTCCCACCCCTGGAGTGCACCCGAGGCCTTCGCTGACTCTGAAGTGCCCCCAGAATCATCTGCCCCATCCTGGCAGGGCCGTGCCACTGGCTGCCGTCCCCTGCTTACATGACTTCCAGGCTCCGTTTCCCTGGTCCTTCAAAACCCCTTTCATACCCCAGGACTGGGGATGAACATCAAGTTGATTATAAAACAATTTCTTTTGTTGATAGAAAATTCTTTGCAGGGCGTGAACAGCAGGAGAAAGAAAGGACTCTTCTGAACTGCGCGCTGGCTGGAAACCCCCGGAGGGCAAGAATCCGATCCCTCGTCTTTGAGGAGCGCAGGCCTGTCTGTACAGGCTGCAGGAGCAGCCGGCCCAGGAGAGCTTTGTGTGTGCAACGCCGACAATAACACACACCAGCCCTTTCCTTGCCAGCGCAACACGTGAGGTTCATTAACAGCCTCCAGTTTCTGCACCGTGCACGTAAAATGGCTTCGTTCCTCCCGTTCGCACCCCTGGACAGACCTGGTCCTCCTCGCCCCCCTCGATCCCCTCCCGCGGAGGCAAACCTCCTCCCCAGCATCTCCCAACCCTCCCTCCCCGCCCCCACGGCCCTGGGCCAGCTGGATCATCCACCCAGAAATAAATCCTTCTCTCCCACTGCTCAAAACCTACCTGTGCATCCTCCCACAGCTGCTCAGGAGGAAGAAATCCTCCATCCACCGACCAGGAAACCTGGTCAGGGGCACCCGCCCGCCTGTTAAATACCCCAGCGAAGCACCCTGCTGCCGGCAGCAAGCGCTGGACACAGCCATTCTGCAGATGCCACCGAATAATCCGTGACTGTCTAAGTCAATGCTTACAAAAAGAGATCCTGAGGATCATAAAGCGCCACCGTTTTGCAAACTGGGCAGAACGTGTTCCTTAGGAGCAGGTAATTTGTTAATCAGCACCGAGCTGGAGAAGCCAAGCTTCACAGGTTTCGTGTTTTTCAGCCCGGTGAAGCAGCATCGTTCCTGTATTTTTCACAACGGCTGCCGCGAGTCGCAGACTTGGGCAGCCAGCCCTGCTCTGGACCAGCCCCGTCTTCTTCCCAGGAGGACCAAAGTCCCTCAAAGTGGGACTGTACGTTTCAGTGAAATAACAAACACAGACAAAAAACCATCAAGAATGCAGAAATCTTTAAGAATGGGTTTGAAATTCCCCCTGAAGATCTCTGCACCCTGAGTGACGGTAACACCACTAGCCCACCAGCATCTCTTGACGCAGCCGTGCTGTCCCAGTGGTCCAATTAGGGTCAGACCCATTCCGGCACCATTCGTGTCCCACATCCAGGAAAACCCACGGATGTGCGGGTTGCCCCTGATCATGTTTTCTTTCTCCCTCTCCTCCCACCACACAGCTTTGCTATCGGGTTTGGCAGTCTCTCGTGCAGTGCTACTTGCTAACAGAATAATATATATATAAATATATAAACTAATAGCTGCATCCCAGCTGTTCTGCTGCTCACGATGTTCAGTACCAGCCTCCGAGCGAGGAGAAAGCAAAGCCAAAGGACCTGGGGCAGGGGAAGGGGCTGAGACTCCCCATTTCTGGACCCCAGCATTGAACTGAACACGTGCTGAACGGCTGCGGTGCCCTTCACCCCCTGGTCACCTCTGGATTTCGGGTGATAACGTGGTCCCCATCAAAGCCAGGCAAGAGTTACCGCAGCTGCTCTCTGGTTATTTCTGGTGGCAGCCCCCTGGGACTCTGCTCATCCCAGTACCCTCCAGCCCACCGGGGCACCACAGAGCCCTGGGCGGGGATTTTCCCCCAGGCCAGTTCCAGCCTTCTCTGCCATTCCCATCCTTTCTGCAAGGAACACTCTGTGCTCCTTCCAGCTCCCCTGACACAGCCCCCGCCAAGGATGCCCTATAAATTCGCACAGCTTCGAGCTACACCGGGTCTGGCGAGAAAGCCAAGGTGGGGAGGAGACCGCGATGGCTGTCCCCCTCTTCCCATCACCCCATGGCTGAAGAAACGCTCCAGCTTGTTTCTCGCCCTCCTGGCTTCATGATAAAGGCTGGCTGGTACCTCCGCTGCCATCTCACACCACCAGCCTCGCCTGGTCCGCGCAGCCCGGCCGGAGGGAGGCGGAGGGGCCGGGGCAGGGGATGGAAGGGCTGGAGGTAGGGGAAGGTCTGCTCAAGGAAGCTCAGCTAAAGTCTGATTAGGAATGTGACGGGAGCCGAGAAGAAAGCGTAGGGTGTGGAAAAAATAGGGAGGAGAAAGATTGTTTTGGAGGAGAATAGGTCCAGAGCTCTGGGCAGTTTCATTAGAGGAATATTAAGTAAATGAGTCAGAGCTTGCGGTGCCTGAGGCTCGGGAAAGCTGCTGCTGGTGTGAAGGGATGGCAAGGGAAAATGAGGTTCGTGGCATGCTGTCTGCATATGAAATTCAACCATAACAAAACAAGAGGAAACATGTTGCCTGCCTAATACTTTTATTAACATTTGCAGAGATTAAGCACTGCAGACGTTCGATCGGTGCCTTCGTCTGTACCCGATTCAAGCTCTGCCCCTGCCTTGCTCTGGGCGAGCGACCTCAGCCAGCGTTTTCCAACTCACGGCGCTTCCCGAAGGCGACGCGGAGCACTCGGCGCTCCCCCCTCCAGCAGCGCCCACCTCTCCCCGCTGCTCTGCTAGATTCCAAAAGGAATTTTATACATCCGGCTTTACACATTGGTAGCTGGAATCCGGATATAAAAAATTGTCTCTTCATTCCTGCACCTAAAAAATGGGATATGGCACTGATATCCACCATGCAAGAGTGCTACCTGTATCGATAAATGTGTGTCTTATACCTGTGTGTATATATATGCACGTATGTGTTTGTGTATGTATCTATATAGATCTATATACAGAGATATACATCTGCATGTGTATATATATAAAAATACCTATCCACCTGGCAAACACAAAATCCAAGCCTGAAGTTAAGAGGGGTAAACAAAATGTCTACTTTTAAATTAGAATATTAATTTCATAAGCACCTGGGAAACTCAAGGCAAGGAAGTTAATCCAAAGGATGCCGTACTAATAGATACAGGAGTAATACAGTAGACTGTACTAATACATACTGAACTGAATGAAAGAGTTCCAAAGATCTGTAGGTTGAAATTACATGACTGTATGGAAAGAGAAAGTATTAAAGCTGCCAACCGACCACCTATCCGTGGTGATGCCAGAGACCAGGAAAGGCTAAGGGAAGTTAGGAAGGTTACAAAGGTGGCAAAGCCCAGTAGTAATGGGTGACTTCAGCCATGGCCAAACAGGCCGGGCGAATGGACTGAGGTCTGACCAAAAGACAGCTTTAGATTTCTTTATCCACTTCTCCACGGAGCAATTTGGAGAAACCCCCAAAAGTAGATGCAATCCTGCAAAGTACACAAGGGCTTGGGCTGCAGACAGGTTATTTCTGTAACAGTGACCATTATATATTCAAATCCCCCTATTTGTAGGAAAGGAAAAGAAAAATAAATAAATAAACAAACCCCCTCAACCCCTGAAAAATTCTAAGAACAAGGGAAGTAGCTAGAAAAACGTTTTAGAAAGCAAATGGATCCTGGATGGGGCTTTAAGCAACCTGGTCTCGTGGGAGCTGTCCCTGCCCACGGCAGCGGCTTGGAACTGCAGGAGCTTTAAGGTCCCTTCCAACAGAAACCGTTCAGTGATTCTGTGAGAAGGTAAAATGTTTCCGGGTGATACAGAAATTTAGAGATCTCCTGCTAGAGGCTCGGAGTAAACCTACGCCATGGAGCAAAGGACCCCAAAAGCCCAACAGTGAACAATAAAGAAAAGGAGAATACCAGAAGGAAAAGGCAACCTTTGAAAAGTGGAACTTGCATCCAAATGATGACAGTGGAAAAGTCTGTAATCCTGGCAAGCTGAGGAGACCGGTCAAAAGAGAAAAACATGCTAGGGGCTTACGTACAAACAATAAAGCCTTTTTCAACACATCAGAAGCAGGAAGCCTATTAGTGAGTTTCTGCGGCTAACAAATAACACAGGGAATGAAGGATGCACTTAAAAAATATCTGCAAAAAAGGCCACTGAATTGTTTGCGTCATGGTTCACGACGGAGGAAGTCGGGAAGTTCCCATGCAGAGCGTTTCAGTATGTTCATAAATTACTTGGGAAAGGGCAAATTAATGAGGTGACAAAATTTGCAGATGAAACAGTATTTTTTTGAATTATCCAATCTCAAGCAGATTGTGAAGGCTTGCACGGAGGATCTCAGGCTACCCGGTGTATGGTTTAATGAGTGCCAGGATGCCAATAGCTCCCCCCTCCTCCCAATGCTCCCGGCCACGTGTTCCCCACTGCTCCCCCCGTCCTTGACTTCTCCATGAGCTCATTGAGCTTATGAAAGCATCAGAAAATGAACCTAGCAAATGGAGTTGAGCATTTTCTGCAGTTTTAATGAGTTAGACAGGTTTGGGAAAGGGTCTCATGAGCATTGGAGCCACCGCAAGGATGGATGAGTTATGACGTGGAAAGTAAGGGTGGGGAAGAGCAGTAATTAAGGAAAAAGAGAGAAGAGCAAGTTTTCTTCCTTTCAGCAGCAAGGAGCCATCAGTTGGGATCAGCTGTACAAGTAACTGCAGTGTATGTGATAAAATGACAGGTGAAATCTGGTATCAGTGAGTGCAAAGGGATGTGCCTGGGAAACAAGCATTCTAATCATAAGGACAAAATGACAGGCTTTAAAATAGCTAATTAAACTCAGAGAAGATCCTGGAATCATTCTGGAACATTTTCTGAAAACATCACACTATTTGTGTGCACTGTATATTTTTTATATATATATATATATATATAAAAAAAAAATATATATATATATATATTTGCACTATCCAAAAAAGCAAATGAAGTTAGGAATGTACAGGAAAAGAGGACTGGGAAATACCATCTGTGGTACACCTATAGCCGAACAGTCCATTCAGTAACGGCCACCCTATCTCAAAATGGAAAGATATAAAAAAAATACACTGGTAGCAAAAGTAGACAGGCAGCAACGAGGTGCGGAATGGCTTGTGTATAAGAAGAGCCTAGGATGCTCCACCTGGAAGAGGACAGAGTCCTGTAAAACTGTGAACACTGTAAAAAAAATACAAATATAGAATAATTATTCTCTATTCTTCGTAATGCAAGGATGGAGGGGGCACCTCAAACCACTGCCAAGTAAAAGGTTTAAAGTAGCCAAAAATAATTCTCACGGGCCCAGAGCTGCATTCCCAGATGAAAGATGATGTGGAGGTGTAAAAGACCCAGAAAGCCACGCGGGCAAGATCCACCCGGGCTGAGAGTCCAGGTGTCCTGCCTGGCATTTCCAGCCCGGGTGCCCCCAGAGCCACTGGCTGCTGGGATTGGGAGGACATACCCACTTTTCTCCTCCTAGGCTTTTTCTCCTAACTTCAAGCATCCACCTGGTACACCTATGTCTGCAGCCCAGGTACTGCCGAGCTGGCTGCCTCACCTCGCTTTAGAGACCAACCCCAAAACCTCTGTGCCCTTACAGCACATGGTTCACTTGCCCTGTGATAGACGCCTACACTGTATCGGAGCAGCTGACCCCAAGAAATCCCAGTCCTTTCCAGTGGCTTTCCAAAAAAGGGGTAAAACTCATCTGCACAGAAGACAACCTTTTGGAGGGATCAAGTCTAACAGTACGGACTGGATCCCCTGAAGAAATAAGTGTCATCACAGATCTTATTTTTCACTTCTAGGTATAGACACCGTTGACTTCATGCTCTCCAATAAACGTAAGAAAACTGTTCTTCTAAAACTAGCAAAGCAAGCCTCTCTTCTACACAGAAAATCCTGACCCTAAGGAGATGATGGCAAATGAAGCCATTTATGAAGGTGGGTACCCGTGCTGCTCAGTGTGCTGATGGAAGAGGTTCAACATAATCTCATAGGCTAATAAACAACATAGAAGAACCTATCCAGCATTAAACTCTTGACTCAGGCTTTCATACTTCCTTTAAATCTGGCTCCAGGCTTTGATGTCAAATAATTAAACCGATCACGCAGTTTAGCAGGGCTGGGGTTATCACTGGTATCTCTGTGGGAGGCCCTGGAAGAGGTGCAGCACGGTCGCTCTCCTGCCGTCCTCAGGCTGCCTTCGCTCATTCTTCTTAACCTCCCTTTTCAGTGCGTTTGCGAGGTCACTGGACACCCCGGAAGAGTGAAGATGCAACACAATAATCCCCATTTGCTTGGCTTCAGACAGCATTATGCCTATCTAAACACTGAGCGAACACTACCCAAGTAAGACTGAAACAGTACTACCAAGCAATAAGAAAGAGAAAAGGCATTATCAACTTGACTTTTGTTCAGTTATCCGAATTTACAACCTTGGTTTCTCATTTGATCCGGAACCTCCAGTCGATAATGGGCAAAAGTACATTGCATTCTTATGTTGCTACAAGGTAGACATCTCTTCGCTTCTGGATGAGATTGCATCGCCGTTACCTGGGTATTTTTTTATCTGGCAAGATCACGACAGTGAGCTCCGAGGATGCAGAATACAGCCGAATACTTCCTTAGCTCATTTGAAGAAAGCGTATCACACCTGGCTTCAAGAGACAAAATTGTTTCCTGGTTTATTTAATGTAGAACTTAATTATTGTGTTCTAGTCATAAATTCCTTTATGGTTATAATCTTATATCTACTCAAACCTATTTCTTTTTCTATGTTGCTCTGCAGCACAGAACAGAGGCAAACACTGAGTTTATAACACCTGGACTGAATTTTCAGGGGGCTAAATGATTTCAGTGAAAGACCTTTGAAAACCTGAAAGAAACTCAATTCCCACCTCGGTGTCTGATGATGTCAAATTTCCAGGCCTGCAGTAAGCATCTCTGTTTCCACAGGTTGTGTCTTCGGGGAGCGAGTTCAGAGAAATTAGTGCTTTTTATTTTCCATTTGGTGCTCTGAGGAGATGCTCTGAGGAATTTTAATGAATTACCTGAGATGATAGTCTGATTAAGTGAGGGCTCTCTGCACTGGTGTATGCGGGCTGTCCACCCAGATCTTGTAATACACGAACGCAAGAGCACAGGAAATCGGTCACTAGAGAAGGCAATTACTGAAATGAAGGGGAAATACACCAAGAGATGCTTATCTTGTTAAAACACGGTGGAAAACAAAGCAAAACAAAACAGTGAAACTAAGAGAAACCCAAGGAGATCGGCTTACAGGTGCAGCCAGAGTGGAAATGACAGATATATTTTCCCTGTAAATATATCTGAAAGACACTTGAATTCCTGAAGTTACTCTGAACTCCAGCAAAACACAACTCAATATAAAAATTTAAAGATGAAAGAAAAATTACATTGAAACTCAAAGTTCTCCCCCTCCGCCACTGCTCAGGGATGTCTTCTGTGCAGAAATCAGCACTAGACTTGACCGATTCAAAAAGCTATCTTTTTTCCTACTAGATGATATTTTTGCTTTAAAAACTGTATGATTTCCATATTGCAAGTCTTCCTCATTGTAGCAGTTACAGACAAAGTGCCACAGACTCCTTCAAAGCTGAGTGAAGACATCACTCAGCTGGGCTTTGCATCAGCTGAGCACAACAAAAAGAATAACTGCTACAAAAACATTCGATAAACGCTATTATTTCAGTCAGTTCTTTACTCCAGTATGTTTCATTTCTCAACTGAAGAGAGCAAAGGAAATTTGGTAGGGACACACGTTCTTAACAAACAGTTCAGGTATGCGTAACAGCCAGACTTCCGATGTTTATATGGAGAAGACCCTACACAATTCAGCAGCCACAAGTGAGGCATTAGGTGAAGAATAAATCAGAACGGCATTCAAAATGCATGTACATCGTTCTGTTTTCTTCACCCTGCTCTAATGACTTAAGTCTGACCATTTAAATGGAACTGAAATTATGTCATTTAAGAACTACCTATTTAACTGGAAGTCAATCAAATGGAGCAACTTAGATTACTTCTTTCTGACAATCTTGCTGTAGACAACACAAAGTCCTGCACCATCATAAATAACGTCAAAACTAAGGCTTGCCATCAGCTCTGATGATTGGCGACATGGGAATGATGGACATTTCAGTACAGCCACATATAGGGACCGACACCAATATAACACAAGAACAAAGAGCTCAGAAAACACCTGTACCCCTGAAAGCACTGACTCTGAAAACAACCAAAGGTCGATGAAAGGACAGTATCATGACGAAACAACAAGTGAACAGACGTTGCCAGTCTGATATCATGGTCAAAAGGCCAAATGTGATCCTCTGAGTACAATTTAGACTGAGGAGATCGAAGATCACGGGAATCGCTATACTGGATCAAAGGAAAGCCTTAACATACGTCCAAACTACGGACTGGTTTGCGTGGCCAAGAGGCAGGCAGACTGTCACTAACCTCTCCAGACAACGTGATCTCTCCACCAGGACACAGACAAGCTACAATTCAACAGAAAATCTTCCTAAATCTCATAGAATCATAGAATGGTTTGGGTGGGAAGGGACCTTAAAGCTCATCTGGTTCCACCCCCCCTGCCATGGGCAGGGACACCTCCCAGTAGACCAGGTTGCTCAAAGCTCCGTCCAGCCTGGCCTTCAAATCTGTGATAACATAAACACATCTCAAAAATACACCAAAAGTTCTCGAGTGTCAGCAGCTTCCACCTGGGTTCTACAGGACTTTTCAAGTCCTACATAAACTTTAGAGAAGCACAGGAGTATTCACAGAGCATCTACAGTTCTTCGTCCCACCTACTTAAACTCATGTTCATACAGATGCTTAACCAGAGTCTATAAGCTATTAAAAATCTCTCAAAGTTCTTAACACAGTCAACAGAATTAAATAAACATAAGGAAGTTTGCCTTCATGGAAACATCAGGCTTCTCAATACCACCATTCATCTCGTTTACTCAAAGCAGTATGTTCACCCGTAAATACTGCCAGTTTCACGTCACCTTTTTTTCCCTCACTTCATCAGTCATGGCACAAGGGTAAGATTACTGCTGTGGAAGAAGAAAAAAGTCTACCATCATTAAGCAGGTCTTCTTTGAGATGCACGTTGTCGTTGATATGTGTGTATTCAGAAGGGTAAGCATGGATACACTCTTCATTGTGGGCCTACAACTCATCCCAACCACAAGATTTCAGCGGAAGTAGAGAGAGCAGTTAATGTGGATTTGTACTATACATCTCAAAACAGCCCAATTACTACCATGTTATCTTCTTTTCTTCTTCAAATGACAATCCACATACATATTCAGAAGGTGAGTAACTCCAAGCAGTAATTCCCTCTCTGTCTCTCCCCACAAGTCAGCGGGGAGGGGTGTCTCAAGCATTTTAGAGCAGTCTGCAAACCACAACCTGCCTAATTTGGCATAATTCCTGGAAGCATCTGCAATGGAACGGAGTTTAATGGAACTCCACATGCCAGCTCTGCAGATGTCAAGAATGGAGACATCCTGTGGAGAGGCTATTGTACAACTTGACCTTTGATGGAATTTACTGATGGCCAGAGGCACGAACACTTAGGCAGTATCACAACATCTCCTGATACAATATGTTATGCAATTACCAGTATCACTGCACCTCTTTATCTCCCAGTTCATGATACAAATGAACAGAGGCCACCTGGCGGGTTTGGCTCCATGCAGACAGGAAGGAGATGGTCTGGCTGACATCAAATGTCTGAGGAGACATACCACGTTGTCCATGAAGGTCTGGGGTTCGCTGAGGGGAAAAGAAGGGCTATTTTCTGGCTCCAGTGAAACTTAGATATGACCTCAGGAAAGCATACAAGAAACCTTACCTGGGAAGGCGGAATAAAGATCCTGGATGTTAGACATTTAGCAGTGGGTCTTTCTTGCCCTCTGGCAGAACTTCTTGCCACCAGGAAAGTCACATTTAAGAACATAGTTGCAATAATGAACAAGCTGCCACAGGCTCAAGTTATCGCGCTGTCTGGATGGTGAGACCCTGCTTAAGATCCCAAGCTGGGATAGAAGTCAACACTCTTCTACCAAAGCTCCATACAGAATTTTAGGGCCACGGGGTCAAAGAAAACTGTAAATCCCTCATATGGACAGAAATAGTTGCTCAGGTATCTGCAGCGATGTAATCTATCTATTACTGCTCATTAGTCCCAGTGAACAGTCCAGAATCACTGATACACAGGTCTATGTAGGGATGAGAGGTCTAAGATAAGAGAGGCTTCTTCTAATAAAAAGCATTATCTAGCATGAAAATCGAGAGGCGGGAGTTCAGAGGAGGGACTGGAGCACATGTCTTGACTTCTGTGCGAGTCAGTCTAGGAGGAAGGGCAAGCTTCTCTGGTAACGCTGGCTTTAGTGATTCCTCAGCCTGTCCCAGCCAGACTGAAGTCTGCAGGATCGCCACTAATCCATCCTGCCTTATCTTGCAGTAGGCTTTCGGGGGAAGAAGGATTAGACAGGTATCAATTAATCCTTCAGACTACAGAATTAAGAATGCGTTTACCAGGAACCCAAGAAACAGACTGGCCTACAGGCAACAGAGCTGGTACTTGTTGGCACCTGAGGAAAAGAAGTCAATTTTGCAAAACCCCTGCCTTCTGCAAACAGTCCTTCAGATGTCATCCCACATTCCTCATTTGTGGCCTGTCAGCTAAAACAGCTTTCTACCACTTCATGATGTATTCAGCATTCCCGATGCTGGGTTCCCACCAGGCACACTGCATTCCCTGGCTCCATGGCTTCCGACAGAAAGGACGGGACTTCAGAATATCTGGTTTGACACGACCTGAACATGAAGACCTTAAAATGCAAATGGTATGGTTGGCAAGGGTTTGAAACTATTTTTAACTTAACACATCAAGAGGTCTTCTTGGTGACCAAATACCCAATGTTGGCAGGTTACCATGATTGGCTCCGCGGGCGAGGAGAGAGGTATATATGCCAACAGACCTGTAAAAAAAATATATATTCCCTAATATGTAGAGATATTCTTATTCCAACCACAGGGATATCTGACTGTCGTTTGAGATGCAGTTATTACAAAGAGAAGCTAAGTCCCAAGGGCGCGTACTCTACCCAAACACTCTGGTAGGTATCAATGATGTAGGCTCTGTTGCCTACAATACAGACAACGCACAGGGAATGTCAGGAGGGACAAATACATCCAGCGCCAGTAAGCAGTCTCCTGCCACAGGTGTCTTGTGACAGAGGTCCTTGGAAAGGTCAGGGAACTGCAAAATTAAACAGTCTACATCTCATTCTTGCTCCCTAGCACGGATTGCATGCTGTGGCGCTGGCCCCAGCTGGGGTCCTAGTTTGTGCCCAAAAATTGAAGGAGAAGGGGGACATAAATAGCAGAAACAGGTGGAAGGAGTAAGATCCCTCGGTTATCTCCTGAGATCTGGTGCACAGGAGCAGGATGTTGCAAGGTGCACTCAAAGGTTTAGATATACAGAACTGATAATAGTTTTGTCACAGGTTCTAGAATTCAGCATTGGCTAACGTCATTGGAATGATACTCCTCATGAATGCACCCGATACTGGGGTCTTTCTGCCAGTACCAAAGACAGGATTCCTAAAGAACACGAGCTCTTCCGTGAGTTAAAGACATGGTACGTCCTCCTAATCTGCATCCTTGAAGAAAGCCTTCCATAAAGACAGTTACCTCTGTAGGAAGACTGGACTTCTAAAGGCACACTGGATGTACCAAGTCAGGAGGCACAAGAGACGCATCCAGTGTTGTCTACAGAACAATTCTTGCTATTCCTGAAGACTATTCAGAGTTGGGACAATGTCATCCCAATATTAGGAGAAATATACTCAACTGGTCACTTAATCTAATCACAGAGGGAGGGCATGCAGCAAGTAAATAAAATTCTATAAAATAATTCAATAAATATTACTTAGCCACCCTGCTAGACATTGGCTGCAAAAACTCTAAACTTTGCCAAAACTGGAATATCCAAGCTGGGGCAGCATAATTCAGAAGGATAATAGTCGTCCATTCTGCACTGAAAAGCGCAGAATACTAAACAAAAATTAAAAGAGTGTTTGTTGTGTGGTTTTTTTTAAACAAGATCCTGAGAAATCTTAAAGTCATTCTGGTACACCTGCTAGACAGGAAGACAGGCTTTATTCCAAAGGGGCACAACAAATTTATGTGGGGTGACCATCATGAAGAGGCCAAACGTAGCTCTGAAGCTACTGAAGATGAGAATTGTCCTGTGTTCTCTTGCGTATGTCTCTTGTCCTATGTTCATGAGAGACAACCAGCATGGCCCTACCACATACGGGACTATCCGCCTCTGTTGCTACTGGGGTTGAAGTTACTGGACTATTTCTCAAGGAAAACCGTGCCTCCTCCTCCATCACTTATGCATTTCAGGCTGTAAGCGTGCAGGGCATGGCTGGAGACAAAGATGGACAAGCCAGAAAGCACAGAGTCATTTTAGCCATTCTGAGGAGCAGGCATTGCTCTGAAAGAGAAGAACTTATAGCAACATTTGGGTTGATTTTTCATTGGGTATTAGATATTAAGATATTTCATTAGATATTAGGTGAGTACTATTGCATTAAACAACAGATAAAGGCAGGGAGCACACATGACTAAATTATAATAGTTATCCCATCAATGGAGCACAGTTGATGGGATCATGCAGATTGAGGGTGACAAGGGATGAAAATGGTACACCTAGGAAGGTATGAAGGCCAAAGTGTCACGGGCATCAAACACTGGTTAACAGCACCGGTTGAGAGCTACGCGTTGAGGAGATTTGCTATAATGGATCCCAAGGAACTGTACAGCGCCTTCCAAGGGACTGAATAGCTGAGCTCAAAGTCAGTAATGGGTGGTGAAGGATGTACTTATCACAGTTTTTCCACAGAGACTCACACAAACAGAGCTGAGGTGGACTGGAAGGGCTGGTGGTGGGCCTAATGGCTGAAAAGGTGTTTGGTAGAAGATAAGAATACAAGAACGGCAGTGTGGATTCGGACCAAAGGTCCATCTAACCCATGATCTTTGCTTTGACAGTTGCCTACAATGGATTTCTGAGGGAGAAGTAAGAAAAGGACAAGCATGTAGGGCTTCTCCCCAGGACACTCTCCAAGCTTCCAAAAGCAGCATTTTATAGACTTCCCGAGGCAAAACTGGGACCGGTTATTTAATAGCCATTGATGGAGTCTTCTCCCATTCATTAGTTCCAGTGTTTTTTGAACCTCTGCAAACTTTTAGCATCCATAGCAGCTCCTGCAGCGAGGAATTGTACAGGTGAATTGTACGGTGTATGAAGAGCACTTCCTGGTAGCTTCATGTGATGCCCCGTTTTTTCATATTGAAAGAGACAAACAGTCAATCCCTATTCATGACTCCGTAGATCTTTTTCGTATCACCCTTTGGCTGCCTCTTTTCCAGCCAGAAGAGTATTAGTCCACTTAGCTGTTCTTTGTATGAAACATATCTTATACTTTTTCTTATCCTCATGTTCTTCTCCAAACTTCTTCCAATACTGCTACATCTTTTTTAGAGGTCTGGGGAATGGAACTTCACACAGTCTTCAACATGTGGCTGTAGCCTGGATTTCTACAGGTGCTTAAAGATATTCTCTATTTCGTTCTCTCTTTTTTTCATTCTTAATGTTCCCTTTGTCTTCATGACAACCACCAAGTGCTAAGGTGACACTTGCATGGAATGATCTATTATAATCACAAGATACTGTTTCTAAGTGGTAATGGACAATTCAGAGCCCATCACCTTAATGTAAAGAAATTACTGATTTTCCACATGCATCTCCTTACAGTATTTAATCTCACAACGTTCTTCTGCAGTGCTTCACAGTTGATCCTTGTCTTCATTACTTCAAATCAGTTAAGGTATTGGAAAGCTCTGAAACATTACCAAGCACGCAGTTCCCATGTGCTTATTAAACATATGGGACAGCACGGCTACCAGCACACACGCCTGCAGAACTACACTCCTCAGCTTCTTCCACTGTGAAAATCTGCCAGTTATTCCTACCATCTGCTTCTTATCTTCCAACCATTAATTTGTCCAGGAGCCTCCTTCTTATCCCATGACTTAGTTTCCCTAAAAGCCTTCGCTGAGGGACTTAGGCATTTTGGGAATTCAGCTGGACCTACCCAACTGATACATCTGTTGACTCCTTCACATCCACTTATTACACTCAGAATTCCAGTTTCTACCAACTTTCTCCACACAGATGTTACTGGTCTGGGCTTTTGTGGATGACTTGGAGCCCAGAGAAAAACTGGTATCACATCAGCCACCTTCCAGTGATTTTAAACAAGAGTTCATCTACACAGTTAATAGTTCAACGATGTCATCCTCCACAACTCTTGGGTGAATACCATCTGATCCCAGCGACTGATAACGTTAATTTTGTCTATCTACATCACCATCTCATCTACAGACATTTCGGCTTGAGACAGGTAAAAGCACAAAAAGAATTGCATTCATTCTTCTGCCATGAGCTTAGCTGCCCTGAGTGCATCTTATAGACTTCATTTTTTTATAGGTCCTACAGATTGCCAGGCAAGCTTTCTGCTTCTGATGTGACTGAAGAGAATCTATTATTAGTTTTTTATCATTTTCAAGTTATTTCTCTTTTCACTATATTTTTACATATTTTTAGTTTGTTCCTCCTTTTTTTTTTTTTTTTTTTTATTTTACCAAGTTGTTTTGCTTTTTCAGGATGCTTTCATATACTTTCTTACCCTTATGTTTAGGTATGCTAATATCCTTTATCGTTTTTCAAGTATTTCTTGAGAGGTACATTCAACCTTAATTCCTACTGTGGTGTCCTTAAATACCTTCATGCCAACCACAAGGACAGAACTCTTAGTTGCCCTCTCGGCTTCACGTTAACAACTTTACTCAGTTTCACATAACTCCCCTTTCTGAATTAAAATGCAACTGCGGACGACTTTTTGGCCTCTCTCTCAACATCTCTGCAGGAACAAAATACACTATTATCACTGTTACAGAGCAGCTTTTCAAAATCAGGATTTAGAATGAGGTCCTGGAGAAGGCCAAGGCCGACATTGCTTCTCCCCTCTGGGCTCCCCGACTGGCCGCTCCCTGAGGTGTAGTGGACGTAGCTGAAGCTCTCCGTAACCGCTGCATTTCCTGCCCCTTCATCTCCCTCAGCTCATAGAAGTTACCGGCTGGTTGAAGGCTCTGCAGTGTCATTGTGGACCAGAGATGTTCCACTCGGGTGTCCTCAGCAAGAGAAAGCTACGGCTGGCTTTCTCAGGGAAGGCTCAGCAGGGACCTGTCCCCCAGTCGTTGTTTTATGGAGAAAGCAACCGTAAAAGAGGCAGTCAACGATGGAGCATGAAGACATGGGCTGGCACCAACTCAGGCCACAACTAGGTGCAACTGTCAGAAATGGCACGTGGTGATTTCTCAACCAAGAACCTACAAAAATTATTCTGACATAGGGCTTGTAGGAGCTGCATGTCGTACAAGCCCATGGGGCTCGTCCATCACTCACATCAGGGATCTGCATCTCTCATGGAGGTATGTACTTTGTACAAACAACAGCTTTTGGTAGAGCCATCTTCCTCTTGAGAGATGAAATGGAGATCAGAGGTCCTCCGAAGGAGATATTGGAAAGACCAGATGATCATAGAGAAGAACGTAGGAGAGCAAAGTGCTGGAGGCATATGATGCCAGGCAACAGCCTAAACCACTTTGTGCACCCATAATGATCAAGACGACCACATACAGAACATCAACAAGAATAAACATTGTTCTGAGCAAAAAGGAAGCAGAAAATGAGAAAAGAGAAAAGAAAGAAACTTCAGAGAGTAGATGAGTAGAAAAAAATAGCTGAGTGGAACTGTATGACCTGAGGCATCTTACGCTTGTGTGAATGAGACCAGATGAAACAGAGGGTAACGGGGAGGACAGAGACATTTTTGTGGTCCTAGGGAAATGTCTGGACAGAAGTCTCAGGCGTTGACATTCACGGACATACGTGCACCCACAGCGTGGCTGCAAACGAGGACTACCATTCAATAAGACATTTATGGAACAAAGGAATAACTGAGGTACAGCACAACCAGTGGAAGAGAGGGAACTCTTTCGTATACCTTCCGGATCTTTGTGAGGTTCCACTTATTTTGGAATAAAACTGCCTTAGTAAATAAAAGTTATTACGATAATTTTGCAAGTAACATGATTCAAGACTGAAGCAGTAACAGATATACACACGTCAGCTCTCGTACTGCTGCAAAACACAGCCAACACAGGGCTTCTGAAGTTGTGTTTCTACGCTGGATGGTGGCGTAAAGAGATTAACTTGCTAAGCGTTACCCTCTGATTCACACCGACATCCAGGAGGTTACAGGAACTGTAGCAATGCTTTCTCTGTTATTTGACTTTCATAGCCTTAGATATGTTCCCTAGATTTAAACAGTCGGGAAGCAACATTTTTCGTGCAGGATCCTGCACAAAATTAAACTAATGAAAGAACCAACGTTCTCCATTCACTACTTAGATCTCCTCGTGTTGTCTCTTCTGCTCCGCCACGTGGCAATCGCCCCGAATCCTTTATCAGGCAGTATCGTCTCTGCGCCTGCTCTGCTCTGTTATTTGGCTTTTGGGCCTTTGGGAGGGAAACCACTTCTGTAAGAGTCTGTGATAGGGCTGGAGGCCTATTCATTTTTCATATCTGGGTCCAATTCAATCCCAATGTCTTTCTCTCCGAGTTTCTGCAGTGCGTGTATCCCCTCTACAGCCACGCACCGGCAGTCTGGAGCAAATCCACCTCGCTGAACAAAGATCCCACGGAAAAAGAGCTGCTGAAGTGCTTTAGAAGTAGGAAGCCTTAATTCTGTTCTTCCATGTAATTTTGAACCAGAATGTACATATCTTTTGTCAAAACAATAGCAAATTTAATTCCCAAACTGCTTTGCTCACGTTCGAAATTAACACGTCCTCGTGTTGTGGCCTCATAACTGAACTTGGTAAAAAACTTCTGATTTGTTTCATAGAGTTGCTGGCCAGAGGAATTAATTCAGCTACTTAGTCAGAAGTTCTGTATATGACAATCCATTACATTTCTGCCATACCCTGATCCTGAGCACAGTCATACGCATCGCAGTGACCCATTTGATCACTGGAGACCAAGTTACTGAGATGGAGAACAAAAGAGAGATCAAAGGGCCGCTAATGCCCTTAACTAGCCCCTTTAGGGTGAGGGAAGTGACAGGGTGAGAATACATCCGTTGATCTCGGCAGATGAGTCACGTCTCAAGCCGCAGAGGAAGAGGATACACACCCAAAATTTCAGATAATTTGAACGGGGTGGCTGCAGGGGGGGAAGAGAGTCTTCCGTTTAAATCTGGTGATCTGTTCCATCTTGTGCACGGGAGTAATCCACACAACCTAAGCATACTCGAAACAATATGCCCTCTACTACCTTTGAAGACTGACCTATACGTTTTAGCGCCTTGTTTTGAGGTAAGGCTAATCCCCGACGCTCCTAAAAAAAAAAAAAAAAAGGTGAAAAGGTCCCAAGACAACTCTTGGCCAACTCCCGCCTGACCCGTGCTGGCAGCAAGCCCGAAGCTCCGAAGCATGAGATGTGATTACGATTCCTTAATGCAGACTGAAAGTGTTATGGGCAAATGAAAGGCAGAACAACGCTTCCTGTTCTTTATGGCCAGTGAAATAAGGGGATATTAAAATAAAATAAATAAAAAAACAAAAAATCACAGAACTCAATGACAAAAGAGACCACCATGACCATCCACGCCACTTCTGTCTACTTCATCCCCTGTCCTCATGTTTATAGCTCAAGATCTAGAATGGAGGGAAGCCCAAAAGGGTGATAAAATAGAAATGTGCGTTGCTCGAGTGTGATATATACCCCTGCTCTGAGGTTCGGCTTACAACTCTGCTTTGTTTATAAACCAAAATTTCATGTATTTTATTCTTGGCAACCCCTGCAACACAGATTTTTATGATACTGAAGACAGACAGACCTAAAGATCAAACTACATTGCACTTATTTGTTACTTTTTTCCCTTTTAGGTTAAAACTTGATCGCTTTCAGACTAAGTAAGGCTTTCAGGGAAAGTCCACGGAAAGCTTTTAGGCATGTTTGAGAGCTCTAGGCATGGAAAAATACAGAGATATAACACATAAAAATGCATGTCAACTTTTGTCCAGAGTAAAGTCTAATACAACAGAGTTCTCTTTGATCATACAAAGTTTGTGATGTTCGTATTACTCTGGCATTCCAAAAGTTTTCATTTAAAAATAATGAATTCACATGCAATTCAGAATAGCCTTCCATAATCTGTTCAAAATGCCTACCAAAACTTCAGTTTTATGGAGGCACAGAACAAAAGGTAATTTCTCTAATGGTTCGGAACCATTTCACTGACAAAGCCACAGATATCCAACCCCGCTGCAGCCAACAGGAACGGCTGAGGCCCGTTTCCCTTCTCCTGTAATCTCACCCCTCTGCCAGCTTATCTTTGGGAAATGTCCACTTGCTCCTTGGATATGTTCCAGGACGGGCGTGCGTGGCCAGAAGTCCTCTGTTGACTGTCACTCGCTCCAGCCCTGTTGATTTAGCCTTCTGACCACGTATCTTTGCTCTGCTGCAGTTGGGTTCGTTTCTCCCGTTTATGCCTGCCCCACGTAATTACTTGGGCCTCCAGATCCGTGACCTTTTTAGTACTGAAAATCTTCGAGTCTACGCCTACATGTGTCATAAATAATTCTACTGGGACAACGACCAGCACCAGATGGTGCACTGGGGAGCTGGAATATTTAAGTTTAAAGTCCTTCAAACTCCTTCTTAAACAGAGAACAGGTTCTCACCACACGTTTTCTGGATCAGGAAAGGAGAAGCCGCACCACGCACAGCTGCAGCTCAGCCTCAGAGAGGGATGGAAGTTCAGAAACAACTTTTTCTAGCAGCCGCCTCTAGCTGAGAGTCCCTACTCTGCATCCGGATTTTAATGGCTCATCTTTCAGACAGACTGAAATGCTACACTGATACTAACACCGCGCTGATCGACGCTGCAGGTTGTACTGCACACTGTGCCAATCCTACACTGCTACTATACCTCCAATTTATAAAAGATCTGTTTGGCCCAAATGGCCTCCTGAACACGACCAACATATTTGAATTGGGTTATTACTGCCCTTGATTCGACGCTCTGTATGTTTCCCAAGACCGCTTTACCTTTCCTGAGTAGTATCTACATCACATCTAAAGATACTGGTTTTAAGCTGTAGGAGCCATTCGTCTCGCTGTTTCACTTCAGTGCAATTTCCCGCTCTAAAGGTTAGTGTCAGAGTTCCACTTTTTGGTACTTAGGCAACGAATTTTATTATGCTGCAGTCAATACAAGTGGCTCAATTATTGCGAGCTTTTGAGGCAGTTCTTGCACATTACTTAACACTAAGTCAAGAATATCTTTCTGTGTACTCTAGTACTAGCTGTTCCAAGAGGCAGAAATTGCTTCTTTGAACTCAGTCTTGTTGTGCTATCTGACCAGTTTATTCACAGGTAATTTAAGTCTCCATTATCATTTGGTTAGACTTTCCCACTTCTTTGATCTCTGTCAACATTATGCACTCACCATCCTTTGTCGATCCAGGAGTTAGTAGTATAGAACTACTAATATATTTACTTTCTTATGGGTTGGGAGCGTAACCCTCTATAAGCAGTTAAGTAGGTGATTATAACTCTCCAACAGCACTATGCATCGCAACATGGAAACACTCTCCATTTCCAGGATGATCTTGTTGGGCTCCTCGCAGCAACTTCAAGGGTTAATTACCATTGCTGTTCCGAACACGCACCACGCTTCTTTTCTGAATATATCTGTGTGTAATTTCCAGCTTCTGAATTGTACGCACCACCTAAAAAATGATGATTCAGGATCTTCCTCTAATTCTCCCTCGTTCCACCCTAAATAGAAGACTGACTTTAAAAATAATGGTTTTTTTCAATAATTTACTAATGTGGGAGAAGATGAAAGAGGATAACCCTTGCTTTTGGGGTTCAGAGCCTTTAGGGAGCTTGTTCTGTGTTCTCAAGGTTTTTTCCTGCAGTCAGAAGTTAGAACAGCGGGCTCGGTGGGTAAATGAAAGTTGACTTTCTCCTACAATCACCTAAATATGTAAGCACTAAGATTATACGGGAATGAAACAAAGTATTGTGAAACTTGGGATAAAATAACGCATGTTGGGAAAACCAATTATACGCTTTTGCCTGTTAAATAAGACTGTTCCACTGTTCTACATATCTACAGGGTTTTTCTCCACGTAAGCTTTGGTGATTGACGATTGCTTTGCCTTCTCTACAGTAGTTTGAGTTTATCTATCTCTTTTTAAATATCATTGTTTCTCAAACTTCTAACATTATTTCCAAAATACTAGCCCCAAACTAGAGACTGTAATGATCCCAGCCACGCCACACACACTAACGGCATCATCCTTTCCCTCGTATACAAGATTGGGGTTATATACACTCAAATAAAAAGATACTAATGCTCGGTTTTCATTATGTATGCTTGTATATACACTACTAAAAAAAACGTAAGTGCTGAACTATTTCTCATATAAAAGGGTTTTTTTTTTTTCCAAAATTAGATTTGCGTGTGAATTCTGCTGTAATTCAATTTGGAAAAATCTTACATCTCCTTCCCTCGAGTCCCTCCAGTGGCACGCTCCTTTTCTTTCCAAGACATTCCTTATTTTCCTGTCTATATTCAAACCAACGTTGTCAACTCCCTCCAGTATCAAGTGAAGGCTGACACATGGGCAAGAAGGAAACCAAGATTAATTCCTCAAAAATCAGCTAACAGAGCAGCAAAAATACCAAAAGCAGAGGCTGCAAAAATTGCATTAGTAATCATATTAACGGGAGTTACCTGCCAACAGCTCTGGGAACCGTGGTTCGGAGGGCACGCCGAGTCCTTCGCTGCTCATGAGTTGCCCGTTATCAGTCAGATACAAACACGCTCTTTCCAGCTACTTGTCTAAAAGCTTTGGTTCTTCCATCTTTAATACAGAGACATTTTCTGACTTCCCTGAGGCTTTTTTTCAGCAGCAGCCCAGGCCCCTGCAGCGAGCTCAGCAGAGATCTCAACTTCCAGCCATTTGGAAACTGCCAACCAGTTCCCACCACGACTTCTCCTGCGTTAAGCAACAGTTAACGCTTAGAGCATGTGCTACCTGAACAAGCTTGAGCTCTGCACAAGCTTGAAGATGATTTCTGTAAGAAGTCTAAGGTGTTGGTTTTTTGACCTATAAAGTCTTAAGTGGCTCTGCCTACTTGAGAAATTCCTCTCCCTTTGCATCATCCTGCATCGTGCAGAGTGCCAGCCGTAACGCTGCCTGGCTTTCACTGAAAGGCAGGCAGGTCCCGGGCAGCTGCCTGGCACCCACCTGGCACCCACCGCTGCTCAGCGACCTGCAAAACTGAAAATCCAGAGATTTCCCAGAAGAACCAGTCACAGGGGCAAGGCGGGTGAGGAGGAATTCGGCACCGGGGTTACTGTATTACAGGTAAAGAAGATACTTTTTGTTAGCTTCTAAGAACGTAACACACTATGATCAAAGTCCATTTCTGTAGATGATCCTAGAGAATACGGCAGGGAGAAACAAAAGCAAGAAAACGTTCCGGCAGAAGTACATTTGGTGAGGCTCCAAGGCTCCATCGCTTACGTGCAGGATTTTCTGTATTAAATTAAGAATGTATTTCTAAAAATATATACTGACCAGAACACTATGAAGATAATTATAAGTTAAAGAGAGCTTCACTTGAATATAGGGCCAACTCCGCGCCACTTATCCTTAAGCAATCTTATTATACCACTGAGCTAAGAGAGCATTGCTTTGAAAACAGGACTGGGCCAGCCACTCTTCTTTCCCAAGCCAAGCTCTGCAGCTCCCGTGCTCCTGCCATGGGCATGAGGCCCAACTGCAGCTTAAACGGTTTGACACAACCAAGAAGACCCATCCGAAAACAGTGTAAAAACTAGACTTCTTAACCCATTAACTGTAAAGATTGCATAGAATTGCATAGAATCCTTCAGGTTGGAAAAGACCCTTGGGATCATCGAGTCCAACCATCAACCCCACTCTACAAAGTTCTCCCCTACACCATATCCCCCAACACCACATCGAAACGACTCTTAAACACAGTCAGGGGTGGTGACTCCACCACCTCCCAGGGCAGCCTATTCCAGTGTCTGACCACTCTTTCTGGGAAGAATTTTTCCTAATGTCCAGCCTAAACCTACCCTGTTGCAGCTTAATCATGTTATGTACCTAAATTCCATGGAAAGATCCAATTGTGCAGGTGTGCGTGAACAGGCTGAAGTTCATCTCAAGAAGAGTTCCAATGACACCAAAGTTAAGCACGTGACCTAACGTTTTTGTAAGACTTGGATGTTGACAACCACATGTAAAATGAGATGTCCCAATAAAGTCTAATTCAGGTGTATTTAATATCTGACTATCTAAATGTGATCTAAAAATAGTTCCTCCCATTAATTTCTTACTTACTTTGTACCTTAACAGTTACGGCTCCGTTTCCCATTTTGTTTTTCCAGAGGCAGGATCCCGCCACAGGATCAGGACCCAAACAACTTTAGGTGGTATTTTATATTCCCAGTTTTGGTACGTAGAGGCAGAATTAGAAACTGGACCGTAAGACACGCAGGAGAGGTCACAGGTACACTCGACTAAGCTTTCCCAGAGCAGCGTGCCTGGCACCGGGCAAACACCCTGCTGCGGAAGGCACAGCCTGACGCCCCGGTCCCAACATTGCCATCTGAAACCAGAGCCGGATGATTTTCCGCACTGAATTCAGTGGGATACGCAATGGGAACAATCACCTGCGCACACATAGCGGGGAATCAAGGCCTAAAAACATACACAGTGCAGGTCAGTATCTGTGTGCACAAACGCAACAGATGATGGATTAGTGTCTCCCCAGCCCTCTCCGTTTTGAGGATGATTTCTAAAGGATGGAGCCTGTTTGTAAATCTGACACTATTCACGGCTTAGTATTCAAAATGCCTCGTTTGTGCTGCTGTGACCGCCGGCGACACAAAAATCCCGCTTTGTACCACTGCATTTGGTTAAAAACATCCACACGTCACACAATAGCGGTTATCATCATCTCGTTTCGAAAAGGTCCACACTCTATACTTTGTGCTCAGTTGCGACACCACTGTAGTTTTTGTAAGGAATAAATATTGACTTTCCTGGACATTGCCTCACGACAGAACAGGACCTGGAGTACATTTGTCTAAGATATTTTTTTAGCCTGGTCATATAATTTTATAGCATAGCTTTCGTTCAGAGCAGCTCAAAAGGTGTGGAAAACCAGGCCTTATAAATGTCACAAATTGCCCATTTTCATTTTCAGACAGGTGACCGTGTTCTAAAGCTGGCTCAACTGTATTTATTTTCTTACAAAACTATATGAAATTTATTAAATTTAAATTTACAAGCTGCAAGTTTAATTAATATTACAACATGCCACATTTGGGAAGGCAAGACTGGAAAAAGCCATGCAAAAATTAAGATTTAATATTAAACACGGGCCATTTTGTCATTCTTTGCTTTCAAGAATAAAGCGCATGACTGCCAAGCAAATCACCAACAGAACGGAGGGAGTACACACCAGGTCTCAAGAAACTGAGCTCAAAACTGCGCGTGTGCAGGAGATGGGTCTGTTCACCGAGCAGCTCAGCTCTGTCTCAGCAGCATCTGCACCTCCTGGCGAGACGTTCAGCTGCTCTCTCCTTCGGAAAGCTCAGAAACCAGCGCTAATTTCACTTATAAAAATACACGGTGGTGACGCCAGAGGAACCATTGTATGGGTAAAATTCCACTTTCAGGCACAGTCAATACACAAGGCAACAACTGGCAGGGACAGTCGTTGGGGTGGGCAAAGTCTGGATGTGTGTTTTAGCTGTACCAGAACCCCAGCTATCAACAGAAAACCTTATCGATTTCACCGAGAAAAATAATGTTTTCTGTCAGATGTTTAGCATCCCAACACGTGACTAGACACACTCAGCTTTGTAACATCAATTAAGATACGCAATAATCTTCATGGGATCAACCGACCACATCCAGAATCCCACATTAACGCAAGCACAGCTACGGATTGCGACCGAATGAAGAATCAACCATTTGCGCGATCCCTCCTGCCCCAAAACAGTGTGCAGGGCCAGGGGGCAGGAGCACAAAGGAACAAAACACGCAGGTGGACAGCTCACGTAAAAACCGCCCCATTGCTTCTAAATCTGCAGACGGGAAATAAAATCAAATGCATTGTGCTGGGAGCTGGAGGACCGAGGAGAGAAAAGGGGGGAAAGTATCGGAATGGGAAGGTCAGGCAGATGGAGTGGGATAAAATAAAGCTGCTCTTACCTGGAGCAGTTTTCCTTCGGCTGGAGTCACCTCAGCGACGTTTGCAAACTCCCCTTCCAGAATGATTGGCTCCACTTTCAGGGGGATCACCCTAATGATGGCTTTCTGCGCTGCCGACCTCTCCGACTCAACTGCCGCCGCCAGCACCAGCCCTGTGTGGCGCAGTCCTGCCTGCAGGGTCGCCATGAGCAGCCAAGGCCAGAGGACAGCCAGCTGCAGCTGGGGGCCAGCACTCATGCTACCAGCTGCAGCAGCGGGCTCCGGCCACACATACCGCTCCGGAACGCGTCCTCACCCTGCGGCGGGCTCCAGCCGTCGGCAAAGCTCGTCGGGTGTCCGAGCGTACGGTCCCGGCGACGGGGAGGCGGGAGAGAGAGGACAGAGGGGCTCAGGCACCGCCAGCGCTGCTCACCGCACAACGTCTCCGGTTCTCGCCATCACCGTTTCTCTTCCTTGGTGCCACGTGCTCAAAGGCCGCTGGGAGCTCAAAGGCATATTTTAAACAAACAAACTAAAGAAAAAAAATACCCTAAGTTATGAGTCCCTCCTCCAGCAGACAAATCCGGAAAGATCAGCGAAACAGGTTGCAAGCAAGAAATCAGTTCAGACCTACAGGAACTCCAGGGAGCATTGGGAACTCGTCAGTGCGGCAGAGGTGAGGCACGGGGAGTTCTCCCCACAGACGTGGTGCCCTCGTGTCTCCTGCCCAAGAGTTAGGAAGATCCACAGGTTCAAAACATCCATCTCAAATACCCTTGAGAGACACCTCACCTTCTTGCCAGCATTTCCCACAACATAAACTCAACACAATCCGCAGTTATCAGTATCCTCAGAAATTATGCAGGGGGTATTTCTTGAATTTACGGTGAAAACAAAGTTTGCTTCCGTACCGTTCCCTTCCAAATCGAGCCGATCCCTTCCATCCTTCTCATGCCAGAAGTGCTTCATTCACGTTTGGCGATCAGCTTTACTTTTCTCCTAGCAATCCACGTTCAGAGTCTGACTCCGGGTGCAGTTCTCGAGGTTAATTAATAAAGCACGGAGCTTCTCTTCATAGTTTCAAGTTCCCAGGAACTAAAAAGGCCCCAAAACACTTTAAAAGCTTTAGATACCAAGCCAAACAGGTATCAAGCAAAAAAATCACAGCGTATCTGGTTTCTCTCACACTATTTCTGTGCACGCCTGAGTTCCGGTGTGACCACTTCCAAGCACACATTCAGAAGATCCCGACTAAAGGCCCCACAAAATAAAATATAAAGTTCCATGGTCTGCCCAAAGGTCACATGAAACATATCGAGGAATCTTCGTAACCGGGAGAATTCAGACAGGGGATATTTTCAATTAAAACCAAAGTTACAGTGATCATACAGCTATGAAGAGAAAAAGCAATTTAAAAAAAAAAAAAAAAAAAAGATCTGCAAACCTGTTCGGCAGTGTGCTCGCTGGAGTCCGCAGGGGCTGGGACGGATGGAAACGTCGCTGTAAATCCTAGGCAAAAGTTACTTCCAGTAGCTTAAGAAAACTGTGTGGGTCTGATGACATTTAGTTTTGGTCTTTTTAAAAAAAAAAAAAAAAAAAAAATTGGTATTTATAATAAAAAAATATTTTAAAAAAAGCGAAGGAACTCTCTCTCGCACACAGGCAGCAGGCAGGTAGGTGCGAGTGGAGCTCCACAGCCCAAAAGAGAATCCAGCAAGATCAAAGGGAGAAAATTACTGCAGACAGAAAGCTCCTGGGGCAGGCATGGCTGAAAGTGAAGTGTCCGCATGTAATCTACAGACCTGAGAAAGAACCCAAAAGCACTTCGGAAAAACTCCTTTAAAATACCAAAGTCTTTCCTCTCGCTACAGCAAACGCAATTATCGGCTCTAAAGGCTGGGAGCACGAAGGAAAAGAAAACCTGGAGCATGAGCAGGCGCCCGGCAGGGAAGCCCGGCAGGCTGCCGGACCATTACCGGGCAGGGAACTCGCTCCCGCGGGGGCTGCCAGCCGCCGGACAGCCGCGGCAGCTCCTGCGGAAAAGCCTTTCTTCCCGAAAAAACCACTCCAACCGACCCCCCAAATCCTGCGGCGGGGCGGGCGGGCTGGGGCTGGCCGCGTCCTCCCCCGGGACGGCCGGCGCTCTCCTACCTGCTGACACAAAGTGAGGGTGGAGCAGCCGGAGCCGCCGCCCCCCCGGCGCGCCGGGACCGCGGGCTCCCCCTCCCGCCCCGCCGCCCGCCTGCACCCGCCGCCCCCGGCCGCAGGGGCAGCGCCGAGCGGCTCCCCGGCCACCGCAGGGTTCTGCCTTTCCCCGGCTGTGGCTAATTTAGATTCAGTAGCCCCTTTGCGAGGAGGTTTCAGGTCAGGCTGATGTCAGAGGGCTGGAATTCAACTGTTCTTCTCCTCTGACATCACCGAGAGGTGAATAATGCCGCAGGTCAGACCTATAACCTCAAAGTAAGGTTGCAACTGGAAATCTGCACCTCGGCGGGTGATGGAGTGGTGCTTCAGGGGGGTGCTCGGAGAGTAACGCAAAACCCGTGTGCCCTGTGCGCAGGCAGCGGGTGAGCCGCCAGCCCTGCCGGGGGTGGCTCACCGTCGCTCCCGGGAACGTGCATCGGGGACAGTGCAGGTTGGCGAGGGTCTTCTTGTTACACACGCAACCAAACTGGAGTCACCCCCCAGAAATTAGTAAATTCTGCCAAAAAATAATTGGTCCACTTTTTTTTAAACCTGTCCGTGTGGTAATGGTTATTTGTTGATAAAAGGGGCAGCAAGAACTACTGAAACACGAGGCATTTTTTTCAACTACAATACTCTGTAATTTGTAATTTAAAACACAGAGAAAATAGAAATGCAACACCCATTTCAGTTTAGAAGTTTAATTTATTGTGCAGAGTGCTGCAACCATGCTGCCTAAGCGGGGGTACAAAAGAACATCCGCGAGGTAAACCAAATCCTACTCTGTTCCCACTAACAAGAATATAGTTAAAAACACCTTGTTACAGAAGTTACTTATTATTTACTAACTGAACTACATCCACGTTAAGGTGCTGAAAGGCTGGTCATTCAGCCTCGAGCTACCTGAGACTTGTGGGGCGTTCTGCAATATTAGACTGATTTCCTAAAGCAGCGAGTGCCCTTTCTCCTGGGCTCTCTCACAGCCCGTTGGTGGGTTGGTTAAGGATACATTGAATTTACATGCACGTGTATTCTGAAAGTGCTGCACTGCAGGAGATCCAGCTCCATAACCTTTTAAAACTAACATATTAAAAAATTTTGATACTAAGATTTCATCATTTGTCTTTAGAATCATAGAGCGTTAAGACACTAAGGCTCCTCTGACTTCAGCCTCCAAAAGTATCAAATCTTTTGGCGGTAAAGAGGAGCAAGGAAGGCAAGCTAAGAAGTTCCCTGTGTATTTTATTTGAGTTGAAGAGGTAGCAGCTGCAGTCTGGTAAGGCTGGAGTCCTGTGATCTCCATCTCCTTACACGTGGAAACCAGGAGGCGAGATCGCGGCTCTCAAACCCGGTTACTATTAATGGCACAAACCACCCCAGGACATACAGACTGGCCGCTATTTCCATCTTACCCACCGCTCTCAAGCCGTGCCAGCTGGGGAGCACAAACCCAAACTCAGGTGACAAAGCTGCAGCAACGTTATCAAACGTCTTGTCCTTTTAACTACCTGAAAACTCTCCAAGAAATGCTTTCCACAGTGTTTCAGTTGAGCAGGAGGATTTGAATGTAAGCACCTCAACGGGCGCTGCACTGCACACGTCTAACATAGGATAAAGAGTAACAAATCCAAGGACAATCGGGACGGTAACACTCCCACTTGTCCTACCTAACCGCAGCCTCAGATCGCATTTGGCTGGTTTGGACCGTTGGTGAGTAATTAAAGGTTTCGCCTCAGCTCATCCTGAGCACACCGCTCCGTGTTCACTTAGGACACCCTGACCATGGCCAGAAGGCGCCCAAAGCTCCAGAGGGCGTAACTGAGGTGGTCCCAATAAATTCTCTCTGCTCCTTTCTTGTCCATTTTGCTCAGGGCTGGCTCTAATTAATTATAAAAGAAGTATGAATATGCATGAAGCAATTAAATTCATGTTTTAAGTGCTCTTCCCACATGTATTTCCCTAACAACACAAATATAGAATGTGCCTCCTTTATCCTTCAAACAGTGTTTTAACATAAATATAAATGCATAGCTATTAAAAACTTAAGATCTACTATCAATATAAATACAATCATATTTTAAAAGTTTAAAATATATTTTGAAGACCTATTTACAACAAAGTATTAAAACCAGAAATACCTTATCATTACAGATACCATTAGAATCAAAAGAAAATTATTAAAACAGAAGAATTCCCCGTTGATGTAAAAGATCAGCAGCTGTCATATGTAATGGATACCCACCAGAAAGGACACACTTGCTGCTGAAACAGAGCATTGGTTTAGGAAGGAAGAGCATTTCCTGGTTAATCACTCAGAAAATTAGCTCATCTTTCCTATAGCTGCTCTCCCGAAATCCCTGACCCATTCAGACCTGGAATCTTGTGACTTTCCTATGCTTTTGTTTCACACACAATTCCCAGTAAAGGGCCACAGTATGACTTCAAGCAAAGACAGTGAGAGCCCCAAACACCATCTCTGCCGAGCATACTGTAGCTTCCAACAACGTTAAATAAAAAGATTCCAAATACAGCACTAAAAACAATTTGCTTCCCAGTAAGAAACTCTTGAGAAAGCTTTAAGGCTTCCTGTTTACAAAAAGTTCAGACTTTCCAGATCTGAAGAAGACAAGCAGCTAAGTAATTACTTCGTATTAAATACTCTGACCACTAGATGCTTTATAACTTGACAGGTAGAAAATGTAATGGAAGTGGGGTAAAAAAAAAGCAGCGACTAATACCCTACAAAGTTAAAGTGAAAGCAAAATATAGAGGTTTTTTGTTTCGTTGGTTTTTTTTTTTTTTTCTAACCAGAGTTGAAATGACCCAAAGTGCCGGTTGTGCGCACAGCTCTGCCGCTGGAGTCGGAGCCGGATCCCAGCTGGCAGCTGCTGCACATTTTCACATACTTGTCACCCACTTCTCACTCTCTTGTTTCTTCCTTGGGAAAGTACCCCTGCTTGCAGGCTATGTCCACCAGCAGATGGTGATCTAGGAAGAAAAGGGAATACTGAGTATCAGTCCTTGTAGGTGTTTCACTCGGCAGCGCACAGAGCCATTGGACTTCTAGAAGGTACTATAAAATATGGCCTGAAAGGCAGACCGTAACTGGAGAATTTGAGGCCTACTCTTTCAAAAATAGGAATTATTCCAATTTTGCAAAACTTTAAATATAAAACAATAACAAAACGAATTATAAGAAAAGTGCTCCCATTCTTCCAGATTTATACGTATATATTTATTTGTACGTGCACTCACTGCCATGGATACCAACTGACAAATGTTAGTTACTATAAAACCCTGGCAGGGTCTACAGAAACGCCCATTCTGCTTGTGACATATACCTTCATTTATCCATAAAGGCACAATGGCCTCAAAGTATGCCACAGCTGGTGCCAAGCTCCTAGAGGAAACTCGTGGTGTCGCAGACAGGACGAACAAGAGACTCATTTTTTGCAAATTACCATTATCCGCAGCAAAACAGGGATACTTCCAAGGGATGGCCAGACCTTGCTGGTCAAGAACAAGTACCCCGATAAAGTCACAGCAGCACTACCACTGCAAACGTCACCCAGGTGAACTTTATTCTCTAAACAGACACATTCACACCTTAGGAAAGGTACTCCAGCCCTTGTTCTTTTTCTATATTACAAAGTTCCTGCCCAATAGTCACCAGTTCTGCACTTTCTGACGTTCACCTCCTGCCAAAGTGAATTGTTTGGAATAAATCTGGAAAATGCACAGGGATGGCGAAGAGGGGGCTAGTAACAATGTGACTCTGAATCCTATAAAGTTAGGAGACAGTGTCTAACACGCACTCATCCAAACCAGCAGGCTGCCAGGACAGGTCATTTGAAAGTTCTTCACTGAATAGAGAATGAAGAAAAGGTAACGGCAGCTGAGCTGGAGCAAGAAGCTGCAGTTCAAACTCCTGAGAGCAACTTCACTTTGGGTTTCAGAGGGGAGACATTGAAGAGTTCAGGGCCAGGCCTGTCCCCCCACCTTTAACACCTCTGTAGAAGATCTCACTGTGACCTACGAGGAACACTAATGAACTAAATGAAATTATTTTTTTCTGGAAGGTGTAGGAAATAGTGCAAGTGAATATATGATAGCATGGGAGACCTGCCTGAATGAAGATTTGCCCTCAGCAATTGCACCTATAAATCTATTTCCCTTGCAGTGAATGAGAGGGAACGCACAGTGACACAACTGCAGTGGCATGGGAGTGGGTGGTAAATGTCTAGGGCATTTTGCAGCACAATAATGATGGATTCATATGAGTCAGTAGCATCTTGGTATTATGTCTGTGTTCTTATAGCAAAAAAAATTAGAGAAAGTTGACAGATTATTTGAAGGACTAGACTCACAAAAAATATATGGCCAGCCATTGAGAAAGAATGGTTTTTCCTTAATGTATCAGTATCAGCTTAAATGCTTACATCCAGAAGGAACAAATTCCCCTCCTCCGCTCTAAGATTCCTATTTCCAGAAAGGGCTGCAAACAAAAATTTCTCCAATCAGAATCTGGGCCTTCTTATGGACTCCTTTAGAAGAGGAAGCACAGAGCACAGGTATTGGGTTCAGCACAGCTCTATTCACTAGCTGAGTGTAGCTGTGGAGTACAGTGCAGAGGAGCTGGGGAAGGATACGCGAAGAATTTACAGAGTTCCTATCAATCATTTGTGAAGTCCAAAATGACTCCTGTTGCAAGTGGGGCTGTTGCCAACATAAGCAGATAGATTTATTCCAAAAATCCCATTTTATAGATGAGCTCAACTAGAAAGTAGTGGAGAAAGAAGATGCATCATCAGCACCTTCAAATCTATGTCCTAAGAAAGAGCCTGGGGCTGAAAAAAGCAGTCCCTAAAAGGCGAGTCATCCCTCACACCTCAATGTGATAACCAGGCCAGGAACCAGAGTGCCATACTCACTGTCTCACAAGAAAAAGAGCGGGAAGGAACAGAAGACAGCCCATACTCATTCACAGTGAGGTATCTTAGTGCTGAATTAAGTTCTGTGCCCTCTGTTGCAGCCTCTGACCCTCAGGAGGACTCACAAATAGCTCTTCTCCCGCTGCTACCAAAGAAAAGGGGGTCCCTCTGCCAACTGTCAGGTACAAAAGACAATTAGTGCATGAGGATTAAAGATACGGCTAAAGTGAACACTTGCATTCAAAACAAAGAGGAGGGTTCTTCACCCACTGTGTAATTAACCTATGTTAATGACATTAACTTACAAAAAACACAGTGGATGCTAAATGTTTGCATGGCTTCAAAAAGTGACTAGAAAAATTAGTTGAAGAAAAGTTTACTGAGGCCTTTTCTGCTTAATAGTACAAAAATGCCAAAGATATTGATGGAGACAGGACAATGGACTAGAGAGACCTTTCATCTTGACCCTGGTTGGCAGGATGTTCTTAGAACTGGTAAACTCAAATTTAGCTGATAAGCTGGTTAAGTATATTGGTTTTCATTTGAAGAAAAGAGATAACCTATTTCAGTGATTTATGGAGCTGCAGAGATGGGCTGGCAGCTACGGAGGGAAATCCTGGGGACAGCACTTTAGTAAGACAAGAGCTGTCTCTTGCTACAGAATAGCTGCAAAAAGGCAAAGAAATGGGGCATAGTTCTTCAAAGGAACATAACGCCTTCTTCACAAGGGAGGCTTTGATTCTTGGCTCATTTGTACAGATTATCACCTTGGTTTCAGCCCAGAGCTGCTCCCAGTCACAGAAGTGACTTCTCCTGCCATCTTCATTGCAGTGGCCTTTGGTACCACATTATGTTGGCTCTGTGTGATATCCAGAACCACGTGACAAAGAAAAGTGAATCATGTGAGCAGCCTACTGAAATAAATGGAACAAAAGCCTTCTCTATAGCAGGATACATATCAAAGTGCGGGCTCAGAAAACTTGCAAATGAGTGCCCAAAGGAAAAGAGGAAGACGGACAGGACTCAATCACTTTCAGGGGATAAGCTGTGAAGAAACACCTGGAAATTTTCATGATGCAATATTTTTGCACAGAAAGATCAAGGAAGAAGTTGTCTCCCAAGACTCACAGAGGAAAGGAGGTACTGACAGACAGACATGTTGTCAGAGCGACAGAAGTCAGCTTATATTTAAACCTGCCTGCTTCAGGCGCAGAGCTGAAATGCAGGAGATGGGCTGTGCCGGCTTCCAGCCTTGTATCATGTGCCCAGTTCATTTTGGGCCAACTCAAGCCTGACCAGGTTTGGCTCAGGTGTGCTGTCTGTCTCTACCCTTCACACGCACACCAAGCCCAAAAGGAACAACACTGGGAACGCAGACCTGGATGACTATCACATTTCCCAGAGAGCAGACTCTACGCTAATTGTTGCTAATTAGCATTAGTGTAACAGTGTTTCATCTCTGTGGAACAATCCCATGGAAATGCTTTCCAAAATGTTCCTGTACATAACTTTACAACTGGCATATTAAGCAAATGTTTTGCTGTAGATATGAAAGCTGAGAAGTTTGCTAATTATCCATGGTACCAGGAAGTAATTGAACATGAACTCTCAATTCTGCGTTTTAAACAAAAGCCTGCCTTCTTTCAAGATGGCATCCAACCTTCTTTCTCAGCTTCCTGACAAAAAGACTTTATTCCTTACTTAAATGTTTGAAACTGATGGGCGTTATGAGCTGAATTATTAACTAGCATCATTATCTGGAATCTAGAAACTACCCTTTGAAGTGAGCAACAGCTCTTCAAACTCTACAATCAGCTCTTTGATGAGCAGCTGTGAGGGAAATAGCTTCTTGCGAGACTTTCAGGCAGCACCAACTTTTCCTCTCAAATGGATCCAAAGTTCTCTTTGTGTCTTCTTATGTCTCCCTAATCTGTGGACATTTAGGTTTTTCCTTTAGTTACTAGATTTTTGAATTGTGTGGCCTCATGTTCTGCTGCTTGCTTTTCTCATGTGTTTCAGCATACATATCAGCAGACTGGTACAAAATTTAATTAGTGATCTGAGACAAAAAGTTTGGACTTCTATACTAACTTCAATGGTTTGGTGGGTTTTCTCCCTGTTACTTCAGCCGTCACCTCATTACTCAGCGTTTCCTTTGTAGCACTGTCACTCTCCAGCAAACGTATCTATGGACTTCATCTCAATATTGTGACATCCAGGTTTCTGACACAACTCCCATGACTTCAGGTTTTATTTACTGATATAATTTATACCCTTTTCCACACAAAAGTAATTAGCGCAAGCATATCTATAGAAGCACGTTGGTAAGTGTACTAAGAGGTTGTACAAGTATAGTATTTTAACTGAAGGCACAATGAAGTACTGACACTATAGACAATTAACTAAACTATTCCGATCTTCTGTTTCTGTAATAGTTGGTTTCATAGAGCTGTCTCAGTATCCCTAAAAAATGTAGAGTCTCTTCTTACCAGGGGATTTGCCGCTGTGTTTTCTTTTCCTGCATCTAGGTTTTACAGATGAATCTGTCTTTTCAACAGATTTGTTCATGGGCTCAGTTCCTGAAGTGAATTGTCTCTCTTCTGCCTCTGATGTACTGGATCCACATTCAACACTAGCGTTCTCCTTTAAAAAAAAAAACAAAAAAAGCAATAAAACCAAAGATCACTCAATATTTTCTTGTAATCATTTTAGGGACAAAATAATAACAACTATTCTTTTCCACTCCAAAAGGACATCTAACAAGTGTTGAACACTGCCTAGATGGTTTACATAATACATAATAAGTGTTTTTAACTCAGAATTAAGACTGCCAAATTGAAACTCGAGCTCTTACAAAATGTTGCATTAAGCAAAACACGAAATCAGAAAACTAGAACATACAAAGTTAGGGTACATGTCCTCACAGCCTGAGCTTTGCCCTCAGTTATCAAACTAGCTAGAAGAAATCAGCTAGAAGAAATCCAGGTGCACTGATTGTTACCAACACGTGTATTAATAATGACAGATCTAGTTCAAACAACTTGACAGAGCTGTGTGATGCAAAACTACACATGCGAGCCGCACATTTCTGGTTGGAAATCTCACCCCACCCCACCCAATTGTTAAGACATTAAATTATAATGTGTTGCTTGCTTTTTGGAGCCCTCTGCTGCTGCTCCATATGTATTTTGCAGGTAACCATTTACTGAACTGGTGTATTTGTGGCAAAATCTGTAGATCATGTGGCAAAAATCTGTAGATTAAAAAAAAAAAGAAAAAAAAAGCCAAACAACCAAAGTGTGTTTTTATTCCACTGAGAAAGTAAAGGCCCAAAGTTAAGCCCTTGGAGTTTACCTTTAGACAGAAAGATGTTCTCACTATCACCTGTTCTAGAATATTCATCTCTTCTGCAAATATCCTATCAATCGATATCCTAAGGATGAACGATTGTTCAGAGCCTGCAACGTTTCCTTCTATTAAGGAAAAAAAAGCTTTTGAAAACCAGTATGTGTGAATTTACAGAAGACAAAAGGTCATCACACTTGGTAGGAAGATATTAGCATTTCCAAAAATCACAGTCTCCACCTTGAGTCTGTCATTACTGAATCTTAAGTACGTAACAGGCAATGTGTATGCACATTAATAGAAATACATATACGTTCTTTGACAAAGTTGCATAATAATATTCAAAAAGGCCCGTGCGAATACAGTAACTGAATACTCCAGGGAGAGCTAGTTCCCCCCAACACACCTCCTGCACTTGCTAAATACCACTGTAGTATCTGTTCTTTGAAATGTGCTGTCTGTATGTACTGCACTAGTACTATTAACAAGGCCAGGTGAAAACCACTGGGCTACCAATGCCCTTTGTCTAACCTCTGAACCACAACTCCTTCCGAGGCACAAAAGCAAAGAGAAGGAAGGAAGACTGTAGTTCACTACCTTTACCAGCTAGAATCCAAATTTCATGAGTGATGATCTAAATCTCTCCATTCCAGGTCACATTTGCATAATAATAAGTTGCAGAAAAATGAGCAAGCTGCCTTAACCAATTAGTGAGAGAAGGGAAGATTTCTCAAGTAGGCATCCTAATTTGGATACTCCACAGGACAGCTGCTCTAGAAACAATTCTACAAATTTAATTATTTTTAAAAAGAGAAAAATAGATATGCTATGAACTGAAGAGCAATATCAGACAGGGGATTTAGGAATCAAAACTGCATTCTTTGATAAACAAAACACAAACACATATTGGGATAACTGTTATTAAGAACTCTAGACACTCTGACTAGCAGTTCTTCTACAAAGGACCTGGGGATGCCGCAGTGCCCAGGAAGGCTAATGACACCTTGGGCTGCACAGGGGTGAGTGTGGCCAGCAAATCCAGGGGATTTCATTCCCCCCTCACTGCTGAACCTGTACTTGCAACACTGTGTCCAAGTTCAAACCTTACAGTTGTGTGTGTGGAAACTGAAGAGAGGTGATCCTGCACAGTACCCCCTTCAGATTCCTTTTTATCACTGTGTGCATAGGATCTGACAGACCAGCTCTTTAGTAATCTAACACAAAAAAAGGCAATAATAAGATTATCATCCTAATAACATCAGCCTAGCCCACACAAATCTGCTTCCCAAGTTATCTCTTTTTTCATTGTTTTTTTAAGTGAACATGCTTCTGACCGTGGATTCACCACATCTGTGGACAGACTCCTCACCCAGCCCTAGTACCCCTGCAATTTCAGAGTCCCAAAATGTCATTTGGCAGAGAATCAAAGCTACCAAAGCTGACGGATGTGAAAGTTTTGCCTTTTCACTTCAAGTATTGAAAAATGCTAAATCTGCTGCATCTCACTGGTTACATGGCTTACGACACAGCAAGTGGACTGTGCCTATACCCAGCTGGAAGCACGAGGAGAGGCTAAGGTACTAAAGTTAACGACTCATAGGAATGGGGTTTGCTGGACTAACCTTCCCCAAAGAAAGCAAGTGTTTCAACCTTCAGATAGAAGGATAGCCAAGGAGACTGAATTCCCAAATTCCTCTTGATAAAGCATTACAGAAATGTTGTATTTCCACTTTAAGAAGAAAATAAAATATTTCTTACGAGCAGGAGTGGAATAAAATATGCCCATTAAAGGCCAAAACCTGTAAAAGTCTAGGACAGGAATTCACTGAGGCTAAGAGGACAACGCTGGATCTGAACTGTTGAATGCACTAATTCTTCATGTAAAGAATTGTTCTTTAATTTGCTGTCTTTTAGGAAATCAGGAAAGAAGAGTAAAGCAGGTTTTTACTGAACTCTTAGTTCTATGAGGAGGACAGTTCAAGGCTCACTAGCTGTCACAAGAGCAAGTAAATGCTAGGAAATACTGTGAAAGAAATAGAGAACAAAACAGCAAACATCTTTGTGTCAGTGTAAAAATGGATAGTTTTCCCACAACTTCAATGCTCTCTTCATTTCAAAAAAGGATGTAGGAGTAATGGAACAAGTTGAGAACAAACCCAAAGCTAACCAGAGGTCCGGAGCAGCTGCCACACAGAGGAAACTCCGGCAGGACTGTACAGCCAGGGAAAAAGACTACTGAGGAGGCGGTGGTAAGAGATCTGCAAAATGACAGGTGACATGCAGAAAGCAGACAGGGATGACAGCTTGAATGTCTCGTCTGAGACAGAAACCAGGAAGCATCCCATGAAGCTAGTAAGAGCCATGCTCAAAAGGAACAAAAGGAAGCTCTTTGTGCAATAGATCATGAGCAAAGTATCTGTTTGGTCAAAGGACACTATGCTAAAATTGACATCGTTTCAAGGGCTGACTTCAGTCCACAGAAGAGAAACCTAAGATGAAGTATACAGTATCATTCCAAGTCCTCAAGCTGAAAGGAGTTGGAAGGTATAAGGAGGAATGCCCTGTTCTATGTGCATGCCTTGTTCTTGCTCTTCCCTATGTATCAGATTATAGTTATTGTCCTGAGACCTGACACTGGGCAAGATGGACCGTTGTTCTGACCCAGCAGAGCCGTTTCAATGTTCTTGTATTAACACTGGAGGAATTTGCTCCTCCTGGGCTGCTACACAGAGGAATAAAACTGTCTCCTGTGCATGGCCACTATTCTGTCATAAGCTTGCTCTGAGTTACATGGCACTGAGGGCTATGAAAGCCTCAGGCGGCTTCCAGATTCAGGGATAAGGAAGATAGCAAACCAGGAGCCTGATGGGAGTACAAGCACAGAAGCCTTCTCTGGAGAGTTCTCCAGAGAATATACATCTCTTTCTATAAAGATACCCAAGAGGAAGATGACTAAGAATGATCAAGCTTGCACCAGCTGAGGATTTCCAAGCTATAAACTCCACTGAAGGCATCACGATACTGATAGCACCATACAACAGTAGCTTCAACACGTACACAAAAATGAACATCTAGAATGCACACGAGACTTAACAATTTTGTATCCAGGGAAGACCAGGCACAGGTGAACCGAAAGGCAATTACAATTTGTCTGACACCACAAAGTATAAACAAATGAAGATGCTTTATACTATTCAAATATCAATAAATGATACTTTCCACAGTAAACAGAAACTTAATAACTGTTTATCAGAAACAACCTAACCATTTATCTAAATTTAAAAAAAAAAATCTTTGCCTTCAGTGGCAATTCTCAAAACACTCTTTTCTATTTAAGATTAAAGATGCTATGTTGTAACCTGAAAAATGAGTACCCCTGCACTATGTATTTTTCCCATGCAAATGAGCACCCGAACTTGGTCAACACAGGCTAACACATCTCATGCTCATTAACGCGGGATACATCTTCATTCTTTTTTAAATCTTGCTTTACCAAGCAAACCCTTCACTTTCCATTAAAAGTTTAATTAAAGAAGCAGTTCTTAAACAGGCAAGAATATTAAAAAGCTATCCATCCAGACCCTAGCATTACTATTGAATAGAGTTATCTCAAAATAGATGCTGTTTTATCTCCCTTTACCCCCTACCTGCTCTGGACTGCATGGTGCTTCCTGAACAAACATGACGGAGGGTTGAGCTGGGCAGTGATCTGGTTGTTCTCTGAGGTTTTCACGTGCTTCCCCTGGGGTCACAAATTCCTGTATTATTCCAGCAGCAGCCCTTTCTAGAGATGAAGTGGCATGGGTAGCACAGAGAAATTCAGAAGGCTGTGATGGAGAACAAGTTATTGCTTGATCTGTTCCCATCACAAATGATGTGTCTGAAGCTACAGGACTAAGAGATTCCAGTTGGCTTTCCTCAGTTGAAGAAGGCGTATCAATATTCTCAATATTCACCAGTTGACCTTCGTTAGACTGAGGGGTTGAACACTGGCTCTCCACAGGTTCCACTTTCACCATGTCAGCTTTGGGTGATGAACACATCTCATCAGCGACCTGAAACAGAGCTTCAAGATTTTCTTCTGTCTTCTTGTTTTCATCAAATGTATCACAAGGCCAGTTAGAGGGCAGAAATTCAGCTGTGTACGGTGGTTGCACTGGAGGACTCTGGAAGAAACAAAATACAGTGAACTTTTATATCAAAAAATTACAGCGACAGGATGCATATTAGTTCTGTAAGGCTTTGGAAATGAACCTGAGCAATCAGCTGAAGTGATCGTTTATCCAAAAGCTTGAAAGATTGTCTGTTATTTTCAGTTAAAACAGCAAGTTTAATTAAAAAAAAAAAAAGAGGTTACTACTTTGTCTTGTTTTTCATTAACCACCTTACTCTTGGCACACTTGCTTTCTCCTATTTGCTGTCTATCTTGGAGAGAACGGAAGTTACTTACCAGGAGCTGTGTACTCCTTCAGATGCACTGTCTGCAAACCTTTGCACTGCAGGTAGAAGTGTACCCAAGCATTCAAACCAGGGGCGTCTAGTCTTAGTAGGACCTGTGGGAGTATATTAGAACCACCCCCTTCACATGGCACATATGGGATAGAAAATGATAGAGCAAATCTACCTGCCTTCAGTTCTTCTAAAACTCAAGCATTGCTGTTGTGTAGAAAAACAACACAAACCACAAGATTTTTAAGCAAGAGAAAAGGTACGCATGCTGTAAATGTGCATATGGACAACACAACTCGAGGAACTCAGTTACTTACCAATAACATCTTTTTCCTCTTCAAGTGATTGTCCATATGCACATCCACACAAGGGGTGATTCCCAGGGATGCTCCATTCCCAAAATGAAGGGGAGTTCAGACACCTACGAAAACAAATAGTGTAGAACTGCCCTGTCTGTCACAGCCTCACATCTGGGCACTCCTGTCACAACACAGTGTCCCACAAATGCACGATTCAAAGTCTACATAAATCTGTATAAAAGCCCTATAGATCCTCAGGTCAGAAACACTTCCTGGAGAAGCTGCAGAAGCTGCCTTTGCCATCCCAGGTCAGGTCTGGACACTGCTAAAATATTTCACTGTAACAATGTCACAAGAGGATAGGAAACAGTCAGCAATCCAATGATATTCTTTTTAGTAGAATTCATACAAATCAAAGAATGTTTAAAGGAGAAAGAAGACAAAGAAAAGTTTCTCAAAAGCAGCAATTCCTACTCAAGTGAAATGATAAATCACATTTTAACAGCCAGTGTCTGTATTGCTATTTGACAAATATGAGTCTCATAATGATGCTGGAGAGAAACTTAGGTACATTTAAAATACAATTTTATTTTGGAAGAAGTCTAGAATGAAGGATCAATCCTTAGTGCCTGATTATCCTCAGACCTTCTAGCTGAGGTAATAGTTAATAAAAAGCTATTTCCATAGATGAATAAATTAAAGAACAGGAAGCCACAGGATCACCTGCTAGGAAAGCCATATCAGATCAAATGCCAGTGAAGGATTTGGCCTCTCAGCAGCATGAACATCAGAAGTCCCTGAAGGAAATACCACAAAGAGATGAGATCCCTTTCTCTGGATGTATGAAGTCAAGTCCTGTGTGGCTCCATGTAGATGTGCCAGTCTGCAGATAGCCATAAACTTTGGAGGAGGTGGGGGGCGGGGAAAGGATGGGAAGATAAAACCTGGAATTTGAGAAATTTAGGTTAAGTTAAGCAAAGTCTTTTCATTAAAGGCAAGCCACCTTTATATTTTTTATGATATAGATGTAAACATACTTCCTTTCATTTAATATTTTTTCAGGTTTTTTTTTTTTTATTATTAACAAGGTGTTTCACTTTTATTGCATTGCTTGTTTATCATGTTAAGTAGCCAGGATTTAAGTAAGATCTGGGTTACCAAGTCAACTGCCCAGGGATGAGATAATCCCTGCCAAAACCAAACCAACCAACCAACCAACCAACCAACAAACACACACTGCAACTTCTGCCTCTTCTTACGGGACCTCAGCTGGAAGTTGTTGTAACACATACCATCTTCTTGGATGCCCTAGAGGATCTCTGTATGCATTTTCAATAGGAGAAAGTGCCCGCACAAAGATACCATTTAAATCTTTTTAGTTTATCTACAGAAGATATGACAGACAAGGATGGGAGGGAGATCCCAAATAATGAAAATTGAGAAGTCGGGACTCAAAAGATGAATAGTTTGCTGGTCATTTGAGCTCAAAAGGAAGAATGGTCTAATTTAGCAGAAGTGGTGAAAGGGAAGATGGGCATTTCACTTATAAGATCAGCATAGTGTGCACAGGACGTGAAGCACAACCACACCTTTTTAGCGACTGCTAGGACTAAAACAATCTGGATTGAGTGCTTGGGCAATCACTCAGAAGTAGTTCAGATTCAATTTAATTTTGAAATAACATGGCTGATTATCATTCTTGTTACAAATAAAAGCAAACTACTTAGGGCTGTTTTAAAGTCAGGAAACTTATTCTTCTTTTTTCTCCCACATTTCTTTCTTCCATTTCTAGTTGCTTCAGTTCCACAAGGAAATACTGACAGCTTAATAACAATGCTGATAGCAATAACCAAATAGCAGGGCTGCTAGTTTAAAAAAAAAAAAAAAAGGAAAAAAGAAAAAAATCACTAAAATCCAATATGCAGCCTTGTTTCACACCTATGATAAAACAGCAAGGAAATACTACACTCATGGGTGAGAGTTGGCGAAACTGCTGTTGCAGAAGACAGCGGGAGTTTTCTCTCACACGACTCATTCCTCTCCAAGGATCCCGATTCATCACACTGACCCACACCCAACTTCAGGAGAACCCAAATGAAAAAGAGTATGAAGCTGTACCTGAGCTCCCAGTTTTGTAACTAATTGTGATGAGAGTGTAATTCACATCTCAGAAACCTGACAAGAGATGTACCCTAATCAGCCGCTATGCTGGGTACAACCACCTATACCCCTTGCCGTCCCATGCAGTGATTCTCTGTAGCTTTGTCTGGAGAGCAAACTGCGGGCAGACAGACATTCACCTACTGGCCTTGTCTGCCCACACCCCAGTCGCCTAACAGTGTCAGCAGGTCAGGCGTGTACTGTACAAGCCCAGCAGCTGGCCTCCAAGCCCCAAGAAACTGTACCTGTCTTAATCTCTCCTAAACGTCCAGTGATGCTCTCTGCAAGACTCAGTGAGGACTAGCACAAGGTTTAGGCTTTCTTGTCCAACAGTTCCTGGGTTTCCTTCTGAGACCACAAAAGAGTGTCTGGATCCAATAGAAACAGGGCTGATAGTGAGCTTGCTGACTGACAGTGTGCTGATACGGCTCAGTGTCTGCTGGACTGGTCCAGCAGTTTTGTACAGACTTTGCCAGTAGTATCTGGTAGGCCATGACGTGATCAAACAAACAGCCCAAAACGCCCTGCAAACCACCCTTCAACAGCATCGCACTGAATTCCCACAACTGGTGGAAGATATTGAGTGGAACGATGCAATGCAGAAGTTCTATTTTTTTTTGTGAAGAACAATAAAAACATTTAGTCAGCCAGGGATGATTAATTTTACTGCTTCAGAGGATTTGTGCAAGTGGTTACTGACAATCAATACACAAGCAGGGCAGGATGATCAATACCGTGTCTGCGTTCCTCAGTGGGGAAGAATCTACCCCAGAGCACACAAAAGGTAAACTGATTATTCCCCACAGCTTGGTGAAAACCACAGGCAAACTGCCGTCTTCTGTATTACCTGCACAGCCCCTGTCACCATGTTCTAGGAGCAATGGTCTATGCTACACTAACACTCAGAAATCCCAAGAAGTCCTGTTGGTCCATTCTGTGTGATATTTGTGGGATCCTGCTGAGAGACAGCCAGTTGCTGATGTGGTAGAACGGTTTTACGCCACTGCCTGCCTGTGGGCTGCTCACACAGAGGATCTCTTCCAGCAATCTCTGCCCAGATGCGCCAGCAGTTTTCGACCTGCAGTTCCCTGGTTAGGACTGTTTATCAAAGCATCCACCAGTAAGTGGCCTAAATCTTTTCTCACTCCACGCACTGCCCATAGACTTGTTTCTCCAAACAACTGATTTTTACTAGACCCTTTGGACGGCATATTTATATCACCTTTCAATCTAGCCACAATGACTCCCTTGGAATGATTTGCTATCCCAAACATTGACGGATCCTCATGTCCTGGCTGAAAAAGCAGCTTCCACAACTCTCGTGAAGAAAGTGAGAGGACAAAGATGCACTGTGTGAAAAATAAATACTAGAGTATCAATGGCATGATTGGCCAGCAGCTATTTATATCCTTACACCAACAGGTTATCCTGGCCATAACCTGGCCATCTCGGATAAGCTTATATTTTAAAAAATCATGAATAAAAGACAAAGGTTGATATTTGCAAGACAGGAAACTGGATGATCAAGCTTGGGTAGGTCAACCCTTTTTCAAAACGCATAAGCATAACTCGCTTTGCTTGTCCTCTGTGAGGAAAAAAAAAAAAATTTATGCATTATGCTGTAATACAAAAGGAAGCCCTTGTGTTTTTACTTCAGTTCTTTTGATATTTGATAAGCCAGGCCCTCCAAATAAGGTGCAGTTTCCCCCGGAATTTTATAAAGCATTTACAGTAAGTACTGTAGTTATCTTTAACAAGACATCTCTGAGGTGGGGCCAATTCCAAAAGTCATCTTAGTTTTTCTTATTCATCAAATCAAACTCAGGACTGCAGAAAGCTGTCTGGGACAAAACAGAGGAGCTGTTTCCCAGTATTTTCATAATATTAAAGAATCTCTTTTTGTCCAGCAAGAACATTCTTCAAAGATAAATGTAGACTTGTTAACTAAAATGAACTCTGGTGAAGTCAAGCAAAAAACTTATAGAGACAAAACCACTCCACTGATGAGGACACCCACTACGCTGCTACCCTGAAACCTCACTTGAATTACAAAACTACTCATTTAATGTTCAGTAGCTCTTTGAAATCGATATTTGTAAACCACATTACTTTCACTTTCTCAAGCAGATCAATTTTCACGTTTATATCCTTCACTTCAGAAGTCCATAAACCTACAGTTCATCCATGCAGTCTCCTCCGCTTTCACCTGACTGGAGTCTGCTACACTCACCTGGAAGAAGCTGCAGTAGGTGTACGTGGAAGCTGTAGGACTAGCACAGCCAGTCAGAGGATCTGTGTGGGCAGGTGAACAACACTGCAGTGCAGCTGCAAGAATTCAAACACAGTTGTCAGACTTCCATAATTTGTGTTTGGAATGCAGGGTTTTATTGCTTACTTTGATTAAACATTTCAATAATCACACAGTAAACTAAATTCCAGAAATGTATTATTACCTCTCAAGTGATTTTAAGACTGATTTCTTCATCTTAAAAAATACTTTTTCTAATATACGTGTACATATATTGAAAATAGATATTGTAAAATTGATATGCACACATAGAAACTTCATAAGCACAGCCTTTTGTATCTTAGTATCACCTTTTTTAATTTGTCTGCTTGACTTTCTCATCACAACATATCACAGAAAGTGGATTCACATAAGGAAGACCGGACATTCATACACGCACACAGAAAAATTAAACAGTGATTTTATTCTAAAAAGCAACTTTGTAGATGAGGTAGTATTCTGCAGGTATTATTTTTTGGTGACACACGGAGATAATTTAAAAGTAAAGGCATTATTTGTAGAATAGATACTCTTTAAAATCTGCAGTCATTCTGAGAGAGAGAGAAATCCTTGATGAAATCAAATTTAGTCCAATGTTCATAACAAGTAAATCTAATAAGCATAACTTGAGATGGCAAACAGATTAGATCAATTTATTTGCAATGCTTGACACTTAAATGGGATTTCACATGAGACAGTTGCTACAATAACCAATATGGTTTTTTAATATCTATACCTTTTTAATAAGATGTTACTGATTTTTTGTGCAGTTTGGAGCAACAAACACAGGTGCTAAACAACAGAGAAAGAGCCAGCAGACACCCTTCTAAAGAAGCATGGGATATGTGTATCACTCGTGTTATTTCAAAAGCTAATTCTGAGCAACTTTATGATGAAATGTGGTCATCTTTCAGAAGAACGTTCTATACAATTCTAGATATTGCCAAAAACCTAAATGATATCTGTGTTTCTCTCACTGGAAACTCCAAAGTATGTTTACAAACCCAAGAGAACCACCAAAGAAAACTTTTGAAGGGCTATTGCAAAAACTACGTAAGACATCAATGACAAAGGAGAAATTTCTTGCAACCTGCTAGAAAGATTCTAAGGAAAAGCAAACATATTACAAAGAAGCTAATTTCTACGAAAAGAAAAGGAAGGACCTGAAGGGACAAAGTGCTTGTGAAACAGTAGGTAAGTGTAAAACACTAAGTCCAGATCACATGCTATAAAAAGTTACAAGTAAAATATAAATGACAGTACTCTTACAGTTAGTAGAGCTTGCAGCAAAAGGAACTCATTAATCAAACGAATTGTTATATTCGTATATCAAAGTAAGGAGAAGAAAAATAACTGTATAGTAGACTGCACCGATGACTGATTCTGAATGGTTCTGAAACGCAGAATGTTGCATAAGAAGAACATTTTGCACTCACAAGAACTTTTTTTTTTGCCAGCTCATAGACTATGGCAGTGACTGATCTAACAGCAAGAACAACTGCGTCTGTGGAAATACCACAGGAGATGTGAACATAGCCTTAATGGCAGTCAGTTGAGAAGAAAAGCCACTATAAGATGGAGGCCAGTTTTAGATAGCACCACTCATCACCCATAGTCACAAAAGGAGAGTCACCATATATCCAAACAACTTTTTAAATAACACTGAAGAAAGCATTTACTGACAGGCAGTATTATCAAAAGCAAAGGTGTTGATTCATTTACAATACTTCAAGTCTTCAAATTGAATCAAGATTCAAAAAACATACCTGCTTCACACACACGCTTTTGTCCTACCCTGTTAATTGGAGAGAAGAAATTTGTAAGCTCTTTTGTCTAAGATACAGTTAATGTAGTCATACCCAGAAGAAATTATCAGCTGAAGTACGTTCTGTCACTGGCTGTTACGAAATAACTGACAGTGAACAGATCTCATTTGAATACTAAGGAGACAGGGATGAATGGCATCTTACGGAATAAATGAATATTTACTGAATAAATTAAGAAAAAGACACAGACCCTTCCATCGAACAAGATGGACCAACCTCAAAATAGATTTGGTTTCTGCCAAAAAAAGAGACGTATTTCTGCCCATACAAGCTATGGATGGAATATTTCACACACTCTTTAGGACACAGTATGTGGAATATCAACACTGATTTATGAAAATGGAATTGCTGTCAGCGGGGCTATAACCAACCCAGCAATGGATCCCTGAGGACAAGCAGAGATCAACGAAGAGCATAGTTCACAGAACAAGGGAAGGACAGAACACTCTGCATCACCATTATTCTTGTACATGATCATATTTCAAACATACTGAAAATATCTTTGGATATCCAAAGAGGTTGCAAAGAAATCAGGCAAAGAAATCAATATTTTTAAAGGAAGTTATTTGTAAGTATGTTAACAAAAAATGTATAAGCAAACGCAAGCCATAAATCTGTCAGCTGAATAAGAAAAAATAGAAGGAAATACAATGGAATAGAGAATGAGTTGACACTGGATAATATATAACCGGAAGGAGTCAAGAAGACTTCTTTGTGTTTAAGAGAAGTCACCCTTCATGCCCTCTTCGAAGACCTTCAGTAGGTAAACAAACATGGGTAACTGTGATATGGTATTTAGATTTCCAAAAAGCTTTTAACAAAGTCATAATCAGAAACTCTTACAAAAACTGAGCAACAACAGCACGAGCAGGAAGGCTGTACATTTGAAAAATAACCTATCTTAAAGATACAACAGACAAGATAGGAATAAATAGGCACTTTTCACAGATGAGCGAGGTCATCAGTGGAGGTCCTCAAGGACCTGAACTGGAACTAAGGCTACTCATCATTCTAACAAAGTACTTTAAAAACGGGGTAAGCAAGCAGTGAGGTGATGCTTGCTGATAATACCAGGTTATTCCTGTCAGGAAAGAGCAGTGAGCTATGAAGATGTGAAAAAAAAAACAAAACCCTTATGAGTTTCCCAAAGCCACCACCCACCAGATAAAGCTCTGCACTTAGGAAAAATAAAACTGATCTCACACAGAAAATGATGGGCTCTTAGTTGTCAATCAACAATCAGGAACTAGATCTTGGTATCATAGTAGATAGTTTCAGGAAGACATCAGCGTGAGACACAGTAGCTGTCAAAAAGACCTCCAGAGTCACAAAAGAAGCAATCAAGTTGTTAGGAAATATTACAAAAGGGAACAGAGAATGAAATAGGAACATTATTATTCCACTGTATATGATTCACACCTTGACCACTGTGTATACTTTTGGACTCTACATCTCAATAAGAAAATAACAGAACTGGAAAAGGTTACAGGGAAGGCAACATGGATGATGTACAGAACACTCTTCTGAAGGAACAGCTAAGTGGGCTGGGACTCTCTGATCTAGAGAAAATGCAGCTGAAGGAACTGTGATAGAAATATTTAAAATCATGAACGATGCAGTGAGAGGGATATGGATATAGACACATTCACACAAAAACCAAATGGAGCTTTAATGAATATGCCATAGGGGGAAAAGAGACAAGAAAAGGTGGCTCATTGCGCAAAATGCAATTAAGCTGTGAAATGAAGCCCTTGTCGCAGATGTTTTATGTGCCACAAGTCTACAATGGTTGGGAGAAACAGACACGTTCATGGGAGCGAAATCCACTGAGGGCTACTAAATACGACTCGTGTTATGGCTTATTAATTCCCTGAACCCACACTGTTGGGAGTATTTTGGAAAAGCATCTACTCCTGGAACTCCTCCTTGACCATTACTGTTGGAGGAAATGATGAGCTATATGGACATTTGGTCTGATCAAGGCTAGTATTCTTATCTCCAAAGCAGAGAACTATTCATTAGAGAATTAATGAGGCATTCACTAAATCTTCTTTTCTCAACACTGGCAAAATTAGATGAATTGTATAAAAATCGACAAATGAAATTTAGCTGGAGGGATGACAATATTAACATCACATTCTTATATACTTCTCCCTCCTCATCAGATAATATTGGTTTGTGGGCTCTCAACGTTTCAATAGAGAAGAGCAAATCAATCATAATCTTTGATGAAGACATGAAGGCTATAGTTCTACCAGTAAATTAAATGCATCCAGACCCATTCTCTGGCACAGAGTCTGCTAATACTATTAAAATCTCCTACTCTTCCAAGTCAAAACAGCCACATTCAAACAGCCTCTAGGGAATGGTCCCAAGCCCACACCAACCACTGACATAAGCACAGCATTTTTACGGGAGAGTGCTAACCAGGCTAACAATCTAATGATAGAGCTGATGAAGACACACAGGCACTTTTCCTGGCAAAATCTAACACAGTAGCATAGATGCAGACAGATATGCTTGAGCTCAGACATTGTTTTAGCAAAGATATGTCTTGCCAAATATGTCTGGAAGTTAGAACCTAGATGTAAATAAAATCTAAGAACATCAAAAAAGCTCCATGCTCATAGTTGGATGTGCACACATTTGTACTGCATGCTTTTTACAGGTTCCAATACTACACACAAACTCAGGAAAGGTGAAAGCCTAAAAATAAATGCGAACCCAATACGATCAGCAGCAGATTTTTATCAAGCTTGAACAGCCCCCATAATTTCTCCAAAGATCTGCTGGAAATTGAAGGACTGCATGTACCATCTCTATGCCTTCAAGACAGCAACAGACATTAATAAGCATTATCATCAGCTCCGCTGGCTAAACGGGTGAGAGTGACACTCTCCAGCATCTTCCATTCCACTTGAGCACGCGCTACATGGGAAATACCAAGGAAGAACCTTAAGACCATCCTTTCAGTGTGAAAGTATGATGTCAGGTCCAAAAGTTATGCCTAAGAGAAGCTAACTCCTCAGACAACTGGGTCAACAGTACTCAAAGGTGTGCAGGAAATTAGGGAATGCAGCTGTGCCTGTTCCTGCCAGATCAATGAACACATTGGAATGGGCCTGAACACAAAAAACATGCAAGCTCCAATCCTTTACCAAGCAAAAGACTGATGAAAATGAGGATGATACCCAAGGTCTCTTCAATAAGGGAAAATGGGAAAGACAACATTGTTTGAACTGTCTTAGGCATTTTGGGGGGATTAATTGTATTACTGCTACATAGACTCCAATGTCTAGCAGTTGTCAAAACTCTTCACAGTCAATGAACAAACAGGCTCATCTGAAAGAACGCAATTGTCTTCCAAAGGCATAGGTCTAAGAAAGCAGGAATGACTCAACCTCTGGGAGGTGCCTGTTTCTCTCTGCTGGCTATATATGTAATCTAGATGACAAGCCCAGGCGTATACAACTAACTATTATACATTCAGATGTATCTTAGGCAAGATGAATCCTACTACTAGTTTTACAAGTGCATTACTAACGCATCTAGTCTGCTTTTCTCAAGGGAAAATACGGTGCTATTTATGCTGCATTAAAACAGATACTGTGTTTTCAGCTGCTTATTCATTTTAAGAATTCCCTTTTGACCAACACATAAGTGAATTTTAAGCTTTACATACGAAGAAAGGTATTTATTTTAACAGAGGGTTATCATTCAGAATAACATGACTACTGCTAAGCTACCACTCACCAGAAAGGTTATCATATGTAAATGACCCCTGCAGCCACAGATGTATTCAGAAGTCATGACTGGACTTGAAATGTCAGCTGGCACCAATAATCAACATTTCTCACATAGTCTCCTTGACTGATTTTTCATTATTAGGATGCTCTCTGATAATAAAGCTTCACTGCATTTCTTTGATGCAATGCTACTGCTATCAAAGGTTTTGCAGATAGTTGAAAGCAAACAGAAATAAATCCTTAAACTAATTATGGTCTAATGCTAGCGGGAAAAAAAGATCCAGACAAGCATCTTTTATTTTACTGCCCTTTCAATAAGAATTATAATGAAGAAACACAGAAATCTTTTTGTCGCTGAAGTTAACAAACAAGTCTGAATACACATAAAAAGAAATCTTTTGACAAAGTTCTACTTTGATTTAATTTAATGGAACTTCAAAAGTGAAATTAAAGAAGTCAAGAATAAGATTGAACATACCTTCTTTAGTCCCTTTGCTTATGACATACCTATTTTAGGATTAACTATGACTTTCCAAATAAACTAATCTTGGTTCTGTGCTCTCAAGATGAAGGAAAGCAGACTTTTTCATGTGGACATATGAAGAAATCAGCTTTCAGAATTCTGCATGTTATAACATACAGAAGAAAGGATAGCAAAGAGATTGAGAGATACATGGGAACAGAAGTAAAACACTGAGACAGTCCTAAGTGACAGTGAAAATTAAAAGATGTATAATACTTTCTAGTGAAATGTCAAACTTCTCAGAAGTACTAAATAATTCACTGAAGTTTTCAAAAGCCTCAGATTCCTTAAGTTTCTCTATTTTAGTCTGAATTACACTGTAATTTTTGTACCTTGCAAAATTTGTTATGCTTTAATCATGCCCTCCCCCCACCTCCCGGCCCAGAGATTTTACCTGTACAACATAGCCAATTTATTCTTCAAACCTTTGTAATTCCAGTGAGAGAGACTAGTGTCATCCAGTTACAGAGATCTACATATTCATGTCTAAATCTATGCTAGCCTCCCTCAACTCCTTTACAGTCAGTACTGCAAAATAGGTGCTCCCAGGATATGAGTAATCTCACCCCAAGACCAACTCTAAACCAAGCTGTATGAATCACACCCTGGAGATGCCCATTTCCTCTCCTCGACTATAGAAGAGGTCTGGGGGACTAGTTGAGATAGAGACATCTAAAATTCAATGTGACTAATTTCAGCCTATGCTCTGTAACTGATAGAAACATGAAATGGGGACCATCTCCCACCTTAAGCACGTATTCTGGATGAGGCCTTGAGCAACCTGGTCTAGTGGGACGTGTCCCTGCCCATGGAAGGAGGGTTGGAACAAGATGATCTTTAAGGTCCCTTCCAACCCAAACCATTCTATGATTCTCAGGACACCCCTACTAGTTTGCACCTGGTAATGCAGGCTGTAGCCACCACAGTAATCTTAGTAAGTAGCACAGGGCAAGGAGCACACGGCAAAAGTTGCCTATCCCTTAAACATTTAAGAGTGTCCACAAGAAATGCCTAGTTCCTCAGAATCCTTCCTTGACAAAAATGATGTTATGGAAACTAGCGATCATTGCCTGAAACATTCTCAGCAGAGGTCTCAGAAGACACGCACAAAAGATATGAAGATTTCACTGTGTACTTGGAGAAAGACAGCAGCCACCACATGTAGGATTTCTAAACAGGGATATCTATCTTAGTGAAGGCGCAGCTGCCTAGGGAGGAACAGGTAGAAGGAAAGAATAATAACTGAGTTTTAGTCTGTTCAAGAAAAGAGTCACTATGTTCTGAGTTTCAGAGGTTTTAGGGAAATTAAAAAAAAAACAACAACACACCACCCCCCAAAAAGTAATTTATCACGTGATTTTTCCAATTCAAGGTAAGGCAAGGAAAAGAACAATAATTTGCTTCAACTTGTCTTCTGAGGAATAAAAACACTTAAGTGAGACTGAAAATTTTAGCAGAGACATTTTGGACAAAAGAAAGGAGTCAAGACTTTTGTACTTTCTAGTCTGCAGTGCATTAAAAAAAATACAACATAAAGAAGGTAAGCAAGAAAAAAAATTAAGATCTGAAAATAGTATGAGCAGAAATATTCTACACAATACTTTTAACTGATCTTTGACTTTTAAAACTTAACCTGGGAAAACATGAGACCAAAGACTAGTATACTACTTTTCAACAAGTTCTCAGTGCTTTAGTACCATTGTCCGAGTTTTGCTTAATTAAAAGAACTATTAAAGTTTGCCTAACACTGACTAGCTGCGGACAAACACTTTTTCTCCTCCTTTAACCTCAACAGAGAGGCTACCTGGAAAATCACCAGGGGACGCTCAGAATCTGGAGGAAGTACAGGAGTACCAATCAGAAAACCTTTTTGCTTTATAAAGGTCTCTCTTCCTTTTAGACTTTACACTTTCTAATTCTCACTTGAGATATACACATGGCAGAGCATTGTAGAAAAATATTTTTAAGCATCACTTTTAAATATCTTTTTGCAAAGCAAGTGCAGAAATGTTTTTCATACCTGTTGGATAGTAGGCTTGTGAGTACTGCATTGAAGAAGCGTAGCTGCTGTATTTTGGAAGGGAATTGGCAATGGTTTGAGAGCCTTGCTGAAGCGGCAGAAGAGAGGTGACGGGCTGGAGTGTGTATGTGACCTCTGTTGGAAACCTCTGGAGTGCCGGAAAGGCAACCCCTCTATCTGCATAAGTTGGGGAAGCCTCATGCCCTGGAAGTAACCCAAGAGATCCCTGCCATGTTCTGGAAGGGACTGGAGTCTGATCAAAACTTTTTGCCGGTAAAGTGCCGTGGTTCTGGGCTGAGGTTGATACATAGGAGTAAGGAAAGAAACTGTCTCGATGATAAGGTTGATGAAACTGTCCTACAGTCATCAGTCCTGCAGCGGATACAAAATAAAGTGAAACAAGTGTTAAGGAAAGGAGTTTTCACAGGCAATGAAAGGCAGTATGAGGAGCCAAGGCTCTGCAACATGATTTGGGAAGACTACCTATGCTCCAATATACTTAATCCAGAAACAGTCTGTATTCTTACACCTGAACGCACAGTAACTGCTGCAGTGGCAGATTAGTGCAGTGCCAACACCCAGCTGTAGCATTCAATCTCCTTAAACTTGCAGTAACAAGTTATCAGTATTTAGAAATGTGCTATAAATCAAAATCCGTAGTAACTTACTAAACTAAACAAAAGTAATTCAGAAAGTACTATATGTTAAATCGGACAATAAGTTTTTTAAAAAAGGGGGAAATTGTAAAGCAAGACTTCAAGTCTTGACCAAACTCCAATGCTGACAGCTCATAGACAGCTAAGGGAAGGGCAATGTCAAAATCCTCCAAGTGACTCTGAAAGTACTTTATGACAAATCATTTAATTTGTCAAGAAAAAAAAAATAAAGGCCAACTCTTCCAGTCAGCTCAACTAGTTCAGTTTAGACTAAAATATCCCAAACTTTGCCATTTTGTTATTTCCTAGATATTCCTTTTATTCTTCTCTTGGTTTTCTCTCTTAGTCAGTTATTTCATGAAACAGTATTTGCTGTTATACTGTGATAGCTCAATTTCTATTAGAGGTTTTGGTGACTTTGTTGAAACACTGACAGTAACACCAAGAATGTCTATGTTCATCAAATTACTAAAAGAACTACTGCACTTGTAACTTTTCCATGGTGTTGTATATGGCTATATACATTGTAAGTTTCAGGATGGTTCAGGTCAATAGGGTTTATCTAGAAGCCAGGTTTTTCACAGACCTGCAGTTCCCAGTTCTCACCTAAAAGACTTTTTACAAAAATAGCCTCACATTTACCTTTTTCACTCCTCTGGTGGGAACTAATTCAAAAAATGGGTAACATACAGTCATTATTCTGCAAGTTCATATTGAATCATGAAGAATCACTAAATAAATACCACCTGGCCCCAAAAATTTATTAAGAGTTAATGTATAGGACCATTTATTTCCTGTTCAGCATTTTTACCATATATAAAAAGAAAATAAACAGAGGTATGAGTATCCCTTTGTTTATATTTTACCTTTGGATAGGGAAATTAAGATTATCTAGTTTTAACACATAAACAAGACACCAGAGGATGCCAAGTTATGAAGCATCAGTCGCTTTACAGGAATTATTCCTGGATGTTTAACACAGAGTTACATGTTGCAAGACACTTGGAACAGACTGACGCTTTGGAAACAAAAATATCTTTTATCTATCAAATTACCTCACATTTACAGCAAAGACATGCCCCTAAACAGCCAGTACAGAGTGCATCATAAATTGTCAGCTTGTCAGAACTTGACTGCATATAAAACCTCATGTTTTCCTTGTTCTGTCTTTCTAGAAACTGAGACTCCTGAAGCAAAAGCTCTCTAAAACTGCACCCATAAAACCAGAGGCCAAAAAATTAAAAGCTTGTATCCTTCTTAGCATTTACTCTGGCAACGGCCTGCATTGCATCAGTCAGAGCAGATTTCATTGAAAAAGCCTGTAATGACTCATCTTAGTCTCAACAATGTTAACACCAAATCTCTAATTGAAACACTTCCTAGCCTCAGTACTGAATTAAGTTCCTTTCCTTCTCAAATGCTTCATTTTGTTTTCTTGGTATTACAGCTGTAGTTCCACACGTGTCACAGAAACCACCACACAAATGAGATGACAATTCCTACTATGTAACAGTAACCAAGAACAAGTATCATTATATCCTACTCTGTCCTAAACAGGGGCTTCACATCTTCCTTACACAGCGTCAACTACAATGCTCTCCTGCTTACATGGAATTTGTGGAATAATCCTCTGAGAGCTCAGACTTGTCCTGAAAAACTCAGATGCTCTCAACAAGGGTTAAAAAGAAAGCAAACGTGTTCTGAGGCTTTTTAACAACATTATTTTCTATTTAGCTCTTACCTACTCCTTCAATCCTCTTTAAAAACTATTTAGCTTGCAATTCTTTTTCAGGAGACAACTGACAGAAATCTAACTACCAGGTCTTCTCTCCTTTGCACAAAACTGACAGGATGCTCTAGTTGTCACTTCATCTGACCCATCATTTCACAGATTTAATAAGAGCTTATTGAGCATCCCTGCTGACAGGCAAGGAGGACTAACATTCATCTGGTAGAGCTGTGCCAGCCCCAGAGATCAGGTGAGGGTGTTCTTAGTGTAGGACACAACAGGGACTGCATTGTAGTCTACGGGCAGACTGAAACACATGTGAACCATGTTACCCATGCTTACCGGCAGCAGATCTACCTGCACGAAGAACAACTGTTTTCCTACATCGGGTGAACTGAGTGGCCACCAGCAAGGACAGGTAACCCTTCTCCCTCAAGGGAGTGCCGATTTTCAGACCTCATGCCACCCAGCACTTCTCAAACCCACCGTGGCCCCACATGGCCCACCCCGCCTCACCGGGCCTGTTGGCCTTGCCAAGCGTCGAGGGCGGCAGCAGTGGGTCCTCATGCAGCGACATGCCAAGCAGACGCTGGAAGCAGTTGGGCGGGCGGCTGTTCACTTCCAGGCCAGCAGCCAGCTTCGCCTTATTGGCGGTCGTCAGGCGCTTCAGGTGGACAAGGAGGTCAGGGCGATTGCGGCAAAAGTGGGGGCTGTGGAAGTGGTGCATGGGCCCGGTGGAGCTGTCGCCATCACCAAGCCCTGGGCCCAGCCCAGGTCCGGTCCCCACCACTTTGCGGAACCCATAGAGGTTGAGCTGTCGGATGAAGCTGGTGAAGTTCTTGGTCTTGAAGAGGTTGGCCCCATCGCCGGCCAGCCCCGCGGCATGGCCTGGCCTGGTGCCCAGCACCTCGCACTCAAAGAGCGGCTGGTCGATGAGGAGCCCCTCACCGCGGGCATCCCAGCGGACGGAGCGGAACCGCGGGCAATTCACCAGCCGCCACAGCTTGGCCGGGAAGTTGCTGGGGTTGATGGCGGCGGGGAGCTGCGGCTCCTCCATGCCGGCGGCGGCGGAAGCACGCGGCGGCCGCTCGCGCTCCAACGGCCGCCGCGCGAGGGCCCCCGCCCCGCCCACCCCCCAGCGCCGGGGCCGGCCCCCGCGCTGCCCGGCACGTGCCCGCCTCGCGACGCGCGGCCCGCGGCGCCGCTGCCACCCCGGCCCTGCTGTCCCCCTCAGCGCCGCCATCCCCCTCAGCCCCCCCATTCCTCCCCAGTCCCCTCAGCACCCCCAGTCCCCTTGGCCCCCTCAGTCCCCCCATTCCCCCCCAAGTCCCCTCAGCACTGCCATCCCCCACAGCACCCCCAGTCCCCTCAGCCCCACCAGGACCCTCAGTCCCCCCAATCCCCTCAGCACCCCCAACCCCCTCAGCTCTACCAGTCCCCTCAGACCCCCCATTCCTTCCCAGTCCCCTCAGCACCCCCAGTTCCCTTGGCCCCCTCAGTCCCCCCATTCCCCCCCAGTCCCCTCAGCGCCGCCATTCCCCTCAGTCCCCCCATTCCCCCCTAGTCCCCTCAGCCCCACCAGGACCCTCAGCGCCGCCATCCCCCTCAGCCCCCCAGTCCCCTCGGCCCGCCGCCTCCTCTCAGCTCCACGGTCCCCTCAGCGCCGCCGTCCCTTCAGCCCCGCCATCCCCTCAGCCTCCGAATTCCCTCAGCGCCGTCGTCTACTCTCAGCCCTACCGTGCCCTCCGCGCCGCCGTCCCCTCAGCGGCCCCCAGTCTCCCTCTGCGCCGCCATCCCCTTCAGCTCCCCAAGTACCCTCAGCCCCGCCGCCTCCTCCCAGCTCCCCCGTCTCCTCAGCGCCGCCGTCCCTTCAGGCCCGCCGGTCCCCTCAGCCGCGGTGCCACCGGCTGCTCACGTCGGCTCCGTCGGGGAGCGGGCGGCTGAGAGCGGCGGTAACACCCGTCGGCAGCGCGGGGGAGGCTGAGGGTCCCCCATCACGGCGGGTGGGCGCCGGGTCAGCAGCGCGGGGCGGGGAAGGGGGTGGGAAGGCGGTAAAGTGTGTCCTCATGGGGGCCGCGGTGGCTGGAGGAGGGCTGCGCCGGAGGCGCTGTGACAGGGCTGGCCCCGGGGGGGGGCTCGCAAGGGACAGGGAATAAAGAGCGGGGCTGAAGGGCCGGGTTCCACAAAAGGAATTAAATTATTATTATGAAGACAGGCTGAGAGAGCTGGGGTTGTTTAGCCTGGAGAAGAGAGGGCTCCGGGGAGACCTTCCAGCCCCTGCCAGTCCCTAAAGGGGCTCCAGGAAAGCTGGGGAGGGGCTGTTTGCAAGGGCAGGTAGCGACAGGACGAGGGGCAATGGTTTAAACTAGAGCAGGGCAGGTTTAGATCAGCCATTAGGGAGAAGTTCTTTACCCTGAGGGTGGTGAGACACTGGCCCAGGTTGCCCAGAGAGGGGGTGGAGGCCCCATCCCTGGAGACATCCAAGGCCAGGCTGGATGAGGCTCTGAGCAACCTGATCTAGTTGAAGATGTCCCTGCTCACTGCAGGGGGGTGGGACTAGATGGCCTTTAGAGGTCCCTTCCAACCCAACACAGTCTGTGATTCTGTGATTCTATGAAATTAGATGTCACAGAGTAATAATCTTGAGGAGGGTGGTGAACGAGGTGGCCTCGGCTGGTCGGGACAGGAGCAGCGAGGAGCAGAGCGGCTCTGCCGCCGGGCCTGGCCGGATGGGGGACAGCGCTGGGTCAGGGCACAGAGCGGGCAGACGCGGGGTGTGGGATCCCGACCACGCGTGGTGCGGCCTCCGAGCTGGCGATTACCGCTCACGGGAGGGGCGATGAACTCAGAGCAAATGTTTGAAAGTGTCAGCTTAAAGTTCACTGGCAATTGGCAAAAGAAAACTTGTTTAGAAGGGGTTGCGAGAGGAACACAGTGCAAATCAGGAACTGTAAGTGTCATGTTTGCCCTAAAAAACCCCAACAGTGTGCAGTTCTGATCTCCCCTGCTCCAGAATAGATTAGGTGGAGTTAAAATGGCCTAGAGAAAATCAGCATCAATGATATGAACTAACTTCAACAGAAGGAAATACTGAAGAAGAAATTTTCAGAGGTTTTATATATATATATATATATAAATATAGGTTTTATATATATATATATAAAGGTAGGTAGTAAAATTGTAGGTAGTATAAAGGAGGCAAGCATAACTATTAGAGGATGTCAAATAGAAGACATCAAATCGGATACTTAACCACAGGGAAACTGGGGAACTAATTGCCATGAGATGTTACTGGGGGGGGGGGGGGGGGGGGGGGCGGAATTAGCTATATTCACAAAGAATATAGCTCTTAAAGGCTCCTACTATAGCACCTTTGTCACTGCTAGTCCTCGAACTGAGTTCATACCTGAGACGTACCAGTACGCGTCTGCCCTTACACTCTTCTCAGGGTTCTGCTGGGACTGCAGGGACTTTTTTTTCCCCCTATCCTAGCACACCCGTTCTTACTGGTTTAGAAGAAGAACCTGCTATGAACCAAAAGGGGAAGAGCAGTGAGGAGCTGGGAAACAAGGAGCATGGTAATCTCTCTCTCCCCGCTTGCATCCTATCCAGGGGTCACCAGCAGTGACAGAAGAAGAAAATGACATTCCTCTCTCTTGGCTGCCCTCAGAGCAAGAAAGCGGTGAGAAGACTGAGCACCCGTGTATTTCCTGGCCTTAAATACATTATCTTAGAGTTGTCATAAGATTTCTTAGCAAGAAGGTACAAAACCAAACCCCTTCTTTAACTGAAATCATCCCTATTGCTTTGGTTTACAGCGCAGCCCCAAAGCAGCAAGGCGAGTGAAAGTGCAGTAAGTTTCAGAAAGGGGACAAAACTGAAAAAACTGATGGGAAACCGTTCCTATTTGTGAACTGAAAGCAAAATCACTCTGCTTTTCCGCATAGCTGAAGTGAGGAAAAAGGTGTTAGACTGACTAGCTTAAATATTTTGGGTGGGGTTGCTAACAGAGTTCCCCACTTCAAATTAAAGCAGACAGGTAAAACAGGAAACGGGACAAGGAAAAACGATGATAAGTAGAGATTAGAAGATATTACTTTTGCCTCTTTTTCAGCAGACTGGCTGATTATTTCTCAGTCGCTGCCTGTCTTGGGCAGATTTAGCACATTTATCATTATCCTGAGTCGGTCCCAACAGCAGGAAGGAGGAAAAATTTTGTCAGCGTTGTTATCAAGGCTAAAATCCTGCATCACAGAAAGATGTTGCTTTTCCCAGGGAATTAATGGCCTACAATTCCAGTGAACTCATGCTGCCATCTTCCCAAGAGGCTTTGCATTTTTATTTCCTCAGTAATAATTTATTTTCTTAAGAATTATGTGATGGTTGCTCCATGTAAACAGCCAAAACTTCAGTAAAGCATACAGAATGCAAACCTGAAAAATCAAGAAAAAAGTCCACTTCAGTAAAAAAACCATTTTCTCAGCATTCCTGAGACTGCCTTTTGCATTACTTCGATGAAAGGATTTAAGGCTTCTCCCCTCTCTCCCCGTGCAGCAGGGGCACAAGACAACCGCGACTACCTGTCGGCAGGACAGGTGAGGCTTTTTGATATCACCCGTAACTCAGGTCAGAGCCAGCAACATGTACAGACTGAATCCCTGAAACTAAAGCCCAGAAACACAGGTCCCTTTATAAGCCTTTTCCTTCAGTACTTTGAAGCTGAGCCCATAGCTGTGAAACAGATGACTTTTTAAAGACAGAACGATGTTTTCCATGAGCAACCAGAGCGTGGCATGCCCCCAGCAAAGCCACGGCTCCCACCTCTTCGCACCTGGTTGCCCATGCCGGGTCTTACAGGAGGAGGTACAGCCCAAGGGAACAGCTTTGTAGCCCTGGCAGCGAGGGCCGTCGACGCGCCACACCAGGCTGATGATGAGAAGTGAGGTAACGTTCCCTTCAGCTCTCCTGGTAGATCAGCCTCCGAACCATTCACGCGTTGGACTTCATGCAGGGGCTCGCAACGGTGAACACTTTGTCCCAGGAGCACATGTTGTTCTGGGGAACACAGGAAGTTTCCTCTCACTTGCAATGCATCAGTAATACTGAAACGCTTTTTAGCAAGAAATGGCGTAACTCAGTCAAAAGCTGCTGGACTGCGCAGGGTTGACAGGTAACGCTGTCAGCTGAAAACGTGCCCAGCCTTTTCAGCCAGCCTTACTGCTGTTCCCTCTGCCTCTCTTCTCATGCTTCCGTCTCCCTCTCCAGCCTTCGCTCACCCTGCCCGCCCCACACTGACCTACAGTATTCACTCTTTCTTCCCCAAACTGCAATGCTCTGGCTCTGAAGCGAGGTGAGGAGCACAAGCCGCCCGGTGGCATGGGTTCTCTCCTCCCCACGGCCTGGGTTTCCTTCATGCCCCGCCGTGGGTCCGGCAGCACCGTCGCTGCTTCCGCAATTCAATCACTAATGGGGAACCGCAGATCCATACAGGAATTCTGGCTTTGTTGACTCTATTGCAGTTGTTCCTCTTCAAACACTCACCTGTTACAAGTGGGTGACACTACACGCCTCCCTTCTTTCAATACCACTGGAGTCATCTGTTTTAGGGAACACTTCACTTACCTGCATTGGAAAGGAAGATGCTCCGCACAGTGCACACCCTGGACTTGTTAAGCCACACGTGTGGCTTAACTTTTTTGTCTTTCTGCAAATCTAAACGAAAAGAAATCTGCATCTTTTTCTGACTACGAGCGAGGAGACATTGTTCTTTGCTACTATATCAAATTTCCTAGCTTGTTTTTGAACGTGACTGCTTCATTAGCAGGCGACAGTGAGCACTCTACAACCTACAGCCACAAAGAGCAGTGGCATCGCAATGGTGAACACTTTGTCCCAGGAGCACAACGCTTGCAAATCCCCCCCCAGTGCTTACCCTGAGGCCGCTGTCACCTCTTCTCCACTCTTCTCTGTGGGGCCAGGCAGCACCCGGCTTCTCAGCGCAGAGGGGGCACAGGGACACAGAAGGGACTGGGCCTTCAGTAAGAATTGCCTACAAACACGTCAGGACAAACTACGCTTGTGTGGGAGAGTCAAGTTGCATGACTGGCCTAAACTTTGTGAGGTTGAAGTTGTGTGCTGCTTTACTGCCTTTTTTTTTTTTTTAAATTATGATTTTAAACAAAAGGTGCTGCGTGCAGGCTCCAGCGTATCCAGGGTCAATCTGGCAGATCAGTTTTAACTTGGGAGACACAGAGCTGCCCCAGGTACCATGAACAAATGGCAGTGCCTGGAGTTCACTTTCACAGAAGCCTAATGTTTTGGGGAGAGAAATGTCCTGTTTCTTTCTTACACTGAAAACGGATCAGATGGACACCCTCGAAGGCCGCCTCCAAAAACCTGCATCCTCCTTGCCCCTGTCTCCTGCTCCGAGCCCTTCCCAGCTCAGAACTCGCAGGTTCCCAAGGCCACATGTCACTCCTCTCCCTCTTCTTCTCCCTCAAGGCTCAACGTGTCCCTTCACATCCCCTGCAGTTTTAGCAGTAATGGCTTAGCAGCTGAATGATACCAACCGTTGCAAGCTTGACCGGGCTTCTCACTACACCTAAATCTGTTTATTTTGTTCAGTGGCTGATGAGATATTATGGTACAGCATAAGCAGTTCCGGTTGTTAATTTGCTAAGAATTCATGGCAGTTAGTGCACTGATAGGGGAAGGCTTTGATCTCACTGTTTGTGCAAGGTTTAGACACATTTCAGCGCACACATAGATTACCTCATGCTGAACGTCTTGGCAAATTATGGCTTTAAGTGGTAATGCTTTGTTCTGTGCTCAATAATCATGATTTTTAAGTGCGCTTTACTGGTGTGACCAGCCTGACATTGCAAGTCACAAGTGTCTCAGCAAAAGGCCTGTATTCAGCTTGGAATGCAGCGGGGGAAATGCTGCCGAAGCATGGTCCCGGCTGGCGCTGGGAAGCCAAAGGGTCACCCAACAGTCCCAGCAGCTCCCCCTCCGCCGCCTGCCGACATGACATCGGAACTGTTAACACCAGAGCCTGGAAGTTAATCAGTAGACTGTCGTTTCTGTAAAAAATCTGTTCCTGATGAATACTCAGCACCATCGCCTCCACTGAGGACCTTCTTTCATGTGGCTGCTTCAGGAGCAATGGTTAATTTTTAAATGCGTCAAGCGATCTTGCTCTGAACGTTTCCAATACAAAGCGTTTAGGTACCACCTGTCTGACACGAACACTGACCTGAACCATGGGAGCAGCTCACCAGTGATCGGCTCAATTCTAAGATCCCTGGATGCTTTAAATTACAGACAGGCTTTCCAGAAGATTCTCTCCAGCTCCACCACCAACTGTAACTGACCTGCATTGTCCTTGGCGCACCGAGCCGACCGGGCACAACAGTCCCCATCCGCCATCCGGCACAGGGGAACACAACACACAACCCACCAGGGAAAAGCGGTAGAAGCCTGTTGGTGAAGAGCTAGTGAATCCTGCCAAAAAATTCCTTGGAAAAGAAAAATTTCTCACCAAGTCATTGTGGGAGAGGCTGGAAGGGGCTGGAATGCTGGGCAGCTGCAGCTTTGTTCAGAAGAGAGCAGAGGGCCTCAGAGTTGTGTCCTACCCTTGATTCATATTTGTGAGAAGGGATATTAAATTCCTAACATTCCCCAATCAAGGGAAAAGGCAGCAAGTGACAGCAGCCTGGGAAACACCGTGCAAGAATTCACCACAAAGGAAAGAATGGGTCCAAACACAGCAGCACTAATATAGAGATTTTATTTTGACTGTATTGAGTTGTACAGCACATTTTGTTTGTCACAATGCTATCGAACTGATTTTAGAGTTTTTTTGGCCAGCAAATTGTGACGCTGAAACTCACAAGAGCTAAAAGCAGTTTGGACTAGTGGCCTGAACGGAAGGGCCAGGAGTACCTAGTTTCTGGCTTCCTTATTGCTTGCAGTCACTCCAACACGTGTAAAACAGGAGCGGATCCAGTTTCTTCTGCCAGCCCAAGGGTCACTCTTCCATGTCGGGCAATGACTGCAAGGTACAAGGCAGGGGAGAATCTGAAGCAAGGTGCCTTCTCTTCCCAAAGCCATATTGGTTGTTCCCAGAATGGAAAAGAAGCAGAGTCCAAGTAAGTACAGGGTCTTCCGATGATGCTAGCTTTGCTTGCACTATTGGGATTCACAACACCAGAGGCTGACATACCACAGTGCAGGAAAGGGTCATTGTTCCGTTCCCTCCGACGAAGATGACAAACCATTAGCAAAAAATTGGGGAGATCAAACAGCATCAAGTACTTTGGCTTGTTAGCAGACCAAATGTCCTCACAGGTCCTCCCCCCCACATACGAGGTCTCGGCTCAGGAGGTGCAGAATATACCAGCCATGTTCAGTTAGCTGGAGAGAAACCCTGCATTTCTGCAAAGAAACGCCCCTTCTTCCTCATTAATAGCCACAGATTTCTTAGAAAGGAGGCAGGATGGATACTCCCCGAGGGATCTAGGGATTAAAAGCCCACCTGAAGCCCACTTTCTTTCCAAACCTTTCTTTCTTTCTAAACCCAGTTCCTTTTCCTTAGAATGAGTTGGGATTCCTGCTCTCTAGTTTAAAGAGGCAATTACAAGTTGGCAACTCTGAACTTTGACCACTGTACAGGAGACAAAAAAAGAAGTCAAATTCGAGAGGCATTTTAGGTAGCGCTGGGGCGAGTCAGAGAGACTGTTTCCACCACTGAACGTGTTGTGTTTATCGCTGTAGCTTGGTTATACATCCTAAAGTGAAAAGCACAGACCATAGTGTCTCTGTCAGCCAGTGTCCTTCCCCACCCCTGTTTTGGTATGGATGCTTCGTTCTCCCTTCTTCGGGTTACATTAAGTGCACAGAAATATATAGCAGCATTTGGACTGAAACCCTCACATACACCAGACAGCACATTCCAGGAGGTAAAACAACACGTTATGGCCTATACCCTCAAGGTATCAAGTTTTCAGGATAAAGAGCAGTAGGAAGTGGAGAGCTGAGGGCAGAAAAGGGGAGGAGGAGCAACACAGGACGGCAAGTTCTGTTTCCATGCCAGGAGAGGATCAGGGTGCCACTCCTGTGCTAGCACCAGGCCGTGACACTACCGCAGACAAAGCAGACGGGCAGAGCAGAAGTGAAAAAGCCGATCTCCCCTGGCCCCGCAGTGGGCGGGTGGGCAGGGGCAGAGTCAAGTGTGTTCACCAATTCTAGTGGAGCGTGAAAACGAGCAAAAGCTGCTTGGCCCGTTTTCAGCCAGAATGAACTTCTCTTCAACGCTCAAGAGAGAAAAAAAAAAATCAATTAGTGATGGCTAATGAGTCTTGTTCACCAAGCTGATCGCAAATCACACTCATGGAAAGAGAATCTACAGAACTGCTCCAGGCTGAGGCCCTTCCAAAGCACACGGCACCACCCGGAGTCTGCCCGCTTCCGTCTCGTACAGCAGCCTGCCTTGGTAGGGGGAGATGGTTCTAAACATGCCTTTCTATTGCTTTGGGGGTACTTTGCACAGGCAATATCTGTGAAAACATTGCTTTCCAGCCCACGAAAGAGGTCACAATCCCCTCTATAGCCCTAGGTCGTCAGACTAAATGTACGGGCCCACCGGTACCAGAGTGGGGACACACACCATACTCTAATCTGAGCTCCTCTGCTCCGGACTGACAGTAAGACTGCTGAAGACAGCGCATTCAAGCTTGGTGTTCAAGTGTTGCACCAACGGCCTTCACAATTACAGTGGAGGCAGAGTCACCCTTCAAACCCACAAGAGAAAAGGCTGGGCTTCGACAGGTCCCTTGTCTGGCATTCAGCTGGAAGCTGTGGCGATGGGTTTCTTCAGATGTTGGCTCATGAGCTCCCTGGCACGAGACACTTGGATGTGGTCATAACAGGAGTTACAAACGAGGACAGGGTCGTACAACTGCTGATCAGGGATGGGCAACTTCAGGTGGCAGCAACCAGCACAAAACACATTCCCACAGTTCCTGTCAAGGAGCAAGAAAACCAGTAAACAGAGAGCTGGGAACACGGCAGCAAAACTTCAGCCAGCGCAAAGGATCCAGTTCAGGGGCGAAATACCAGCCTTACTTAGGGCTTGTCAACATGTTTCTTAAAGTACATTCTTAAAGCACTGTGCTCTCCAGTGCAAGCGGCCTGGCACTGAAAAGGGACTAATGGGCCCTAAGGATCAAAGGCCTTGGAAAAATAGAAACAAGAACAATGTAGAATGGGAATCTGCAGGGAATTTATGAGGCCTGGGAAATAAAGGAAAGACCTAAAATTTTCTCCTTGCGAGCTGGAGGGAACAAACATCACAGACAGGCATTTTGTGAGAAACAGGCTGAGAAGAGTGGAACTACAGCGATACTATTGTTTACCTGCAGTGATGCCTCCGTTTGGCCAGCCAGAATTCACAATCACAGTTAAAACAATGTGAGGCCATGTGGTCCGGAACCCACCGCGTGACCTAGGGCAGACACCAGTCCTCATCAGCTTTAAGTTTGAACACGACAACGACCAGGTCTCAGGACCCCAGTGCAGGTGGAGACGTGGCTTTGGACCACCACAGGCCAGCTCAGAGCAAGCCCACCCCACAGGTCCCCTTCTATCAGGCACAGCAGCAGCAGAGAACGCGTTAAAGGACAAGGGTGGCTGCTCTCTGCCTTGCTTCCAGCCCACTCTCTGCTGCCGTAACCACCAAAGTTAGCTGCGAAGAAACATTCTCTCCTGCTGCATTACAGTTGCCATAACAGGACACGTACCTCAGTCTCCTTCTTATCAACAGGCTCCCAGCTCGCTTCTGACAAACAGTCTTCGCTATGATCAGAACAGAAATCCTCAGTGTCGCTGCCGTCCGATTCCTTCAGACATGTCTGCAAAAAGAGACAAAGTCAACAGATCTGCCTCAGTCGCAGGCTCAAGGGTATTCCCCACCCCGGCCACACTGGGTGCTTGCGAGGGGCACGTGGGTGGCTCCACAGCTCCCCACTTAAGGGGGTAAAGCACTCATGACCGTGTAGGAGCCATTGCTTGGCCCTCAAGAAGCAGGGATACCTCTGGGTGGCACGAGGACACCACACGTGGACAGGAGGGGACAGGGCTGAGGAAACACAGGAACGATCTTAACCACCCACTCCAAAGGTAAGAGAGTGAGAGCTGTGGGTCGGGGAGGGCAGTGGGGGGGGCGTGCAGGGACGACCGCGCTGCCAGAGTCGGGGCGTGAGAGGTGGTTACTTACGAAGTCATCCTCATAGTCCATCGGTGGCTCGGCCGGAGGGGCACAGAAGTGGCGGATGTCCAGGCGCAGCTGCAGCTCCCGCACCTGCCTGCGCAGCTGCTCCACCTCCTGCTTGTAGCTGGCCTCGATCTGCCGCAGCCGGTGCTGGATCACATCCGTGGGGAAGGGGAGCCCGTCGTCGTCCAGGTAGAGAGGAGGCACAGGAGAAGGACATTTTGGCGGCACGTGCTTGGGACCAGATGCTTGTTTGAGGTGGTAGGGTAGCCACGAACGGCTGGGCTTCCCCACGGGGCCTGCAAAATGCGTGCTGACGTGGCCAGAGCAGACTGAGGGTTTCGCACCTTCTCTGGCAGCCCACTGGCCACTGAGGCACAGGCCTGGCGCCCGCAGCACTTTGCTGCTCAACCTCTTGCTGCAACAGCCATAGGAGAGGAGGTGTCTGGGCGCAGGCTCCCCATTGGGGAGCGATGTCACCATTCCTTGAAAACTGTCCCAGTTGGACCCCAGGAAGGAGAACTCGCTGCTTTGGCTCTGGGAAATGGGCTTGTGCCATTGCTCTAGCGGGACTCTCCCCAGCCGGCCAGGCTCCTCGCAGGGCACGCTCCTTCCAGCGTCGCCTTTGCCATTGTCTTCATCCGGGCAGGGGGTGCCTGGGGCAGGGCCTGGGACGTCCTGACAAGGAGCGCTTGATGACAGGGCCTCCTGGCTGGGAATGTCTTGGCAGGTGTTTCTCTTGGGACAGCCTCCTCCATTGGACACCATGTCAGTAGCCTTCAGAAGTTCCTGGGGACCGGTTTCTAACTGCTTTCCGGAACTGCTGGAAACCTTGTCAACATTTTCCTGTCTGGAAGGATTTGGAGCTGGAGATGTGCCATCCAATTCCTCCGTATGTGTTCCGTTTCCCTTTTCTGCCTCCAGAGAGACACTGCCCGCTGGCACAGAAGCCCAGCTGCTCAGTTGCCTGCTCTGCCCTTCGTGCTCAGCACGGCTGCTACAAGCGCTGCTGGCTTGCAGGGGAGCATTTTCCTCTTTCTCCTCCACCTGCCGTGTGTCTCCCGCAGCCACTGTGCTGCCTTCGCCCAAGTGCAGCTCAGCTCCCTCGGCAGCGGCGTGCCGGGCTTCCAGCCCCACCCGGACGTCCTGGCAGTGGTTATTCAGGTTGGGATCACTAGAGGTGCGGGTCAGCGGGCTGCTGGAGTCGCAGGCTGAGAGCAGGTCATCCATAGATCTTGTCTTTGGTAATCTAGAATCCAAAAGCAAACAAATTGCAAACCAAAAATCCTGAAACTTTCCTCAATTCAGTTGAAACTGAAATGAGAGAAAGGAAATATTCCTAATTACAGATGATGGTGTGGGTGGGGAGGGGCAGTGCAGCAGCATGAGCTGAAACGCACACCACTATAGTGTGGCCTTCCCAGTCTGCCTTTCTAGGTGCAGCCCGGAGCCATACACGTTCTTCTCCAAGTGGCTGGGACAATGCTACAGAGCTCTTGCTCTCCACAGGAAAGATGAGAACAACAGGTAAAGCAGAGGAACTACAATGAGCAAGGAGGGAAAGAAGGCCTGCGGGGAGGAGGCAACCCAGGACTGGGGATCTAGGCTCTTACCTGTCCAGACATCTGCCACTGAACTCCTGGCTCTGAGATCCAGGGGGCAGGTAAATGTCCATATCATCCTGTCCCAGGGGATGGGGCGAGGAAGCTGGGAGGTACACTGCTGTCCAGACGTGCAGCGCTCGTACGTGGCACACTGGGTGCAGCACCTGCAACAACCACTGACGATGAGAGATGAACGCAAAAGGAAACCCCTCCAACCTCTCCCTACCCAGTCCCTGGTACCCGGCAGGCGGAGAGCCTGGAAAGCTGGGCCAGGAGCTCTACTGACCTGCTCCGAGCCTGGCATATAGAGAAGATTGTGGAAGTTCTTATTGCCAGCCCGCAGGAGGGACCACACGGAGCAGGTACGCTTGTAGATGTTGTGCATCTCTCGCTCGCAGGGGCTGTTCCCCAGGAAGGTCCCGTAGAGGCAGGAATACGTGTGCTGCACCAGCTTCACCTGCAGCATCAGAGGGAGAACAACTGTCAGGGCCATTGGGAAATGGTGCCTCCTGTCTACAGGGGAAACATCTTCTGCTCTGCCGGGATGGCTCACGCACTTCCTACCCAGCCGGTGACTCCACTGCTGTCCCGTCTGCCACACAGGGCAGGACAGCCAGGCGACAGCATCAGGAATCACTTAAAATGAAAGCAGCAGCCAACTGACACCATACACATAACTGATACCATACCCATCCCCCTATAACCCTAACCTGTATTATTTGATAAGACAGAGATTAATAGCTATCTTTTCCCTCATTTGTTTTTTAAAAATGCTTCAGACTCATATTGCTCTGAGATATGGCAATCAGGCTTTTAATCAAAACAGTGCTGCTGATGGTATCTGAATTCACTGGGCTAGAAAGGGACCCGAAGGAGTGATGCAGAGAAACCAGAGAATATAAACCCTTCATCACTGTGCAATCTGCTCGGTGCTCCGGGCCTGCGGTACCCGCTGGGAGGAGGAGGAAATTGCAGGCAGCTAAACAGAGGCCAGCAAAAGCATCACACACACACAGAACCAGGCCAAAATACCACAACTGAAGGGCAGGGCTGGACCCACACAGTGAAGGAATGTCAGGAATGCCAGCAGAGAGCCCAGGCACGACCCAGACACTTCCCCATTTTTAAAGAATTCTTTTTTTTTTTTTTCTTTCAACTACAACACTGTAAAATATCATGGCCTTCCTTCTGCCTCTGCTCACATCTGGCGAGGGATAAAGAGATGTTTGCATGTGTATTTCTTACCAAAAAAGCTTCGTTAAATTCGAACAGGCAAGGAAATTGCTTCAGAAGCTGATGAACGGCATCCAGCCACTGGAGAAAAACTGGGCACTGCTCGTTCTGATCTTCCACCTTCTCCTGGTGACCACAGCGATCCCCAAACTTGTGACCAAAATCCAGCCAATCTGATTCCACAAGCACCTGGAAGCCCTGTGAATAAAAGAAAAAAAACCCCTAATTACAGACACTTTGCTGTAGGCACGTAGCAGGACAAGCTGAGCCCCATCCGCCAGCAGTGCCAGGCAAACCCAGGACTCCTGAAGGGCAAGGAGGGTGCAGCGGTGCTCGGTTTGGGAGCAAAGCTACCTGAATGTCAGGGGTTTCCAAACACAAGCAGCTGTTATTTCTAGACAATAAACAGCTTGGAGAAGATGCACAATTAGGAGTAGGTAAGCAGCTGAACCTTGAACAGAAGAGGTTATTTACCACAGTACTTCTCCAAGCTGGGCAGAGGAGTTCACCAAAACCAGGCAAGAAGAGAACATGGAAAAACCCGACACCCACAACAGTAGCTCTGAAATGCCACAAAGGTTATTGCCAAATACAATCCTGCTCCTTTCTCCGGAGACTCCAAGCCAAAAGCTGCGCTTTAACAGACAGGAACTAGCAGCACAGCACAACTCGTACCTCCATGGTCCTGTAGTAAGGGTCCAGAAGAATCTTTGCCAGTGCTACAATCTGCGGAGTCCTGTCCCAGCCGTCGGAGCAATGAACCAGCACCGGGCGCCCTTCTCTGTCAACCGCATTGGAGACCAGCACTGCTGCCTTCAGCATGACAGAGAGGTGCTGCAGCCACTTGGTACTCTCCAGGGCTGAAAGCCAGCTACAAGGGGTGCAAAAAGCAAGAAAATGGTTGCTTAGCTCTCCAGTGAAAAAACCAAAAACAAAACCAAAAACAAAACCACCCCCCAAATATATTTTAACCGAAGTCTTTTTTGAGTCCTCAATGGAAATCAGTCTTTTCTAAAACACATTCAAAAGGAGCCAGCCAGCCTGGGAATAAGTGCAAAGAACCCAAGCCCTAATGTCAATTTTTCCCACATATGGCTACATGTCAGGAACCCTCAGAGGACACACAGAGCCAAATCACACTACAGCAGTGCTGCAAACCCTTCTGGATTACCAGGGGTCAAAATAAGCAGCATTCAAGCACTGCAAGCACTTTCCTATGCCCCCATTTTCTAAGGTAGAAACCTGGGACAGGAAAAAGGAAGAAGGAGAAAAAAACCACCCCAGGACATTAACAGACGTGGCATCAAACTCAGCAAGAGAACAGTCACTTACTTGCTGGGGTCTGGCACCTGGCTGCAGACCGCACGCAGGTACTGGAAACTGTTGCGGATGGAGTGGATGTTGGCCATGCCCATGAACACGACTTCACAGTTTGGGTAATACTCTGAGCACAACAGAGATAGAAACACTCAGAGAGAGCTGCTGCCACTGCAGCAACTGCCTCCACACGCTTTAGCCGGCCCCTCACAGCACCATTTCTGGTCTCCAGGCAGTTTTTGTACAAAAGCCTTGCGGGCCAGCAGCAATAGATCAGAATAATGGACTTTACGCGAGCAAGAAGGGGAACATGCTCCCAGAATCTGAGTAGCAAAATGCTGAGCCCCCTCAACTGCACTCTAGGACCCACTTGACAGAGCAGGTCCAAGAGAAGATGTTCTGGGATGTGCTAAGCCCTCTGTACCTTCACATTCGCAGCCACCTCCCTTCGCTCTGTTGGCCACAGCCGCAGTGTAGGACCTGGCATCAAGAATCAGCAGCTTCTGAGGAGTTCCTGCATTCTCCACACCTGAACACGCGGTCAGAGACGAGTCTGCAGAGACAGACACAGACTGAGCTCCCGGCACCTCCCTCCCTCCTACGATAGGCCTCCAGTGCCACCCAACACTGGCCACGTACGAGCCCAGAGACCCATCCCACACACCGCAGTCAGGTGTGACAGGGCCCAGCTGATCCATCTGGAGACCAGGTTTAAACCTTGCATTATCACAGCAACATTTAGATGTAGGAAGCACTGAATAATTCACACGTTTAGGAGAGAGGGGAAGGGAGCGAGCTGTCTCACCGAAGTCAGCATCACAGGCCTCGCTGCCATCGCTGCTCCCATTGTGCGGCATGCCACCAGGTACCTTTACTCCAGGGTTCAAGGCACAGGCTTTGGCAATAGACGTCACAAGATACTCGTCGTCAGCATTTCGCCAGCCCCACCAGCTGATTTCAGGCTGGCTGCAGCGTGCAATCACCGCCCCATTGCGCACGTGTCTGCAAAGGAAGCAAAAGCCTAATGAAGTCCCTGGAGAGGTGAGGAATAACCCCAGCAAGCTTCACCTACAGCCAGCCCCCGTGCAACCTCCTTACTGCTTCGTCTACAGCATTTACTCTGGCATCCAAACAGTGAAAAAAGGCAGGGCATTTCAAATAACCATTATTCATAACACCAGCAGAGTCATGGCTGTCACTCACATCGCGGTGGTGAGGAACAAAGATGGCTGTGAGCAGCACAGGAATGGCTAATGGGGCTGGAACACCTGGCAAAACGAGACTCTGGAGGAGCAGGTCGCAGGAATGGCCGTCAGGAAGTGCCAGTGCCAGCGGATGGTGGCAGCTCCAGGGTCAGCTGCAGCTCCCAGGTCATCACTGTGTCCAACTTGGGAGCCCCCAGCTAAGAAGGACACGGAGCTGTTGGAGCGGGGCCAGAGGAGGCCCCGGAGATGCTGGGAGGGCTGGAGCCCCTCTGCTGTGGGGACAGGCTGAGAGAGCTGGGGGGGTTCAGCCTGGAGAAGAGAAGGCTCCGGGGAGACCTTCCAGCCCCTGCCAGTCCCTAAAAGGGGCTCCAGGAAAGCTGGGGAGGGACTCTGGAGCAGGGAGGGGAGCCATGGGACGAGGGGGAATGGGTTTAAACTGGAAGAGGGGAGATTGAGATGAGATGTGAGGCAGAAATTCTTTGCTGTGAGGGGGGTGAGCCCCTGGCCCAGGTTGCCCAGAGAAGCTGTGGCTGCCCCATCCCTGGAGGGGTTCAAGGCCAGGTTGGACGGGGCTTGGAGCAACCTGGGCTGGTGGGAGGTGTCCCTGCCCAGGGCAGGGGGTGGCACTGGGTGGGCTTTAAGGTCCCTTCCAACCCAAACCATTCTAGGATTCTCCTCCAGCATGGAGGGCTGTGCCTCCCATGGGGCTCGACTGCCAGCGAAACAAATGTGAGTTTCTGCAGCAAGGGGGAGGCTGCCAGGTGTTCCAGCCATTGCTCCACTAAACTATTTTTATATTTTTATAATATATATTTTTATTTACAATAATATGTAAAGATAAATATAAAATACTGTATGTATAGAGATATGTAAATATTTATAGATTAAAACAGAGAGGAGAACTTCAAATAATTATGGTTGTACTTTGGGACAGTAATAGTTTTTTATTTTAATACTGTTCTGTTCTCCCATTTTCTTTCTTTTCTTTTTTTCCCTCCCTTAAAGTACGTACCAGTTGTTCAACCATTTCATTTATCACTTGTCAGTTAGAAAGATTAGCTCACTCAGCATCAGACTGGTTGGTTTCTGGGTGGAGGCCTGAGCTGGTGTTTATTAACAACCCCTAAAATGTGAACCCTCCCCTGGCTGTTGCTCACTGCCGCCTGGCACAAGGCCTGAAGTAGGAAGAAGTTTTCATTTTTCACATGAACACACCAGTCAGGTCATTCATAAAGGGCCTGGAAAGGGAACGGGCCATTAGGTGACAAAATTGCTGGCGATACAGAATTATCCAGGAGAGTCTGCGGCTGTCTGGAAGAAGTTGCCAAGGATCTCGTGATACTGGGTGATAGAGTATGAAATTTAGTATTAATAAATGAGAAGTATTTAGAGATGATCAAAACATTAACTCCAGCTATTGACATGGAGCCGTTTGGTACAAACCGGCCGCCAAATCTTGAAGTCACCGTGAAGCTCTCAAAAAGCCTCAGCTCCATGCTCAAGAGAAGCAAAAAGTTTAAGAATGTGCTAGTAGTTATCTGGAACATAAGACAACATATTATGGCATCACATCTTACCCATCTCCAAAATGACACAAATTTCCCATTAATCCATCTCAAAAAGGACAGTGTGGTGCCCAGACCTCCGGAGGAGGGTGGCAAGGGCAACCAGAGGTACAGGAGAGCTTTGCTACAGGGACAACTTCAGTAGGAAACAACTCTCCACCACGGCAGAAGAACAAGAATGGATAAGAGGCATAAAAGGTCATGAATGATATATAAAAAAAGTGAGTTTGAAAGATTAGTCTTGTTTTTCCCCAAGACAAAGACAAATGAGCATTGGAATGGTCCTGCCATAAGTTTAAGAAAAGCAAGAAATTTTTTTGGGACAGCAAACGGAACAGGGGGTGGACTCACTGCCACAGTGCAAAGGGGAAGTATAAATTCGTTCCAGAACACATTGAGTTCATGGAAGGCAGGCCTAGCAAGTGACCGGGAAGCAAAGTCACATATTCTCCTGCACATCCATTGTAGAACATCTAAGGTACCAGCTGCTCCAAAGGTGCACCAGGGCAGAACTCCTGCATACCTGTCCCACTTCCTATACTTCCCTGAGACGCTGCTCCTGGTGCCTGGCCCTTCTTGGAGACAGGATGATAAACTGGACCTCAGCTCTTTACCCCACCAGTGCTTGCCCCTCCCTATCCCACCCCCCCTCATGCAGCACCTCTCTGAAGATGAGCTGGAGTAAGAAAGACATAGATAAAGCTCCTGACAAACAACATCCAAGTATTTTCTTCTTATTTGTAGGTCAACACCTCTGAAAAAGTTGCACTGGTGGCAAAGTAGGGGACGTAACGCTGTAGATCCTAGAGCACACCAGCACAAGCCTCCGCCCACTACTCGGGGGCTGTTTAGTTTTTAGCAAGGGCTATCAGAAGTGCTCTTGAAGGTATCTCACATGCTGCCACCCTAGGAGGGGCTCTGCTATTCCACGGAGGCTGACAGGGCCTGTCCATGTCATTCGCTATAAGGCAGCACACCAAGAAAATGCCTTGAAGCTTTGAACTTCTTCTAACAGTGGTGCACAGTATCTCACCGGCACCTACCCCGGTTTGCAGGCACGGCTTTGCTTCTCAAAGACAAGGTCCCCTTATTCTCCTGAGGCAACTTATCAACAAACACAGAAAATGCATTATGTTAATGACATCTCATAGATAGCAATGATGAAGCCTCTAAACTGAAGACTTCCAAAGAAGTAATATTCATGTTCGGCTAAGTCAAAATACTGTGGGGTCCTTCCGTCGGCGCTCTCTGCTGCTGTTTTGTTTTGCAAGGTGACTTACTGAGCCATCACTCCCAGGAGATCCATCCCTGTCTTCAGGATCACTCAAGGATGGTTAATAGAGACAGCAGCAAAAGCTTTGTTTATACTAGTAAATGAAACAGAGCCAAGGTGTGGACTTAAGGAGTTAAGCACCAGCCTGTGATCATCCAAGCTTGTTTGTTAGCACACCCACGGTCCTTGGCCTGTGCCAACCAGCTCTTTCCCAGACAGCGCCTGAGCATGTTTTGGGGAAAGGCAGGAGCTGTGCCGGGACTGCTGCCAACAGGCTGTTGGGATGCGATGGCACCGTCTTGGGGTGCAGAGCATAGAAAAAGTTTAGCTGCATAGGCCACTTGAAGTCAGAGGTAGCCTGCTTAACGCAATACTATAAACATTGCCAAAGAGTCATATTAACTCAGAAAACTTCTTGGTAGCACAAACCTCTCAGCACTGCCACAAGCGCTGGGCAGGGGATGGCCTGGAGGCAGCCAGTTTCAAGGGACACAATGAGGTGCCAATAAACACAAGGCAATATGGCCAGCATCGATGAGCATGAAGTCATCAGCAAGCAGAAACTGTAGCAAGTGTCAGCGGACGAACCAAAACCACAACTGAGCTGGCAACAAGCTTCCCAGGTCAGGGGAGCAGCCACAGCTCGACTCGGCGTTCCCTTCCTGATCTCCCCAGCATGAGGAGAAAGCATTTCAGGTCTTTTCTTACTGGGGATTTTTGTGCTTTTCCTCAAAGGGAAAAAAGCTCCTTTCTTGAAACTAGAATGGCAAAAGGTGCCACAGTGTTTCAACTTACGTGGACAAAACTATTCTGGAGGATCCTCAGTTTAGTTTTAATGACTCCAGGCCCTTTCAGAATCCAAAGCTGGAGTATGAGGTGCCTCTGTAGTTTAGCAGTTGAGCTTTTACTCCCTGATTCGTTCAGAGCACAAAGCTAGAGGCACATCTGATACTGTTAGCACATGCCATTTAACACACAACAATCATCCAGAAAGTATCAACTAACACCTCTCAAGTCCTCTCTCTGTTATTTTCTGGCCATAAGAGGCCTCATCAATGCAAAGTCAAGCAGCGTAGCTTAAAACACAAGAAAAAGGTGAGAGAGGGTTTGCAGAGCTGTCGCATAAAGGTTCCCAACTGCGATGCATGTACACAAGTGCTTTCGCTTCCCCAGACTCTGGGTTAAGCTTCTGGCTCACTCTGGCATGATCTGAAAGCCTGAGACCAAGCACTGGAGCAACGTCTACCACTTGCCCGCTGCTTTCCTGGCAGCCACCGCAGCACCAACACGGGCAAAGGGGATGCTGAGTGTCTGCGAGGAGCTCTCTGGCTAACGCAGTCCCAAGGTCTTCTGGAGGTGGCTGTGTAGACAGAGAGTAATAAGGAAGAGCGGCTGGCATGCAATGCCCGTCTGCCTCTCTAGTCAGCTAAATAATTAATTGCATCCTTTGCGCTGTTTTAAAAGTGAATTGTGCCTGGAGGCTCCTGCATCTCTCCCGCACATCTCCAATGAGGACTCGGAGATGGACACCTGAATTTCTGCTTTGCTTAACAGCTAAATTATACTTTTTTTTTTTTTTTAAAAAGAAAACTGATAATGTGGTACCTTTGGTGTCATGTTTTACAGATCTGTGACCCAATGAATTCAGCCCTGTTCTCCTACAGCTCTGCAGTCTACCAGACAGTCCTGCGGCTACAGAGTCCCCGGGACGCACACACCCGAGCGCACTCGTCCACGCTCCCCTGAGCCACGAGTGAGGAGTAGCTGAGTCTGAGGCTTTTCGTTTCTTCCCTTCCACACAGCACAAGGCACTCCAGAAGCAGCCATGGCCCTCCTCACAGACCCCACTGGCCAGAAGACTTCAATCTTGAGGGCAAAGGCTAAAGAGTGCGTGAAAATGAGAGACACATGTGGGCAAGCACTTGTCCCGTCTTGTAACATCACTTGTCAGCGTCTTCTAATCTGATCCCAGGCTGCAAAGTGTTGCACCTCAGCCTGTAAATTACTGGGTACCATTACAGTGATATTATAAAGCAAGGAACAAAATAATTGTTAGAGTAGCAAAAAGACAGGGCTTTGCCCTTGGGTGGGGAGGCACACTGGGACAGTCCCCAGCGCCAGGCCATTTTTAGCAAAAGTAACCACAAATACAATTAACTTCTTAGCTGACTTGGCTACAAAGAGGGAAAGGCTCCACACGATAAGCAGCACTCGCTATGACTCTGCTGCAGGATTTCACTCTTCTAGAAGCAATACACTGTTTTACAGCATCTAACAGCAAACCATGTAACACGGGAATGTAGAGTTAAGGTACGGGTAAGTTCACTGGGGTTTTTCCTGGCTTTTGTACTTTCCAGGACCGTCCTTCATTCTGCAGCTCTAATATTGTCAAAGTTTTTTATATTTGGACTTAGGAATTGCTACCACAGAGTTTAAGGCTAGAAACCATAACGTACATTTGACAACACGCTCACTGCCTGGGTGCAGCTACCCAGCCAGCCTCTTGTTTGTTTCAAACGTGTCAGCCTCCCGGAAGACAAGTTAAATGAGAAACCTCCCCACCCCCGGAAAAGCCCTGCTTTATTTGCTGCCTGGCCTCCTGTATCCTCCTCTATGGACTATTTTTGGAAGGCTGACTAGGGACTATTTACCGGCTATTGAATCAACAAAGTTCAGCCACGCACAAACATTTCATTCAGTTACATAAATGTTGTCAAACTCTCAGAACTTGGTCAAAACAGAAGTGATTTGCACTTGGGTACTAAAAGCTATGTCCAGGCCTGAACACCTAGTTGAGAGCAGGGCCACACAGCAGGCCCTTTTTGGCTGAGATTTCTTTCCAAAGTAGCAGCTAGGCAAGTACCAAACAGTGAAAGAGTTTTGAAACTCAAAAAGAGAACCTTAATTTGACACAGTGTTCTTGCTGCATCTCCCATAGGAAGAAAGTCACCCACATCTTCAGATCTAAGCGAAAGCAGGGAAGAAGCAACAGCTATCGAAACGCTGCTTCTCCCTTCTGGAGAACAGCCTGGGTTACCGTCGCAGACTGTGTGCCTCGAGTGGCTGACGTGTGCGTGCTGGGAGGGGGAGTCCTGACAGCGGCATGTTTTCAGATGGGAGGCAAAAGGAACAGGCAGCGTGAGGACCAGGGCGTCATGCCTTGCTCCACAGCCCCGTACGCACGCTCTGCCAACCCGGCTTCACAGCGCCCAGCACAAGAGTAAAGGACAAGGGCGGCTGTCGTGGGTTTGGGGGAAAGCACTGGCTTGGTTTTGCATTTACCTGTAAACCACCACAGGGATCCTTTTCCATGACCTGAATGAAGCCACGTTCTCTAGCTCCTTATCGGTGATCCAGACAGGAACCAGCAGCTTCTGGGGATAACTGGAACAAAGCCTGGAGAAAAAAAAGCACGAAGATAAGATGAGGACTCGGCAATCAAAAATCTGCACCAGGGAAGCTGTGCAGAGAGAAGGCAGCAGCAGCTCACATTTCCCAAAACTCAGCATGCAGAACTTCCACTCGTCCTCTCTGTATCTGTCTCAGTACAGTCTCAAAGTGGGAAGAGTGACCCAAAAAATGCTGTCAGGAGTGAGCCAAGAGACGACAACCTCCTTTCCCCTCAGGCCTCCCGCTAAGTACTCACCCAGTACTTCCCAAGGGTGCCTTCAGAGCATCCTCTGGATTTAAGAATTCAAGAGCATTTAGGGGAACAGTTATTAATTTATTGGGGTTTTGGTTTTCTTGCAGCACTTGCAAACCCAGAAACACACACAGCTTTGGGTAAATGATGATCTGCCACTTTCTGCCTCGCAGAAAACAGGTCACCACTGATAAACATTACAGGTTTCTCTGCAAGGAAGACATAACTCTGCTCTGAAAGATGGCAATGGTGGTTTGGTGTATGCTGTAATAAAATGACATAACGGAGATCTAAAAGAATATCTTGTTTGGTGGGGTGCCAAGAAATCAGATTCCTCATACACATCTGAACACATGGCAGCAGCGAGAGGAATGCCATGGGCAAGTCCCTTCCAATCCGGTCCCCTCGGGAAGAACCTCACAGCCAATAGCGGGGCACCCAACTCTTCCACGGGCAAAGGAGACCCACATCGGAATGAACCTGGAGCGTAAAACAGTTTGGTTGAAATGGAAATTCAGCTGGTGGGGAGTGGAGGAAATGGGAAGAGGCAATAAGACTGTCAATGCTGAAGTCCCAAGACAACGGTTGAAAACCCAACTGCAAGTCCATTAACAGCAGGGCAAGAAGGGAGCCAAGGGAAAGAGGGGGAGAGCCAGTGTGCTGGGGAGAAGAGGAGAGAGTGAAACAAGTAAAATGAAGCACAGGTAAAGAATCCAGGAGCGCAGGGGCTTCCTGGTTACCGCAGCTCCCACCCTGCCCCTGCGACAAAGCCCTGCCTGGGCTGGACCAGCTGAGCTCCAGCAGCCCAGGCAGACACAGCCCTGCAGGACTCGAACATCAAAGGGCAGCTCCAGCTCCAGGCTATAACCACATCATTTAGAAGGAATGTTTCAGGGCAGATGGGATGGAACTATCCAGCTGGTAGGCTCCAGAGGGTGGCCTGCTGTTCCCCTGAGTCCAGGCTGTCCCCGCTGATGGCAACAGGCACGACACAGCGCTTTGTATCACAGAGTTTGTGATGCCAGCAAGGAGCTGCCTGCCACGTTAGAAGATGGCACTTCACACAGTGTCTAGACAGCTTCTCAGAAAGCCCCAGGCAGAAAGCAAGGCTGGTCTCTGGGATAAAAACAACTGAGTGAGGAAGAGGAATCCAGGAAGCAAAATTAAAGCTGTCAGGTAAGAAGCTGAAGACCAAGGTGTCTGTGGTAGGATGTCTAGGCCTGGACATCTCTGAAATGCCTCAGATTCCATGTGTAAAGCTGGTCAGGAAATCATTGAAGAGAAGCATTGAAGTGTGACTGCGAATAAAGGTATGTGGAAGGGGGTTGGCACCTGTTAAAAGATCTGGAGGAACTTTTGGAATAGGTGAGTCTATACAAGAAGAATGGGCTTCATCGAAATGAGAACAGAATCAGTTCCCTGGCACTTCCGATGAAACATTACAGATGTCTGTAACCAAAAATTGGGGACAGTCAGTACAGGAGAGGTTCAGGAGCATGTCTTCTAAGAGTTAAGTCACTGAATCTCTGTAGCCTTAGGAAAACAGTAAGACAGAATTCAATAAAATCCAGGTAAAAAACAGGACAGCCTCAAGAAGTTAAGCCAATTTAAGCAGGGTGCACAAAAACAGGCAATGAGGCAAATAAACCTGTGCTTCTAGGCTAGAATTCCAAAAAAATAGAGGGACTGAAAAGCCAGGATAAATGAGTACGTTGGCTTAATAGCATCTCATAAACTTGATATAAGGAAGATTATTAGTGGTATCCTAAATTTCAGAGTACAAGCTTTGTAGGAAGACAGGAGCTAGTGAACAAAGTGGGGTACGTTCCAGGAAAATGCGAAGGTAAAAGTGTGAGGCTAAGAGTTACCAGCACCCACAAGCAATGCGGAATGTGCATGGACTCAAATCCCAAGCCTAGAGAGAAACAGGACAGCACTGAGGCCACACCACCAACCACTGGAGCGACGGTAACGACATCCACGAGAGGCTGGAAGAGGTTCAGAAAGGCTGCGAGCGCAGAAATTGCCACGGGAGACTTGTGCTGCTTCCACATAAAATGCATAAGCGCCACGATAACGCATGAGACAAAGGCGACGTTTTTAGCACTAAGCAGCAGCTGATCATGTCTACCAGCCAAATAATACCGAAGTACGTAACGCTTCCTGTGGTCCTAAGCTGCTCCAAAACAGAGTAATTGAAAAATCACTTTGTTACAGTATTTATCACACAGAATTCAACAATATTTTTAGAGGGGACAAGCCTCCCACGACAGTCAACAATCAGTTTCAGAAAAAGGGGGGTGGAGAAAGCTTGCAGGTGATGCGATGGTTACTTAAACACACTATTCAATGATAATATAAAACGCATCAAAAAGATCAGAAAGAGCTGGCAGAGTCAAACAGTGAACAACAGAAGGATTTTCGAAATAAAAGGACATCCTTCAAAGAGGGGAGATGTTTCCAAAGGACATGAGAGGAGCCAAGTGTGCACCTGAATTAAAAAACAGTGAAAAGGAGACACGTCGTGCAGTTTTTCAGAAATGACCTGTGAAGATTAAAACTCTGAAGACCTTTTCAAACATCTCAGGGGGATCAGCCTGCTACTGAGGTTGAAGGTCTGATAGATCAGCAAGATCACAGCAGAAAATCGAAACTATTTGCGTTGGTGTTCAGCAGAAGAGCCTACGGAGAAGCTGCCAGACCTAACCCTGTTTTACAAGGGACAGGGCACAAGAAGTTAATGTGGAAACTTCTGCAGGGGAAGTTTTGGAACAATCTGCTAGGAACCAGGAGCAACTAATCACCAGGACTAGATAATGCTCAACATTTCTACAGCAACCCAGATGCACGCCAGGTGAATGATTAACTGAGATGTGTAAGCCATTGCTTACATTGGCTCGGGTGCCAGAGGAACGAAGGGTAGCAAACATGGTATCAATTTGGTAAGAAGGTCTCTGGGGCGAACGTGGGAAACTGCTGGAGTCTGACTTCTGTGCAAAGCCCCGGGCTGCCACACTTGGTGCAAGGGCAAACACGGCGCACTTGGGAAGAGTCAACACAGCTTTTGTGGAGGGAGGTGGCACTGCATGCATGTAGAGTTTGCTGGAAACGTCACTGAGCGCACAGCTAGAGCTCCTGTGGCTGACACTCGATTTGGATTTTCAGAAGGCGTTTTTCTGAAATTTGTGTGTGTGTTTTATCAGGTGGCTCACCAAAGACTTGAAGGCGGCTCTTCTTCCAAAACAGCAGCTCTTGAACAGATAAGAAATCGTACAGAACTTCAGTGGTCATTTTTCACATCAAAGGGAGTCCTAAGGGGAACCACGCTTGTCCCTGCACTGTGCAATACGCTCATGTGCCACGCGGAAGAGACCAACAGCGAAGCCACGTGGGTCACAGAGGAGTGGCCTGAAACACCCCTGGGACCCAAAACACAGGATGAGACATTTCTGAAACTGTGAGGTTTGATCCCAGAAAAGGTGGCTGTAACACCACAAATGCATCCATCGGCACAAGCCGCACCTACGGACAAGGACCGACTAAGCCTCTTCTTACCACAAAGCCCAGCGGGAGAGATCTCCCTTGGGAGATCTAAGCTAAGCCACACACGTTATTGCTAATGGTCCTTGCAGACTTATCGGCTACACATTTATATGGCAAATACAAGCAGTAACACTAATTAGCACTTTTCCAATAAAAGCGAAGGATAGTGTTAAAGTCTGTAGAGAATTATAACAAAATTAAACAAAATATGAACTAAGACCAGCCACAGAAACAAGTAGGGAACATCAGCTGTCTAAACCAGTAACAGAGAACTCCAGACAGCTTTTTCCTCATAAAGTCAAAAATAAATAAAACCACAATTGTGAAAAGATCGAAGTTGAAAATGAGCATCAACAACTGAAGGCAAGGTGAGCGGTTTTTCCTTTTGGAAGGAACCACGCGTGCACCGACCCCAGCAGCGTTAAGGCCGATATGAATGCACTCCTGTCTCGGACGGCATGGCTGCGGCAGACGGGGAATGCCAGAGTGTGCCCATTTCTCTGGGTATACACATCACCGAAGATGGGAGAGCCACAGAGAGATCATGTAATAATTTTATTGTCATTGTATACTGAAATAGTAGACTTTTATCAAGACCGAAGGAGTGGTTATTATATGCTTGTATTGCTCTAATTTTATGATGGCTGTCGCCAGGAAGAAGATAATAATTTCCAGATAAGGACATCTCGGTACAGACTTGAAAGACAACGAACAAAGCCATTACCTTGGAGCATCCTGTCTTTAACAACACTGTTTTGCCAATGCTGGGAAATAAAAGATAAAAGGACTATAAACAGTTAAAAAGTAACCCGATTCCTGTGAATAGAGGCAGGTGGCAATGATCAAAAGCCAAGGCAGGATTTAAAGACACACTCCCTGAAGCAGCGAGAGAGAACTGGTTTCTGAGTTGCACAAGCAAATTACACCACCTTTAAGATCTCAGGACGTCTGTAGGAAGCCCAGACCTGCCAGGATCCTCAGGTAGGAACTCAGCAGATGGAGGAAAGCAAAACCAGGCCTCCATCCAGCTTGCTGAGGTTTGTTTCTTTCTTCCCTGGTTTGGTTGGAAATAAAACATCTGTCTTTAGAGAAGCTGGCTAATTGCAGTGTATTACTGGCCAGGAAGCGAACCACAGATGGTCAATCTAAGATGAACTTTCTGAAATAGAGGGAACCAAATCCCAAAATCCAGCAGCAGGAGAAAGCCTGACTGCTCTCAAAGACATGCAAAGACTCTGCCGAGGGCAGGGACCTACACGTTACACGTTCCAAAACTGAGCAGGTCAGGAAAACAATTTTTACTTGATATCCTTTGAGAAACTCTGTAAATGCCATCAAAGTCCCATTAAAGGTCCAAAAGCAATGATGTCGTCAGTATGGCCAAGTAAAAACTGTAAATCGACCCCCAAATCTGGTGCTTGCTGCCTGGATTCCTGAGGAAGAGAGAACAGTACAGGCAGCAAACTGCAAAACTCTGCCGGGACTTCCCCCTGCCAGCGTGCCCGAGGCTTCTCATGGTTTCCACAAGAAACCAGTGACCTGGAACTGTTCGATATCTAGGTGACGGAGATGCCTTTACTGGCTGCAACAGAGAAAAGACTGAGGGATACCACTCGTTTCAAGGAAAGGATTATAGGGAACGAAGACATGAATACATCTGTCAAAGCTTAATAAAACCCTGTTGGCTTAATGCCACCTGCTGCAAAGAATGCAGCACCGCTTCTCCAAGAGCTCCTGTGCTCTTCTCCGGGAGTAGAGGACAGGCTGGAATCCCTGATCTGCTGGTGGGAAAGATTCTAGAGATCTCCACTCCAGCCACCCACTCACAGGGGACCACCTCCAACACTAGATCATCTGAGAGTTGAAACGCTGCGATGGGAAACCCTCACCTCTCTGGGGATCTGTCACAGCACAGCACCACCCTCCTGGGGAATGATTTTTTTTCCTCCCATGTCCAGTGTGAACCTCCCAAGCTGCAACTTGTGACTTGCCTCTTTTTCAGTCAACTGCCACTGTCAGAAGATGGGTTTCACTCTATTAGCTTCGTAACTGCCCTTCCAGCAGCTGTAGGCTGCCAGTAGATCACCCTTTGGCCTCTTCTGTGCCAGACTGAACGAGCCTTGCTCATTCACAGCACAGGAAGGACACGGAGCTGTTGGAACGAGTCTAGAGGAGGGCCATGGAGATGCTGGGAGGGCTGGAGCCCCTCTGCTGTGGGGACAGGCTGAGAGAGCTGGGGGGGTTCAGCCTGGAGAAGAGAAGGCTCCGGGGAGACCTTCCAGCCCCTGCCAGGCCCTAAAGGGGCTCCAGGAAAGCTGGGGAGGGACTCTGGAGCAGGGAGGGGAGCCATGGGACGAGGGGGAAGGGTTTCAAACTGAAAGAGGGGAGATTTAGATGAGATCTCAGGCAGAAATTCTTGGCTGTGAGGGGAGTGAGCCCCTGGCCCAGGTTGCCCAGAGAAGCTGTGGCTGCCCCATCCCTGGAGGGGTTCAAGGCCAGGTTGGACGGGGTTTGGAGCAACCTGGGCTGGTGGGAGGTGTCCCTGCCCAGGGCAGGGGGTGGCACTGGATGGGCTTTAAGGTCCCTTCCAACCCAAACCATTCTGTGATTCTATGATTCCCCAGACTTCCGAGCATCCTGACAGCTCTCCACTGGCTCATCCTGTTTCTCAGTGGAGTTGAAGAGCTGCCCGACTTTATGAAAACTTTGTATTTTTCATTTCAAACAGTGTGAGCGTTTTAGAGAGAACGACTGACCAGAAAAGCAGCCCTACGATAGACAGTTCCTCTAAGAGTCCAGAACGTCTTCAAGGATGAATTACAGCTGCCACAATTTAAACTACCTGAGTCAGCATTTACAGTTGTTGCTAGCTCTGATGTTTGAGCTGTATTCCTTCTTCAATCCCACGACGTGAAAGGCAGAAAGAAAGGGGACCTGTCTCATATGCTGATCTGCCCGAGGGTTATCAAGGCCAGGAAGGAGGATTAGCTGGAGTCTGACTCATCCACTGCTCTGCACGGGGACCGCAAAGGGAAGAAGGTAAGGAAATAGGAGAGTGGGGAGAGCCTGGTGGTGAAACACTCACTTGTAATTGTTGTTGATGTCAGAGACGCGCCACACGTTCTGCAAGTCAAAGCCCATCCTCACCAGCTCCATCTCAAATCGGTATCTCACATGGTCTCCTGGAAAAGCAGAGCACAGGGTATTTACTGACAGCTAAGCACAACTGCCACCATGTTAGTGGCAGCTCCACAGCAACTATCACAGGCTGGAGAGAAACTACAGGACAGTTGGATGGCAGGGATCTTGCTTCAGAAGCCAAAAAGACTTGTCCCTCATGGGGATTCCTCTGCCTATTTTATCAAGTCAAATCACCTCTCAGTCTCCGGGCACACAGCGGCACGGAAACAGCCTTCTCACATCAGTGTGGGAGTGTGGGGGGTTAATTTAATCCCCTTTTGCCCTTCTGACAGAGATGGCTTCCAAAGTGGATGTCAGGAACCCCAGGGCAGAGGAGTACTGAGTACTCACCCCAGGCAGTTCCTTATTCCAGACTGCGCTCTCAGAGGCTGACTCAGGGTTTGCTCTTTTATGTTTTGGCCTCGCCTTACAAATCCTGGATGTCTTTGTTGCTCGAGTATCAAATGTTGTTAATAAATAAATACTACAAAGCTCTTTGCCTCATTCATATCCTGCAGCAACAATTTCCACCGATAAGTTTGTTTATACACAGAATAATACTTCCTCTAAAGGAGAGACAGCAAATATCTCCTAATTGCTGGTGTTTGGGACAGGGTAAGAACATGTAGTTTACCTTTTCTCTATCAATTTCTTTTTGGTATCTCTTTCAGTTATACTATTCAATGACAATCCTCCAGCCCAACCTGTGTATGGACATTTCTTTCAGGCTACCACTTCTCTTCTCAAATACCAGCACATTTTCAACTCTAAAGACAGGTTTGTCGCTCATTTTAATCCCCTTCTATTCACGGTGAAGCTGTTTAAAGACAAAGCAACTGCCAGTGAACTTTGTGTTCCCAGAGAAGGGAAACTCCTGATCCACATGAGGGCACCATCACAGCTCTGGTTTTCTCCTTATGGATTCAAAGATTTCACTTGTCCCTGTATAAGCAGGAGCCAGCCATCTCCACGGAGCTGATCATCAGAATGTCATGGCATTTCTAGGTGTTGGAGAAGAGATGCAGATGGACTCATATTAATTATGCTGCCTCAAACCTGATGATGTTTACCATCCAGGGCCAAGACTGTTTGAGCTCTCTATCGTCGTGATGAGAATACTAAAGTATGGTTTCTTCATTCACAAGGAGAAAGGGAAAAGCTGCTTATGTTTTTCTGGCTCAGAATGCTCCTTATTGTGCTTCTCACTATTATTCCTTTTACCGTGCTTGTTATCCAGCCGTATCTGGCCATCAGCTGGATCTCTAGGCCAGGTACAGGATTGTCCCTCAGCAAGATGAACTTGGGCTATGGCCACAGCAGAGCTTAAGACCTAGCCAGACATCAGTTTAGAACAAGGGTTCAAATTGTGTTGCAGTGCTTCTGGCCAGAAGAGCAGGAAGGGGACCTCAGGGCCAGGAGCTTACCTGGACGGCAGAGATGTGCATGTTGATCCTCCTCATCAACACAGACTCCTAAGCACCACGCATGGTAGGCAAATGCAAAGAGGTCCTCAGGCTTAGCAGGGCGGGCAATGGCTTGAGTTAGCCTCTTTAGCCACTCCTGGCACTGCTTAAAGGTGGAAAAATGGCACCTGCAAACCAAATGCAAATCATCCTCAGTGGGTATGCTCATACAGCCAAGACGCACAGCTCTGCTTCACTTAACCACGAAAAGGAGCAAAGCACCAAGTCTTAGTAACCTTGGCCACGAACAGCTCAATTCCAACAGCAGCAGAGGGGGACCAGAGCTGATCATGGCAACTGGCCTGCAGTGGCACCTCCAATACAGCAATAAAATGGATACCTGATCACTTTGGAGTCCTTGCAGACGATGTGAAGCTGGAACATATCCCGACACTCCACGCTTTCCATCATCCTCAAAGGCACCTGCGAGGGACAGATGTAGGGCATGACAAGACATCTCACATCCCATAGCAGCCTTGCCCGCAGGCCCATCACGCACAGTCACGGCTCTATCAACAATCGTGAGCTTCTAGTTCAAACTACAAACCCACTCGGAGGCTTATGAAGCTTCATGACTCAGCGCAGAGTCTCCTTCAACAATTACTGTTCTGATTTCTATTCTGTCCCTGGGTAGTTTCCCACCTGGGGCCAGTTACTGACGAAATTGCATCCAGACCAGCACAGGTAGCAGAGCCAAACAAAAGCTGCAATAAAAGACAGCAAGTGAAGACAGTGAGAGAACGCCTCAGGCTCCCACTGTCTGACTCTCGGTTGCTGGTCTGCAGGTAGGAGAAGTCTCATTAGGACTGGCCTGCAAGAGACCGTAACAGGCTTAAAACTGCCAAATTTAATGCTTGAATTTTAAGAGAACAGCAAAGGAAAGACCTAATTATTATCCAAAGGAAAACCCCATCCACATCCCGAAATGCAGCAGCAAAACAGCAACAGCATGACCAGCAGTAACTAGAGACAGCATCAGGCTTGGCATCCTTCAAGAGGCACAGTTCCCACGGCACGGACCACAGAAAGAGCTTATGCCACCCCTGCCCACCCTCCCCACGTACTGCCAGAGATGATGGTTCAGGCAGCAGGAACAGGCAGAACCTACATTGATCACAGAATCCTTGAACTTGATATGAAGCCGGTAGTTGGAGATGGCGATCACAGCATCGTTTGCATGGCCAAGATACTCCACTCCCTCGCCCTGCAACACAGTGAATGGGACCTGGAAGGGAGACATCATTGATTCAAGACACACGCAGGGTACTTTGTGCACCATAAATGCCATGAGCCGCTCTTCCGACTGCCCCCGCGCTGCATCTCCTGCGGGAAATCACACAGCAACGTGCTCTTCGTGCACCAAGTGCAGGCAACGAGACCAACAGCACTGGCACCCACTGCCCAGCCCCACATGACGGATCTTCTTCTAAGGATGCCTCGGGAACCACTGGGCACCTCCTGATGGACAATTACTTGTGGAGGAGAGGTGTGACCGCAAATATCACGTATGCCAACTGTGGGCACCTGGCCGCGAGGGTGCTGCATGGGGGCAGAGGGCGTTATGGTCCCTGCTTTTTAGAGAGGGTGAACACAGCGCTGGCACGAGTGATGAAGGACACGTCAGGCATCGCTCAGACACGAGTTGGGGAGTGCTCTGCACAGCTCCAGCCAGAGCCCGATACGATCGGAGCCCTCTGTCCCAAGAGAGGGTGTCACATACGGGATCCTGCTGCGGCATTTAAGTGAAGGGGGCTCTTAGCAGCACTACGAGACTCGCTGGTACCAATCCAGGCAAGTAAATGAATCAAAGTTTTGCGCAATTTCTGCTAACAAGGCTCTGAGAGAATCTCTGTCTATAGTTATTTATATGACCAAGGAAACTTCATTAAAGTTACCTGTATTAGAATTTTTTTTTTTTAAATCCAGATAATCAAGTGTCTTTCTGGTTTTCCCTATCAGCCCAGACATGCCGTAGCTATTTTTAAAACAGGGGATCCTGGCAGATGGCCGAATGTGACTTTCTTTTCTTATATTAAAAAAAAAAAAAAAAAAAAAGACAGAACAGCCTAAAATTCCCCAGGCCCCTTTTTCCTTAGCTAAGTAAACTCCTCCTTGTTCCCTGAATGCCACCTACACCAGGTGATGTTGGTAATCAATTATGCAAAAAAGTCACAAAGAATTATTATTTCAGCCAGAGCCCTTTACTTGCCAGACAGGGCATCTGATGAAACCAATTCATTACGCTGTAATTAGTACAAGCCAGACCGCCTTGTCTTTATTACTAAGTTGTTTCCATGGCTTGGGTATATGCTGCCTAAAAATTGAATTTCCTGAATGTCAGACTTCACGTTCAAGTGACAATTGTACTAACAACCTCTCCCTTCTTAAGTTACTTGTACAACAAATAACAACCTTAGGCTGGCATCTGTCTGAAAACCCTTTAAAAATGTTAATTATTTGACATTAAGAGAATATACTCTCTTTATTTCTGCAGTTTATGCATGCTTGCCAGAGCTGTTTTTAGTTGGCATGTGTTTCTTCTGCTTACGTGGCTCTTTCACACAGCAACAGAAGGGAGACAGATTAGAAACGGGATGGTAAAGCTGCAAGAACTGAGAGGGAAATCCTGGAATAAACTGACAGGTGCCTGGATACAGCTTGTTATCAAGCCCACGGCATCCTTTTAGACTTCGCTTTACATTAAGAGAATAACAATTTACTGAATGCAAATTACCCTTTGGGAGGGGTGAACTTTACGGTCCTCTACGCAGAAGACTTAAGCAGATTCTGCTCTTCTCCAGGTGGTTCCGGCTCAGTGGCTTCACCTCCCGAGGGCTGCCGACCTGCAGCCTTGGCCCCCTGCACCTCCTCAGCCCGCCTTCGCTCCTTCACGCCAGTCCTCCCCATTGCCACGCTTCAGTCCTTGCTTTTATCAGCACCATTTACCGAGAGACGATGCCACTCAGAGCAAACTCAAATACTGCAGCAGCAGTGAGAACATACAACGTGAGTTTGGCCAGCCATAGGAGGAGGATGATGAGCACGGGGACAAGGTGGCAGTGGGCTACGTTAAAGGAAGCAGCAAACACCAGGAAGCTTTGGCTCCCGCCGCTTAGAATACTGCACTTGCTGTACAGCAGCAACAGTACCCGGGGCTCTTTCAAGGGCCTTTTGCAGCAGGAGGCTGGCACCATATGGAGGTTTCTCTTTCCAACAGCTCTGCAGCAGGAAAATGCCAGGAGCAACGTATATTAGGGCCAAATCATCCATTGCGATGCACGCCATGGCTACGCAGAGCACAGTCTAGCCCTGATATTCGACCTGTCCCAGACAGCATCTACCTCCTGCAGAGAGCTACGCAGGCAGTGTCACAGTTTCTCACTGTCAGCACAAGTGGAGGACAGGGAATACCCAGGACGGCTCTGTATTGCATCATGCTCCAGCCGTTATTTCCAAGCGGCAGATGCGATGCTGTACAAATCGCAGCATCTTGGCAGGGCCGGGAAGGCAGGGCCAGGAAGGCAGGGCCAGGGCGTACAGAACTGCCGTCAGCAGCCTCCACGCAGGCGGAAGGACTCGCCGGTCCGAATGTGACCTACAGCACCAGCGAGCCTGCCACCTCCAGAACACGGTCCAGGCTGGAGAGCTGCTCTCAGGTTTCACACTACCCAAGTCGAGCGTGTCGCACCCCGAAGCGGTTGGTTTCGGTTTTCTTACTTCCTTACCTGCAATGACTCTTCCTCCTTTACAAGCTCTTTCGGGGGGAACAAGTCCTTGGCCTGGATATACTCCAAACTGGGAGGGCCCTCCTCACCCTGCATTGCAAACAAAACACACAATCAGACAGTATTTCTTATGAAAAGGCAAAAATTGAGGCTGTTGGATACTCTTGGCACCCCAATACCTTGGGGATCCCCTGGACCTGTGCACGGAAACACCTCCAGGCCGTGCTCTCTGCATTGCAGGACCCCAGAAGTTCCTCCTGCCGTTGCAGAATACCCACCGCACAGTGACTGACTGAAAACAGGTCTCCAAGTCCTGCCCCTTCCAGCTGCGTGGTATTTGGAAAGCCAAGCAGATACACCTTGACCACGCATAGGATCTCAGACCGATGTGACAGGAGTTTGTCATGTCAAAGGTTACCCCATTACCTTCACTACGGCACCGCAGCAAACACCGTAACACAAAGGGTTTCCATCTACAGCCCAGCTTTGGCTTGCTCTTCCTCCTCTTATGTTCACAAGGACTGCTTTCTTTGGGAAGTTCTCATTTTGGTGATGGTTGGACTTGATGATCTTAAAGGTCCCTTCCAACCTAGACGATTCTATGATTCTATGATTTCACATAAGAAATCTGGGAAGAGCCTGAAGCTTTTCCAGGAGAATATGCGAGTATGAAATGTAGCCCTATAACAACTGCATCTAAGTGCACCCAACATGCGCTACTGACTGGTGACAGCACCCAAGCAGGGCACTTGTCCTCAGAGCAGCTGAACATGTCCAACTTGCTCAGACGGAAACCCTGGGAAACCCATGGAGGCCTCATAGAAGTAGCCTGAGAGGAGACACAGAGCCTGGACATGCCATCCTTGGAAAAGTGGAGAGCGTGTCTCAGTTTGGGACCTGTGAATCTTCAGTCCCTCATTAAAATCCCAGTGCTCATTTTCACCAACCCTCACCCCACATTCTGCCACACCACCGGCTCGCTGCACGAGTGAGCGGCATCCAGACACTCAGCTGAGGATGCTCGCCTGCTGCAAGCCCGAGACAGTGTTAATTCCATGGGTATTTGGTGTAGGAATGTGTTCTGCAGAATGCCTATTGCTCTCTAACTACAGCTCCTCTAGGGTCCAGTAGTTATTAGGAAATACTCTGTTCTGCAAGCATTAAATAATATTTTACAATGAAATATCTTTCTGGGTAAGTCACCGAAGCCAGAACACTGAATTGCAACCTGAAGAAACGAGAACCCAACCCTTTTGGCTCAGTTATAAAGTTATATTTAAACGAGGCTGAATCCTCATACGTTGCTGAGAACACCCCCAGGTACCTGGGGCACTCCCTGGACCTCAGACCCCGCAGCCTGTCTCCTGCCCGGGTGCAGCGGTACCTACGCACCCACTGCTCATGGCTAGCACAGAACTCAGCATCAGCCCCGGCCGGAGGCAAAGGCGCTGCCCCTTCTCACCCAGTCCCTGCGTGAGGCTGGCGACCATGGGGATCTTGGGGGCCCCTCCTGCCAGCGGCTTGCTCCGAAGCTGAGGTGCTAGCCCAGGAGAGCGCAAAGGAAAGGTGCGTGCCTGCGTGCCAGTGCAGCACGCAGGGAGCAGAGGTACCCTCCTCTCCCATCACCACTTTGCAGCTTGCAAAGAAGTCCCAGTGAGCAGCAGGAACTGGAACAGGGCAGCCTGAGCTCTCCACCGGCCTGGGTGCCCTTGAGCTCCTCCTCGCCTGCAGCATGGGACAGGCGGGACGCTGAGCATCTCCTCCTGCCACAGCCCCATCCCGGGGTATCAGCAGGGCAGGGGGCTCAGGATCCCACTCTCTTCACAAGCCACCCACCTCCTGACACCCTCAGAGTCCATTTGTCCATGAGTCATTTTCAGGGGGGCTTATGCTGGAAGGGCCATCTGATCTGCCTCTGAGCAAGCAAACTCCTTTCCCTGAAGGTATAGAAGATGCAGAGCTCGGGACTCCCTCCCACACCACCCTCCTGGCAGCCTCAGCACAGGAGGGGGCCTTGCACACCCCTGCCTTGCACGCCACAGCCATGGCAGGAGCACAGGGCTCCCCTGGGGCTGGCTTCTCTCTCATGGTAATTTTCCAGCTCCAGGCAAGGACGGGCCGGAGCCTGCGTGGCATGGCACCATCACCAGGGCCTTCCGGCCGATTTAGCCCGCGTGCCCTTGGGCTCGGGCAGGGCAACAGCACAGCACCACCGGGGGCCATGGCATCCTCCGGTGGCACGTGGGAAGAAAGAGAAGGGGATCTCCCTTGGCAGGGGGCTGCACACCAGGCCGGGCAGATCCAGGGCAGGAGGATCCGCACGCAGCCCCGGCCTCAAGGACAGGCCTGATCTGGGCCAGCCAACTCAGCATGGGAGCTGGAGAGAGAAACTGGCTTACATGGAGGAGGGGGGGGGTGGGGAAGCAGCACTTACAAAGCAGTTGAGCATGGAGCAGGAGACGCGGCCTGGCAGACTCATGTTCATTTCCCGAGGTGGCAGCAGGGCCGTGCAGGCGCAAGCAGCATCTCCTTCCTCCGTCCCTCTGCTGCTGCCGGCAGCGGCTCCGAAACCCTCGCGCTGGGACTGCGGCAGCCTCCCCGCTCCGCCGCGAAGGGCAGGAGCATCCCTGCTGCCGGCAGCCCCAGCAGGTGCCCACCACCGCCGCCACCACCACCGCCGGCTGCCGCTGACAATGGAGGGAGGGCGGGCGGAGGACGGCCAGACTCCACCTACCTCCCCGGGCCGCCGAGCACGGCTCTGCCATCTAAGTGTCTCCCTGACAGGCGAGACAGAAAATGGAGAGAGCGATGGAGGGATCACCCCTCCCCATAGGCAGAGCCAGCATCCTGCCCGTGGGTGGACGCCGGCGACACATCCCCTTCCTCACTGAGTCGCCGAGCGGAGCGGCTTGCCGGGAGATGCAGTTGCGGCTGCCGTGCTGCGAGTCGCCGGCACCTGCCTCGTGCCGCACTGATGGCGTGTGGGGGAGTGCTGGGAACAATAGCAGAGGGCTATTTGTGCCCCGGCACCAAGCCCTCCGCCCTGGCTGACGCTTCGCGATGCCCAGTCGGGATCCTACTGCTGCCAACCTTTGCCTGCAATGCTCCGGCTGCCCGCGGTCCTCTCTGGCCAGGGAGGGGAGGACAAAGGGGCTGCTTTCTCGCTGCTGAATACGACCAAGCCTTTAAGTCCTTCTTCCCAGGAGCTGCCGTGCATGTGGGGAGTAGCTGGATGTCTCCGGCTCCTGCCAGCACCCGTGTGCCGGAGTGCGGCCCGGCTCCCCTTGCTGACCGCCTGGAGGGTTGGCTCCCACGGGAATTTTCCCTGACTCTGGTCTAGCAGCACTTGCAGACATCGGGGAAATGCCTCGGGTACAGGAAAGGCTGCGAGTTGAACACCCAGCTCCCTGCCCCGGCCACCCAGGAGCTGATTTTTACTAACTGCTCTTTGTCAAGTCCACGAGCAACCAGCAAGCTGCCCAGGTCACAACCCACCCCCAAAGCCACAGGACAGCAGCCTCCTAGGCAGTGCCATCTCCATTTCCATCACCAGCTGCCACTCGGCCCCTCCACTGAGCCAGAGTAAGAATCTCTTCCTTAAAATGCAAAATTAAACCCCAGCCCTTCATTAATCCTCCAAGGCCCAGGCCCAACTATTTTGCTCAAATTGTACCAGCTTTTTTGCTCCTGGGCCACCAAAACAGAGCACAGCCTGGAGCCATTAAGCTCCTCTTGGATGTGGTTGACCCAAAGCCACCACAGACAGCTCTACCTAGTGATACCAACAGCATCTCATAGAATCACAGAATGGTTTGGGTTGGAAGAGACCTTAAAGCCCACCCAGTGCAACCCCCTGCCCTGGGCAGGGACACCTCCCACCAGCCCAGGTTGCTCCAAGCCCCATCCAACCTGGCCTTGAACCCCTCCAGGGATGGGGCAGCCACAGCTTCTCTGGGCAACCTGGGCCAGGGGCTCACCCCCCTCACAGCAAACAATTTCTTCCTAAAAAAGCTTTTTCTCAAAAGGTTTTTCTCAAGTCAGATAAAAGATTTGGGCATTTCTCCGCAAGATCATTAAGCGTTAGATTATTATGAGCTGTTTCAACCAAGAGAGAGCTTTGCAGCACCCAGACCTGCTGCCCGTTGTCACTGCAGGGCAGCAGCGCTCAGGCAAAGAGCCCTTGAGTGAACTCCTCGGCTGAGAAACCAAACACACCGACTACCCCACAGGCCGCAGTCACACAGGCTTCACCATTCAGGGTAAAAACCCTAGAAGAAAACACGACCACATGTGGAGATGAGCCAGGAAATCCCATCACCACCTCGGCTCCGTCCCGCTCCGCTGTTTATGTGGTGCACAGTGGGCGAACGTCTTGCCCAGCCTCAGGGGCACCCGACTCCAGCTGGCACCCACAAACCAAAAGGCATTTGCATTACAAACAAAGTCAACACAAGGAGAACAGCAGGTTATGGACGAGGTTATGGATTTGTCTCGGCCAAATCGGAGTGGCGGGAGAGGTGCCCCGCTCCCTGCAGGTTCTCCTCTGGGGTGAATGCCAGAGGCCTGCTGCGAAACCAGAGCAGCAAAAGGTGGAGGGAACCTTTTATATTGGAGAGAAAGTGTACCTATAAAAACTGTAAGACCAATATTATTTTTTTCCTAACACGTATCAGAACAGCAACACAGCATGTCTGTTGATAACAGATGAAGCACAGAAGTCTCTTTGGTACAGAGTCAGAGCATACATCGCCATTTAACATATTAAGTGCATTCAACCCCTGACCAGCATTTATAACATACAAAAACATAGACAAGGCAGGTGAGAGCTCTGCTCTGACCCACGGCGAGATTTTTAGGACCAGCGCTCAGTTCAGGGCCTGGCACGGGGACTGTTTCAGCTCGAGTTGCAGAAGGACCTTTGTAACCCTAAGCTGCAGCTGCCCAGAGTTAAAAGGTTGTTCATCAGATCATTACTTTGAATTTCCAACCTAAGCTGACCTGAACATCCACAAATAGATCTTCTCCTGCTTTCGCTGGAATATTTTTGCACTTTTAGCTTTAGAAAAAGACTCACACATAGCTTAGCTTAGGAACTTCTGCCCGAGAGCTGAGCTTGGCGCAGAGCAGAAGTAGACCTTAACCTGAAGGTCAACAGTGTCTCAGAGGCTTGTGGAGTTTCAGGAGGAACCGGATTCAAACTCCACCGCTGTCACCTCTTCCTCCAACAGTTCACAAAATACCTGCTCTCCTTTCCATGCAATCAAGCAGAGGAAGCCAGGAGGGGTGGTGGTGAGCCCTCCTGGTGCCAGGCAGCCTGGGCGGCCAGGCGTAGGAACGCCAGGCGCTAATAGCCTGGTTTAGCTGGCTTAGCTACAGGGATTTCCTAAATGCCACCTCAGATGCCTCCCCGGCTGAACAGCTGGTATTCACTCCATTAGCGCCAACCACCACTGGCCTGAACGCAGAAGACAAGGTTATTTTCACATAACCGGGCTCCTCTGAGTGTCACGCACATGTACGTTCATGCAAGGGGAGAGAGAAGCCTCCCTCGTTTTCTCCCAATCACAGCAATCCTAAAGGTCTCACACACCTTGAGGAAGAGAGGAGGCGAACAGAACATGGGCAGCGTGTTCTTCAGGCCAGTTGGTGGTAACTAACCCATTTTCCTCCCATGAGCAATGCACCCTGTTCGTGCTGCAATGGCTCTCTCCTGTGGTGCTCCTCCCACCTCCCCGTACCTCTCTGCTTCCACACTGCAGGTAAACAGCTTGCAACCTCTCTCGAAGGTCCCAGAAGGGATTTGGAGGCTCTAAGATAGCATGGTGCTTGGCAAAGATAGGACTGGCATTCAAGGGACCATCCTGCAGCCTCCGAGGGAGACGATACTCCCTACGGAGATATGCCTGCATGCACCAGGAGCCCAGAATGGGGGTTCACAGGGGTGAGCTGCCACCTGGTCCCACACGCCCAGGGAATCTGCACTGGGAGCGTAGGACAGCCACCAAGATGCTGAAACCTCTCTTGTGGCCTGGAGCCAGTCAACACCCTGGACTGCATCTTCTTAATCAAGGGCGAGCCCAGCTTTCTGCAAGACATGGAAAGGATGGTTCAAAGTACAGCAACACCCACCCCCTGCGAAACACAGGCAGTCTGACACTGACAGAAAGGTGGAAGCAAGAAGCCAAAGGGTGAGAGAACTGGTCCTGTCCTCTGTAGGGAGGTGCCACTACCAGCGCAATGGACTTGGACTTCTGAGTACAGGTATACCCTTCCCAACCCTGACGTATCTTTATCCTCCATTTCTTTTCAGCACCACAAATAAAATTACTGTAAAAACTCCTTCACTAGGCAGAGAGCACCACTTCCACCCCTTCTATGTATTATCATCGAATCGTCTAGGTTGGGAGTCAGTCCAACCATCAGCCTAACACTGCCAAAAGCACCACTAACCCATGTCCTCAGCACCACGTCTGCCCAGCTTTTAAATACCTACAGGGATGGCGATTCCACCCCTTCCCTGGGCAGCCTCTTCCAATGCTTGATAACACTGATAACAATGTTTCAGTGAAGACATTTTTCCTAATACCCAATCTAAACCTCCCCTGGCTCAACTTGAGGTCGTTTCCTCTTGTCCTGTCGCCTGTTCCTTGGGAGAAGAGCCCGACCCCCCCTGGCTGCCCCCTCCTTTCAGGGAGCTGTAGGGAGCGAGAAGGTCTCCCCTCAGCCCCCTTTTCTCCAGGCTGAACACCCCCAGCTCCCTCAGCCGCTCCTCACCAGACTTGTGCTCCAGACCCCTCACCAGCTCCGTTGCCCTTCTCTGGACACGCTCCAGCCCCTCAAGGTCTTTTTTGTGGTGAGGGGCCCAAAACTGGACACAGCACTTGAGGTGGGGCCTCACCAGTGCCCAGCACAGGGGAACAGTCACTGCCCTAGTCCTGCTGGCCACACCATTGCTGGGACAGGACAGGATGCTGGTGGCCTTTTTGGCCCCCTGGGCACACGGCTGGCTCGTGTTCAGCTGCTGTCGACCAACCCCCCCCAGGTCCTTTTCCCCCGGGCAGCTCTCCAGCCACTCTGCCCCAGCCTGGGGCATCCGTGGGGTTGGGGTGACCCAGGGGCAGGACCCGGCACTTGGCCTTGGTGAACCTCACACCATTGGCCTTGGTCCATCGACCCAGCCTGGCCAGACCCCTCTGTAGAGCCTTCCTGCTCTCCAGCAGATCAACCTGGTGTCCTCTGCAGACTTACTGAGGGTGCACTTGATCCCCTCATCCAGGTCATTGATAAAGATATTAGAGAACTGGCCCCAATACCAAGCCCCAGGGAACACCACTCGTGACTGGTCACCAACTGGAGTTAACTCCATTTCCCTACCCCTCTTTGGGCCAGCCAGCCAGCCAGTTTTTAACCCAGCAAAGTGTACCCCCATCCAAGCCACTATTAAGGGTAGGCTTTTCAACACCACAGCACAGTGCATCACCCCCACAGAGGGAGAAGAGGTAAAGCAAGGGGCAACGGCCATGGATAGCAGAGATCTGGTAGCGCATCCATTGCACAGACTGTCCCAATCTGCCTCCAGCTGGAGAACTATGACAAAAATTGGCAGGGGAGGTGACTGTCCTGGGAAGGTACTCCGAGGACATCAGAAGCAAATCGACGGGAGCCAGGGCAGCTCAGGCAGACAGCCTGGCGCTCCAGCAGCCACCGAGCCTTCGCCAGCTGCTGCAGGCAGAGATGCTCCCAGCAGCAGAGGTGTTACCGGGGAACTCTAGTTTATATCTGCCCAGGTCTGAATATTTTTGATGAAAATCAGGTAGGAACTGGTTATCTAGATCTTTTTACGGGTAAGGAGAGGAAGGGAGAGACTTGTACCATTTAGCTCATCCTAAACGTTAAAATTTATCCTCTCTGCTTAGCAGATACCTACATCAGGGTGAGATGAACTGCACTCAGACAGGTATTTCTATTTCTCTCCACTGCCCAGGCAGGGGTTTGACATAGGCTGATCCAGAGAGCTGACTAGCTGTGGCCAAAGGGACTTCTTGTTTTGCCTTCTCTACTTCTGTTGCACGAAGGGCATCTTTGTTTCAGGTCCCTCTACAAAAATAGTCCATTTCCTCAAAGCCTAAAGAGGTCCTTGGGTGAACTGAAAGGCTGCTGAGCCACTGAGGTGGCCTCCCAGAAATAAACCCGTAAACTTCCGTGAAAAGTTACTATTTTATACCCTGTAAATCAGGAGTGGGATGGTGAATGCCATCTTTTCATCTTTACAGGATGAGAAAAGAGCTTATAGATCTGTAATACTGCATTTAATATCTGTTTAGAAAGGTGTCCAGAGGTGAGCACATAACAGAAATATGAAGCAAGAAGCCTTTGAGAAGAGGGACAAACAGACAGAAGTCAAGGGCTATCAACTCTGTATGCCAGCAAGAGGGGGCGAGGGATGGCTAACCTGCAAAACACCGCCTAGACTAACAGTCATGGTGCCCTCCAAAGGGTACGAGCCACCGTGGAAATCCAGATGTCTACAGTCCCAGTGTCCCCAGCAGTAAGGAAAGGGAATCTGCTGTGGGAGTTACGGTGTGCGGTAAGAGCTGAGTCCTGAGCTGCCGGCAGAGCCGCACAGCAGCTGCACTAACGTACCCGCCAGGTTAGTTTTAAGTTATGTATTAAGGTGCTGGGTGCTTGTTAGGATTTCCATTAGTCAAAGTTAAGGATTAAACCACCATTACTGCTGTTTTCAAGGTCATTTTCATCAACAGGGAGTCCTCAGTGAAGAAATGAGGAGAGTCTTACAATCAAAGCAAAGAAAGCTCTTAACCGACACTAGCCCAAGCGTTTGTAGCAGCAGAAAGGGGAGAGCAGCTGGTGATCCATGTTTGGGGTGCTGCTGAGTAAGGGAGAAGCTTTTGGGCATGCCCTCGCTGACCAGAGGGCATTGGTGCTGTGCCCTCTGGCTGCCGAGATCACGGGTAATTACCTAAGCACTCAGCATGCCTGAGGGAACAGGGTTTCCAACCAACCCTCCCAGCAGGTGGCTGAAGCAGACAACCCCACAGAGCATCCATTAACCAGCACCCGATCTCCATCCCTCCCTGCAGAACAGTGCTTAACTCAGAATCACAACCCTCCAGAGAGGTCACAAAAGGACTCAAAGGAGGTTGTCAAGAGTTTATATCAGCTCTCTACCTCCAACTGCTGACAGAAGCTCAGGTAGGTAGGTGCAGGCAAGTGCTTATTTCTACAGCTCGCAACCATAAGTTGCTTTCTCTCCCTTGCCATGGGGGACAAAAAGCCTATACTCCCTTCCCAAAACAGTGGGTGAGGGGGTGGGGCTTTTCTGTTGGCTGGTTGGGGGTTTTTTTCCCCCAAAAGGAAAAAGTAATTTTAAAGAATCAAAGGAACATTTTAATAAAACATGAAAACCCCATAAATCCTTTTTGGAAGGTCCATCAAAACTGCCAAGTCATCTACAGGAGCAAAAGCCCCTCTTGTCTAGAAGAAACCAAACCATCCGTGGTTACAACTAAGAGCAGGGCAGGGCCAGGTCAGGATAAGTATCTGTCAAGACACAGGAAAGGAGCACGGTGAAAAGCTAAAGCTTCCATGTTTAAATAGGTCCAAAATTCCAGCCTAAGCACCTCAAAAAGAATACATGTCCAGAGAGGGGCAACAAGGATTAGAGATGGCTTCTCTACTGAAAAGAATTTAAAAGGATAGAGATCTTCAGACGTCTAATGGGAATGCGAGAGAGACCTACAGAATCCCGAAGAGCATAGAGATGCTCACAGGCAGCGCCACACTGCACCAGTACTCCCAATACAAGAACTGAGGACCATCAACTGAAACGACACGGGGCAGGCTCAGAAACAAAGCAAGAGGGGCTACCCCACACAACCCAGCAGCGCGGCTCTTGGCCGCAACATGCCACAACTGCAAATCTTTTCTTGGTTTTGAAAAGCAGCTAAATGAATTCGTGGAAGAAAAGTCTACCAAGGGCTCGTAAAACATCAATAAATTGTTTCTCGGTTACCAAGTTGCTGAGCTGTGGATCCTGACGGGTGCGGGCGTACACCAGAGAGATGCTCCCCAGGCTCTCCCTGCAGTGCTCACCCAGGGCCCCCCATCAATGGGGCCTTCAGTGGACCCAGCCTGGCCTCTTCCATGTTACCTAGAGAGACTTTTGATGGATTTTCCATGTGTTTATTGACTTTTTTTTCCCATTCATAGCTGGATACATCTGCATCACTCAACTCAATCCCATCCAGAGAAGTTGTTGGGGTTTTTTTTAATGCACCCAGTCTGACACCAGAGTAATTCCAATTTGAAGTGTAAGACCCTTCACGAGGTTACAAGGCCATACTTTCATCTCTCCACCCCACAGCACGCTCCTCAGCCTGAGGTGTGGCAAGAAGCTCTTCCAACAAAAAGCACTAGATATCTTGAAGCCAAACCAGGAGCACGAGGATAGGGACTACACCAAAAATGCTGTGTGCATGACTACTGAAGCTGACAGTTCAATTAATGCGGAGAGCACATTTCCTTCTCTATTCCAGTTGCTAATAGATCACATGGGGGACAATCCCATAGGAGACGTCACTATTTCCTCCATCAGTCTGCCACATTATTTTTTTCTTTTTTTTTTTTTTTTTTTTTTTAACATGTTTAACCTAGATTTTCATGTCCTCAATTTGAAATTCCATCCCTTCCACTGTTTCTGCTGCTCTTCTCTGCGCTCCTTCTAACAAAACGACATGCTTCTGGCAGCGGCAAGCCCGGAGCTGATGATAACACCGTGTTACTGCAGCAACGCTCAGGCTCCTGCCCACCCACAGCCCAATATGCAGATCACCATGTCGCCTTCTAACCCTGATTCAAACTATCACCCTAACGACGCTTTCAGAGTATCTTCCAACATTCCTGAGCTCCAGCTTTCTTCCTCCAATCAGACCATGCACATTTTGGGTTATTTCTTGCTGGAGGCATTAGAGGCACTTTGCCCGAGTTTATCAGCGATCTGGCTGTTTTGGCTGTGTTTCAGTCTTTCCAGATTCTTTTATATCATATTTTTCTGTGACTAACTATTGTGAAATTTCGGCTACTTTGGTGGCACCAGAGCACGTTATTAACATGGTGTTACATCTTCATTGAGAGATGACAGGAACTAGAATGAGAAATTCCAGCACCAACTTTGAAAGCAAAAATAAATCAGTAAGCCACAAAACCTGGACGACTATGTCAGTAGTCCAAGGAGGCAAAAGGGGATTCCCGTCTTATTTACTTTTGTTGCCTGGTATGTTTCAGTAACAAGTTTAGGGGTAAACTTATCCTACCAACAGCATCTTGGCCACAGCAATAAAACCCCTCTGTATCATATTATTATATATAATACACAGTACTATAGTACTCTTCTTTCCCATTCTTGTATTTAGTCTCATACATTTAGCAGCAGTAGAAAATTTGGACGCACAAAGAAAGAACAAAACCACCCACAGAGGACAGAGGCAGACTAGAATATATACTCACCATCCTCGGACACCCTCCAAAACCGCCTGGTTCAATCACAACTCGGTCTCTTCTCGTTCTTCCACTAGTCTCACCTGCAGCAAAGAAGAGACAACCCAGAGCAGAAGTTGCAGGAATGATACTTCAGTATAAACATAGAGGGGGGGAAAAAACCCAAGAGCCCACGAGGCCCGCACCCTGTACCTATCGCTGCCAACCTCTATTTAGTGGCCTTTTCAGGAGCTGCTGGAAATCAGACTCAGCACCGCAGGGGAGACACCAAATCCCTTTGGTCAGGCACTACACACAGCATGCAGGGCTTGGTACCCACCAGCACACCCCAGCCAGTACCCCAGGGGTGCAAACAACACACCTCGGGGCAGTGGCAGGGAGCTGAAGGAAGAAAGACGTGGTCAGTAGAGTTCAAGGACCTGGGGAGGATTCTTCTTCATACAAAACTCCAGTGTTTGGAGAAGATCGCTGTGGTTTTGGGAGGAAATCATCTCTAAAAATCAAAACTTGTCCTACCGAGGAGGCAGGGCAGGACACAAGAGCTCAAAGTGCCGTGCAAATGCCAGCAGCCCCTTCCGCCAGCTTTCCCCCCACTAGCAGGGAACAGGCGTTCCGCAGGAGGGGAACAGCCAAGCAGCAAGGCTCGAGCATGGTCCTGCTCTGAGAAGATCCTTTCCAACAACACTGGATGATCCCAAGGTGATCCTGGGATTTCCATGGAGGAACAGACCCTTCCTGAAGGTTTTCAGATCTCTCTGATACGGGATCGCTTGATTACCAACATCTCTCTCATCTGTCCAAATTCTGCCCTCTGTTCTGCTCTTCCAGCCCCGCTCTGGGGACTGAATTACACGCGATTAAACATTGTCATCAGAAACGGGTTGGCAGCTGCTCTGTGCCCTCCCATTCCCAGTGCCACTCACCCGGCTGCGCAGCCCCTTCTCTGTAGCACGGAAATCTGCACACATGTCCCAACCAGTTTTAAAAATAACCATGTTTCAAGTGGGGATGTTCAGTATTTAAGCATAACCTGAAGATGGCTTAGGAGTTCATCAACCAAATCCAATTTCTGCCAGTCACCAGCAGCCTGTAGCACGCCAAAGCTCCAGGAACGCTCACGGTCTTTGGTAAGTTTTGCCACCATTTACTTTAACCTTTTTCCTCCTTAGATGAAATACAAATGTCAACAACTGTGGAATTGGAGGCAATCTAAACATCTTGCGTAACATACCCCGCCTGAGAATTACTTCTCCTTCCACCATTGCGGGATCGGGTCGGCAACAGAAGAGTTTCGGAATAGCTCCTCAAGGCTTTCCTTCCACTCAGGGATTTCTCTCCCAGCCCAGAATTAAGTGAGGCTTGACACCCCCGCATCAGAAGGCCAAGCTGGATGCCAGCACTAAGGACTCATTTTTGAAATGTAATCTTCCCGGTGAGCAGGCAGCACGCATGTCCTCCAGCTCCCCCAGCACCGCCGCGCCACGGGGGAGGGAGCCCCAGCCGCGCTGCCAGCCAGCAATAATTACCCTTGGACTTTCAGCTAATTTCTCCTGTCCTGCCACGCACTCGATGAGAAAGGACAGGAGAAAAGAATGGGAGTTCAGAAAGGATTCAAAATTTGTGCGCTATATTACCTGACATTTAAGAGTAGATCACCAAGCTCCAGGAAAATAAGGAAAAAACCCATGATGGGAATTAACTTTTTTTCTTAGGAAAACAGAAAAAGCCAAATACTGCAATACCTCCCTTCAAACCTAGATCCAGCCTGTCTCTTTGCAACTATAAAAGCCTTTTCCCCCCACTATTTAGCTAAATGACCACACTTATCGGACTTCATATATCGGGAAAAAAAAAGTAGTAGCAGCTTACTACACCACCAGCAAGAGTCGCTACTAACTGTCAACTTACAAATTAGGTGAAAAGCACAATTAGCAAGGGAAGTAAAATGTTAAGTAGGCTTTGTTCACTAGACTGAAGATATCTGAATTATTGATAACACCGAATGACACGAGTACTTTTCCTGCAGTACGCTTTGTACCAATTTATTAAATCATTGCTAATGGCTACTTCAGTTTCTCACTTCCTTCCTTGTAGGAGAAGTCGGTAATCACTAGAAACTGCGACTCTCTTTGGCTACGTCATGTTTGAGGACGTTCCTCCTCGCTCCCACCCCCCCGCTGCTCTCGGAAGCCAGTTGCCCAGAGGAAGGCAGGCCAGGGCGGCTGGGGCTCCGCACGCTGCATTAGCTCAGCCCGCAGGAATGCTCCTCCACCCCCAGGCCTTCCTCCTCCGCCCCGGGGAAGCCATAAAGCTGAAGGGGCTCCTGAGGATTTGTGGAATGAAGGAAGCCAGGGGATACCACAAAAACTTCAAGTGCTGCTTGTCCCACCGAGGACCTCCAGCACCACCCGAATTACACCTGGCCCAGTCCACCCATCTGCAGGCAGCTTTGCCCATGCACTCGTGCAGCTCCACATGCTGGCATCCCAAACGCATCCCCCTGCTCCAGGGCTGGCTGTGGTCCTCCTCCTCTCAGAGGGTCCCAGCTCTGCCTCTATGGTCTCCCGCCCTCGGGAGGGAGGACAACACCTCTCCGGGCTGGCACCTGCCACCTCTCCTGCAGGAGTCACACGTGTGGCCTTGTGTCTGCTCAAGGAGCGCTTTCCCAGGCAAGAGGTTGGATTCCCCCAAAATCCAGGTCAGAAGCTTCCGTAAAATATTGGTCACAGGGGCCGGGCTGGAGCTGGCCACCTGCTATGCCCAGCCAAGGTGGAGGCTGACGCTGCCAAATTAAACCAAGAGAGGACTGGAGAAAGGCAAGACAAAAAGGATGAAACCGGAGGGAAGATAAAAGAGCGTGATGCCCTTTCCCACACGGATGGAAACCACTGCCCAGAGCCCCAGGTGTTCTGCTGCCGTGCAATCACAGGCAGAGCACATGGCTTGAGCCCCACAGCCGGGGGCCAGCAAAGCCAGCAGCCCCTGGCCCTCCCCACTGCTCAGCTGGGGCAGGCGCAGGACGGTGCTACTGGTGCCAGTCCTGCCGACGAGGCCAGCAGGCGATGCTGCCTGACACACCGCAGCTGGGGGAAGTAGAGAAAATAACTCGCTTCACTTGAGCATTTTTATAGCCTGTATCCTACCTTGGAACTATAAATCTCAGAGCCAAACCCTCAGATAATAAGGAAGTGTCAGGGTTGAGAACACTCATAAAAACCTCAGTTTGCTCTCCCCAAGCCCATGTGACTCACATGCCTTATTGCACACTTCGTTAGGCAAACGCCTGGTTTCCTCCAGGGATCTTTGCCTCTCCCAGAGCGACACAGAGCTGCAGGGACTGAAGCAGCGGCCGTCTTGAAACCTCTGCCCTGGTTTGCTGCTAACAGAGATGCGAGGGCTTGCAGAAAAGAGCCTGGGCAGCAGGACCGAGCTCTGCCCGCAGAGCTGGACCTGTTGTCCTCCTCTGGGACGCTCACCCACCACCCGAGCCAGACATGTCACAGACAATCAGCAACTATTCTCCATTTTCTGGATTGCAGCTCCGGACTCAAACACCCGGGTTGCCTCTCAGCTACAAGCCAAGTCAAGGTGCGATACAAACTACACACGCTGGAAAACCCGACTCTCCAAGCAAAGAATTAGGCTGTGAAAAAATCAGAAGAAACATCTCTCTCTCTGCCTCTCCACATCTCACGGAGGTGCCATGAAAGCTGCTTCACCAGTGTGTATTTACAGGAGCCTCACAGAAAAGCTTGTTAAAAGTTTAATAGCCCTGCCTTCAGGACAGCTTGATTAACGATGGCGAGCCAGGCTTAGGAAATGCTGAATAATACCGCAAGGCAGGGCCAGTCCCTGCCATGGCCGGCCACCGGCACGCTGTGGGGGGCAGGGGTCCGTTGGGAGGGAGGAAGGATGCCCGTCGGGGCACACGGGGGTATTTTGGATGTGCATGTGGAGCTTTGGAAAGGTGGGAAATGCAGCAAGAGCCCACTATGGCTTCCAGCCTCGTTAGCGCTGCTGTGACACGGCTTTCGGTGCTTTCCCGGGTGCGGTGGGTGGCCTCGCTGGCAGCTCCCCGCTTCCCGCTACAAGACTCGTTTTTAATTGCTTATAAAACTTTGCCAATTGTTTGCAGTTGGAGTGAAGCTCTCTGCGCTCAGCGCCTGCCCCAGGCAGTGATTTTGTTTTAATTTCAGCTAAAATATTAGAGTTAGTCCTTATGTACTTAACAAGGAAAAACAAGTCCTAGTATTGAACAGGAGATGTTAGAAGAAACAACCAGGAACCCTATTAGCCTTATTTTGATCCCAAATGAAACAGAACAGCCATCTCAAGCCTCTCAACCAATTAGAGGCTAAAAATATAATTGTCAGACCACATAGTTACATGCAAAGCAGATTGTATGGGACGGTCTTTGTTATTTTAAGCAAAATTACAGGTCCGAGGACTCTTTCTAATGAAGGCCGCTACCAGCTGGTCTTCAACAACAAAAAGCTTTTTACTGATGAATAACTATTAAAAGCAAAGATTGGGCTACCAGAGCTTAGGAATGTCACGGTAATAGCAGATGACGATAACAAGTTGCCAAAGTATTCAGATTGCTCTGCAACGCTAAGTGACTGTAACTGAACTGCGTACGGGTATGACCAGAGGCAAGGTATGAATTCAGAGACCCAGAACTACCCACAAGACGAAGGGCTGCTGTTTTTCAGGCCGTGTACCTTAGAGGACCCCACGGTCACCTCCACATGAGCTGCGCAACAAGGAGCAGGCAAAAAGTCTACTGCAGCAATATATAAAAGTAGTAAACAGCAGAAGTGGTGAATTGATAGCATTTCTGTCCCCAGCGCTGCTGGGGCCATGACTACAACTGCCTCCAGGTGGCCAGAGCCAAGACAGCAAGTTTGAAGCAGAAAGACAAAACCCATCTAGTCATTCAAAGCAAAAAACAAGCTCGCATAAGCAGCTTTAAAAAAAAAAAAAAAAAAAAAGAGAGAGAAGACTTGCTCAATATGTTTAAGTATTTATGCAAAGTATAGGCAGCTCTGGGCAACTCTGCTGACAAGGATATAACTCAATCCAATTACTGGTAGATGAAGTTTCAAAATTGGATAAATTCCATCAAGCTTATGAAAAAAAGCTGGCCTTTTTATTGCTTAGAGTACTTAAAAGGGATCAGATACTATTTTTTGTGCAGGTCTAAATATGTGAATCCTGACAGGCCTGTGAGTAAGCAGAGCTGCCCACAATGCCCTCAGCGCACCCCAGCTCCGTCTGCTCTTCCCAAGTAGATGGGTGATTCGGGATTACAGACCGTCTCACACTCAACATCAACCTACCTGCGAGTTGTGGGGAGGGGAAGGGATGTTCTCCCACGGGAATGCGGGTAACCCAATGCTGCACATGCATCACCTGTCCCGAGTACCAGGGGACGGTCTCAGATCAACAAGGAACAACACACGGCCATCATCTCGCTCAGCCCATGGTGCAGAACCACATCCTGCCCGAGAGCTGAACTGCCCTGGCTGCCCCACAGCCACCGTGGCAGCCGGGAGAGGGTAACGGCCTGCAAACCCTTCCTGGCCTTCCAACCCAAGAGTCAGTTCATGATTAAAATGCCCTGAAAATGTTTTCCTTCCTATTTAAAAACCTCTTTGAAGACTGATTTGGATCCACTTGCATTCAAAGCAGGAACATCAAACGTAGGATTGCACCCGAGAGATCAGACCAGGACACATAAAGCAGCTCTTTGCAGGATGGCAGAGAGACCGGGGAAAGCTGCCGTAGCCAGAAATGCTCCTGACTACACAGCACCGTCCTAGAGAAGAAATTCACCTTTTGGCCCCCCAAAACGTACCCAGATTTGGCTAGTGCATTGCTAGTCCTCATGCACGTTCTCAGTCCAAGTTGATACAGCTGTGCAGCCAAGATGTCAGAAGCCGTCCTCTGAGCCAGCGCCATTACTGGTCACAGAGTCACACGGGTGACACTGGGACAGGTTATCCAGCCCTGCTGGACTCATAGCTAGGCATCAAGCAGTGAAACAGGATAGGCATGTGCCAGCTGCAGAGGAGGGAAGCTGAACGTGTGCGCATGGATAAGATTACCGTGAGTGCAGAGCGACAGGAGGATGGAAACCAGAGCCACGCTGTGAGAGTTGATCCCTAAGGGAGTGCCGAAGGAGCGGCAGAGAGAGGGAGAGAACAGGCAGAGCGAGTTTAGGGAAGGGATTTCAGGAGCACAACTGCCATGGAGTCAAACCTCCCAAACGGTGAAGGGGGTGAGGATAATTTGAAGATTTTGCCAAGCTCAAGGTTTTTGCACCAGCAGTTCTAGTAGAGCAGGTAAGGCAGGTTGAGGAGAGGAGGGACTTCAGTCTGCATGGGCTACCTACAAGGGACTGACCATGAAAGTAGGAAAAAAGTCAACAACAGGAGTTAAGCAGGAGCAGAGGTGAGCTTTGGCTTTAAGAAGGGAGAAACTACACAGCATGGGGAAGGATTCAGAGGCAGGTGAGAAACTGAGAATAAGGGGGAAGGGGAATGGTGTAACAGGGAGGAAGAGACAGCATGGGGTGAGAGGCAAGAGGAGAAACCAGAGGAGAACTTGTGCCTGATGCAGGGGAAGGAGAAGAGTGAAATGCAGGCAGGGAGGAGAGGATGTTGACATGGTATTTTGTCTTTTTCCCTCTGCAGAAACAAGGTCCTCTGCAGTAAAAAGGAAGGGGAAAAGACTGGAGAAGTCAGAGGTATGTCCAGAGCAGCCACGGGCTTAATGCCTGGCAAAGCAAAGCTCTTGTTTAGTGATGAGCAGAGCAGATCCAACATGAGCCTTGAGCCCACAACGCTGTAGGCAGCCTGGCCCCGGAGTGCTGCAATGGATGCGCCACTGCCAAAAGCGAGAATGAACGTGAGACGTTTTAGAAAAGTAAATAGAGGAGAGGAGAGATGGGCTGGAGACACAGAGCCTGGCAAGAGCAACGCAGACACTGAGGGCAGAGATGCTGGTGGCAACAGTGGTCTCTGCTCGAGCTGGGCTGGGGCGAGGACCCCGGGGCGGGACCAGCACCAGGGCACGGGCAGTTTCGGGGTTCGTGCTGGTGAACAGCATAGAAGTGAGGAGTGCCGAGGATGGAAGAAACGGTGAAAGCGGCAGCCGTGAAAGGAAGGATGCAGGAATGCAGAAGAGGGTGTGGAGAGCCGGAGGGAGAAATGGGCAAACAAGCCTAGAGCTCGGGGGAGGAAAATACCACCAGAATTTGAAAAATGCCTAAGTCAATAGGCTGGGCCAGATACATGCATGCAGTGAAGACCTGCCACCCATCTCTGCGCTTCAGGCCCAGGGAATAGCTTATTAGCCTGGGGACAATATCAAAGCAGTCTAATAACAATTTGTTTTGTGGAAGAGTGAAGAAAAAGGCGAGAGGGAAGATCCTTACAGCACATCTAAGCTGCAGGACCACTTCTCCAGCACCACTGTGTCCATCCCATCCTTTCCTCCACCAAGGTTACCCTGCCATGTCTCACTCAGACAGGAGTCAGGAGGGATGGATACACAGAGAAGCCAGTAATAGTTTAGACCACGTGCATGGGCAGACAGACTGATGGACTCCAGCTCGTAGGACACCTACGGCAAGAAGGGTCCAGCAGTGCCACCCAGATGTCATCAAGGTGTGCAGGATTATGAGGGAAGAGAACAGAGCCCAGTGCTTTGCCAGACCCCTAACGAGCACTGCTATCCATCACTGCAATGATTGTAAGCATAATTAATTTCAGCAGCATGCCTGCCTGCCAGCTGACTCCACTCTTTACATTAATGACAGTGAAATCAGACTTTCAAGGGGAAACCAGTAACTGTGAAGAAAGCCCCACATACCACAGAGCGAGGACCGTTAGTGTCTTACTCAAGACCATCTCCTTTCTCTTACCAAAGCTGTGGCAACGAAATACCTTCCTCTGCCGGTGAAGCAGCCAAGGGGCTGGGGGCAGCCAGTGGCACCAGGTGGCAGCAGCACGCCAGGGATGCTCCCCTGCCAGGTCAGCCTCTGCCTCCTCCTCCATCTTCTGAACAAATTGGCAGAGAACAGGGCCTGGCGAAGGCTCTGCGCCATGCCACATGCCCTGCCATCGCTGTGCTTATTCATCTCCCATTGCAGACAGCAAGAAGCTGAGACACCAGCAGAGCGCCAGACAGACCCCTCATTTATTTCAGGGGCACATGGAAGAACCATGGGCCTAAAGAGCCCCCACCACCCCCATGCTATTCCCACCCTCCAGGCCTTTCATCCCGAGCCGGCAGAGAAGGGATTCGAAGCCAAGGCTCCGGGCTGAACTTCATAACCATGGGACTAATGGAGACAGGAAGCACAGCTTTGGCAAGCATTTCCAAAGCCCCCTGTAACTCCAGCCTGTTGTTCTCCAGTTTTGTTTGCTTTTCTTTAAAAAAGCAGTTGGGACATTTCGAGTCACAATTAAGCCTTTATTCAAGTACAAACAATTGCCTGGTCCCTACCCAAAGCGGTGCAGATGGACCCATCCCAGCTGCAGTCCAGGCTCCCGGTCCTCTGCCCTGCAGCTCCGGGGGGGACACGTGGACGCTGGGCTCCCTCGGCTGCTGGCAGCCCTGTTACCTCCCTCCACACCGCGCTGAGCTCAGATTTTAACTCAATCTCAGGAAGGAAGCAACAACAACTTCAAGGAAATGGTGGCTGCGCTACTGAGGTCACATCCCAAAGTCTCCAGGCTGGAGCAGTGCTGTCTAAACCAGTTTCTGTGCAAACACTCATTTCTTCGTATGCATCAGGAGAATTTGCCTTTTAATTCCCGTCAACTTGCGCAGTCTTTGACAGCCGCGGTTCTCTGAAAGGCAGTCTTTGTGACTGCAGAAAAAAGCCTGAAATATGTGACCCAAATGCACCAGAAGGCTCAGAAATCAAAAGATAAAGTCCTGAAGTGTGCCGCTCCCCCTCTCCACCCCGCACCAACACTCCCCAGCCAAGCTCACGGCTCTTCGGAGCACCCCACTGCGATACGCTTGTACTCACCATCTGGGTACTTTAAAGTAATTTCAAGTAAACAGCAACAACACAACTTCAGCTCAGTTGCTATTACAAATATAGCTTCTGTTATTCTTTTATACAGGTGTGTATAAAAGTATTTTAGAAGTCCTAAGGTTTGTAAGGCATCTGCCTGCAGCCAGAAGACAGGACTGTTGGGGGAATCATAGCCCTCGGTAAAGGGGAGGCCAGGCAGGACACCTTTAGCATCCAAACTGGTACTACACTAAACTGGTACCTGCCTGCAAGCATCTGAATGCCCCCTGGGATTCAACAGAAAGTGTCTGAAAAAGAAATATTGCTGTTATTCCAGGTGATCATATGCCCTATAACGGTCCTGCAACACTACTGGGTTTGACAGCCCTGAGATGGCCACGCTCCCAGCTCTGGCTGTGTCTCCTCTGTGCTGAAACCCTGGGGCTTGTTCTGCATGTTCTGGCCCAGGCCAGAACCCATGCACCATCATTTGCATACAAAATTTCTAGGAGATCCTGTTTTCTCCAAGGGTAATTTTCCTCCACAGGAAGAAATAGGAACCATTTTTAGTTACTTGCATGAACACGTACAGGAAAAAGCTACCACCAAAACTAGAGCAGGTCTGAGAGAACAACAGAGCATCAAGATTTCTTCTCTTGACTCACCCAAACCAAGTCACCCAAAACAAGCCCAGTTTCCCCAGCAGCCTCCCCACAACCAGCTGCACTGACGAGACGAGGAGGATCCTGCAGCGCTGACAGCGATGTCCAACCGCTTGAAACATGGCTGGGAACACGTCTCTGCTGAACGCTCCTCCCTGCTCCTGGTGGAAACCCAGTATCTCTCTAAAACTTGCAATAATTGCACCATTATCAAATTAAATACACAACTCCATCTTCCACAGGAAGAATGCTCTAAAACAGAGCGACAAACATCTGCTCAGGGTTTCTACCATCAAGCTACAGGAAGACAGATGACCACAAGATGAGAGGAAAACCCTTGAGAGTTGTTATTAATAAGCTAAGAGCTCACTTTCAATTGCATGTTCCGCTTGAAACCTCTCAGTTTTTGCTGAGCACGGTCATCCAACGGTCAAACCTGCCAGCTCCTGCAGAATTGCCGAGTTTGTGGGCAGCTTATCCAGATGGTACATTATAACGATAGCTTGGATGTCCTCCTTCCCTGTGCCACTGCAGAGAGGAGCCCTCTCAGGACTTCATGTTGTCACCGCTGCTCTTCCAACCAGGCACATACAGCAATGAACTCAGAAACTTGCCCTGCATGAGGCTTTTGTGGGGGTGGTTTCCCTCCCAGTACCAAGCAATACCTAACCTGGCCTTTAACAATTCCCCTTTCCACACCAAGCCCCCAAAATCTCCAGTTTGAGATGGTTAAACTGGAGCTTCTGGTCTTTAATTTCTAGGTATCTGGTACCTTCAAAGATGTTTTGTGCTTTAGCATTAGAAAATCGTCTGAAGGGATTGCCTTGCACACTGACCTGCTTTCAACTAATAAACCCACCTCAAATGACATGGGCAGGACACTAAGTTCAGGTGAGCTTAACTGCTACCATCTCTGCTCTCTACCATGAGCTTAACTGTTTCTAAAAACAGTGCTGTCCATGACGTCCTCTCAAAAGGCACTCTGAGAAAGGGAAACCCCCAGCCAATCAATAAAAGGAAAGAGAAGGCAATTTGATATATATAGCAAGTCCCCCGCTTATCTAGTGGCAAGAGCTGCATAAATTCACACGCACTGTCCCTTCCCCACTGCCAGCTTCCACCAGGACAGGGTATGAAGACGGCCACACAATAACCTTGGTACTGAAAGAAGCCTGAGCATTTATACTCACCTGCTGTAATTCACACAGATTTTTTTTTTTTAGTGCTAGAAACAGAGCCCGGGATTTCTTACCTTTAATAACTGACTGTATTAAAACTGATTAAAGATCAAATTCCTGCCTCTAAAAGGTTTAGTATAAAAATGAAGTGCATCAGACTTACTGTATCTAAACACAAAGACAAATCTCAGGAGGCAAGGGGATTTCTATCATCTTTGCTCAAATATGACATAGTCACCTTCCTCCCATCAGCATATCACTGACACGCAGAGATGAAACCCTGTGGCCGCTGAAACCAGCAGCAGATCTATTAGCAATTTCAGCTGAAGCCAGATTTTCCCCAGCACTGCGTTTTCGTTTCAGCACATGCTCTGCCATGCAAGCCAGCACCCAGGGCTGCAGCACAGCACCTCTGGGTGCCAGCCGCACCAGAGAACAGCCAAAGCCAAAAGCTGCCTCTTTGAAAGAAGCCAGAGTCACAGTACTCGAGGAGGTGTCCCGCTCCCCATCCTCTGTCACTCCAGTAACAACCCTTTCTCTGTGATTTTTGGGGGCCGGGGGAAGCAGGAGCGGCAGCACAGCCATCCACAGCACAAGAGCGGTGAGATCCCACCTGACGGGCTCCCAGCTCCCCAGGGATCTCCCACGGATGAGCTGGCTGCTCGTTCAAGCTCCGATTCTGACTGCTTCGTCATTAGTAAAACATGCTGAAAATGTGACTTCCTCTGCTACAAGACCTATTGAACCTTTTCTGAGAAGTCTAAGCAACTTCCTCTTGTATTTCAATAAAAGAAGGCAAGCCTACAGGCGGAACAGTTTCTGTCGTATTTCTGCAAATTCCTCTAGTAGAAACACCTGTTGAAGAAGGAAAGATGCAGTAGAAGAGAGAGAAAGGGAGAGAGAGGGTTTCGCTTTTCATCAAGTCTATGTTTTATTATAAAACAAAACTATTAGTTCACTTCACAGGACAAAAATACTTTTGCTTCCTCTTTTGCCTCATTTAGCAATGGCGATGAAAGCTCTGCACAGTTTCCTAACGAGGCAGTTAGGCGATCTGCACAGAACCTCTGCATTCAACAGTTTTATATTAAAAAATAATCTCCATTTACTCTCCTTGCTGAACAAAACAGGCTCTGTCTAGGATCACCTTATCCGGCATCGAGAGGCGCTTGGCTACCCTCTTTCCGATGGAAACACACAGAGCAGGCAGCAGAAAGGTATCTGTCTGTCCGCTGGCGTGCCAGAGGGGGTGACACTCCCCAGAGAGCAGTGCTAGCAGGCTGAATATATTAACCTTTGGAATTACAGAAAGGGGAAAGAGCAAAGAACAGAAAAGGTAAGAAAAGATCTCATGCCAGTCCAAGAAGTGCAAAGGAGGGAGGGGTATGAGTCAGTCTCTTGCTGGCACATCCCAGCCCTGGCATCTACTCCCCCTGTGGATCTGCATTCAGTTGGTGCTGGCTGCCTGCCAGTAACGTGGCATTCCCTCCAGTAACGTGGCATTCCCTCTGGCAGCTGCCTGCAATATGTCTCCAGGCCGCCCTGTAATGAGCACAGTACCTCGGATGCTAGAAGCTACTGGCTCTCCTAATGGGAACAGTCAGTGGTGTGAGTCAGCCACAGGCACAAGAAAGGACATTACCAATTCCTCAGACAGAAGCATGCCTGTTCGTTCATTTCTTCTGATCATTTTTTCATCTCAAGGTACTGCAGGGGCTTCCCCGAAGGCCCTACTCCTCTTTAAGTCCATCAAATCTCAGCCTGAGGCAGCTCCATTAATTATCGCTTCCTGCACCAAGTCTCATCCCTCACCTTCAGCACGCAGAAAACCTCCTCTCCAACACGGTTGGTTCTTCACGCTACCAACCTGCTGTGCTACAGACAGAAAGCATCTGCTCTTCTGGGGTTGTCACTGATAATTCACAGTATTACAAACAGAATCAACATCATCGCTTAATGTTTAAGGCAAAGATTAATTTTGCTCAGGTCACCTCTCCGAATGACGCTGCCTCCCCAACGCTCCCACTGGGTATTCTCACCAGGCACGGCAGACGCCCACTCGAAGGATCACAACCGCCAGGCTGAGGAACAGAAATGGAGCTTTTGCAGCCACCGGGCCAGCATCAGCAGAAGAACCAGAGCAAAGCTGCTCCACCAACAACTTTAAGGTACCGCTTCCACTACAGGCAGAGAAGCACTTGACACTGCCCTATGAGATGGTGCAATCTGGCAAAGTTACAGGGAAAGTTTGGGACTTGCTCTTCAGTCCCCTCGGGGATTTCTGTGCATACCTCCAATACACCAGAGTCTCCCACCACAGCCCCTTCCCTTACCAGAGGACTTCTCACAAAAAGATTGTGTGTTCTTGCTGTTATGTGCCTTTTAGTTACAACTGCTGCTAGGATGACCCACCACAGGTTCAAAACCCCCTGGAAAGTAGGGACTTTACAGCTTAAACAAGCACTTCTCCTTTGAAATCAAGGTACTTTCTCTTCCCTGTAGGCAGCTAAATCCAAACATGAAAGCCCAGCATACATCAATAACAGACATTCAGAGCAAAATATACTTTTCACCTGCCTGAGTTAGAGGCAACAAGGCCCCGAGGAAGGCAGCAGGGTGGGAGCTGGAGCAGGAACGGAAAGGATACACAGCACTGGGTTATCCCAGGGATAATAAACTCCCTCAATCTCTAGTAATAGAATTACTCTATCAAGGCACTGTACTGCATGAGCTCTAGTATCAACCCGATACAGTGTCAGATTCAGCGCAGTGTCAGAGCCAGCATCAGTACCAAAATTCACAATCATTTGGTTAACATACCATCAGCTCAGCTAGGCTACAACTTTTATGCGAAGAGCCACCGCTGACCTCAGCTCTGTCCCTCTCCCTGGACACAGTGTTATTCCCTCTTCCTGCAAAAGGGCAAGAGGCAGCATGCACAGCCTTGTGGAAACCAGGTCCACAAATGGAGGAGTTGCCTTGTGGCAAGGAAGCTGAGATCCCTCTTTGCCCAGACTCCCTTTCTCCCTGTTCACAGGTACTTGCTGGGTTCGCACAGATATCCATGGCCTCCGGATGTCACTGTATCGCTGGAGAAGGTGCACAGAAACAGGGGGCACTGAGAGCTTTCCTTTCCTAAAGTAGTTGCCTCTTGTCAGCTGCTTGTAAAGGGCGTGGATATGAAAAATGCAAACCAGTAGCTCCCCTGACAGAGAAATATTAAGCGCTGACACTTTCTAGAAGCAGATGATCTCCCTTCCATACCAGGCAGGTGACAAACAGCCTTGTACAGGTGAGAGATGTTTGCAGAGGACTGAGAAGAACCAAGCACGTTGTCTAAAAGCACAAAGGATTCAAATAGACAGAAAGAAAAGCTGATACCCCAGACAGAGGAGACAAATTAATCGCCCTGCGGGGATCCCAGCCATTACGGCATCTAACCCATTGGGACTGTAGGGAAATGGCTGCCCAGGAGCACGGCAGACACAGAGGCAGGCAGATACTCATCACACCAGGGCTCAGCAGCAGTTCCCCAAGTCACGAGGATCTCAGCTTTAAAAAAAAAAAAAAAGCAGCAGTGAACTGTAGCATCAAAGGAAATAACTCCCACATACAGAGGACATAAAAGTGTCAGGCTGTGACAAACCCTGGAGTCACACCACTCGTCACACTGCAGGAGCATCAGAGAGGGAATGAGGGTCTGACAAGGGCCCAGATCTACCCAAGGGCACAGGAAAGTTGACAAAAGGATTCCAAAACATCAGCTGTGCTTCAGCCCAGCCAGAGGTAAAATTTAACACCCCAGGACACTGGTAATGTACAGCAGATACAGCATCCTCAGCAGTACATAAAGCATCTTTAAAAAAAAAAAAAATTCTGATGCTTCCAGAGGACCTCACCAAATTCCACTTTGCTGTGCATCTTCCCACCAACCCCCCCAAATACGTTACAGCTGGTTTTCCCCCCTCCAAACACAGCTTTCTGCACCCCTGCCACAGGCTGCTCTGTTTCACACCTGACTTCAGCTTCCTCCAGCCTCGTGCCTGAAGAGACTGACTTCCACCTATCCAAGTCTGACCTTCAGGGCAGCACAGGCTTTTTGGTCTGCACCCAGATGCCATGGGATTGCTACAAAGATTTCAGCAAGATTAGAGCATTTTAGCCTTCGGGGAATTCAGCCTAACATTAGGGAAGGCAGAAGCGGCTTTGGCACTGGGGCAGCCGCAGCCCTGACCTGGTGGCAGGCAGGAAGGAGGCTGTGCAGTCTGGCCAGAAAGCAGAAGCAAACGATGCCGACTGGGGTGAGAGACAATGACTCCGGGGCTCCTTACATCCTCCTAAACCTACAGCTGAACCTCCTGGGTCACGAGGAACCCCTCGGATGATGGGTGGTACCTGCAGGCAAGCCATGCTGCAGGAAGCACAGGCACCCACCCGAGCTCGGGACTGGCAGCCAGCCACGCTCTCCCCAAGTACCGTCGGCAAGATGTTCTCAAAACTGGGTGCAGGTGCCTCATGAATGAGATGGGTGCAGGTGCCTCATGAATGAGATACTAAAGAGGACAACGGCTTCTCGGTCACATTAAAAGAGTGACATAGAGTTCTACCTGGCTCGTCACGTTGTACCAAGTGCTATGTGCCAGTCATGCTCCAGCAAAAGTGAACTTCTGCCAACCACTTTGAAAGATTTAAAAAAAAAAAAAAATTATTGTGAATCCAGTTGAAATAACAGAGGCCACTGAATAAATTTATGCTGGTTTGCCACAAGGCGCTCATCCACTTGGAGAAAGCTGGCTACTTCAACAAGTTTCTAGAATAAAACAAAACAACAAAACCCTCTGAAGCTTCCAGAAGGAACAATGCAAACTGCACCCCTCGCTCGGAGCAGTTCTTGGTTTCAACAGAGATCATCAGAGAAAAAGACTGGCAGAGTTTAAGCAATTGAACTGACTGTAAAGTAGAAATGCTCTGAGGGTCCTTACCATAAAGCTGTCACTCACAAGCAGTACCACGTCCAAGCACGTTCTGCCAGAGAGAACAATTCCACAATTTCATTTTGCAATGAAGAACTGGTCAGGTTGGAAAAGGAACTATGACTCCGCTTTCCAGTCAGTGTTGAGCCATGAAATGGAAGAAAGCCGAGCTCCAGCAAATACCCTGCCGTGAATGTGGGCTTAAGTTCAGATATACGACTTTGCCCCCAAGCAGATAACTTGTGAGCTGTGTCTACCTATGCCTCTGCTGCCAGGACAGGCTCCTCCAAAGAGGGGTGGAGCTGACAGCAGTCAGCAGCCTCAGCAAAGTCACCAGATTTGGCCTCTTGCTATGTCTCAGGCCAACACAGAGCTCATACTTTGCTATCAGAACAGTCCCATCCACTTTATTCCTAGCTAATACCATTCCCAAAGCTTCAGTAAATCTCAGTCCTCATCGCCATCCCTCCTGTGAGTGCCATACCCGTCCTCCGCAGCGTGATCAGATCCGCAAGAGACGGCGCAATATTTCTTTCCCCCAGGAAAATAAATATTGGCAAAAGCAAAACTCTATTGTGCATGCCCAGGACAGCTGACCTTCACGGGGTTTATAGTGCATGAGATCAGCTGTATCAAACACAGTGTTGAGCTAGAAGATAAGCGATATGATCAGCGAGGGAAGGAAGATTGGTATTGCCCTTATCAGAGACTAAAAGGAATAAAGCACCTTCAAATGTACACAACAAAAAAGGAAGCCTCTGAGGCCAATAACTTTATACGTGTTGAAGAACAATATACAGACACATAACCCTCCCCTCTTGGGATAGGCCCCAGGCAGGCTTCTCCCTTTTGAAAAAGAAATTTGAGGGCATCTCTCAACTGGGAAAGAGCAACAAAGTCAAAATAATAAGTAACAACAAAGTCACTCCCACTGCTAAGAGCAGGAGCTGCCTGTTTAGTTTTGGTGTTGCTATGTCCCAGTGACATTATCTCCCCTAGGAAAGGCAAGATGCTGCTTTCAAATCTACCATAGATCACTACGGTCCGCAGAAAGATGCTGCAAAACAAAACCCATGCAAAACAACTTGCACGATTCAATTCCCATCCCCAGGGAAAGAGAAGGAGCAGGACCCCCTAGCCCAGAGGCAAACCCAGGTATGGCAGAGGAATGGAGGCTCCAGGCCCAAACCCCAGCACCAGGAGGCTGAGCACAACCCAGCGGGAGAGCTGTCAGGGGGCTGTGTTGGAAAGAGTCTTGAGAGTTCCTAAACCTCCATGTGTGTCAAACCCTCTTGGCAGCCGTCAGACTGACCAAACCAGAGATAAATGAAGCAAAGCTGGAGGGAAATAGATGGCAGGTAAGGGGGATGTGTGTGTGCAGCCCAAAAAGGACTTCAAGAGCTTTGAGAGAAGGGCTCCACAGTACCAGCATGTGCTCTCTGGCAGGAAAACGGGCTCAACCACTGGATGTGATTCAGCTTCATTTCAGCTCAAGTTCCCAGTGAAAAGAGCTGATTTTCCTCCATAGGCAAGGCATGGGGCACCACGTTACACAGCAGCACAGTGCATTAACTGCTGCTGGAGCCTTTCAAATCAAACAACGTCTAACGCTCCGACGACAAAGCTGAAACACCTCGCACCAGGCAGTTTCCTTCCTCGCAGAAATTCATCATCTCCGACAGAAAGTATACCCAGTTTCCTGGGATTTAGCTGTGGGCCGCAAGGTGCAGATGCGGTTCTACTTGTTGCAAAGGCAGAGAGCAAGAGAGCAAACAAACAACACACACTCAAAAGTAGGCCTGAACGGGCATTTACTATTTATAAGCTAATCATCTGATCCCTCCTAAGGGAAATCCTATCCTTTCAGGCTGTTGGGAGTGCGCGTAACTGCACAGTCTCGGCAGGACTGCTAGGGAGGAACAGAAGGGAAGCAATTATACCAGAGAGGAGTGCACTCAAAGTGCCCAGACAAAATTCCTCCCTGCTCCACAACAGCTCAGGCATCCTCCTGGAGAACAAGACAGGGATTATGAGCAGGGATTAATCTGTTACGCTAATTTGCTAAGAGCAAAGTAATTTTTTAAATAGCTCTCTTCTCCATTCATCATTATCTAAAAAGGGCTCTGATCTAGTTCTGCAAATGTTGACATTTTCCTGCAGGCAGCGATAGAGGAGAGTCTCACAATAAGCACCCACATCAAAATCCACACCAACAAGCAGAAAACTGTGGCTGGCTGGAGCTACCTTGGAGTGTGGGGAAGCAAGGACGGAAGAGAAAGGTATGAACTTTCATAATTGCTTGCTAGTTATTAATTCCTGGGGGAACGTTCCCGCCCTGGGAAGTTGAGCATGATGTGCAAGTATGCAGCGCTGATTTTTTTTTTTTTTCTCTTTTTCTCCTGCTCACACTTCTCCCTGATAAAAAATAATCTGGGATAGATTATACTGCTTGACTTTCTTGTAAAACAATGTTCAGTCATTTCCAACGCAACTGCACACACTCAATGCAACCACACACAGCCCCAAGAAACAATCTCATTTTCTCTCTAGCCTCCTTTTCTTCACTTACCAAACCATTACTGAGAACAACTCTCTCCCTCAGATGACAGCAGCCTCTAAAGATGAGCTGAGGATACAGAACAGGAGTGGAAATAGCTCTGTCTCAAGCAGCACAGGTTAAAGCCATGTCTCTTGGAGGAGCAGGCCCAGTTCCAGGAGCAGTCTTCACAAACGGGGCGGGCACGAGCCATCCAGGCCTGGTGCTGGCCTTCAGGTGAGCAGAGCTCAGCGAGACACAGGCCATGAGGAGGGGGAAATCACTGCACACACCCTGCCCTTCGTCCCCACCACAGCCAGGACAAGGCGAACTTTGAAAAGCCCCACGTGAACAAAAACCAAAAGCAAGCCAGTGCATATTTTGGCAGATTGAGATAACACTAAAAGCTGGCACAGCGGGATTCTCCAAAGCCTCGCAATCGTGGTAAGATCTAACCCTAAAGCTTCCCTTGAATTTGGTTTTCTTTTTTCCCTTTTAGCTTGCTACAGACGATTTTGACAGTTGACTATGCAACCCTGTTGGCAAGACAGAAGGGCTGGACAGACACTGCCACAAAACCAACTGCAATGATACACCTGAGGAAATTTCCCTGTTCAGGCTCTCTCAGAAAAATCAAATAACTGTCACTGCCAGGGTAAACAGATTGCTGCAAATGCAGTAGAGAAAAGGGGAAACCAGATATTCCTAGAAATTAATAACTGTAAGTAAAACTTTTAAATTTATTTCCCAGTATTCAACTTCATTTACTTATTTATTCATCTTCCAGTGAACACCCTGAAAGACATTACGGCCACCTTACAAACTCCCAAGCAGAGCAGACCACAGAACTTACCAGGCTGTTAGCTGAGCTGCAATACTTGCCATTGCTTTTATTAAAAAAAAAAAAAAAAAAAAAAAGAAAACTATTGAGACCTGATGTAAAAGTTGCCAGAAAATACAAAGTCATCATTGACTTTGGGAAGTTTGCTCTCATGCTTGAATCTCTACCCCTTAAAAATATATGCTTTGGTTTCCATGCACACACTGGTATACCACCACCAGCCATGCTGAATTCCCACAGTCCAACTTCTGTCCACACATAACCGCAGACTGACCAAATCTTCTCTCAATTTCTTCTTGGATGAAGCAGATGGAGTTCTTGTCACCGCACAGCGGCTTTTTTCACCTTTAATCCTACCCTAATACTTCATCTCTGAACTCTGCCCAGCTTTCCACCAGCCTTCGCACCACACACGGGTGCAGCAGCGTTTGCATCAGTGAGAGCTGAACAAACGCAGCCTCTGCTCCTTCTCCACAGCCGCAGTGAGGTACCAAAGCCCCCCTCTGCCCACCCCGCTCTGTGTTCAACACCGCCATGAACCCATGCAAGAACTACTGCTCCCTAGGATGGGCCTCACCCCTTCCTCCCTTGCTTCTCTGTTGGTGTAACAGACTATTCCCAAGCAGTTTGCTTGCTCTGGTAACAGATGTGTGGCCTCACCAAAAGCACAGTGCTAAACGAATCAGACCACCGTATCAGATCCTCATCTCTTATTTTCCACTCAGCACTCCCAGTTGCTTATGCACTTCATCAGCTTTTAGCTGCAAACTTTCTTCAGGTCACTAAGAAAATCAGCAGTAGGGCCCTTACCAGACCATTAACATCATGTCCCCAGTGATGTTCTGAGAGTCACCAATTTAACACAGATTATCATTATTTAAGCTCACCCCCCTTCAGTTAATTCATCAGGAAAACCCAAAGGCATCGTATCAAACACTTTAGGGAAACCTATGTTTACAACAAATAGTTGTTTGAGGCTTTTTCACTAAGTGTCAAACTTGCAACAACACTGTCTCCACACTAAACTCTGCCCCCCAGCAGTTTCAAGCCAGCACAGAGCTTCCACTGGCTTCTCCCCAGCAAGGAGGGGAGGCACCTTCTCCAAGAACCAGCAACGTCTGCGGGGGGGGGGGGGGGGGGGGGCGGGGTACTGGGCAAACCCCACCGGGGGGGCTGCAGGCGAGAGCAGCCTCCAGCAGAATAAGCGGCTCCGCGCCGTTACCGCGGCCGGTGCGGCACAAGCATCCCCCACCCGCTAGGCGCTTCCCGGTGGGATCCCCCGCCGGCTGGGAGACAGGGCCGGCCCTGGGCAAGAGGGCAGCGGCCGCTCTCCCCTCCCAGGGCCAGGGCCGGCGAGCCGCCCGCCCTGGGGCTGCTGTTGCCGGTACGGCGGGGCCGGGCCGGGCCGGCCGCCTCGGCACCGGGACTAAGCCAGAGGCCGCCCCGCGTCTCCTTCCTTCTTCCCCCCGGCGGCACCTCAGGTCCGCCCCCTGCCGTCACCGACCACCCCGCAGCGCAGCAGGCCCCACCAACACCGGTCCCGCCCCTACCGACACCGGGTCCCACCACCGCCGCCTCAGCGCTGCCGCCACCGGGCCAGCAGCCGCCCCTCACAGACAGGCCCTGGGGAGGCCCCGCTCACCGAGCGGCGGCGAGGAGGAGGAGGAGCGAGGTCCGAAGAGAGGGGGGTGGACAACGCCTGAGGAAGGCCGGAGGGCGAGGGCCAGGGCCCGGAGAGGGGCGGGGGGACCGGCGAGATCTCACCTGGCTCCGTCCGCGCCACTCCCGCCTCTGCCGCGTGCAGCTCCCCGCCCTGCCCCCCCCTCCGGCCCGCGCGGCGCAGCCAATCAGCGCCCGGCGCCGCCGGCACCGCCGGCCAATGAACGGAGCGAACGCGTCCCCGCCCAGCGCCGCCGGCCGCCGGGGCACGCCCTTCTCCTCGCCCTCAAGCCTATCCCGTGACCCGCCGCGGCGCGCGGCGCCGGGGCGGGAACCCGGGGCCCGACGCCCAATGAGAAATCACAGCGCGTCCCGCTGCAGCCAATCGGCGACCGGCCAGCCCTTCCCCTCAGAAAAGGGCGGGCGGTCAGCGGGGGGGTGGGGGAAGTCACCGGAGGGGCAATAGTGGGGGGGAGCTGCCCCCTCACGTGACCGCCCGGTAACCGCTCACCCCCCCGCCCCCCACAGCGCCCGCGGGAGGGGGCAGCTAGAGGAGGCGTCCCCTGCACCGGCCTCTCCCGCAGGCAGCAGCCGCCGCCCACCGGGCCCCTGGTGCGGGCAGGCACCGGGGAAGCCCCTCACGGGCAGAGCCGCTGCCCACCCCGAGGCGGCCTGGCCCAGGCAGCGTGGCGCTGGGGCCTTGTCGCAGGGTCGGGGCACCTCGGGGTGCGGGGCAGCTGTGGAGCAGGCCTGCAGAAGCCTTTGGGGCAGTAAAAAGCTCATAAGGCCTCCCTGTGTTATCGCCCTGCTCCATGGCCTCTTCCTCCCAAAGGGCTGGATATCCCTCTCCTCCATGGCTCATCCCTGGTTTTACCCATCATTGGCGTGACTTCTGCCATTACCACACAGGTCTCACCCTACACTCAGCCTGCCCTGCGAAACAGCCCTGCTAGGGCAACCTCAGGCTTTCTTACAGTCCAGATTTCACATTTCAGGCAGGTTCCCCTTCTCTCTGGAGCCTGCGGGATGCAGACGGGAATGGTCATCCCTTGAGCGGATGAGGATGCTGCTGCCCAAGGCAGTGTCTCCCTGCCAGAGCCTGGACAGGGTAGCATGAGGAATTAACAAGCGGAGCTCAGCCCCAGACAGGTCTGGAGGGTTTGAGGGTGTGGGGATGAAGGTGATGTCGGTCCTTGGCCTGGCCCAGGGGCTGTGGCAGAGCTGCCCAGTGCCTGGCTCCGAGAGATGCAGGAGGGCTGGGAGCCTCCTCCTCGCCCTGCGGGTGCTGGGTTGGGGTGCTGGGGCCAGTTACATGCGTTCATGATGCGCCAGCGTTGCGGGGATGTGCTGAGCACCCCCAGGAGGAAATCCAAGCATGGCTGCCAAGGGCACAGGGACTCTGGCCCCACAGCCACTGGGCTCACAGGTGTGTACAGGGCTATAGGTGACCATGGGGGCATGGACAGGGAATGGCAACAGCGCAGGAGAGGGGGCCAAGCAAGCAGGGAGACAGGAAGCGAAGCCGGCTGTGACGTGGAGTGTTTTTGCCCCAGAACTTCTGCTTTCGTTTCCTCCACAGAGAAGAAACAGACTTCTTGGCTTTTTTGGCAGGCCTGGGCCTAAGGGGTAGATGGCTGGTGAGTACAGTAGTGCTGGGGCTCGGTGGTGGGACGTGGTCCTGCCTGGGTCCTGCTTGCCCTGGCCAGCCTGATGCACCGGGACACAGCGCGAGATGCAGGGCAGAGGCCAAGATACTGCAACCCTGAGCAGTTGGGGCCCAGCTCCTTGCAAATGCACTCTGTGTGTGGGGGTGGGGGGAAAGGGGGAGGTGGGTGATGGCAGGGGAAGCCCACAGGTTGGGCAATGAAGGAGGGAGCAGTACCCTGGGTGGGCAATGGGGAGGGGGAGCACCCAAGGTGGCTGGTGGGGGAGGAATCAGCAGCTGAGGGGGGGGCAATAAGGAAGGGGGCAGCACCCAAGGAAGTGATGGGGAAGGGGAAGCAGTTAGAGGGGTGATGGGGAAGGGATCAGCACCCTGGGGAGGTGGTGGGGAAGAGGAAGCACCCAGAACAGGTGGTGGGGCAGCAGGAGCTGTGGTGTGGGGGGTCCGGGCACTGATGGGGCTGCTCTTGCAGACAACCTGCTCCTGAATGTGCGGACAGCCTTTGTGGAGCGTGTGAGCAAGCCGGTGATCTCTGGGCTGCTGGATGACCTGCTGGAGCAACGGGTGCTGCGCCTCGAGGAGGTGGATGAGGTGCAGGATAGATACACGGTGCGCACCGACAAGGCCCGCTGCCTCATTGACAGCGTGCGCCTGAAGGGCACCAGGGCCAGCCAGATCTTCATCGACAGCCTCAAGAAGCGCGATGGCACCTTGGCAGAACAGCTGGGTCTGGCCACTGAGTCAGGTGAGAGATGCGGGGCTGTGATCTGCTCCTGGCCTTGTTGGGGCTCCCAGTGCTTCCAGTGGGGTGCTGGAGGGGGGCCTGGCCCTGGAGAGTGTCCGAGGCCTGAAGGTAAGGGGCAGTTGGGCATCCCCGGTGTCACTGCTGTGGTACTGAGTCCCCCTTGCCATACAGCGACAACAGGGCTCTCAGGTGTGGCCATCCCCCATGGCGCTGAACATCTCCGCCTGTCAGTCTGTGCCCTGTGACAGTCCCCTCTTGCTGCAGGCACTTCCCAGTGTAACTCTGGGACTTTCTGCTTGCAGGGAGCCCCAGTGAGCAGTTGGCCTCCCCTGAACCCCCCGTTGGCATCCAGGGCCAGCAGCAGTGGATCCAGCAGTGCTCCCTGAGCGAGTACCAGCGCATCAGGGACACAGAGGGAGACCAGGTGCTGCAGACAGAGGAGATGAGAGGAGGGCTGGAGTGTGGCCCGTCCACTCTGCCAGAGCAGGCAGGGGCTTGCCGAGGGGAGACAGAGTCTTCACTAACCCAGGAGCGGGGCAGGAGACGTGGGGAGATGCCCCAGGGACATCCTGGGGTGCCCCAGGTGGCGGCTGCACCCATGGGCCTTCTCTGCGATTAGCTGCCTCCCAAGAAAGGCCCCCTGCACCCACTCACCGCTGAGTGCTGCCTCTCTCCATCCTCACAGATCTATCCCATCCATCTACCAAGGGAGACGCGAACCCGTAGAGCCCTGCTCATCTGCAACATTGAGTTTGAGCACTTGAGCAGGCGGAATGGGGCTGAAGTGGATGTGGAGGGGATGACGAAGCTGCTTGAAGGGCTGGGCTATGTGGTGGACATCCATCGCAACTTAACTTCCCAGGTAAAGGACCGCACAAAGCAGCTGCCACCAGCCCCGGGATTGGCATGTGTTGGTGATGGCGGGCTCAGGCACCGCAGGGACACCTCTGTCCCCAGTGTCAGTGGCTCCTGCCCACAGCTGGTTGCTAGGTCTCCACGCAGCTGGTCACAGGTGGCTGATGTTCCTTTCTTGTGGTGGTTTGTAGGGGATGGCTACGGTCATGAAGGATTTTGCGGATCACAAAGAGCACTGCACCTCTGACAGCACCTTCCTGGTTTTCATGTCCCATGGGGTCAGGGCTGGGCTCTGCGGGACGAAGAGCAGAGATGAGACCACAGACATCCTTTCCCTTGACACCATCTATGAGACATTCAACAACAAGAGCTGCCGTGTACTGCTGGGCAAACCCAAAGTGGTCATTATCCAGTCTTGCCGTGGAGGTGAGTCCCCGCTATGAGATGCCTGCAAGGCAAGTGAGCCGGCCAGGCTCTCGCAAGGCACGTGAGCCCTAGGCGCAGGGTGGGGACAGGACACTTCATCATCACTGATGGCTGGCCCTGCCTCCTTAGGAAAAAAAGGGTACACGTTGGTGAGCGACTCCGGAGACCCAGCCATGCCCGCTCCCAGCTCGGCTGACACGATCACTGCAGGGCTGGAAGATGATGCAATCTTTCAAGTCCACCTGGAGAGTGATTTCGCAACTTTACATTCCTCCACGCCTGGTAAGCAGTTCCTGGAGACAGTTGCGCTGCCTGAGGGCAGACAGGACTCCCATTCCTGATGCCAGGGGTCTCCTCCACACCTCCTCCTGCTCCGGGTGTGTTGCCAGGGGTTGCCTCCATCTGGTGACTGCTTGGGCATTGCCTCTGGAGAAGGCAGTGTCGCCTGATGCCAGGGTACAAGGTTGCTCCCGGACACCCACAGATCCCTCTTAGTGGCACCATGGCCAGAGCTTTGTGTCCCTGCCTGGCTGCCTTCCCTTGCCTCCGCCCCAGCCCTCCCCACCGGCTCTGCCTGCACTCCTTCCCCAGCTGATTTATCTCACTGCAGTGGCTGGCTGGGGGAAACTGTCTTCTCCTACTGGGTCACGGATGGCTCCTGGGAGCATGGGAGAGCAGAGAGGCTTGAAGAAAATATTCACATCACTTCTGTCTTCCCTGGGATGCCCTGTCTTTTTCCCATGCTGTGGGTTGGCTGGGCCAAATATAATGATCTTGGAGAAGGTGCCCCAGTCTCCTGCTCTGGCACCCAGCATTAATCACTGTTGCAGCAAGGGACACCAGTGAAATCACACGTGGCATCTTCTCCCTCCCCAGATACCGTCTCCTGGAGATGCCCAGTAAAAGGCTCCCTTTTCATCCAGCACCTGATAGAGCAGTTTCAAAACCACGCCTGTAACAGTGACTTACAGGAGATCTTCCGAAAGGTGAGGCTTTGTAGTTAACTGCAGGTGTGTCAGCAGATGCAGCCATGCCAGCTGCAGAAACACTGCTCAGAGCAGAGCTTGGGCCAGGGCAGGCCATTTTTCAGCAGGCCCTTCAGGAGCAGGCTCTGTCAAAAAGGGGTCTGGTTGGCCTGGAAGTTCTGCTGGATCTCTGGAGGTGTCAGCACCCTGCCACGTGGTGTGCACGCACCAGCCCGGCGTGTTGGCACAGCCCATGGCATCCTTTGTGCCACCAGACACATGCCTGGAGATGCCCCTGGGGATGCCTCCTAACTCCCTGCACCCTTCCCATGCTGGGAACAGAGCTGCTCTCATTTTCCCTCACTGTCTCTCTCACCCCAGATCCAATATTCCTTTGGAAAATTCCCTCGTCAGTTGCCATCACAAGAACGGACTACGATGCTGAGGAAGTTCTACCTCTTCCCAGGCCACTGATCTGCCCGAGGTGAGTCTCTTCACCTCACACCTCTGCGGCAGCCTTTGTCTGTGCCCCAGACCCGGTACCCGGCCAGTGGAGAGGAGCAGTGAGAAATTCCCCATCGCTCCTGGGCTCCAGACCTTGCAGCTCGGTCAGGATATCCAAAGGACTTGTTTGCTGGTAGCCAGGGCCGCGCACTGGCCTGACTCCATCCCCATCTCCCAGCTGGCTGTCGCAGAGACAGGTGCTCAAGGAACTCATTTCAGTAGCGAGTGTCTCAGGAGCTTCTCAGTCTAATGTTCTTCACAGGTGAAAAAATAATACATGGACAGCACAAGTGACTGAATTTAGCATAACACAGCAGAAAGCTCAAGCTCTAGGTGAACGCAGCCCTGCGCCAGAGAGATGCACTTCTTCAGGGAAGGAAAGGACAAGAGGAAAAGCCAAGAACAGCTTTGCAGAAACGCAAACTCACGCCCCTCTGCTAGGCAAATTACAGACCTGGAATAAAATAGTCCTTGGTTTCTTGGCCTTCCTTCCTTTTGTGGCCTCCAAACAGCCCCAAACTGAGCAAACTCTTCCCAGTAAGCAGCAGAGACACAACTCTGGAGCACCAAACGCAAAGCTGGTTAGTGTCTCTCTTAACTGTCCCTAGACAGAGCCTGTCCCCAGCTGTGATAGAGACGATCTGTCACCCCCACAGCTGCTTCCGCCCCATCTCTGGCTTTACTCGTCATCTAATAAAGGGTTTTCACAGCAGATGGCACCACTCCTCTGCCTTTAGCCCATGGCGGGCGGATAGTCCTTACATCTGGCAGTAGCTGCTGTTACGTGTCCTCGGGGACACTGAGTAGGTGGGAGGTGGGAAATCTGAGGGAGGAGGGGAAGCCTGCCTTCAGGGCAGGCTGGGAAGATGCGCTGCGAGGGGGGATTTCCGTGCCTCCCTCTTGCAGGCTCGCAGCACCTCCTTGTCAGGAGGCAGCTTGCCCCACTTCCCGATCTTCCCGCTGCCCCTGAGGTGGAGGGAGGACATGATTCCTCCTGGGAGCCAGGAAGGATCCTCAAACCTGTCTTCCGCACACTGCTCCTACAGCTCACAGGTTACAGGCCAGTTGTCACCTCCCACCAGCATCCCTGCTCGTGAGAGCCCCTTCCTGTGCCACCACCACCCTTCCTGTCCTCCATGGCCACATCCAAACCATTTTCTGCCTTGGCATAGATTCAGCTTTATTGTGCGTTCTGCAAAGTCCAGCTCCACACCCAGCTCCACAACCAGGTGGTCTGGCAGCAGGAAAACAAGAGGGCTCTCCTGTCCCCTCCAAGTGTCCCCTCCAGCACAGGCAGGACAGGCTGCGCAGGAAGGGCACTGTCCTGGGCTGGTGCCACCCTGCGTCCCTGCAGAGTGTCAGGAGAGCTCAGTGGGAGGTGCCTCTCCGCTCCGTCTCTGGGAGAGCTGGGATGGGATAGGCCTTGCAGGCAGGACCAGACTGCAAAGTGGGCAGCCAGTCCTGGGCCAAGCCCCTTCTCACAGAGCCCCACGTCACTGCCCAGAGCTCCTCAGGTCCCATGTGGTGCTTGCAGAAACCCCAGTCCCCAGCACTATGGTGGTGGCAGGAAATTTAGGACAGCAGTGACGAATTCTTCAAATTTATCCTGATGGACTATGTGGCCTGCACCTTCGATGTGCTGGACATCTGCCTTGGGGAAGAGGCGCTGGATCTCCGGGTAGTGTTTGGAGCTGCAGGACAAGGGAAGCGTGGTCAGAGGGCCATCCAAGTGCCTTCCCACACCCTCCCCAGGGGATGCCAGCTCTGACCACGTCCCATTCCCTGCTGGGAAAGCCCAGGGCTGCCTCCAGGTTGCCCCTGGCTCTCCAGCACATTGGTGTCACTGGCTGCTAGAGGCACAGAGCTCGCTCCAGGACCTTCCCCATCTCGGTGGCTTCCTCCCACCCTTGGCAACCGCAGAAGAGCACAAGGGGTCAAACCACAGACTTCGAACTGCTTCTCTCCAGTCCCACCTGATATAGGGTGAATTGGATCCTCCCAGGAAGAGTGCGGGGCCAGGATAAGGCTTGTGGAAAACAGGAAAGTTCATGATATCTGCCAAGTGGTGGGAAATAGCCTCCAGGTTCACCCGCCAGACGTAGCGGCCCTTCACCTCAACCAGGTTGGTGAGGAGGAACTGTCTCAGCTGCGGGAGCTGTCACAAAAGAGGATCAAGCGCTCTTCAGTAAGACCAACAAGCCCTCAAGATGTCCTGGCACCCTCTGTCCTCCTCTCCACCCCTTTCTGCTCGTCTCCCATTCCCCATGACTCCTGCAGCCCTGGTGATGTCCTCCAGCGGCGACTGAGCAGGAGTGGAGACAGTCCTGCTGGGACCGTGGTCCTAAAGCCCTGTGCTCCAGTCCCAGGGACAGGCTGGAAGCGGAAACCCCACCCGAGGAGTGGGATGTCCTACCTGGACCACCGGACGCAGCTGATTGTCAGCCAGCTGGCGGGCAGCAGAGCGGGACAGACCATCCGGGATCTTCACCGACTTCATGGCAGAGATGTAGGCAGAGAATTCGGAGACGGGCGCGGTTGAGACGGGACTAATGTCTACGGCGATGAGGCGCTCCACCAGCTCTGGCTGAGGACACAAGCAGGGCAGATAGATGCCAGCTGAGATGTCCCCATCAGGGCCGGGCACAGGGCTCTGCTTGCACCCAGACTCCCTGGAGGCTTTTCACACCCTGCTGCCTCTGTGTCCCCTTCCCTGCATTCCCATTTCCCTGTGCCTTGGCACGGGAGATCTCCAAGCCCCCTTGCAATCAGCGCCGGAGCACGGGCTGGTGGACAGAGACTTCTCCTGCTCACAGCTTACAGTGGGACGGCACCCTGACCATCACAGAGAAAAGCCACCCCCCGCAGGGCAGTAAGCAAGGCTGGCACCAGTGAGCAGCCCCCACAGGTACTACCCCCCTTCCCGCAGCCTCCCGCTCCCCCCACCCAGCCCCGGGAGCCCTGCGCCCGCAGACCCGCTGCAAGGCCAGCGTCATGGCCGTCTTGCCCCCCATGCTGTGTCCCAGCAGGATGCACTTGGTGATGCCCAGGCGGGTCAGGAGGTGCTGCACGTCCAGGCTCATCGCTTCGTAGGTCATCAGCGGGCTGTGGGGGCTGCCGCCGTGGTTCCGGGCATCCAGCGTCAGCACCTGCCTGGGCAGGGGCACCCTGTCACCCCAGCCCCGGCCGTCGCCCGCCCCTCGCAACCCCACCCGCCCCCCAGGGCCTCACCTTGCCGCTGCCGCCGCGCACCAGCGCCTTGGCCACCGTCTGGAAGTTGCCGTGGCTACCGAAGAGCCCGTGGAGCAGCACCAGGGGCGGCCGGTCCCCGCGGCCCCCCAGCACGGCGTGGGCCAGCGGCACGGCGCTGCGGGGAGAGGGCGCGTGGGGCGGGGCCTGTGAGGGCGTGGCCGGGGCCAGGCTGCCTTGGTGGCATGGGGGGGCCCGGGGGCGGGGCCAGAGCCAGACCCCAGACCCTGGGGGGGGAACCGGGGCACGGGGGCGGGGCTATCACAGGGGGCGGGGCTATCACAGGGGGCGTGGTCAGCACCCGGGGCGCGTGGCCTGTCCGCGGTACCGGCCCCGCCCGTCCCCTGGGGACCCCTCCCGCCGGCCCCCGTCCCGCGCGCGGACGGGCCCTTACGTCACCACGGAGCGGGCGGCGGTGGGCGGCGGGGGGAGGCGCGGGCGCCGCGGCGGGGCGGGGGCGGGAGCGCGCGGCAGCCGGCGGAGCATCATGGCGGCGGCGGCGGCGGCGATGACGCAGTGCGCGCGCTCGGCCCGGCCCCGCCCCGCCCCGCCGGCGGGGGGCGCCCCCTGGCGGCGGGCGGGCGCGGCGTGGCGGGTTCCGCCGGCGGCAAGGTCAGGGCCGCCCCCCACCCCCATGGCCGCGCCCGGGGCGGGGCGGGGGGGCCGGGGGTCATCCGAGCCGCCAGCCCCCGGGGTGGGCCGCGCACCGGCAGCGGCTCCTGCCGGCTTTGTCCGTGCCCGCCGGAGCGTGGCGGGGAGGGCGGGTGCCGGGCCGGTGGGAGCGGCCCGTGTGTGTGTGTGTGTGTCCCGCCGCGCAGCCAGACTTTGGCCCCGGGAGCGCCGCTCCCCATGGCGGCCCCGCCGCCGCCCGCCCCCCCGAGGAGCCACGTCCCCAGCGCCGGTGCGGCCGTACCGGAGGGGGTGGGCTGGCTCCGCCGGGGGGCTACAGCCCCGGTCCCCCGCTCCCTCCCGACCCCATTCCCGGTGGGTTCCCCACCCCCACCGCTCCAGGGTTACTCGTTCCCGGGGGGATCGTCGTCCCCCCCCCGACCCCCCCCCGCCCCGAGGATACCGGTTCCCGGTGGTTCCGGGTGGTTCCCCGCCGCCGCCCCAGGAGCACTCGTTTTACCAAAACAGGACGTGTTTATTGACAATGTAACCGGTACAGACCACGCGTAACAGGGACAGACGGTGCCCGGCCGGTCGCGATGGGGGGGGACACACACTCGGGGGGGGGGGAGAGGGGGAGGCACCGTCCCCATCCCTATCCCTGTCCCCGTCCCGTCCCACCGGCGCGGGCAGGGGCACCCCGGGCCCCGCGTCTCCCGCCGACCCGAAACCGCCTCTTGTTTAACCGAAACCGTCTCTATTTACACAGCCCGGCCCTGACCCCGCCGCTGTCCTCGTCCCCGTCCCCTCCTTCACGTCCCCCCCCACCGCGCCATCCCCGGTCCCCGCAGAGGGCGATGAGGGTTTCGGGGTGGGGTCGGGGGGGGGTATGTGGGGTGTCGGGGGGTGGCGGGGGGGCTCAGACATAGTTCCTCTTGTCGTAGCTGGTGACGGCGGAGCGCGGGGCGGAGTAGGCCACCTTGCTGGTGGGGTACCTGTCGTCTTTGGGGGGGCAGGAGCAGCACAGCAGGGCCCCCCCAAGCAGCAGGAGCGCGGAGGCCGCCCAGCCCACGTAGAGCGAGGTGCCCAGCTCCCGCTTCTGCGCGTCCAGCACCAGCGGGTTGTAGAAATCCCGGATGATGGTGTTGGCCGACCAGGAGACCGGGATGAGGGTCATGACGCCGGAGAGGAGGAAGATGACACCGGAGACGATGGTGATCTTGGCTTTGGTGCTCTCATCCTCCACGCAGCGGGTGCACTGGGCGCCCACGATGGCCACCATTAAACCCAGGATGGCCAAGACGATGGCCACCACCAGGAGGGCGCGGGCGGCTTGCAGGTCCTGCGGCAGGGCCAGCATGGAGTCGTAGACCTTGCACTGCATCTGCCCCGTGCTCTGCACCACGCAGTTCATCCACAGCCCTTCCCAGATGATCTGGGCCGTCACGATGTTGTTGCCGATGAAGGCCGTCACCCGCCACATGGGCAAGGCGCAGCAGATGATGCTGCACAACCAACCCAGCACTGACAAGGCCACCCCACCGATCTCCAAACCCATCGACATGGTGGCCGCTGCTGCCGCTTGGCTTGCCGCTCTCCGGGCGATGGCGGAGAAGGACCCAGGGACCGAAACCGTGTCCGTCACCCTTCGCCGCTCGCAGCCCTTGGGATCAGCTTACACCTGGGTGCACCTGCGGTTATAAGGGCTGGCGGGGCCGAGCTCCAGCGCCCGCCCGGGGTGGGGTTTCACTGCTGGACGCTCCTCTCCGTCACCGTCACCCGCCGTCCCACACCCTCCCCTTTGTTTGCAGAGATGGCGCCGGGTTACCGGAGAAGGGCGGGAGGGGGGAAGAAAAAGAGAGAGAGAGAGACGTCACCTTCCACCGCCATCCTTTTGGTTTCAGGGTGATGGATACCGGGATGCTCATTCCGAACCCACCCCCCTCCTTGGGGGGACCTGGAAGTCCCTTCGGCATCGCCATTCCCATTTCCCACCCACCCCCTCCCCCTTCCCTTGCTTCCCAGGTCAGAGTTTGGTTTTATTTCTGGAACGTCTTATCAGGGCTCACGTTTAAAACCCGGGGTTCGGCCAAACTTTGCCAGCCACCTTTGCATCGCCGTGCAAAGTGCAATCCCCTTCTCGCCGGGCTGGGATGCTTCGTGCTCCCGTTCCACCATCCCATGGGATCCACAGGTGCTCCCTGGATCCCCCGCCCCCATAATAAATATATTTATAAATATAGTTTTCCTGCCTGCGCTGAAATTTCCCTTTACGACTCATTAACTACTCAACAAGCGGGATGCTGACGAGGGAGGTCTCCCCGCTCCCGCATCTGATGTCTGCAATGGTGGGGGGAGGAGCGGGAGCACCCTGACACCCCGAATGTGACTGGGGTCAGCTGTTGTCACCCCATGTCACCCCAGCACCCCGTGTCCAGCTGGGCTGGCCCCCCGGCACCCTGTTTCTGGCTGCCATCCCCCCCCCCCACCCCGCGACACCCCGAAACCCTGTATCCTGCCAGGGTAGCCTCTGCCAACCCACGGCACCCCAAAAACACCCTGTATCCATCCGGGTGGACTTCTGTCACCCCGTGGCACCCCAAAAACCCATGGATCCATCCAGGAGGGCTTCTGCTACCCCGTGGCACCCCGAAACACCCTGTATCTGGCCCCAAAACACCTTGTATCTGCCCAGGTGGGCTTCTGTCTCCCCTGTGGCACCCCAAAACACCCTGTATCTGGCCCCAAAACACCTTGTGTCCATCCGGGTGGGCTTCTGCCACCCCATGGCACCCCAAAACCCCCTGTATCCATCTGGGTGGGCTTCTGTCTCTCCCGTGGCACCCCAAACTCCGCTGTGTCCATCTGAGTGGGCTTCTGTCACCCCATGGCACTTTGAAACATGCTGTACCTATCCAGGTGGGCTTCTGTCACCCCATGGCATCCCAAAAACCCCTGTGTCCATCTGGGAGGGCTTCTGCTACCCCACAGCACCTAAAAACACACTGTATCTGGTCCCCAAACACCCTGTATCTGGCCAGGTGGGCTACTGCCACCCCGTGGCACCCGTAAATCCCATGTGTCCAGGTGGGTGAGCTTCTGCCACCCCACTGTACCCCAAAACACCCCACCAAGGGCACCCCAAGCCCCCCCACAGCTGGCCAGGGTTGGTGGCCGTGATGGTACCGTGGGGTGACCCCGTACGTGCTGCTGAGGAGGAGCCCGTCAAGCAGCACCCCTGGGCCTTGTGTCCTTGTCACCGGGGGGTGCTGGGGGTCCAGGCGCTCAGGGACCCATGGTGCCCGTGCTGGCGGCAGGTGACAGCGGGTGCTGGCAGCGCGCACCATGGGCAGGGCTGTGCCAGCACCCCGGGGTGCGAATGCGCACAGGCACGCACACACACACACACACACACACAAACTCACACCCCCTCTGCTGGCAGCGACACCCAGACACGCAGACAGACAGACACACACACAGAGGCAGAGGCAAACAGGCACACGACAGCGGTGCAGGTGCACACACGCACCCCACGGCACACCCATGGCTGCAGGGGCCGTGGGGCAGGGGGTACCCCGGGCAGGGCTGTGGGGCGGGAGAGACAGCCCAGATAGGGAGGTGGGGCAGGGGGACACCCCATGCAGGTGTGTGGGGCACTGGGGATACCACAGGCAGGGGTGTGGGGTAGGGGGGGATAACCCTGGGTAGGGATGTGGGGCAGGGACACGCACCTCACCAAGGCTGTGGGGCAGGGGTAGAGGGGATACATCAGGAAGGAGTGTGGGGCAGGGGGGATACGTCAGGCAGGAGTATGGGGCAGGGGAGTACTGCATGCGGGTGTGCGGGGCAATGAGGATACCCCAGGAAGGGGTGTGGGGTAGAGGGGGATACCCCTGGGTAGGGATGTGGGGCAGGGGGACACACCTCATGCAGGGATGTGGGTCAGAGGGACACCCCAGGTAGGACTGTGGTGCAATGGGGATACACCAGGCAGGGCTGTGGGGCAGGGGTAGGGGCAGGGGGGACACCCCAAGTAGGGATGTGGGGAGGGGGTTACCCCATGCAGGTGTGTGAGGCAATGGGGGCACCCCAGGTAGGGGTGTGGGGCAGGGGGATACCCCAGGTAGGGGTGTGGGGCAGGGGAAGAGGGGGATACCCCCGGCAGGTATGTGGGTCGGTGGGGATACCGCTGGGGTAGGGGCCACTGGAGCAGGCGTGGGGTGAGACGGGGCAGGCGAAGCACCGCAGCCCCCAACCCTGCAATCAGAAGCCCCACGCGCCGCGTCCCCACTTTGTCATCCCAAATTGCCCAAACTACAGGCTGTGCGCGGTGCCGTGCCGGCCCGGGGCAGCCGCCGCTGCCTGACTCACGGTGGAGGAAGGGGCAAATCACCGGGGTTTCGGGGTGCTGCCGCGCGCTTCGGGGTGCATTCTTGTGGCGAGCAAACCGGCTTGCCAGTGTTTACCCAAAACAGCTGAGTGGGGCCAGTATCCCTGTGGGGGTCCTGGGAGCATCCCCATCCCTCCTTCTCCCACATCCCCCACCCTGGTGAAGCCCGTCTGCTCTCCCCCTGCAGCTGGGAAGGGATGGGGAGCGTCGCCCGCTGCAGGTCCCCCAGGATGGGGACAAGGTGGGGTGGCCACATGGAGCCACCGATGCCTGGTGACCCCAGATGAAGATCAGACCAAAGGTCACATGAGCATCCCCGTTTTGGTGGTGCGGGAAGGACACCTGCGCTGGCACGGGGGGGGAGGGACACCCATGGCGGGCATCCCCGTGTCCCCACGGTGCCCCCAGCACCCCGGGGGTGAGCAGGAGGTGACAGCAGAAACCGCCCCAGGGGCTGCGTCCCGCTCACGTGCGCCTGGCACCCGGCGCGGGGTTTGGGGTGTTCCCCCTCCCCTGCGGTCTTGGGAGTGACGGCACGTTTCCCCCCCCGGGGGAGCTGGGCCGGGGCGGTAAATGCTGCCGCGGCTGCTTATATTTCAGGCGCGGGGCTGCTGGCTCTGCCCCGGCCAGGGCACACAGGCAGCCCATTGTTGAAGCCCCTTCGGCGGTGGCGGAGAGCAGGTAAGGCGGCTCTGAGCATCAATGGTGGCTCTGTCTGCTGGCGGGGCGGGGATGGAGCTGCCGGCAGCGCCGGCGCCCGGCCGGCACACGGGGAGCTGGGGGACAGCGGGGGGCACGGTCTGGTGGGACCTGGCGGGGCGGGCTGGCAGCTCGCCTGGGGGATGCCGGGACGCCCGAAATCTCAGCGTGCCCGGGGCATCCCCACTCCGACGGCTCCGGAGAAGCTTCCCCAGGGCTCGGCCGCAGCATCCCGCTTCCTCCAAGCATCGCCCGCTGGGGGACCCCTGTGGCACCGCCCGCATCCCCCTTCCTCAGCTTTGCCCGTCATCTCCCCCATCCCTTTGACAACCACCTCGGCAGCGCTTGGGCGTATTTTCCCCGTTCAGAACGACTTTTTGCTCAGGGCTTTTATTTTCGGAGCGATGTCAGGCCGAAGGTGCCGTTTCTCGCAGCAGGACTCACTGCCCGGTGGCTGCGTCCCCCCCTTGGGGACCCCGTGGCTCCCAGGTCCTGCCGAGCCGATAAGAGTGTGCTTTCCCATAGTGGGAAACAACCTGACTCCGCATATTTGAGCCGGTTGGGGGGGGTTATGTTGGGCAAGGACGGTTTTTGGGAACATTCAGTCTCTAGGCTGCCAGTAACTAATCCGCGGCCGCCGGCAGGGAGAGGCGGCCCAGCTCGGTGCCGGGGGAGCGGGAGGGCGGGTGGCCGTGCCTCGCTCCGTGGATGTGAAGCCGGAGACCTCGGCGGGTCACCGCTCACCGGCAAGTCTCACCCGCCTTTTCGGGACTCGAGGTAGCCGGGGCGGTGAGTTCGTGTGCGGGAGCTGGGGGACAAGAGACTCTCGGCTCCCCGGCGCGGGGCTGAGCCTGTGCTGGGTGTGTGCGCGAGGTGGGAATGTCACGCGTGTCCCCGGGGGGGATGTCCCCGAGCCCATTGGTGGAGGATTCGTGCCCGGAGCCCTCTCCCCGCGGGGTGTGCTGTGCCCTGAGCAAGGTCAGGGTGACACAGGCTCCGCCGTTTACCTGGCGGTGATGGGCATTGTGGTGACACCGAGTTTGATGCCACCTCCCTGCCCGGGGATGGCCTCGCTGCCCAGCTGTGGGGCTGTGGCACGTCCCCATCCCGGTGAAGCAGGGACAATGGGCGGAGGACATTTCCTGAGCCACAAAGGGCCGGTGGTCGATGTGCTGGATGGGATCTCTGCCGTCACCGACCCCATTAGGGTGCGGTGGAGCGGGGCTGGTAGCTCAGGTCACCCCGTCCTGCAAATCCTGATGTATTCGGGGCAGGGCACGCAAAGCCGCTGGGCGCTGGGGCAGGTGCCGGGTGGTGAAGGCGTGGGATGGAGGGAGCACCCTGTTTTGGGGTGGAGGAGCTCCCCGCTGAGTGGACAGGCTGTGGTCCCATCGCGGCGTGTCCCTGTGCCATGTCCCCTTGCAGGTGGCACTGGGACGAAGCCAGGACTGAGGTCCTGAGGGATGCACCCGGCTGTGGGCAGCTGGGCCGGGGCTGTGGGGATGGTGTCCATGGGGTGATGGCCCCGACCGGTGTGTGCCAAGGTGCTCGGTGGTGCCGTGGTCCCACCCGTGCTGCAGCAGCATCCTCTGGCTCGGCGCTGGGGACAGGGTGCTGCCCGAGGGTCACCCATTGCTCCTCCGCTCCCCGCCAAGCCTGTGTCTGTCTGTCCCGCTGGCCGGCAGTGTCGGGGACACAGGGCTGGCTGTGCTGCCTGTGCTGCACTGCTGGGGGACGTGGGAATGGGCACGGGGGCTCCTCCTGGGTGGCAGTTTGAATATATGTCACGTTCTGGCTTTAATTACAGTAATTGGCTGTCAGAGGGCCGTGCTGGCGCCTGCTCTGGCTCTGAGGGGGAGCGTGAGCGGCTCGGGCGTTTGATGCTCCGTGCGCGGAGGAGTCCCTGTCCCCACCTTGCTATTTGTCCCCAGCCCAGAGGCATGTCCCCACGCGCCGGCGGGGACACGGCCCATGCGAGGAGCGCGCACGCGTGGGCGCGTGCCTCTCCCCAACCCCAAACGATGTGGTGGCCGCAGCAGCCGGCTGGGCGGTGAAACCACGCTCAGCCGCAGGCAGAGCCGGCCCCGGCGGGGATGCTCCGGAGCCATCAGATTAAAGGGAGCTCTTGACCACAAGGCTGCAGCCCCGGGGTGGCCACGCTGGTATGCCAGCAATGTGGGTGCTCCAGCAGGACAGACGGACAGATAGAGCACCCCAGCGTGGCCGAGTGCCTGGGTGGCTCCTCTGGCATGGGTTGGGCAGGCGGGACCCCGGCTCATCCCCGCGGGTCAGGGTCTGCAGCGAGACCCGAGTACCTGGCCGCCAGGCTCTGTCCTGCCCGCTCCTGCCGTGCCGGCACCGGCATCCTTAGCCCAGGTGCTGCTGGCATCCTCATGGCACCGCTGTGCGCCGGCCACCCGGCTCGTCCCATCATCAGGGCGCAATGGCCAGGGACTCCCAGTGTGGGCAGCTCTAGAGCCTGTCACACCAAACAATTAGCACAGGTGATTAGATTGTACCAGTAACCCCAGTGCTTGGAAAAACCAAGATTATCTCAGGCCCTGTTATCTTTTCCAGAGGCCCAGGATTAAGCCGGGGCGGGGGAACGGTGCAATGTCCATCTGTCCGTCCGTCCTCGGGGTCTGTCTGGCCTCGTGCTGCACCTGTGGGTGCTGGAGGGCTTTGGAGGGAGCAGGGAGGGGATGTGTGTGTGTGGGGGTCATGAGTTAGAGGAGGAGAGGTCAGGCAGTGCCCAAAGCATCGGCATCGTCATTGGCATCTCATTAGCATCAGCACTGACATTGGTTTCGGCATTGGTATTGGCATCAGCATCGGCATTGGCATCTCATTGGTATCGGCATTGGCATTGGCATCGGCATTGGCATCGGCATTGGTATTGGCACAACCTGGCCAGCAAGTATGACCAGTTGTGCCAAAATGTTGCCAGCACCACGTGTCCCTGCCTGCACCTGGCACCCTGGTCCCCACCGGGACACATCAAGGCCACCTCTGCCCCCCGCAGCCCTGGCCCACCGAGCCCCTCCAGCAGCACAGGCAGTGGGACAGCGGTGGCGCTGGGACCGAGGGCTGCTGTGTGAACGCCGGCTGGGCGGTGGAGCGCAAGGTGGGGTGGGTTTTGGGGTCTGCCCCCCCCTTGCCCCGGGCAGCGCTGTCTCTCCTCCGTGGGGAGCCAGCAGCTGCTCCAACCGGTTTGTGGGTCTGGGTGGTGACACCTCCCGCCCGAGGCCTGATGGAGGGCTGGGAAGAGCTGGTACGGACGCCAAGGAACAAACAAGAGCCGCTTGTGTCCTGCCGGGCATGGAGCCCAGCAGCAGAGCAGGGACGTGCTGCTCCCCCAGAGTGGGGCTGCGGGGGCTGGGGACTGGAGTACTGCTGGAGTAGCTGCCCCATGAGCTGGGGGGAAACTGAGGCATGAAAGCATGGAGGGACCCCATCCAGGAGATGGAGCAGGAGATGTTGGTGGTGATGGCAGAGACATCCTGGTGCCTGGACACTGGCTTGTCCCCATCAGCATCCCAGGGGAGCCCCAGCGGCTGCCCTTGGCATCTCCTGCCCACCCACAGGCAGTGATGGGACACACTCCCGTGCCTGGGTGTCCTGATCCTGGTCCCCCTGCATCCTCCTCCGTGGGAGCAGCCGGGATATTAAGTGTCATCGCTGCAGGGAGAAATGCAAGCGGAGGAATCCCGGGAAACTGGTTCTACCCCTCCGTCCGGTGCCGGCAGCAGGACGACGGCGGTGGCGGCGCTCCTCCCTCAGCGAAGGCATATAACGCCTGCCATGGTCCTGGCAGCCGGCACTGCGCTGCGGGAGGCAGGCAGGGGCGCCGGTAGCGAGCGATGGCCTCCATGGGGATGCAGGTGCTGGGCATTGCCCTCTCCGTCATCGGCTGGTTGGCCTCCATCCTCTGCTGCGCCTTGCCCATGTGGCGGGAGACGGCCTTTGTTGGCAACAACATCGTGGTGGCCCAGATCATCTGGGAAGGGCTGTGGATGAACTGCGTGGTGCAGAGCACGGGGCAGATGCAGTGCAAGGTCTACGACTCCATGCTGGCCCTGCCGCAGGACCTGCAAGCCGCCCGCGCCATGGTGGTGGTGGCCATTGTCTTGGCCATCCTGGGCACCCTGCTTGCCGTCGCTGGCGGCAAGTGCACCAACTGCGTGGAGGACGACACTGCCAAAGCCAAGGTCATGATCCTCTCCGGAGTCATCTTCATTGTCGCCGGCCTCCTCATCCTCATCCCCGTCTCGTGGTCGGCCAACACCATCATCCGGGACTTCTACAACCCACTGGTCACTGAATCCCAGAAGCGGGACCTGGGCTCGTCCCTCTACGTGGGCTGGGCGGCCTCTGCGCTCCTGCTGCTGGGGGGGGGCATCCTCTGCTGCACCTGCCCCCCCCGGGGCGAGAAGCCCTACTCTGCCAAGTTCACGGCCGCTCGCTCGCTGCCTGCCAGCAACTACGTCTAGGAGCCGCCATGCCCACCTGGATCACGACCTCCCGAGGTGCCCCTGGCCTGCGGACCCCCCCCGGCCGGGCTGGGGGCTGGCTGGGTGCCGGGGCGGGGAGGGCCGGCGGCTGGGGCGGTTCGAGGGAGCGCAGACAGAGCTGCCTTTGTTCACCCGGGGATTGAAGCTGGTTCTTTAATCTGGGTTGAGACGGGAACAGGGAGATCCTGTCCTGGCTGCTCCCCCCCACCCCGGCGGGGGTTCTGCTCCCCTCGGAGCATGCAGCAGCAGCATCTTCTCCGAGACAACACCCGTTCCCCCACCCGGAGCACCTCCTGGCTCCCGGTATCGGGGTGTGCCGGCGGTGACGCAGCTCCCAGGGGTAAAATCCCTCAGGGTGGGCGGCGGTGCCGGTGGGGACAGCAAGCCTGACCCACACGGGCTTAGGGACGTGGCGGCTCTGCGAACCCCGGCAGGGTCTCGTGGGGCGGCGGGGGGTCTCGCCTGCTGGTGCCCCGAATTTTGACTGTGACCTGCTTTCGGGGCTCGGAGCGGCTGCACCGATGTGGGATTTCTGGTGGCGGCTCCCCAGGGTGGGGGCATCATTATCCTGGGAGTGGGAAGGCAGCGGCCGGGCTGGGAGAACTGGTCCGGGAGGCGGGAGCGGATCTGGGCTGTGCACGGAGGGGAGCGACTCCTGGACCCGACCCCGTCCCGGGGGGTGCACCCAGCCCCATGGCATTCCCTGATTCGGGGGCCGGGGGCGGGAGGGGGTGGCTGGCGGTGTCCCACCGGGCTGCGCTGCCGTCTGTCCCCGTGTCGCAGCTTTCCCACATTAAATGGCAGCTGCTCAGACCGCGCTGTGCTTCGTTTTCTTCACCCTCTCCAACACCCGCCTCGGTGGGGGGACAGCCTGGTGCTCCTGTGCCGCCGACCCCTGTCCCACCGAGATCCCCCAAATCCACTCTCCAGAACCTCCCGCGATCCCGGCTGCCCCCTGACCCCTGCTCCAGCCCTGCCATCCCCTCCCTGGGCCACCCGGGGCCCCGGCTCCCTGAGGGGTGGCAATGGGTGTCTCCATGGCACGATGCCTTGGTGGCGCCTGTTGCGGCATCGGGGCTGCCCCACACCTGTCCCGGCGCCATCTTCCCACCCGAGAAGGAAGAAGGTGACAGGCGCCGGTGAGGGCGGGTCGGGGCACGCTGGCCCTGGGGCCACCTGACAGCCCCGGCTGGGAGCACCCTGGGGCCAGCGTGGGCAATGCCGGGTGTTTTGCCTATCTGGCTTCCGGCACGGCGAGTTGTGCCGGGGCGCAGCCGGTGCTCCACCGGCTTGGGAGCATCCTTCCCTCCCGCCTCGGGGTGTGCAGGGACGCTGGGTAACGCCGGCTGCCTGGCTCTGGGTGTCTCATCTGGGTCTGGGGGTTGGAGGGCTCCCAGCTCCCCTGTCCATTCACTGGGACATGGTGGAAAAGTGTCCCATGGTGCCAGTGGTGGGGTGGGAGTGTGAGCGTGATGCTCTGGTGAGCATCCCCTGCCGGCATCCACAGGGACACCGCTCATCCCCGCTGCAGGCCGTCGTGCTCTCCGTTTCGGGTGTCCCCTGTGGTCCATGTCCCGCTGGCTGAGGAATGGTGCCTGGGGTGGCTTCCCTCATCCCGGCCTCCTGGGAGGCTTGTCTGCCTTTCGTGGGGAGAGGAACTTTATTTTTGGCCCAAAGGGGCTTTCATGGACCAGGGGAGGCAAAGTCCCAGTGCTGCGTGTCCGTCAGGATGCCAAGGGATGAAAGGTGCTGTGGAAGGAGTGGGGACGCAATGGGGGAGGAGAGAAACCGATACCGGGAACGGAGAAATGATGGCGAAACCTCCCACAAGCGCCGCAGGGTGTGCCGCGCACAGCTGATACCCCGCTGCCGCCCAGGGCCCATAAAAACTCAGCTGGTCCCGGCTGCCGAGAGTGGGTGCGAGCACCCATGGGTGCACTCTGCCCCACGGCGGTGCGGAGGCTCTGCTCCACGTGGGGCGGAGCAGCCATTTGGGCTGAGGCCAGGGCCACAGTGGCCATGCGTTGACCGTGGCGGAGCCACCAGCGTCTCCGGTATGTCCCCCTGTACCAGCCACCCCTCTTACAGGGGTGACGCCTGCGGTGATGCCAGGCTCCGTAGCCCCTTGCCGGGGGCTTGGCGTCTCGGTGCTGCTCCCGGTGCGACGGAAGAGCGCATCTCCCTGAAAGCGCTGAGCACCAGCGGCAGGATTGGAGGCAGAGCTGAGCTCTGACCCATTTCCAGAGGAAATCCCAGGTCCAAAGGGCGCTGCAGCACGGCAGCCAAGGGCAGAGCAAAACCTGCCCTCGGCCGGGGAGCAGCCGGTGCTGTGGGGCGGGCAGGGGGCCGCCTCGCCTGCCCGGGCCCCCCGGCGCCACGCTGCTGGCCAAGGAGGCTGAAGCAATGGAGCAGGGCATGGGGTGGGCACTGGGGGGGTGGCTGCCACAGCAGGACATGGGGTGAGCGTGGTGTGTGGGGGGTCTGTGCTTGAGAGGGCACAGCGAGCCCCTCGTCCTGCTCCCCGAAAGCCGTCCCCTCCCTAACACTCGCCATGTGCTCGGCCCAGCTGGGACGGGGCGATGGCAGGGGACGGCCCTGTGCCATGGGGATGTTGTAGGGGGAAACACGACCCATGGGGGCTCCTGCACCTCGGCCTCCTGGGTGCTCAGTGACACACGTGACCCCATGTTGACCTGCAACAATGCCCCATGTCACACATGTCCCCATGCCATCCTGCAGCAACGCCCCATGTCACACATGTCCCCATGCCATCCTGCAGCAATGCCCCATGTCACACATGTCCCCATGCCATCCTGCAGCAATGCCCCATGTCACATGTGTCCCCATGCCATCCTGCAGCAATGCCCCATGTCACATGTGTGTGTCCCTGTGCCATCCTGCAGCAATGCCCCATGCCACACGTGTCCCAAGCCATCCTGCAGCAGTGCCCCATGTGACAAATGTCCCCATGCTGGTCTGCAGCAATGCCTCATGTCACATGTGTGTGTCCCTGTGCCATCCTGCAGCAATGCCCCATGCCACAAGTCCCCATGCCATCCTGCAGCAATGTCCCACGTCACATGTGTCCCCATGCCGTCCTGCAGCCGTTCCCACCCAGGTGGGAAACAGGATGCACCCAGCATGAAGACCACGCTCTTCGGAAAGCCCCCTGGCTCGGGGCCGTGTCTGTGACAGCTGTGCCCTGTCCCCGCAGGTGCTGTCGATGGCAACGATGACGATGCAGCTGGGTGGGCTGACGCTGGCCGTGCTGGGCTGGCTGGGCTCCATCCTCACCTGCGCCCTGCCCATGTGGAAGGTGACAGCCTTCATCGGCTCCAACATCGTGGTGGCCCAGGTCTTCTGGGAAGGGCTGTGGATGAACTGCGTGTACGAGAGCACGGGGCAGATGCAGTGCAAGGTCTATGACTCCCTGCTGGAGCTCACCTCCGACCTGCAAGCGGCTCGCGCCCTGGTGATCACCTCCATCTTCGTGGCCTTCATCGCCTTCCTCACCGCCATCTCGGGCGCAGACTGCACCCGCTGCGTGGATGACAAGAGCACCAAGACCAGGATCTCCATTGTGGCAGGTGCCATCTTCGTCCTGGCCAGCATCATGCTGCTCATCCCGGTCTCCTGGTCCGCCAACACCATCGTCAGCAACTTCTACAACCCCATGGTGCCCGAGGCCCTCAAGAGGGAGCTTGGGGCTGCCCTCTACATCGGCTGGGCCTCCAGTGCCCTCCAGCTCTTTGGCGGGGGCATCCTGTGCTGCTCGGGACCCCCGTCCCAGCAGGACACCTACCCCAAGAAGTACAGAGCGGTGAAGAGCTGCACCCCGATGGCCTACCCCATGAGGGACTACGTATGAGCCACTGTGCCCAGGCACCAGCCCAAGGGAGAGCACCACTGTCCCCGTCCTGCGTCCACATGTCACACCCCCCCCCCCCCCCCCCGCCCATGCGCTGCCTCCTCCTGCCCGTCCCCATGCTGGCTGCACCCCTGGCATTGTCCCCCCACTTGTGCCCTCCCCCACTGTGCTGGGGCTGCACTCCCCACGGACTATAAACATCTTGGTGCCACCGAGGCTGCCTGGGCTCATTTCGAAGTGGCGCGGTAGGGGGAGGACGGTGACGTTCCCTATGGGTGTCACACCCTGCCAGCCTGCTGTCCCCACGAGGATGTGGCAGTGGTCAGCCAGGGAAACTGAGGCAGGGAGAGGGTGCTGAGAGCCAAGAGGGGCACAGGGGGACACCGGACTCCCAGCGCTACATCCTTTGAGGCCCCAGTGGTGAGAAAGGCCAAATTGTCCCCTGGTTCCTGGCCACCCTCCCCTGCCCATGGTCCCCACTGCTCCAGGAACAACACACGCTGGGCAGCGGAGGCAAAGGGTTTATTCAACAGCCAAGTGCAGGGACGGGGACAGCCACAACCCCCCCCAAGTGCCCAGGGGACAGTGCTGGGGACAAACAGGGGGAGAGGGGTGCAGGGCAGCTCCCCACGATGGGTGCAGGGACCCCAAGACCTTGAGGGACAATGTGGAGGGGTGACAAGAGCCACGGGGAGGGGGAGTGCGGGAGATGTAGGATGCCCCAGGTGGGTGATGGGGACAGACATGGCCACCGGAGAAAAGCTCCCGAAGGGAAGGAAGTAACTGGTTCCCCAGGGCCGTGGGAACGGGACGAGCAGGAACAGGTCTGGGGGAAGAGAAAATGGGAAAAGGAAACATCCCAGCAAGAGATTTGGGTAAAAAGCTTCCCAAGGGAGCAGCGGAGGAGGAGGTGTGGAGGCAGCATGGCGCGGGGCTCGGGGAACAGGCTGGGCAGGCGATGCCAGGCGGCTCCTGGCTGGGGAGCGGCCAGCGGCTCCTGAAGTCCCTTCCAGCCTCCTTTCCCACCCAGGCCATGAACTACAAAGCTGTAGGAAAATGAGAGACTTAAAGCAGCTGTTGCGGGATGACAGGCTGACGGAGTACTTGGAAAGCTCCTCTGGCTGGGTGTCACGTTGGCACAGCGGCTCCTGGTTTGGATGCGGAGGTCTCCTGCACCTCAGGGTGCGCTGGGTTAACTCCTGGGGAGGATGAGGATGGGGGACCGCAGCATGTGGCAACGGGGACCCACCTCCAACAGTACCCCAGTAGAGACCACAGAGGTCTGGGGTGGGGAAGATGAAGGCACATCTAGATTTTGATCATGGCCACGTGGGAAGGCTCCTGGGGAGGACAAGGAGGGGGACCGGCAGGATGTGGTGATGGGGATCCACCTCCAATGGTCCCCAGGTAAAGATCACAGGGGTCTGGGCTGGGGAAGATGAAGAAGGATCCAGATTTTTGTCTGAGGCGGGCTCAGAGGGGAGAAGACACCCCAGACAGGAGATGGCTGTGAAGAGCCAGGTGGGTCTGTGAGATGTCATTGTGAGGATCAAGGTGACAGGGACGGTACCAGAATGTCACAGCTAATGGTGATGCCCAGGAGACCATGGTGAAACCAGGAGACCCTCCCCACGCTGAGGAGCAGGCAATGTCCCCAGAGCGCAGACCTTGAGGAGCTAGGGAAGGGAATGGGGACTTTTCGGCTCTGGGTGCTCCCCATGACCCTCGTCATCCCCCAGCAGCCGCCCTGCTCTGGGAGTGTGTCACGGGACCAGGTTTTACAAGGGGCCAAGTGCTCCCCCCAGACCTCCCCAGAGCCACCTGGGCTCTCAGTCCTCCTCGAGGCGGGGCATGGGACATTTCTGATAGATGTAGACCACCCCGGAGATGTAGCCGGTGCCCTGAGTGTTCTCCTCCTCGGAGGTGGCCCTCTCCCAGCGCTCCACCTCCTGGGCCAGCACCTTCTGCCAGGCTCCCTGTTGCTCCAGCTCCGCCAGCGCTGCCTCCAGCTCCGCCTTGTACCGCAGGTTGGAGGGGTTGCTCCTCGTCGTCAGGCACAGGAAACCTCCTGCCGCAAGAGGGGACAGGTGACGCCGAGTGCCCCCCGCTGGGGATGGCATCCCCTCAGAAAGGAACGGGGCAAGGGGAAGCAGCCAGACCCAGCCGGGAGTCAGCTGTCAGGGCAGCGGGCAGGGGACAGGCAGGACAGGGACAGGTAGGGCAGGAGGCTGGCGGGCAGGGGACAGGCAGGCCATCAGGCAGGGGACAGGGCACAAGCAGGCCAGGAGACCAGCAGGCAGGTGACAGGCGGGTGGTCACGCCTGAGCACTGGCTGTCATGCATCAGGAGTCCCACCACCACCTCCTGCCATGTCCCCCTGCTGGGGACCGGGGTGACACCCCATGTCCCTGCCAGTGCTTGGCAGCAGGCACAAGGCCACGTCCCAGCCGTGCCATGGGGCCAGCGCCCAGCCACCGGGACCCAGTGTCTGTGTCCGGCCACCCCGGTGGTCCCGGCGGGGAGGGGGACAGTGGGGGACATCCCTCACCCGGTTTGGTGACGCGCAGCAGCTCGGTGACAGCCGTGCTCGGCACCTGCCCCTCGCCCAGGGCCCCCACAACTGTCACGGCGTCGTAGTGCTCTGCAGGGACATGCGTGGTGTCACGGGGGGGTTGTCACCGGCACCCCCCCCACACCCTGCCCGTTGCCGGCCCGTTACCTGCGGGCGCAGGCAGAGCCTCCCGGCCCACCACGCACCGCCGCAGCTGCCGGTACAGCCCGGTGCTCCGCGCCCGCTCCAGCATCCCCTCGCTGCCGTCCACGCCGTGCAGGCAGCGGAAGCCGCGGCGATGGAGCTGCGGGGACAGAGCGACAGACGGACACACGGGGGCACCGTCACCTCCCGCCCCGCCCCGCCCCGCCCCGGCCCGGCCCCTCCGGTACCTCCCGCGCTACCAGCCCGGTGCCACAGGCCACGTCGAGCAGCCGCGCCCCGGCGGGCGGCGCGGGGAAGGCGAAGGCGAGCGAAGCGGCGGCCAGGTGCGGTGCCCGGTATTCCAGCGCCGCCACATCCTGCGGGGACGCGGCGGGTCAGAGGCGCCGAGTAGCGGAGCCACCCCGGTCCCCGGTCCCGGTCCCGGTCCCCCCGGTACCTGCTCGTAGCGGTCGGCCCAGCCGTCGTACAGCCGCAGGCGCTCCGGCAGCGCCGCCCCGCAGTGCACCGCCGCCACCCGCTCCCGCACCCCCGCCGGCAGCCGCATCCCCGCCGCGCCGGCACCGCCCCGTCCCCCGCGCACCATTGGCTTCGTGAGCCCGCCCCGGACACGCCCCCCGCGCACCATTGGCTCCGTGCTCCCGCCCCGGACACGCCCCCCGCGCGCCATTGGCTCCGTGCTCCCGCCCCGGACACGCCCCCCGCGCACCATTGGCTTCGTGAGCCCGCCCCGGACACGCCCCCCGCGCACCATTGGCTTCGTGAGCCCGCCCCGGACACGCCCCCCGCGCACCATTGGCTCTGCCGGACCTGCGCTGCCACCGCCTCCGTCCCGCTCCGTTATAGGGGGAACGGCGAGCCGGGCGCGACCAAGTGCGCCGGGGAAGGGGGACACCAAGCGCGCCGGGTGCGACCATGTGTCCGGGAGGGGTGTCCAAGTGCCCCGAGGGTGGCACCCAGTGCCCCGGGCGGTGACGAAGTGCCCCGGGCAGGGTGACCAACTGTTCTGGGGATGGTGACACCAAGTGTCCTGGGGGGCGGCACCAAGTGCCCTGGAGGGGTGGCACCAGGCGCCCTTGGCGGGGTTAATACCAAGTGCCCCGGGGATGGTGACTCCCAAGTGCCCTGGCGGAGCAGGTACCGAGTGTCCCCAGGCCCTGTCCCACCACGCTGCTGCTGAAGATCTGCTCAGTCCCCGGCACGGGTCAGGCACTGTCTGCTTGCTCCCTCGTGTCGCCCATGCACGGCGACTCTGCTCCCCGGACAGGTCACCTCCTGCCCCGCCACTTGTCCCAGCCCCTGATGCTGCGCAGTCACCTCCACGCCTGCATCTGCATCTTCTGCCACTTGTCCCCACCACCGAGTGGTGACCACACTCCTCTGCCACCACCTGAACCCATCCTGTCCCACCACGCGTAAAGGTGACATCCTAACGCTGAGCAGCTCTCCCAGCGCCTGGGGAAGAGGGCACCCACCACCAGGGCAGGTCCTTCACGTCCCGATGTGTCCACCCATCTCCAGCTGCCCAACCGCTCCCATGGGGTGGTCATTCTGTGCTGCCCCTTGCCCATGGACAAGGTGTGTAGCAACAGCAGGCAGAGGCTGGGGACAGAGGACAGGACTGTCGCTGTGAAGCAGGTAGAACATCTTGGCTATGTCAAGTTTGGGTTTTGCTCCGGGGAAGCAGGACAAGAAATGTCACTGAGTGCCAACACGATGAACAAGGAGGCCGTAAGACGCTTTCTCCCCTGATCCAGATGCCCCGCATTTGTAACACACCATATCCAGCTGATTATGAGAGATGTTTGTTAGCTCTTGGGTAGAAAGGACACCAACTGGAGGTGCTCTCCGTAGGAGGTAACATGCTTGTTGCTCCGTGAGTCTCCATTGCGTAGGTAGTGAGTCTTGTCTTCTGCTAGACAAGCCTTTTGTGTTTGTAGTGGAGGACGTGGGACAAGCTCTGGCTTGTGGGACCACCCTCAACTGTTGTCACCCATCATTTGGCTTCTGGCTTTTTCCAGGAGCCAAACAGACAAATCCAGCCACTAATTAACAATGGAAAGAAAACAAGGGTGCCCTGAAGGAGCCGGTGACTGCCCTGAAGCCACACTGGTTGTTCTCGTCACCTCTTGCTTGGCAGCTCGGGCAGCTTGCTGATGTTTCTCCATTGTCCCTGTGTCCTCCTGGCCACCATCCTCAGCGGTGGCTGTTTCACCTCTGTAGAATCATAGACTGTGTTGGGTTGGAAGGGACCTTTAAAGGCCATCCAGTCCAATGCCCTGCCATAAGCAGGGACATCTTCAACTAGATCAGGTTGCTCAGAGCCCCATCCAGCCTAACCTGAAATGTTTCCAGGGATGGGGAATTGACCACCTCTCTGGGCAACCTGGGCCAGTGTCTCAGCACCCTCAGAGTAAAGAATTTCTTCCTTATATCTAGATGAATCTTCCCTCTTTTAATTTAAAGCCATTACCCTTTGTCTTATCGCAACAGGCCCTGTGAAAAAAGTTTGTCACCATATTTCCTGGAGCCCCTTTAGGGACTGGCAGGGGCTGGAAGGTCTCCCCGGAGCCTTCTCTTCCCCAGGCTGAACCCCCCCAGCTCTCTCAGCCTGTCCCCACAGCAGAGGGGCTCCAGCCCTCCCAGCATCTCCGGGGCCTCCTCTGGCCCCGCTCCAACAGCTCCGTGTCCTTCTGCTGTTGGTGCCCCAGCGCTGGAGGCAGCGCTGCAGGGGGGTCTCACAGAGCGGAGCAGAGGGGCAGAATCCCCCCCTGGCCCTGCTGCCCACGCTGCTGGGGATGCAGCCCAGGCTGCGGGGGGTTTCTGGGCTGTGGGTGCACGTTGCCAGCTCATGGCCAGCTTTTCACCCACCGATGCCCCCAAGTCCTTCTCCTCAGGGCTGCTCTCCATCCCTCCATCCCCAGCCTGTGCTGAGACCGGGGGTTGCCTTGACCCAGGTGCAGGACCCTGCACTCGGGCTGGTTGAGCCTCATTGAGGTTCACGCGGACCCACTTCTCCAGCCTGTCCAGGTCCCTATGGATGGCATCCCGTCCCTCTGGCGTTTCACCGCACCACTCAGGTCGGTGTCGTCGGCCAACTTGCTGAGGATCCCACTGCCTACAGCATTGATGCAGACATCGAGGAGCACTGGTCCCTGAGGGACACCACTGTCACCGCTCGTCCACCCAGCTGCTGCGTGCCCGGGCCCGCCGTCAGGCGTGGGGCTGGCGGTGCCCCTCGGCCGGGCAGTGCTGGCCGGGGACCTCGAGAGGGAGCCCTCCGCCCGCGCTGGGCCCCCGCCGCCCCGCCGTGCCCGCCGGGGGACCCCCCCGCCCCGCCCGCCACGGCCCCGGCTCCCGGCGAGCAGCACCCGCGGTGTCACCCCCCCGGTGACAGCCTCGGAGCGTCCCCCGGCAGGGCGGCAGAGGGGACGCGTGGGGCTGGGGCGGGCGGCGAGGGGTCGGACCCAGGCGAGCAGGGTCACCCCCACCCACGCCAAGGACACGGATGGCTCCTGGACGGGGTCAGGCCCTGCCACAGCTTCTGCCACCGCACACGGGCTCTTTGTCCCCTCTGCAGCCGCCAGCACGGGTCCGATCCTGCCCCCTGAACTCTGCACCTCCTTCCCTGTCACTGCGGGGACCACGGGACACCTTTGTGGCCAGGCCTCTAATACAGGCTTTCACACTCCCAACATGGTTTCCACCACTAATTATAGCCTGACCTGCACTTACAGGGTACACTGGAGGCAGGGTACGCCGCCAGCACCGCCCTGCCCCTGGCTCTGCTGCCCTCGCTCAGCCCCTCTGGGCTGCAGCTGGGTCGCGCCATCCCCGAGCCTTGGCCCGCATGGATCCAGTCCCAAATTAGCCGGTGCTTTTCCAAACATCGCCTTCCTGGGGCTGGCTCGCTCCGCCATGCTGCTCACAGCTGTGCAAACAGCTTCGCCCCACGGCACAGTGGCTTTGGGCTGGCTTGGACCCAGCGCTGGCCAGCCAGGGCTTGGACTGGAGCCGGTGCCAACGTTGGAAGACCCAGGCTGTCCCCTGAGGATGCACAGTGGGACAGTGGAGAACCCCTTGAGGGGTGGCAGGAGGTTGTGTCAGGTTGGATCTTCCCTGTGTCTGGTGCCAGTGCTGAGGCTGGACTTTGCCCTGGCACGTGGCCTGGCGCTGGAGGGCAACCAACTGGGCACGTACCATCCTGGTGCTGTGATGCGGTTCCTTGGGGTCCTGTCCTTGTCCCCTGCTGGGGACAGGGGGACTGGCTGTGCCCGGGCTGTGCTGGCTGCATCGCTGGGACCCTGTGGCTCAGTGCAACCGCTGCAGTGGGGTGTCCCCATCACCCCTCAGCGGGGAGGCTGGGGGGATGCGTGTCCCCAAAGCAGGGGCTTGGCTGGTCACCCTGAACCCACAGACCTCTGGCATGACCTCGCCTGCCCTCCCTTGCCAAGAAGGAGGTGCAGAGGTGGAAGGGCAGCTGGGATGGGTCCCTTGCCCTTGAACCTGCCACTGAGCTGGGACAGGTAATGGGAAAGACCAGGTCTGAGCTGGGTTTGGATCCTCTGTGGGGCCAGGCATCTCCAGGCTGTGCTCTTCCAGTTCTAGCAATGTCATCTGCTCCTAACCTGCCTGCACATCCCACGTCCAAGCTGGTCCCCAACCCCTCTGGGTAATGCGTGTGGTGGCAGTTGATGCGCGAGGCGGGTGTGCTCGCATTTCCAAAGAGCAGTACAGGGCATCCCTGGCACGGCCTTGGTCGTCAGGGTGGGACTAACGCTGTCCCATGAACAAACTGATGCTGGAGGGAAATCCCTGGGTCTCTCCATTGGAGTGGAGCCGTGGGATGCCCAGTGCCACGGCTGCGCATACCCCAGACATTTGCTGGGTTGCCTGTGTGGACGTGTGTGAGCCCAGTGGCACCAGTGGTAGATAGATGGTCCCCGACAAGAGCATGGAGGGAGGTATGTGCACGAGGCTTGTGCTTTTGTGGGCACCCTGACAGATCCCGGTGGTTTAACATGGCACCCATCGGCACTCAGATGAGAGCTTGGGAGTGCTCGGACCAGCACAGTTGTCTGCAGAGGAGGGAGTGCGGTCACACACGTGTCCCTGTGTCCCGGGCCATCAGCAGCCACGACGGCTGTGCTCGTGGGGTGAGGGATGGGACGCGGGCTGGAGGCTGCAGTGAGCATTTCTATTAGCACCCTGTGTGTCCTGCTCCTGCTCCTCCTTCGGCATCGGCTGCTGGGAGCTCACAGGAGCTGAGCCCAGCCGCTCCCCTGCCGGGGCCTTGGCACCCACATCCATCTCCAGTTTATGGAGCAATCAGACCCCTTCAGCTTGTACTTTGCCAGCCGTCCCAGGTGCCTTCCCTCTGCTTGTCCCACCCCCAGCACCACAGCCTCGTGCATCGCCCTGCCCTGGGGCTGCTCTGCCCCACACAGCCCCAGGGGACAAGGGCCCTGTGGGTCCTGGGTGCCACTATGGCCAAAAGATGCCCCCAGAGCAGCATGATGCTGCCTTCATCAGCAGCTGAGAGTCCAGCTTCTCCACGTAGCCCTCAGACATGACGAACAGGCAGGAGGGATGTTCTGCACGGGCGGGGACACGCTGTGTGGGTGGTTCCGTGTTGTGCGGGGTTTGCACAAGCTTCTCTGGTCCTAAATATTCTCACTCATGGGCACTCAGAGCCTGGCACTTGGGTGTTTTCCAGCCCCTAGATCCAGCTGTGGGGTGGACATGTTCCCTGGGGCTGGACGGGGGGACAGATGCTCGATGGTGCCAGCTGGGGACTTGGAAGCTTCTGGGCCAGGGGACTTTGGTGACAGTCACCATGGTCTTGGTGACTGTCACCAAAGGGTGTCAGGGTCAGGGAGTGCATGTTTCATCTCCATACCCCCTCCATTCTCCGGGTCCTCCTTGGTGGTGTGGGGAGGATGCCAGAGCCAGGGAATGTCCTCAGGGCAGCCCAGGGCAGGCGTTGGGAAGGGACCCCTGGTGGTACTCTGAGCTCTCTGCCGCACATCCCGTGGGGCACTTGAGCCCCACACGACACAGGACTTGCCCTGCTGAAGTGGGGTGCTCAGTGGCTCGCCCCATGGCGCAGAGCTGGCCCGTGAGTAGGGCAGGCCAGGAAAGCCCTGTGGGGGGACAGCCGGGTGGGACCTGGCGAGCCCCCGTGGGGAGGCAGAGGCAGGAGGGAGCATCTCCCCGCGGCCGAGGAGGCGGCAGGCAGCAGGACGGATGGGGCGGCTGGTGGGGTTCTGCACATCAGCGCTGCCGGGGGCTGGGATATGGCTCCGCGCTTGCACGTGTGGAGGATGCAGTGTTTTCCTTTCCCAGCATCCAAACGTGGCCGACGTCCATCGGCCCCTGAACTGTCCAGTCCTTCCCTAAAGCCCAGCCCTCTGGTGTCCAGGGACAAGTGGATTTTGCCCCCTAACACACACCACTCAGCACCACCAGCCCCTCCCTGGGTTGCTGGGCTCCTGCCCGACTTCTCAGTTCGTAAATCCAAGTGTTGCTGTGATTGATGGCGGCCAGGGCTGCTGTCACTAAACCATCCACACCGGCCCCTTAACGCCCGCATGGCTCATGACCAGGTAGCAAGAAGAGGCTGAGATATAAATCAGCGCGGCACGGCACAGAGCTGGCCGGAGATCAGACCGGCGGAGCAGGCAGGCAGACCGGGGGAGCAGCTCACATAGCTGATTCGTGACTGCTCGCATGGCTGGGAAGGGTTGTCCTCCCGCCAGCGAGCCACGCTGCCCACGCCACACGCAGCCCCCAAGGAGCTGATATGGTCCCCGGCTGTGTCCTGCCACCCTGCGGGGCTCTGACCACGGCTGCTCCCCAGGGACAGGTCGCAGCAAGATGTCCCTGCCATGCTGAGAACATCCCCAGGTCACAGCGCTCCCACATCAGCCCCAGCCTCTGTACATGTGTCAGCTGCATCCCATCCCACCTACACCCCCAATGTACAGTGTTCCCATCCCTCCCGCACCCCCAGATGTGTGGTGTTCCCATCCCTTCTGCATCGCCAATGCATGGTGTTCCCATCCCTCCCGCACCCCCAGATGTGTGGTGTTCCCATCCCTTCTGCATCGCCAATGCATGGTGTTCCCATCCCTCCCGCACCCCCAGATGTGTGGTGTTCCCATCCCTCCTGCACCCCCAATGCACGGTGTTCCCACACCTCCTGCACCCCGAATGTAGGGTGCTCCCACCCTTCCGCACCCACAGTGCTTGGTGCTCCCATGCCCCCCTGCACCCCCAGGGCACAGCAGTCCCACGTCAGTACATCATGGGGGCACCGGTGACGTTCCCATTTCTCACTGTCCCCATCCCAAAAGCCAGCAACGTGCACTCCTTCTGCAGCTCTCACCCGAGCACCTGCTGCCCAGATCAACCTCTTCCTCACCACAGACCACGTCCACCACCAGAGCCCACGTCCACCACCCCAGCCCATGGACCTCACCCCCACCTCTGCCCCAGCCGCACTTTCCCCCTTGCTCCCTCTCGTTGTCCCCATTGCCATCCCCTCTCTTCCCCCGACCAGGGACTTCCCACCCTGGTCACGTCCAACACACCTTGAGAGCCTGCTCCTCAGCTCGGCTCCCCCCGCCACCCACATACAACCCCTGCCTGCCCTGTCACACCCCACCATGTCCCGTACCCGTCTCCCCTCCCTGGCAGCCCTTCCCGCAGCCAGGCGCCCCATGCTGCCACCTCCCTGCTCCCACGTCCACACAGGCGGTGCCATGGCGCAGTGAACACCTCAGCAGACCTCAGCCCTGTCACTCAGCGTCCCTCGTGGCACAGCACCCTCGTCACTCGGCGTCCCTCCCCAGCACACCCCAGCACATCCCCGGCCCGCCCCGAGATTCAGCATGACTCGCTGATCACGTCCCTGCCCCTTGGTGTAAATCCTGGAGTGTGTCCCTGGGACTCCAGGTAGGGCTGCAGACCAGTACATCACAGGGGCACTGGTGACATTCCCATTTCTCATCGTCGCATCCATGGCTGTGTGCAAATCCCCCCAACCACCTCCCCTGCCACCGGCCCTGTGCCCAGGTTGCACCCGTGAGGCTCAGCCCCGCTCCAAGGTCTCATCCCTGAGATCTGTCTCGGGAAGTGACTGCCCCCTCCTGGGAACCGTCACGGATGGGCTGGATGAGAGCCAGGGGGTGGAAGCTGGAGTCAGTAAGTTCAGCTCCACAATAAGGTGCAAACTTTTGCTGGAGCAGGAATTAATGAGTGGATTAGTGGTCATAAATAAACAAAGGATTTCTTGTGGCTTGTAAGAGATGACTCAGTGCTTTCGGCGAGGCTGGGTGCAGCCGGAGCAGACAGCGGGGTGAGCCCTGGGTAGTCTGGACCTTATCTGTTGAGGTCCATCTTGATGATCCTAAAGCAATTCTGGACATTTGGTGAGGTCAGGCCATCTCAGCTCTGTCTACACCGGTACTTAGATGGCATTTGGGTATCTGAATCTTAAAAAGCAATTTGTAATTCCCTCCACTGGCACCCAACCCTACAGATATTCAGGAAGGAGGATGGGCATGCTCTATTAACAGAGATTGTAGGGGTTTTTTTGTGTGTGTGTATGGTTGGACTCGATGATCTCAAAGGTCCTTTCCAACCATGAAGATGCCATGATTCTATGATTCTATGATTCTATGGGCTGCTGCACCCAATTGCCACTATTTATTTTACCCTCAGGCTCTTGCATTATCTCCTGCAGCCCAGGCCTTCCTTTTGCCAGGGCATCTGTGAATCCCAGCTCTGCTGTGAGCCCAGCAGCTCACTTTTGGTAGGAGGGATGGAGGATCCCTCGGTTGCTTCATCCCCTGCCCATCCTGCCCAAATGAGGGTTGCGGGGTTCCTTGGGGGAGTGGAGCCAAATAGGTCAAACCATTATTTTTTGTTTCTTGAATTGAGCTGAACCTGAGCTTCGCTTCGTCAATTCCAACCGGAACCAAATCACCAGACACAGATCGTGTAACACATCAGGGAAAGCATGTGCAGGAGGTAGAGGAAGAAGTGGCTTTGAGTCTGGGTGGACCAGCAGAGAGTAATGGGCTGGTGATGACAGCGGGTGATGGTGATGATGATGGCGTGACGGTGATGGTGTGATGGTGATGGTATGATGGTGATGGTGACCATGGGCTGAGAGTTCGTTTGTCCCAGAGCTCAATGACGTGTCATCTTGTGGTTGAAACCACGTCAACCCAGTGCTCCCGGCTCTTGAGTCTTGCCCTGCCTTTGCCGGAGGATTTCAGCTTTGGAGGACTGTGCCGGAGGATTGCATCTTTGGATTTCCTGGCTTGAGCTGCTTGTCTGAATGCTCTCCAACCCGTGTTGATCCAAATGACCTGGTTAGGCAGTGCAGTGGTGGGGCTATCCTAACTCACAGTTGCAGCTGGAAGAGGATGTGCAATTAATGTCTTGGAAAAGGAAGGAGGGAGAGCAGCAAAACGAAGGCTACAGACTGAGAACTGCTACATCATAACTCCCGGGAAGCACGTGCGAGGGAGGATACCGCAGGGCAGCTGCCTGGTCCTTCAGAAACAGCTTTAAGGGAGTAAGTTCAGAGAGAGGCTAGGAATCTGGCAAAATGGAAATCTCCGCAATTATCTCAAGAACAAGGAGGAGGGGCCCAGACAGCGGAAACAACATTAAATCATTAGAGACAGGGTAACACGATTGCATGGGCAGACGCAGCACGACCTGCTGGAGATGGCTGGTGTATTTCCAAGGGTTTACAGGGAAGGGAAAGGTGGTTTCTGGTGGTCCCGGGGAGGTGTGACCATGGCTGGCTTTGGGATGGCTGGTTGGTTACTTTCCTTTTCTGCTTTGGCGTTGGGTAGGGAGCGCAGTCGATGTCCTCTTGTCAGGGCTGAGAGCTCAGCCGAGGGTGGGCTGGAGGTCTGGGCAAAGGGTGTTTGCATAAACCCTGTATTTTCAAAAGCCTGATGATGGGCTTTTGTCTTACGGCACTTCGAACAACGGCTGAAGAAACCTCGTCTGTGGATTATCTTTGAGAACAAGTAAACCAGGAGCTCATGTGGGTTCAAAGGGTGGGTTCAGCTCAAGTTCATGGAAGAAAAATCCACCAGGGATTATCACATAAAAAGGCTCAGCTCTGGCTCAGGAGGTCCATGAACTGCAAACTGCTGTAAGCTGGGAAAGTATTTGAGGATGTGTCACCCTGTGTGGGTCCTGTGTTTCTGCGGCTCACCTCCGCGGGTGGCGATGTGCAGGGCTGCAGGGTGCCTCGGGGCACTGCACCTGCCTTTCAGTGTGGGGGGAAGGCGGCGAAACGCCTTCTGTGGGAAGTGGAAAGGCAGGGGGAAAAGGCACATGTCTGATCCCTGACTGCAGGAAGGCGTTTGGTGCTGCTTCACGCGGGTCAGTAGGGAGCACAAATCACCTGGGACTGCTGTAACCTGCGTGCAAATGTGGTTCCCAAAGAGCAATCCTCAAAAGGCCATGCACGCTCTGCTGGTAGATCTGGGATTTGGGGGTCCAGATGGCAGCAGTGAAGCACCAGTGTCAGAGGAGACTTCTGTGCCCAAAGCCCTAGGAGAGTCTCTCCAGGTTTATCCTATCCCTGCTTTTGAGGGTTGGTCTCTCATAGCCCACTTGACATCACATGCTTGGCCAAGCCAGAGACAGCCTTCCTCTTCCAGACTGAACCGTACTCACGTCTGCTCTCCACTGGAGCCGTCCTGCCACAAGGCTGAGGCAAGGAGGTCACCCCTTGGTGCCACAGCCAAGTGACCTTCACCGGGCCAGGTCTCCTGCTGGCATGGTGGGCCTTGGAGGAGGATGTCTGGTCTGGGGTTCCCCACGGGGTGTCCGGGATGGACAGCAGAGCTTGATGTGTGTTGGCTCTGGGACAGAAACGACAGCAGAGCTGGGTGGAAGAGACCTCAGGAAGTCCAAGTCCCTAGTGCAAACTCTACTACTGCCAACACCAGAGACCAGTCCCATGCTGGGACTCGGTGGGCTGTGGGCAGCACCCCCTAATGCGGGAGCAGAGGACTGCTCTGTGGTGACGTCCTGGCTTGCAGCTGGGATGGGAGGAAGCACAAGGACTCCGTAGCTCCTGCTTTAGACCTTCATCCTATGGTCCCCGTGGGCTGTGGAAGAGCCTGCCCCTTCCTGGGCTGTAGCTCAGCAGATAAACCAGGTGTTGGGGATGTGAGAGGGTGTCTGAACCCGCCCCGAGGTGGGACGGTGGCTGGGCTCTGAGTGCTTGCTTGCATCTGGCTGGAGAGCCGTGCTTCACCGCCGGGTGGAGGGAGCTCAGAGCTTCACCTCGGGACACCTCGCAGATGCTGGCTGCTCACCACCCCTTCTCCCAAAGCGTTGGTCGTGCATGGGGGTCTTCACTGTGACCCACCGCTCTCCTGTCAGGCACGCAGATACACAGGCAGCCCCGGATGCTTGCAAGCTGTGTGCAGCACAGATGCTCTGGGTGATGCCAGATCTTCTATGTTTCTTGGCCTCCGGTCCCTCGGCCATCTCGCCAGGTATGTAACTATCCCAGCTATTTCCTGCTGTACTGCAAAAAAAAAAAAAAAAAAAAAAAAAAAAAAAATTATAAAAATTAAATAATACAACCCTTTCCCCTGTTTGATATAAATACACACCGCAGCTGCCCAGCCCCCTGGCTGGACAAGCAGCATTGCAGACGGATTGCGTCTCGCAGCCGCGCAGCCAGCACCCCCGTGCCCTGCTTGTTCCCTTTGGCACGGGGAGCAGAAGGGGCTGCCACGGTCATGGCCCGGACCCAGCTCCCATCACAGCTGGAGTGATTTATGGTCTGCTCTCCTCCTCCTGACAAGCACATCCTGGGACGGTGCTTCTGCACCGCGTGGAGAGAGGGGAGCTCGTGGCTGTCTGGGGCCGGCGGTGCCCCATGGAACTGCCCGTCCCCTTCCAGGGGCTGGTGGGCAGAGAGGGGCAGCCTCCCACCACCCCTGGGAGCCTCCTCCATGTATTTTCCCAGGAACTAGCTTTATGTTTTCTGTCCCATGGTGAGAGTGCCAGAGATCCGATGTCACAGATTTACACCCCATCATCCCAAATTGGCAGCCCCCTGGCTGCCCTGTTCCTAGGCTGGGGTGACGGGTGCTTCCCAGCCCAGAAATCCGCCCAGGCAGGGAAGCCCATTGCCGATGCGCAGCTCTCTGCAGGGGTCTGTCACTGCTGGGACTGGGGGGACAGGCTGTGCCAGGGCGTACGTTGCTCCAGGACCTTTGCTATGTGGGTACTGTGCCGCGGGGCTTGTGGGCACGGAGGCATGACCCTCAGCAGTGTCATGAGACCCTAAAAACGCCGGTGACATAGAGCTCGGGGCAATGCATCCACAGCAGATGCTCTGCTCCTCTCAGAGCAAAGTCAGCGAGTGGGTTGGCTGTCCCCGATTGCCCTCTGCAAGGGTGACGGATATTGGTGGGGGAGTGGGTTAGTGATGGGACACAGCAGAGGGACTGTGGTGGGAAGCAAGCCCTGGAGACCTGGTGGCCACCAGGCTTGCTGGTATTTTGAGCTCTCTGACGGGGCTTGGGGTGGGAGCAGCCGGTGTCCCCATGGCCCTGTCAGACCTCCATCCTGGCTTGAGGCAACTCGAGATGGGCTCGAGCTCAGGGCTGCGTCCCTGGGTGAGGCTGAGATCAAAGTGGAGGAGAGGGTCTCTCCTCCATGTGCCTCCAGCTCCCACCCCACCAGCCCCCAGCTGCTGGCTCCCTGCTGACAGCGGGGTCTCCCCTGTCTCTCCTCTGCTTGGTCCTCAGCATCCTGCTTGTGTAGAAGGAGGAGCAGTGATTTTCACAGTTACGGGATGCAACCTGGAAGAAGGAATTGCCTCAGGTCACCCCCCTGCCCCACCATGGCCAGAGCTGTGAAACACCAGGGATGTGTCTTGCCAGGGCTAAGACCCCATGACTACAGCCGGTTTTGCAAAAAAAAAAAAAAAAAAAAATCCCAGCCTTTAATTAAATAAGTGAGGTCCTGGACACCCTTTGCAGCCCTGCTGTGAGGGGCAATGCTGGGAAAGCGTTTCCCCCCTCCCCGGGCTCCTGCAGCCCCCTGCCCGGCTCTGCCTTGCCTGCGTCCCCCTCCACGTGTGTACCTCCAAAGCACGGTGGGGGATTAGGGCTGGTGCTGGCCCCACGGCATCTCAGACCCCTCTTTTCCCACCCTGGGGGGCCCAGTGGGCATAGCCCCCAGGGTGTGGGGGGGGTGTGCTTACCCGGCCCCTGGGCTGGCAGTGATCCGTAGAGCTCACATACCATACAGAGCCCCATGAAGCATCCCTGAGTGCCACCAGCCCCATCTGTCTGTGGGCATGACCCCCTGCCCTGCCTGCTGCCGAGGGCCAGCTTGCTGGGCCAGTGCCCGACCGGCAGCAGCCGGTGCCCGGGGCCGTGTGTGTGTGGTGGGCCTTTTGTTATTTTGTCTGAGAGCAATTTTGTCCCGGGCTGAGAGCGAGCAAGCCATGGTTTGAATTCCAGTTTCACTGTAATTATTCTGTTATCTCTCCGCCGGGGTCTGGTTTCACTCATGCTTTGGGCCGCTGTCTGCCGTGAATGGATGTCTCCTCCGTTTGCAAGGGCTGTTCCAAAGCTTTCCCTGTCTCTGCCCTTTTCCACTTCCCGCGCTGCCCTCGCAGACCTCCGTGCTCCCCTCGGCACCGAGCCTGGAGCCCCTGCAGCGCAGGCAGGGCAAGGGCTGCCGGGACGCACGGCACCTGCAAACCAGGACCTACCACGAGGGCAAGTGCTCCCACCAACCACCCATCCCCTTGGCAGGGCACGGGTCTGTTTTGGCTGGGAGACTGTCCAGGGTGTAGTGGGACCATGGGGGTGAGGAGGAGGAGGGGAGCAGCAGGGAAGGGGCACTGGGGGTTGCACCGTTCCCTGACCCACAGGGTGTGGTAGCCTTGGCTTGCTGGGGTGCAGCAGGAGAACCGGAGGTGGTGGGTACTAGTTGCAACATGGGGAATTGTCATTAGAATTTTTCCTGATGGAAATTTTTTCCCCACCTAAGGTGGACAAACATGGGAAGGAGGGCCCAGAGAGGCGGTGGGACGTCTGCTCTTGGAGATGTTCAGGACTTGACTGCCAGCCAACCTCATCACGTTGGACCTGCTCTGCTGGGGGGAGTGGGGCTGGATGCCTCCACAGGACCCTCCCAACCTCAGTTACTCATTTATTTACTGATAGCGGACAGAGACATTTCCCCAGTCATTCCTGAGGGCCTGAAGGCACTGAGAGGTGGCACCAACGGGGACTGTCAAAGAAGGGGCAAACCACGGAGGAGGTTTGCAGAAAAGGGGTGGAGGAGATGCAGGGTGGGTGGATGTTCCCTGAGTGTGCCCCGGGATCCTGACCTCATTACTGAGCCCTGGTCCGTTCGTTGTCTGGGATGTGACCCAATTCCTGGCTCCAGCACCCGACCCGACTCCAGGATGGTCCCGACCTGAGAGTGTCGCTCTGCTGATGGAGCTGCATGTCCTCTCCCAGGCACCAGAGCTGGTTGTGATGGGCTGCTCCTGGACATGGTGCCTCTGAGCATGAGCCTGCAGCCCGGGGACAGTCCTGCTGCCCTGTCACAGTGCAAACTCGTCTGTCCTCACTCTCCTCTCCAGCTCTCAGGGCCGCTCTCTGCAGTTCGGTTTCCCAGACCCTTCAGAAGATGTCCCCCATGGACCAGCTGTGGGATCCCGGGGTTCGAGGGCTTTGCTTTGCTCCTCTGGCGTCTCCCTGTGCAATGGCTGACCAATCCCTCCTGTCCCGGTGTCCCCGGGGCTGAGGAGCAGGCCCTGCACCCCCTCCTAGGGTGGCTGGTGGCCACGTAAACCAGGACACATCTCTGTGCCCCCCGGCAATTCCCAGACATGGCTGCGCACGCTGGGCCAGGGCTGGTGTGACACTGCTTGGGACACTGAGATGCGTGTGGGTGATAATCTTTGGGGCCATCAGACCAGGCACTGAACCAAAATCCAGCTCTAATTGGCCTCGTCCTGTAATTCTTCCTGACAAAACAATTAAGTTTCTCAGGCAAGAGATGTTCTTTGCAAACGATCCGTGCCAGATGCTTTTGCTTTTTTTATCTGTGGTATTTAAGGATCTTGTCCTAATACTCATTATTTTATGAGGCACAGACTGGTTCTGCCTGCCCTTTTGAAGCTCAGTATCACACTCATGTTCGTTTGTTGTCTCAGGGCTTCCCTAGCTCTACGTGAGGATTTTTTTTTTTTTTAATAAATAATTTTAAATAAACATTCTTGATTTGTAAAGGGCTGGGCCCTGCGAGACAGGGCAGGGAGCGGGACGGGCTCCAGCCCTCCCAAGCCTGCCGAGCCTGTGTGTACTGCTGCAGAACTGAGGTCAAAGCTGGAAAAACTTGCAAGACCACATCGCAGAGAAGGCCAGCGGGAGCCTGGCTTGCAGGCTGGCTTGTGGAGGGGATGGCGGCCTGTGGAAAACACGGGCTGGGGGCAGCTGCAGTGGGTGTGTGCGGGCATTTGATGCCTGCCGTCTTTCCTCTCTCCATCCTCCCCCACCTCTGGGAATCGTAAGTCAGCGGTGCTGCTGATGGCCCTCTGTCTCCTCACCTGGGAGTTTCACGGCTCAAATCTGTTCCTCATCTTCACATCAACTTTTAGTGGCTTCAGTCCACCCTTTGGAGAAGTCTGTCCTTTGTTTTTCCAGCCTGGGTGCCCAGTGAGGCTGAACATAGATGTCTTAGCCTCTCGATGAGCTGCTAATCCGAGTGCTGCCAGCGCCTGCCCTTCCCAAAGCCCTTCTCGCAGTCTCAGCGCTGCTATTCCTGATCCTGGGAAAGGGAGGGTGCAGCTTTGGGGAACAGCACCCCGGGAAGGGATGCAAAGGTCTGCCTCTCTCAGTGTGTTAGCAGAGCAAAACAGAGCACCTGGGCGGGATGTGCCGTAGGGTGAGACCAGCTGGGTTTTGGGGTGAATCTGTGCTGTCTGTGGGGTGTCTGGGCACTAGCGCTGGATATGCCCTAGTCTGCCTAGTCTCTAACATCTCGCCCAGTGACTCCAGCACTGCTGGCTGCTCGTTGCAGGGGACCTAGGCTGGGCTGGGTGCTGTTTGACCAACGATGTCCCAAGTGTTACCTTGCTTGGCCGTTGCTGGAGCCAGGAGGGGCGTGGGGGGCCGGGGAGGGGAGGGAGTGGGGCTGTGGGCTGGGAGGATGCCGAGGGAGGGTGCAGCCAGAGTGCAAGGTGTGGACTCAACACAAGCATCCCGATGTAGCAGCCCCACAGCAGGTCCCCAACCCCCTCGTGGCACCAACGCATTCCCCCAGTCAGGGGGGAAACAGCTCTGGGAGGGTGATGGCATCCCTCCTCAATTCACATCCTTCACTCCCAGACTGGGGCTGTGCCGGGGGGAGAGAAAACCCAAGCAGCCACGTCCATGGCAGGTGCTCCTGCGGCTCGGGATGACCTTTCCCAGTGGGCTCAGTCCCAGGGATTCAGTCACTCCATAAATCTCCTTTCCTTTGCGGTGTGGACCATGGAGAGGCAGCCCTGACTCAGGGCTGGGAGTGTCCAGCTGCGGACGCTATCTCAGCGGAGGAGCCGTGTGTGGAGATGCCAGCATTTCCAGGCGCGAGACAATCGCGCTTTATTTCCCTGCCACATAGGAAAAATAATAAACATTCCTCGGGTTTGTTTTCAGGCTGCTTTGTGGAATAAATCTCAGACTGTTGTTGTCTCCCTGGGCTCCCCGGTCCCGCAGAACTGCCTGTTCTCACTCCATGAGTCACCGACGCCTGCGCTGCCGCTGACAGTGCCTCCGAAACCCCACGCGGTGGTCCAGGGGCTGCTCCATGTTGGATTTGCCATGGACACCCGGAGCAGAGCTGCTCCACGCCCATGGGGAGTTCACATGGGTTCAGGTGTCCATTGGGACCGATGAGAACCCCTGGACACCTTTGTCTGCTGCCAGCAGCAGCCTGGACAGCTTTTGCCACCTTGTCATCTGGACCTGGGTCTTCCTCCCAGAGTCCCGAGTCTGACAGTATGACACGTTGCAGATCTTCAAGGTGAAGGGTCTGTCCCATGGGACAAGGACTCTCCTGGAGGAGACCCAATGGCCTTTCCCATCCCCTCTGCCTGGGTGGGAAGGAGATCCAAGGGATGCTATGGCCGGATGCCACTGGAAGTGCCTTGAGAGGAAATGGTCCTTGCAACATGCTTGGAGCCAGGTTCACACACAGCACTGCTGATGGACCAGTCTCATGTGCTGTTGGGTAACACGGGGGTGGGAGACAGCAGGCAGCACTGGACAGGCACCTCCTGGAGCAGCAGTTCTTAGTGTGATGGACAAGCAACACCATCTCCAATGCCTAGCAAAGTGTGCCCGGTGCCCAACCGCATGTGGAGACCTCATAAACTTGGCATCCAAACCTTACCAACCATTCTCCTGCGAGTGATCCCACCACCTGGGAGATCAAGGAGGTCCCAGGAGCTTGTTGTGGACCGTATGTGTGGTGAGGGGAGCCTGATGGGCACAGAACCCCGGATTGGCTGCTGCTGGATGGTCCCTACTCTGAGTGACCTGTGCCGATGAGAGGAGTCCTTTGGCACAGGTTCGGGGCAGCTGGGTGTCAGAGCATGTCCCACGAGGCGGGACGGGGTAGAGGAGTCTCCAGGAGGTCGGCGTGTGCGCGTGGCTGGATGGCTGACCTCATCCGCAGCATCGCTACACACGTGTCCCAAAAATAGCTGGTTTTAGCAACATGAAGTCTCCTCGTGCTATTGCCCAACACTCCATACAAATATAGTGGCAGCAGTCAGTCTAGCGAAACTATCGCCAGAAATAGTGCGAGTCATGGCAAACAAACCGGCTCTTAGGAATGAAGGCGGCTGGGAGAGACTCGGTCCTTGAGGCTGCCAGAAACGTGGCAAAGGACTAGTCCGAACTCAGGGTGTTTGCAGAGCTGTCCGTGGCGAATAATGGGGAAAAAAAAAGCCCCAAAGGTGAAGCATTTTACTGCCTCACAGGGAGGGAAGAACGGGATGAGGAATGAATGAAGCGCTGCTGCCAGGAGGGGTTGTTCAAGCACTGGAACAGCTGATAAAAAGGCTCGATGAGCACCGTGACCCTGGGCAGGCAGCGGCTGCGGGGAGATGCGCTGGCTCAGCCCAGGGGCAGGAGAGGAACAGACACCGTCACTGATAGCTCTGGCACCCGCGTGCAGCCCCGCAGACAGCCGAGCTTCTTTAATTAGAGATGGGGTCGTTCAGGGGAAACGTGATTGCAGCCTACAGGAAAGGCTTGCGGAGGGAAAGAGCTCTTTCCCTGGAGATGCCTGGTAGAGGCTTAACGGATGTCTTGTGCAGCCAGCAACGTAACTGCTTGAGAGTTTCTAAAAATCACAGATAACGGTCAGTCATTACGGAAAGCTCTGGACACTGTCAGGGCAACGAGCAAGTGGGCTCTGCTCTGCTAATGACAGGCTAATTGCTGGGCTCGTGGGGGTTCTGTAGGCACCGGAGAGCAGCGTGGCTGCGCTCGCCTTGGACATCAATGAACAGAGTGTTTATTTGGACATTTGAAAGGTCAATTTGCTAAAATGCGAAACAATCGCTGGCGTGACTGGCTGGGACTGTAAATTTAGAGTGGGAGGTGTTAGCAAAAACTGGGACTCGTTCAAGGACATCCCAACAGTGCCCCAAACCCCATGATTTCATAGACCAAAATAATTCTCCCAGGGAAGAAGCTGTCAGAGGCGGTTTGGACGTGTGAGCGTGGTGGCCCGCAGCCGGAGGGGGAGGACCACTCTACCCTGAGTGATGCAGCAGGTGGTAACCAGGCGGGAGCCTGGCTGGCATCTGGGGTAGAGGGAAGGAAGCTGAATGAAGGCCGAAGTGTTTACTCTGTTTCACTGCCTTGGAGAGGGCAGTGTGCCCTCTCCTCATTCTCCTTCTTCTGCTTTAGCCATGCATTTTGGAAGGGTGACATGCTGAGCAGGCAGAGTCAGATGATGGGAAAGCTGGTGGTGTGCAGCAGTGTCCATCGGAGGAGAAAAGAGACCTTGGTGACATCTCCTGGGACTGTGGGATGACGGCAGCTGGTGAAGACCTTGGAAAGGGTCTGCCCCTAGACCCAGCAATTGTGACTGGGCTGCTCCATCCACCTTGGGAAGAGCTCTGGCAAGTTGGCTGTGGACAGACATGGGAGAAGGTTGTACATGTGGTGATGAAATACCCAGGGTTAGCATTTCAGGCAGAGTCCCTCTGGTCCATGGGATGCTCCCATCCGTCCTGCCATCTCTTGTGTAGAGCAGGCAGGAGACATCTCCTCCTTCATGGAGAAGGCTTCCTGACGAGAGCCTGGGACGTGTCAAAAACCAGCCTCCATGGGCTGGAGAAGGTGGAGCACCCCAGGGAGGATGGGGGAAAAGGGAGGGCTGCAGCAATGTAAAGAACTGCTGGGGGTAGAAGGGGAAGCGAAAGAAATCAACGAGCTGTTGCTGGCTAATGGCAGTGAGAAACCTTTGAAAATATGCATTTAGGATGACCAAACCAAGCCAACCACCAAGTCCAGCCCTGCGCAAAACCAATGGAGTCTAATTGTAACAAGCAAAACCGTAAGTATTCAACAGATGACTCCAGCCTGTGCTTGGGTCGAAGCATAGAGACACATTCAGTCCTTGGGGGGAGGGTTTAAGAAATTAACATCTGTAAAGGAGAAGACTGTGCAACTGCAGACCAACAGACCCAGTTAACTTACACCCTTAAGCCAGGAACGAGCTGCTGGAAGAGTCCCTGAAATGCTGACACTGACATTGAACAAGTCTTGGAAAGACAGGACAATACCGAGGGCTTGGAGACCTGCCAGGAGCCAGGGCGTGATGGCCCAGGGAGGGGGATGTGCAACCAGACATGGTGTCCACTCATCATGGACCCCTGGTCCCACGGGCTGGGAAATGAACTGCAGAATGCGAGGCTCGGTTTATCCCGCTCGCTCAGAAAAGCCTGGGAGGTGACGTGATCATTTTTATAGGTAATTGCACATAAAGATGTTTCCTGGTGGGGAGGCTTTTGGGAGCGTTGACAAAAGCATGCTACGGTCCACTGGCTGGAAACCTAATTTAGACAAATTCAGGCTTGAAACAAGCTGCAGTTTCCCACTCCTCAAGGGTCACCAGGCACTGGAGGAGATTTTTGGATGCTGGAAGGGTTCGCCGTTGCCTGGAACTTTGGCACAGCAGCACAATGTCTTCCCGCAAGCCAGGCTTTGGGCAAGCTTGTAGGAGAAATTCTCCAGGTAACCTTTGCTGACAAGGATCAAATCATGGTGTTCACCCTGTTCCTTCATGGCCCTTGTGGGGAACCAGCTGGTGTGCTCACGGTGTGCACAGCTGCTTGTTAAAGGAAGGTTTCTGATCAGCCTCAGGACTCCAGGCAGCACCGGGGTGGAAGACATGGAGACAGTGTTGTGGTTGAACTGGAGGATCTGGGACCACGTTGCAGCTTCCAGGGCTGGAAGGGCACCTACTGTGACCCAGGGCCATGAGAGGGTGGGACACGTGTTGTCACCTCTCTGCTGTCAAGGTTGACATGCAAGGCAGTGCGGGTGCATGAGCTAAAGGGTGCCAGCTCTGGTACCCGAGCTGGGAACTGGAAGAGGATGGGAATGCCTCAGCCAGGTAGCGCAAGGCCACAAGCTGCAGAGGAGAGGGAGGCATGGTGTCTGCTCACATACCACAGCACCGTCACATCGCTGAGGGCCACTCCAGGCTGTCCAATAGAACAAGACCATGCATGGAGGAGATTCCTACAGCAGGAGCAAGTGCCTACTCGTGTCTCCTTCCTCCCTGGTGAGGAGAGGCTGCTGAGAGGGGACAGAGCAGTTTTAATGGGGGGAAAAGGTCTTTACCCTTTGGTAGGAGGTATCCAGCTAAGCAAAGGGTCAGAGTGCCTGCAGGAGAGTAGGCCTGGGATCAGGTCCAGCAGCAAAGAGCTGCTTGGGCCACAGGCCACCCAGAGAAGACCATGAAACCAGCATGGTGGTGGGCATTAGAAATTATATAGGAGACGGACAAGACAGTGCAGAGGAATAGTGAATGCTAGGGGATAGAGATATAAGTCACCAAATGTGATAACACAGACAAGCATCAGACAATGTTGAGGACAGGAGTACAGCTGGTGGTGTTGACACTTACCGTGTGTCTGCAAAAGGAACTCGCTTAGTTTGTGAAATGGTCTCCAATCTGCTCATCATCACCCAGTAGAGGTACCCAGAGGATGGCATGGGCAGGGTCAGGCACTGGGGGCGGCTCTTTTTCCGGAACAACCACTGATATGCTCAGATGTTTGCTGCTGTGTTGCCCATCTGCCTGGGGGCATCCTTGTTGTCCCACCCCTGCCTGCTCCCTCCAATAGCCTGACCTCAAAAAGCGAGGGAGGACATAACATCCTCATAGGTAAGCTTAGGAAGTGTGGGTTAGATGAGTGGACAGTGAGGTGGATGGAGAACTGGCTGAATGGCAGAGCTCAGAGGGTTGTGATCAGCGGCACAGAGTCCTGTTGGAGGCCTGGACCCCCAGGGGTCAGCACTGGGTCAGGTCTTGTTCAACATATTCATCAAGACCTGGGTGAGGGGACAGAGCGCACCCTCAGCAAGTTTGCTGATGACACCAAGCTGGGACGGGTGGCTGACACAGCAGAAGGCTGTGCCGCCATACAGAGAGACCTGGACAGGCTGGAGAGTTGGGTGGAGAGAAACCTTAAGAAATTCAACAAGGGCAAGTGCAGGGTCCTGCCCCTGGGGAGGAATAACCCCCAGCACCAGGACAGGTTGGGGGTGACCTGCTGGGGAGCAGCTCTGTGGAAAGAGACCTGGGAGTCCTGGGGAACAACAGGGTGACCATGAGCCAGCGATGGGCCCTTGTGGCCAAGAAGGCCAATGGCATCCTGGGGGGCATCCAGAAGAGTGTGGCCAGCAGGTGGAGGGAGGTCATCCTCCCCCTCTGCTCTGCCCTGGGGAGGCCACATCTGGAGCACTGGGTCCAGTTCTGGGCTCCCCGGTTCCAGAAGGACGGGGAACTGCTGGAGAGGGGAAAGCGGAGGCTACAGACATGATCAAGGGCCTGGAGCATCTCTGTGCTGAGCAAAGGCCGAGAGCCCTGGGGCTGTTCTGCCTGGGGAGGAGCAGGCTGAGAGGGGATCTCATCAACGCTCAGCAATGTCCAAAGGGTGGGGGGCAAGAGGATGGGGCCAGGCTCTTCTCAGTGGTGCCCAGTGACAGGACAAGGGGCAACGGGCACAAACTGGAACACAGGAAGTTCCACCTAAACATGAGGAGGAACTTCTTTGCTGTGAGGGTGGCAGAGCCCTGGCACAGGCTGCCCAGAGAGGTGGTGGAGTCTCCGTCTCTGGAGACATTCCAACCCTGCCTGGACGCGTTCCTGTGCCACCTGCTCTGGGTGACGCTGCTCTGGCAGGGGGTGGGACTGGGTGATGTCCAGAGGTCCCTTCCAACCCTGTGATTCTGTGATTCTGTGATCTGCTGATTCTGTGCATCGCCATGGCCGGGGCACAATTTACCTCCACCTTGCGGGTGCCCCTTCCTCCAGGAGCTCCGGGGAAGGGGAGGGCTCTGGCCAGTCTCTAAAGAGCCTGTTTCAGTGCCAGAATAATACCGGGCATTTTGCCTGGTGCCATTTGCACAGCTCGTGCTTTGGCCGGTCCCCAGAGCTGCCCAGTGCTTTATTCACTGTGGCACTTGTTCAATGGGCCGGAGGGAGTGACGAAAATAGATGCTGAGAGAAGAAGCAGATGAGAGACCACATCCTGAAGGGCAGGGGATGTGGTCATAGCAGGGCACCTGAGCCCTGTAGGGCTCTGTTACGGGAAGCTCACAGCACTGGATCATTGGCTGATACCAAATCACCCCAGCACCGGGGTGACGGGACGCATTCCCAGTCTCCCCTGGGGATGGGACCAGACTAGCCTCAACTGCCAGGGAATGGTACCAGTGGCTTTGAAGCTCTACCCAACTCCTGGGAAGATGTCCAGGTGGCATGGGAAAGGCTGGGAGTGGGACTGTGACTCTGCAGAGGTGTTTCTCCAGCTGAGCTGGCTGGTGGTCCCGGGGGGTAGGTGTTGGGGAAGATCTCCTTTCCCTCAGCGCTGCCCAGGGTCATGAAAGGTATCCTGGAGTGGTGGCAGCATCCATGCCACACAGCCTCCTGCGGTGCCCGTGTCCCCAGCTGAGCGGGCTGCGCTACCCCCGACCTGCTGCTCTGCCTGGGACGGGACCCGGGGTGGTCTCGGCGACCACTCCACTGAGACATCCCTGCGCAGCTCCCTGGGGCTCGGGCCAGGTGGCTCCTGCCGCCAGGCGTCTTGCCCAGCTGGGCAGCTCTCGGCTCCGTCCTTTGCCCTCCCCGGGGAGCCAGCTCCACAGCTCCCATCCATCCCCTTCCAGCCCTGCAGAGAGGTGTCCACTGCCCGCTCTATCTCACTGTCTGGGAATTTCTCCTGAGACTTTGCCTGCATTTTGCTGTCCTTATTTGCACCTCTTTAGGCTCCTTTATACCCTCGCATCATCTCCTCTCCTCCTTGGTGCATGTCCTTCCCTCCGCCAGCTGCCCTTTAGGCCCCTCTTGCTCCTGGACCTCTTTTGGCGGTGCTGGGGCCATTGTCCAGTACTGGTGAGAAGGACCATCTCCTCTCCCTGTTGACCCCCATCTCCAGGGCCAGTCTCTGAACCCACACAGCTGCCTCCCCCCCATCCAGTTCCTCTTTGCCCTGCTGCAAGCTGGCCACCGCGTCCCCCACCCTGCTAGCTGGTGCCTGGCCTGGCCCTGCTCTCAGCCCCTGGTTTTGAGGTCGTTTTTTACTTTTCATCTGTTTCTGAGCTAAGGCTGGAGCCAGCTGGGTACCTGCACTTTCAGACTAGGTGCAGCCTGTGTGTTTGCCTGTTTCTCATCCCTCCCTGCAGCTCCAGGGTAATGCAGCACATCTGGATTCCTTGCATCCAGCCCCCATCTGATGTGCCACATCTGGATTCCTTGCATACAATCCCCGTCTAACAGGCTGTGTCTGGCTTCCCAGCATGTGATTCCTAGATAACAAGTCACTCCTGGATTTCCTACATGTGATTCTTGGATAACATGGCATATCTGGATTCCTTACATTCAATTCCTGGACAATATGGCACATACGCTCTCTGGCCAAGGCTGGGGCTGGAACATGACTTTCTCTTTACAGTTTAAAAGATTTTTTTTTTTTTTTTTTTCTGGAGGAGACGAAGCTTTGACCTGAATTTCTGGCTGCCTCACAAAATCTCCCTTCTACCTCGGCTTTGGCTGCTCTTGGCTGGGAGCCTGGCTTGAAAACAAAGATCCTATCTCCCCCCACCCCCTGGGCTTTCGGATTGCTGGCGGTGGACACACCGCCCCTCGCCAATCACTGCTTACAATAATATTTTTCTCTAGGATTGAGCTTGGAATAACTTTGTTTTGACATAATCTGAACTAATGTCTCCCCGGCAATGACAGTAAACACTCGACAATAAGTCGCAGCGCAGCCCTGAAGCTCTACAGAAGGGGTCCAGCGGCCGGACAGGAGGGAGAGGGCACGGGGCAGAGCTACAGGGCAGGATCTGGTGATGGCAGGGTGCACCATAGCCCCAGAGGTCCGCTTTGCACCCTTTTCCCTCCAGCCCCATCCCTCCCTCGCCCCGCAGAGGATGGTGGAAAATGCAGCACGGGGCCATTGCTAATCAGTTCCTCGGGCACGAGGAGTTATTGTGTCTGCGGCAGTGGCAGCTCCAATTTAAACACTGTCACTGCACTATTAATGGTCCTGGCGCTCGGTGACTCGACAACTAAGCCTGGGACCTAGGAGCAATAATGTTTGTGCAGCCGAGAAAGAGCCGCTGAGTTTCCATCCATGTCTTGTGTCGGCTGTGCCCTGCTTTCTCCCAGTGCTGTCCCCATAAACTGGTATGCCTAGGGTGCCTTGTGCTGGCACTGGCTGATACTGCCATTGCACACCACATCAAGCCATGATTCCTCCCCATCCCTGCTGGAGGAGGATCCCAGAAGGTCTCACCTTCATGGAGTAAAACAGTACCCCCAAAACAGCTGCAAAAAGTCTTTGCAGCCACACAGCATCCCCTGGGACCAGCTCACTGCTGGACCAATGCATCAGGGGAGATGGTCATGGTGGGAGACAGACAAGGGGCAGGGGCTGGGTCCTGTGGGGAGGGAGCAGGTAAGGACAGGAGAGCCTGAGAGGTCCCTGTAGAGAGGACACGTGGGCAAGAGGTAGTGGGGACAGGTTCCCTGCCAGGATCCTCCTCCTGTCCCTGTGTCAGCCACCCCCTGTGGGCATGTTCTGCCTTGTGCCCCTTTTTGAGTGGCTCCTGCTGTCCAGCCATGCATTGAGCAGTAGCTGGACCTGGACCTGGACCTAGATCTGGACCTGGATATGGACATGGGACCTGGACCTGGATATGGACATGGGACCTAGACCTGGACCTGGCCTTGGTTTTAGCCCTGGGATTGCACATGTGGCAGTGGAGAGCTGCCCATGTGCCACTGAGCTCCCCATGTGCCCCAGGACCTCTGGCTCCCAGGGATCAGGCGATGTCCCACTGGTGCTGGCTCTTCCCTCGCTTTCTTCCCCCACCGTGTTGATGCTGTGATGTCGTGAGCCAGTCTCCCATGGGATCTCTCAGCTCGCACTGGTCCCAAACTGAAAGCTCTCTTAATCCCGTTCTGATTTGTTTTATGAGCCAGCGAAGTCTGTCCAAAGGCTAAAGCCACTAAAAGGGTCTGTCTCCCTCCCTTGCTGGAGGCCTCTGTTTCCCCACTGCTCCCCATCCACCTTCACCCCCTTGTCCGATCGCGCAGTGCTGGGCAGAACCAGTCCTGATGGCAAACAGCCTCCTGCTGGGTCAGCTCCGCGTTTTGGCTCAGCATGGCAGGAGCAGGACTGTCCCGTGCGGCAGCAGCTGGTCATGAAGACACCGACAGTGCTGTAAAACAGTGTCCTCAATGCAGCAGAGGTCCGTGCATTGCAGGTGAGCAAGCTGTGCCCAGGCACTACTTCTCTCCACGAAGGCAGCGCTGACTATGGGCAGTGTGGACCTGTTTCTGTCCTCATGGCCAGTGACTGGCCGCAGCACCGCTACCCGCATGCCGGGACCAAGGGCGTAATCCTCCTTCATCCCTCTTTTTTGTGAGCCAAACCTCTCTCACCGTGAGCCCGACCCTCACAGCAGTGAACAGCGTCTCTGAGCTTCAAAGCAGTGCAGTGACTCCAATCCCAGGACACCTGAGGGTAGGTGACACCAAGTAGACCCATCCCTGCCTCTGCAGCGTTTGGGCTCTGTGGAGAAAAGCAGAGATGCAGATGGGAGGTCCACCAGGGCAGGGAGGACTTCAAGCTGCTGAAGGTGTCTTTCCTAGAGATCTGCAGCCCCATCCCTGATCCTCACTGGGGACCACGGGGGTTTCAACAGCACGGGAACTGAAGGGTCATCCCTGCCTGGGACCTCAGCACTGCAGCGTGGGGTTTGTAGTCCTGAGCATCTCCTGAGAGACGTGAACTGCTCTCAGCATCCTCCTCCAGTGGTCTCCCTGGGTACAGCTAGAGGTGCGGCTCCTCTGGTTATTCTGGAAGACAATAGGTTGCCCTAATTTTTTTTTTTTTTTTTTTTTTTTAAATGGATGAAACCATGTGCTTGATATTGGGGCAGGAAAAAGGAACTGTAGAACAGTATCTGGGAGACTTCTGAATGTCAATGGAGTGAGCTCTGGAAGACGGATGGATGTGTGGACTGCCAAGGACAGTAAGAAAAGTCTGCCTTGGGCTGCATGTTTCATGCAAAGAAAGCAAAGAAGAGTTCCTTGGGGAGGATGTAAGAGGGACAGGATGAGATATGAGGCACATTTAATAGTTGCAGAACCATTAGTTGCTCCAAGTGGTTGGGGCAGAGGTCAGGGAGTTCAGGCTCAATGTCCCTGCTTTGCGGAAAGGAGTTCTTTACTGATGAAGTTGCGTCAAATGACTTGTCTGACTGCATGTTTCAGAGAGGAGGAACAGAGGGGACGGGCAGACGGTGACAGTCTGGCCACCAACCAGGTGCTGAGGGACCTCTCTCCTCAAGGGGATGGTGGGCTCCCAGAAAAGCCTGGGACCTGTCTGGGTGGCCTTATTCATCCCTGTCTCCTTTTCTTTCCTCTTTGTCATGTTCCAGGAATCCTTTCATCCGCGTGTTTGTTTTTCTTTCCCTCTCCTTGCAGATGCTCAGTAATTCTTTGAACATATCAGACGGGTTTGTGTATCCCTGTATCTGAGCTGTTCTGTGGATTCCCCCCAGAGGAAAACAGGTACCTCTGGAGCATGTTGCACACTGGCCTGAGGTCATGTCTAACGGCAGCCTGGCAAACTCTCGCTGGAATGCTTGGTCTGAGCAGAGGGCAGGCGGCGAGCTCGCGGGGAGAGTGGTGCTGCATATGGGAGCACTTTCCAAGGTGAGGAGAGATGGTGAACAGTGGTGGGAATAAACATTGAGGTGCAGAGAGGATAAGACGGCAGTGACTTCTGAGTGCAACAGCCCAAGGCCATGGTGGAGCCATGGAAAAGTCTGGCAGCTCCTTTGGAAAAGTGAATTTGTAGTTCTTCTTTCCCTGGATGCTTTGCAGAGCGTGAGATGGCGGCTGTGGGACATGGTCTGTTCTGCAGGCACGTCTCCCCTCTGAGTGCAGCCTGGCCCAGGAGTGTCAGGACCATCTGTGCCCATGGGTGACTGCCAGGACACCAAGTCCGGAGGATCCCTCTTACTCGGTGTCTTGGCCACGTTGGATGTTCCTCTTCAATATCGGAATGAAGAGGTGCCGCAAAGCACCCTCAGAGAGCCACAGACACATGAGGTCTCCAAACACTGTCCTTGGCATGGCCCAAGCCCCCCAGCCACTCCATGCAGTGTGGATCCTTTGTTGTGCCCCACTTCTTCATTTTCTTGAGTCCTCAAGTACCACGGTGACCACGCAGCACCCGAGGAGCTCAGGGAGCAGGATCCTGGGGATGCGGGGCCAAAGAGTTTAGAATGAGATGTACAGGACAAACCATCAGCAGCTGGGAGACTGGTGCTGCTGAATGAATGCCATGTGATTCGGCAATAGCTGCTGCCCACACGCTCCTATTGCCCTTCAGTGCAAGGCCTTTGGATGCCCACGAGCAGTGGGGTGGACGTAGGTCGGCAGCGTGATGAGCTAGGTGGCTGGCAGGGGTGATGGGTGATGGGGAGCACTGGGGATGGTGAACCAGTGATCCCTGTTTTGACACAGTTAAATTCACTGTCTGAGCCAGTCCCTTACCGAACTGCTGTTTGTGCCCCCAAAACACCCACTGCTTCCCCACAAAGCTTATGGTTGTACGTGTTGAATGAGTTTGTAAGCAAGGAAATCAGGAGCAAAGTGATGTGGAGACAGCTGCTAAATCCTTGGGTCATGCTGGGTTGTGATAAAAGGGGCGAGACAGTGATGTGCACAAACGTTTTAGGAAAACTGTAGGTGATATAGCTGAACCCAGCACTCAGCGTGGTCCCTGAGCCCTGCAGCCCTGGGCACGGATGGGTTCAAACCGCCGAGGTTGGCTGCAGGGCTCCTGCGGGCAGTGGCTGGGCTCGGCAGTGGGGTTTGGGAGGGGAATGGGGTCTGTCTCAGCACAGTCAGGGACCCCTGTGCAGCTGCTGCCAGCCCTGCCTGGGACCTCCCTTGCGGGATCCTCCACGGTTGGGTTTATCTCCCTTGGAGCACCCTTGAGTGTTCTGCTTGTGGGATCCGACATCTGGGCAGATGAAGCACATCCCTGCGTCTTTACGGTGATGGCATTATGGGGTGACGGGGGTCAGGCAGCTCCTTTTCAAGTGCCCAGTGCTGGCCTACTGGGGCAGAGGGAGTCTTCCACGGGACCCCCAGGGCAGCCCTGATGTATTGCACAAGAGCTTGGCTGGTGCAACCCATTCCCTCTCTCACGCCCCATCCCTCCCTCCTTCCCACACCCCACTGTGGCTCCCAGCCCCCGCAGGCTTCCCTTGCAGTTTGATCCTGGACCTCTCATCACCTGCACAGGGCAGGGACCCATCCTGCAGTGTGATGGAGTATGCAGTGGTCACTGTTACACATGAGAGTAACTCTTGGGTCCTGCCAAGGAGTCTCTGGTGAACCAGGGAGGACTCAAGGCTGTGCAGCCATGTGCTGGGGCTGGGAGGGACATTGGAGGAGGGGGAGCATCACCAAGTGTGGAGAGCTGGGTGGCTGAGCATGGCCCTGGAGGGCAACGGCAGCTGCCATCGCAGGATTTCTGGAGGGGCCCCGCAGGGAAAACTTCAGAGGGAGACACAGACTGACCTTGGGGGACATCTCCAGGCTTCTGCATCTCTAGATCAGAGATGCAGTGAGGAAGCAAAGGGACCGTCATTGCAATCCTGGCAAATGCTGGTGCAAAACATATTTTTGGATAAATATCCACTCTGAAGATTTCCATCTTCGAGGACTTCCATGTTCTTGGTGACAAACTATAGGGGTCCTCCTGCCTGTCACACTGGTTAGACATCACTGTCCCAAACAGGTGACAGGTGGATAAGGACAGAGCTACTGTCCCTGTCAATTCCCATCACTCCCAGGGGTGGGATGTGCTTGTTGGGGCTGACCAGAGGCAGCCAGGAGCAGCTCTGCAGCCACCTCCTTCCCATGGCCATGCGATGGCACGGGCAGAGCAGAACACACTACAGCAACGGGGGTCTCCCCCAGCACCCACGTAGCCCTTCTGTGGGCTGTGGCTGCCTCTCCTGCCTCCCCGAAGGAACAGTGCGAGCGCAGCATCCAGACGCCTGCCTCTGCCCAAGTGCAAAGGAGGCCTGAGGACATGGATGGGGAGGGGGGGAGCGGAGGAGGCAGCATAGAGGAACAATTGAAAAGAGGAAAAAGGAAATCCTCCTGGAGCTGTGAAAGTGTTTTCCCAGACTGTCTGGCCGCTACGATGACCTCATTCTCTGAGGTGGTGTTAATTGGGCTGAGAGACAGGAGAACAGGACGTCCAGCCCCGCCAGCCCCACTGCCACGGTCACCTGCGCAGCCCCTCCTGTCCAGCATCTCTCCCTAAAAACCTGACCCAGGCTGCCCCCCGCGGGGACTCCGAGTCCCTGGCCTCCTGCCAGTGGCCGTCAACAAGGGTTAACAAGCCACAGATTTCCATGAGTTCATCTCAACTGTTTATCCTGGAAAATCCCCCTTGCAAAATCCTGTGATGCACAGATCTGGAGGGAGGGGGGAGCATCCCAGTGCTGTGCAGGCAGAGAGACTGTCTCCGAGGTCCCCGCTCATCCCCAGGCACCGATACCTCGGGGCGCGAGTGCTCCCGTGATAGCAGGGCTCAAGGCACCATGCACCCGGGAGCAGGAGCCGGCAGCCAGAGCTTGGGCTGGGTGGGAGACTGCGGGATAGTTCGTTACTGGTGACAAGGAGCTTGTGGGGTGGGCGTCTTGTTCCACGCACGAGTTTTCCAAGGGGATGTCTCCTGGTGGGTCAATATTTTAATGGAGATAACGGAGGTCTGAGAAATGGATCCCCTCCCGGATCATCTACTCTATAAAGATGTGGGCACCAACGAAAGATTTTTCCACATTCCTCCCTGGAGGAATTTTATGGGAACGGAGAGAAATCAGCAGAGCTTCTCTCCTCCCACACATTTGCCTGACTTTAAAAAACCCTTAGAAGGTACCTCCTAAGGCCACTGTCAAATTTGCCTGAATTTACTTCATGTATTAGGAAGGTATGACAAACAGACTCAGTTTCTTCCTTGCAAAATCAAAACATGACGTTAAGTACTCGGGAGCTCTTTTATTTAGCAGAGAAATTAATATAATGAGACCCAAAGGCTGGAAGTTAAAGTTAGACCTGCTTGAATGTGGACTAGTGCGTATTTCAACACTGACCGTAACTGTAACTAATTGCGGAGGGCAGAGGTTGAATTCTCCTCAGTATCGTCGCACGCAGACTGGACACCTTTCCGGCAAGGGATCTTTAGCCAAAAGATGGTTCATGGTCTTGATGGTCACGGGACAACATTGTCAGGGCTCTGATGTTCAAGTCATATTTATGGGCTCATGGCTGTAAATTTGGTGCATCTGAAAGTGAACATCCACACTGCCCTGCTGCTGGCTCCTGTTCAGTGGTGCTCATCAGCCGCCTGGTTGCCTCCAGGTAGTCAAGCAATCACATCAGCGGCCATTGCGCATCTTCTGTGCTCTCTTTGCTTCCCCAGGCGAAATGTGGGTCTTTTTAAGGGGAGAAAAGGTTCCTATGGGGTTTATATTCCTGTTAGAGAGGGCATGGTCAGAGCCAGACCCCCAGGACATGGGTTGGAAGTGGGAGAGCAGCGAGTCCGTGGACCTGGACCGTGTTTCCAGACAGATGAGCTTTTCCTGTATCACCAAGCTGCAGACACCACAGGAAAAGCCACAATATTTACTAACCACAGCCTTCAGCTGTGTGCTTGAGTTGCTCAGAGAAGGCCACCAGACAGGGACCAAGCCTTGGCAGTGATTTGGTTTTCTCTAGAAACCCGCAGTCACTTCTGGGGTTCCGTGGGCAGCAAGCGCTGGGTCAGGGTCTCATGGGGGCCGGACCCTCCTCACTGCACAGGGCCTGCTGGAAGCTCCTGTCTGCAGAACCGAGGGCCCAGGAGGAGAGAGGAATCCAAACCCACAGACCAAACCCACAATTCAGAGTGGGACTTGGCAGGGAAAGGAGCCAGCCCCGTGGCTGCACCAGGCATGCTTTCCTCTGGCCACCCTGAAATGATGGCCAGCAAGAGGCAGGAGAGCATGAGCTGCCGGAGCAGCAGCTTTCGGGGGACCAGTGAGCTCAAGCAGCACCTGCAGCAAACCAGGGAGGAGACCATTCAGGGTGTAAGTGGCTCTCTACTCCCAGGAGCTGAATGAGTGCAGGTGGGCAGCCTTCACCTCCACGTCCTTCCATTTCCTTTTCTTTCACTTTTCTGCTATCCGCTCCTCTGAGATCAGCCTTGTACCTGCTCTGAGAGTCCCTAAACACAAAGGCTTTACTGCTTTTCTGTGCATTATTTGCTGTTTAGGTGCAAATGTACTGCAAGCACTGCCCTCAGGTCATGATGGCTTATTTTGTGGTCATCCCATCCAACCATCTCAGTTCCTCATCTTCCCACACCAAGACCATGACATGACTGTAAGTAAAAAGTGTCCGAATAGTTTTTTTCACTGTTTGACTTTCAAGAGTTAAAGAAGATTCTTTTTATGATCAACGTTGCTGATACACACACTTTAAAATGCCAAATGCCATGTATTTTGTGGCTTTCTTCAAAGATAAGAGAGGGTTCCCCATGGTATTGGAGACTCCATTCCCACCCCCACTGGGCGCCTGTATAACGATTACAGTACCATATTTGTCTATCCCAAACTGCAAAAGGTTTCATATCTTCTCCAATGCTGGCATATTGCTATGGGATCTTAAAATGCCAGTAATGAGCAGGGACTGATAGTGGCATTTTTTTGTGGTGGAGACTCATCAGTTTTTCCAGATAGCAGTAAGCAAAGCCAACAAGTCCTCCTGGGAGACTCTCTGCCAGACATGAGCCATGTCTAGATCGCGGCTTTGGATTGGAGATCTGGCTTGCTGAAAGCAAGCTATGATACCACCGACAGAACTTGCAGTGCCTCTCACGTCCATAGGAGTGGAGCTGGAGGAGGTGCTCGTGTCACATCCATGCAGAGCCATTGCACTTGACGGGCAACCAGAAGTCAATCTGCGGAGAGCGTCTCATTCATCTGCCTCCATTTTTGTTCCCATGGGAGATACCAGTGTCTGCCAAAGTGGTCATAGCTCTCATCTGATCAATCCTAACTTTTCAAATAGTTGGGAGACATCTCGTTAGCCAGACACTTTGCTGTCCAAACCTTCATTCTTCGTCGTAAGCTCTCACCTCCCTTGTGCCACTCTGCTTGGAAAGTTTTGCAATGAAGTGAAAAACATTCAAGTTTTGCACACAAACGAGTGCAACTAAGAAAAGATTTTAAGACAAATAACAGATGCCATCTGGTCCCAGTGCTCCCAGTACTTGTTCTTGTTGCAGGATCTCTGAACCGTTTCTGTGACAATCCTTAGGTTTTGGTTTTTGAATATCTTCTTTCAAAGTGGACAACACTGCTGTCACGTCCACAGTGTTCTCTGGAAGTGGGTAGCCTCTTCCAAACCTGGAAAGTTCGGATCTGCTCCTGCTGACCTGCAAGATTTCTTTTCTTTGGTTGGTAGCGGGGAGAGTGTTTTCTCCACAGGACTGGATCCTGCTGCAAGGGTTTTATTTTTTTGACATTTGTCTTAGTTCTATCGTGAACATTTCGAGTTGTATGACTTTCACATACTTTTTATTTCCTACTAGTTTTGCTGTTATTCCCTTTGGAAATGGCTTTAGGTTGAGACTTCAAACCTCCTTTTTTTTCAGGATACCGCTGATTTTTCTTAGGGGATGACTTTAGCTAATGAGTTATGACTTTATCTCCATTTTTCAAACTACTTGGGAAGCAGCTGATGCTAATAGTTGAGTCTTAGTGATGTCATGGGATTGCATTTGGAACAGAGCTTTCATTATGCTCTGTCTCAACTTAAATTGCAGATTCTCATAGCAAAATCTTGCTGTCTTCTTTGCTGTCCAAATATGTTTGAAAAGTCTCTTGCAATACCGATGAGTCCATCTCTTCCTTAAGGATGTCACTGAAAGCATTGTTATTAGGCATGAGAGTATTGACCTCTGCATCTGGTTCTGTGTTGTTTTGAGACATAACTTGAGATCCAGATTCTTTGCTAATAAAATCATCATCTCAGGCAGAATTTAGAGCTGGCATATTTTGTCCTAGTACTTATGTTTTAATTTTCTCTATTTCTGAATAAACAAACCAGACCTGAATATGGTATTTCTTCTCTTTTTTTTTTTTTAATAGTTTATTTTTTAGTCTGTTTGAGCCAATAACTTTACATGGGTCCAGCCCACGCTGTTACTCACCTCTCTTGCCTAATCTAGATCTGAGCTAATTGAGAACAGCCTTGCTTTCCCCTGATGAGCTACTGATGCTTTGTTAATGATGTTTTCTACTCCAGCCCTGGGACAGCACTCCCTCTCTCCCCTTCCCTTGCCAGCTTGTTGGTGGGCAGTGGTGGGTCCTCTCTGGATGGAGAAGGGTTGGTGGTCAGCAGATGCTCTGGAGGTGGTCCCACTGACACAGCGGGCAGCACAGACTCCACCACGTGTACAGGCAAGAGCCTCCCTGGGCTGGTAAGTTGGTAGAAATTGTCCAAACTGGCATGGAGAAACCACATGGATTGAGACTCTTTGTCCTGAAGCAGACAGCCATGCCTTGGGGAGGCAAGGGGAACACCTCTTCCTGGTGGCCATGCTCTGCTCTGCTGTGCCCACCAGCGCTGAGCACATTTGGTGGTGGGGAGCAGGTTCTGGTGGACTGGCTGGACCGAGCTGTCCTCTGGGCAGAGCTTGGTGGTGCCTGGTAGGGAAATGCGTGGGGGCACCACGGAGGCTTGGCTCATCTGCTCAGGAAGCAGAACAGGCTGATCTGGGCTTGCTTGGCAGCAAGGCCAGGAGACAGGATGGATTTCACCTCCAGATCTGTGCCCTGTTTCACCGTAACCAGCAAGTTTTCCTGTTTTAAGCAGAAGCGATGCTTGTGGCACTGACAATGAGAGCAGAGAGACTGAGCCTCCAGCCCCAGGAGGACATCCAGGTATCATCTGCTCTGGAGGGCTCTATCATTGCCCGGTGGAAGCTCGTATGAGAGGACCCTGGCTGGCTAGGGGTCTTGTCCAGAGGGCAAGGCAGGTTGCCTAAAGAGGGATGGTGAGGTACGAGGGCCGTGCTGGGGCTCTCCACTGGGCTGCTGGTGGAGTTGTTGGGCAGGAGTGGTTCTGGGACATGTTTTCCTTGTGCTGGTAGCCCCACTCACCCATGTGCCCCCTCACCATGTGGTGGCCATCTCCAGGAGATTCTCCAAAGCCTACCTGAGACCTTCTTGGCTCCTTGCTTGGGAACATGCAGGAATCCCAGGCAAAGGACACAGGCTGCATGGGGGGAGGACCCCAAAGTCCATAGGGACAGCTGATACTAATGCCCAGGTCCAACAAGACCAGGGGTAGTTGGGCTGCTCTGGCTGACCCTCTCCAACCAGTCCTGCCCATGCCTTGCTGCCATCCTCCCTCTGCAGTTTGCTCTTGTCCTTTGTTCCTGTCCATCCATCCATCTGTCCCTCCAGGAGACACCCATGAGCAGCGAGGGGGTGCTGGCAGAGCAGCCCATCCATCCTGGATGGGGTGGCTGGTACAGCAGACGTATGGCACCTTGCCCCACCTCTGCTGCTCAGCCGGTCCCTGCAGCCCAGCCCTTGAGTGCCATCCCAGTGCCGGGGTCAAGGGACGGAGTCCTCCAGGGATGGGGCAGGGGAGTGAGTGGGGACAGCGGCGTGCCCTGGTGTGGCTCTAATGGGGTGCAGTGGCACCCCCGTTGCCCCAAGGCTGGCCTGCCTCCCAGCAGAGCGGCCCTGCCCTCACTGCTGTGCACTCCGTGGGCAGCTGCCTGGACCTGCCTGAGCGGCTCCAGATGTGCCGGCGGCGGGTGAGCCAGCTGTGCGCTGCTGCTGGGACTCCTCAGACCGGCTGTGTCTGAGGGATGCTGCCAGCACATCCCCACCCCGACACGGCAGGGGATTGGGGGCACAGCCCCTGGGGCTCCCCCTGACCCCCAAGTGCTGCCTTTCTGCGGGGAGCCCCTCCGCACGGATGCGGGACGGGCTGCACCTCCCTCCAGATGTTTGCGTGGCCCTTGACCCCCTGTTCCCTCGCAGCAGGGCCTGTCTGGGTCACACGAGGGGCTGGGGCTGGGCAGGCTGCGAGAGCGTTGACTGTTTCGGTCGCCGAAGCTGAGAGGAGAGGTGATGGAGCACAGCAGCAGGAATGTCCTGGCAGGCAGTGGCGGCCGGAGCAGCCCCCATCTGGCAACAGGCAGCTGGACCCCCAGAGCACCATGGGGAGAGCATCCCTCGGAGATGTGCTATAGGGAAATGCAAGGACACATCAGGAGGAGTAAATCATCCATGGTCTGAGCAGTGGATGGGAGCATGGAGAGCAGAGGGGCAAGACCCCAGCTGCCAGGGCCAGGCAGGGCACGGAAGCAGCATGGGGCTGCCCTCTGCACCACCCCATGGCTCCCTGACCCACGGCTATGGCACCAGACAGAGGCATCCTGCTGGGAAATCCCTGGAGCAGGTGCCAGCAGGTTCCCACCTTGGCTGAGGTCTCACTGTGGTGCCCTGTAGATCTCAGACCACTATCCCTCCCCAGCCCTGCTCTGCTGGGGCCACACCAGCCGTATTCAAGCCCTGGCATCCCATCTGCCCATGTCTAGGATGACGGAGGAAACTGAGGCACACAGCACCACCATGATGGTGCCAGACCCTCCCCTTGCCTGTGGAGTGGGGGGCTGAGCACACCCCCACTGACACCACAGTCAGTGGACTGGTTGACCATGGACAGCATGGTGCTAGGGTGAGGTGATCCTGGGGATGTGTTCAGAGGACCCCAGGAGGAAGCCATGGACTCTGGTGTCTTAGACAGACACTGGGCTCCAGCCAAAGCCCCTTGCAGCTCCAAGAGACAGGGCTCCTGTGTGCCCCTCAGCATCCCTCAGCTGCTGCCAACCCTGAGATCCCCACTGCAACCACAGCTCTCCTTGGGCAGCCCGGAGCCAGCCCCGCGTCCCCACCCTCCACGCCCGTTATCAAGTTCCTGCAGCTTTCCCCCCTTGCCTGCCCGGGCCCTCGGCCAGGTCGGACTGGGATGGAGAAGGTGGCAGGCTGCCCGCAGCCCACCTGCCCGCTCTGCCCGGGCACCGCCGGCTCCCGCCTGCTCACCATTTCAACACGCGACCTCCTGCCCTCCCCGACCTCTTCGGCAGCGTGCAAGCCCAGGGGAGATGGATGCCCTGGGCATGAGGGGGTCCAGGCATCTGGGCAACGTGAGAAATGTCTCCAAAGAGCTTCTCCCAGAGGGATGATGAAGTGCCAGAGCAATGTCTGTGCTTGCTGCAATGCTGTGGCAGCGCTGCGGGGGGCTGCTCTCAGGACAGGGGTCCAGCCAGCACTGCCAGCACCTGCTCCCCCTCCCAGATGCTTGGGGGGGCAAAGCTGGATTGGCGTGGGCTTTCCTTGCACAGACCCAGCCTCTCTTCCTCCTCGCTTGTGCCCCACGGGCACCTCCAAATGACATCGATGGACTTGGCACACTGTGAGCAGGGCAGGCATGTGCCAATGTCTTGGTGGCCAGTCCCGTGCCCACCCTGGGGACCCCTTGGCCTTTTCTCCTCCTTCCTGAAGCTCTTCTCCTTCCCCAGGTGACCCTGCAGCCTGTGTCCAAACCCTGCCCACCCTGCTCCGGCCCTTTCCTTTGCATCGCGGTGGTTATTACACCCTGATGACACGTGACAGGCAGAACCATGACCTTGATCCTCTCAACAAGCTTTTGGTGGTTTTGGGACAGCAGAGCTGGCCAACAGGATGAAGAGGCTGTTATCTGCATGAGGGGACCTTGGGGGACAGCAGCCTTGGAGACACTGGAAGAGGATGGGTCTTTCCAGGCTTTCTGCCTTCCCACGGCCCCTTGGCTGGCCAAAATGTCTATCGAGGGCTGTGCAGGAAGCTCTCCCTGCCCAGGAGTCGCCCTGACTATCAGAAGTTGTTTCTGGATGAGAAATCGTCCAGCAGTGGCTGCCAGGTGGGATGGGATGGGCAGTGTTCAGAGGAAGTGGAGCCAGGATGGGATGGGATGGGATTGGATGGGATGGGATGGGATGGGGTGGGATGCCCAAAGTGTGATAGAAGCACCAAGCACTGTCAGGTCACCTCCAGCCCCCTAAGATGCCCCTGGCAGCAAGCAGAGGTTGGGCTGAGGCAGGAGCTGGTGCTAAAGGACATGTTCCTGATGCTGAAGAGGGATGTGGGGAACAAGTAGCTGGAAAGGCTGGAAAATACTGTGTTAAGGCACTGTGGGATGTGTCTGGACCAAGCTGCCTGGGAATGGGGCAGCACAGAGTTTGGATCCCTGGCCACTGCCAAATCATGGAATCATAGAATTGTAGAATCATAGAATAGTTTGGGTTGGAAGGGACCTTTAAAGGTCTCTAGTCCACCCCCCCTGCCATGAGCAGGGACATCTTCAACTGCATGAGGTTGCTCAGAGCCTCGTCCAACCCGACCATGAATGTGTCCAGGGATGGGGCATCGACCACCTCTCTGAGCAACCTGGGCCAGTGTCTCACCACCTTCATTGTAAAGAATTTCTTCCTTATATCTAGTCTAAATCTACCCTCTTTTAGTTTGAAACCCCTTGTCCTATCACAACAGGCCCTGCTAAAAAGTTTGTCCCCAAAATCAGTGCCACAAGGCAGTGCCTGGAGAGCTGCTGCCACCCTTGGGCTTCTGCTCATGGTTGTGGAAAATCCCAGCAGGAGAACCAGAGACCTCGCAGTGATTTCCACTGCACTGTTGTCAGGTGGAGAGAGTCACGAGTAAGTCTGAGGACCCAGATGCTCAGTTTTAATGAGTCACGTAAAATAAAAAGTTTTCAATGAAACATTTTTCAGTAACTTTTTTCCCAAACGCTGATTAAAAACCAAAGTAGCCTAAAAAATGCACAAGACGTGTGGTGAGAAGCTAAAGCTGGAGCCCCACAGGTCACTTTTTCCATGAGATGTGCCTCTAAACAGGCACGGTCCTGGGGAAGATGTGGTCCATGCTGGCCGGGCTCCCTGCACCTGGCCCTATCCTGGATTTTTCTCATGGCTCCCGTCCCCCCATGGCTGGAGAGGACTCAGCCCACCCAGTGCTTTCTCCCTCTCCCAACACCTCCTTGCTGCTGGGGGCCGCCCCACAGCCTTGCCCCCAGGGTCCCCGCTCTGCTGGGTCGGTGCTGAGCCCGCCAGCCTGGGCTGTGCTCAGAGGGTCCTGCGCTGCCTGCCTGGGGCTGAGCCTCTCACCCAGGCACAGCCCCTGTTGCAAGCCCCAGGAAGCTCTGCCAGCGCTGGAGGCTCCCGTCCCACCGCAAAATGCTTGCTCAAACCTTAGGATACTCCAGGGCTCTTGCTGCAAGGAGCTGTGTGAGGTGGCTGAGCCCGGGGCTCTATATCTCTGCCGCAAGCTGGGAGGCAGAGGCCAGCAGCGATGGCCTCTCCTTGCTTCCCAGCTCCACCATCCTCTGCCACCCACCAACCCTGCTTTGCAGCCCACAGCACCAGCAGGACACAGAGGACACCACAGTAAGGTGCCTCTGTGTCTCCACAGCGCCAGGGCATGGGGGGGACCTCCCCTGTCCGTGACCTCCCTGCTAAGGACAAGGTGTCCCTGCGGAAGGTGCATGTCTTCAAATCTCCCATCTGGGTGCCTTGGCAGCCTTGGCTTTGCTGTTATTTGCGTCTGGGACCCTTATCTCGCTGCCCCACCTAGCACAGTGCTGGCCCTGCTGGCCCCGGTGCCAAGGCCATGGGCTAATCACAGCCCCATACCCAGCCCGGCACCGCTGCTCGGGGGGACAATTGGAGGAAGCCATGTCCCTTGGCAAACCCTGAGATTTCTTCTGGAAGTGACAACTGTCGGGAGAGCTGGCAGGGGATGACGCCCCACACAGGGACTGGCATGGTCCCAACCATCACAGCCGGGGCTCTGTCCTCCCCTGCCCCGCATGCAGCCCCCTGCCCGGACCCCCACATCTGCTGGGGGGTGCCAGACATGGTGGACCAGGGTCATTCACGCGTCTCAGGACGCAGACACAAACCAGGGCGGTGCATGGGGGCACCCAGGCAAATGTGCACCAATGGGACGGTGTCCACAGACGCGAGCGCCTGCAGGGAAGGAGGTGAAGCAGTGTGTGGGTGCTCACACGCAGCCGCGGATGCCCTCCTGCTATGCCGCCCCGTGCCTTTGCCCCTGCGCAGACACCCAGCCCCAGCCCAGCGGCCGTATGCTCTACCCACGCACACTGCGGTGCTCAGAGGAGGTGTCACGGTGATGCACCTCAACAGCTTCTGCCAGCGCTCAGGTCCGGAGAGACCTCAAATCCTTGCCCAGGCTCTTTCCCGCCCGGCAGTCCCCTCCACTGCCTCCGGAGCCCAGGTGCTGCAGGGTCCCTGGCTCCTCCTGCCCGTGCCTGGCAGTGCCCACAGCCGGTCCCCATGGTGGGGCCTGCCCGCTTGGCTGAGCATGGCGTGCGGGAGCACAGCCGGCCATGCCTGCGCCACACCGTCCGGGATGCTGGGAGAAGGCAGGGGGAGTTCAGCCATGGAGGACAAGCTCCTTAAAAGGCTGGAGATGTGCAAGCAGCCGAGGCTTTCCCAGGCAGCCAGGAGTTCCTGGAAGTTGGCTCCCGGTGCCAGACAGCGAGTCCTGGAGAGCTGCGTGTGTGAGCCTTCCTGAAAGGAGTCGCCCCGTGCCAGATCTTGCCCTGCCATGGGCTGCCCCGGCAGGGAAGGCTGCTCTCCCCACGTGCCCCCGGCTCGCTCCCATGGGCAAGGAGTGTGCCACGACCTCCGCCACAAGCTCGCCTCCCAGAGGAAACCAACCTCCTGCCCAGGCTTTGCCCTGGCAGATGTGTGGCCAAGAACCGCCGTCATCCCCGTCCCCATCCCCAGCCTTGTGCCTCTGCTGGCCCTGTTCCCCGGCTGGGAGACCGTCCCAGGCTCAGGCTCGGGTATCTGCCAGCCAGGACGTCCGGTGGCTGATAACTCCCCTTAGTTCGTAGCCCTGTAGCTCCTTCTCATGCCCTGCGCCCTCTTGGGCTCCCAGCAGCAAGGTGGGTCCTCACAACCTTCCTTCTGAGTCGGATGAAGCTAGGTGTTTCCTTCTGTTTTAGTCTCCCCATGACTTGGGAGCAGTCCACCTTGTCTCAGCCACACCACGTGCTTGGGATGCCCAGTGTGCAGCCTCCAGGAGCCCATCCCATGGTCCAGAGACACCTCCAGTCCCACACGGACACCTGAAAAGCGCCTATTCCCTCTCTGAGATGTCCGTTGGCAGTGGCAGTTCCCTTGTTTCCTTGGGAGATCTGGTGAAACCTCAACCATCAGGTCCCTCTAGTGAGCTGAGGTCAAGCAGTACTTCTGTCACCTCCTCTGAGTGGTCCAGATACCCCCCGCCAGCATCAGCAGCCAGTCCAGCAAGTGGCTGGGCAGGAGATAGCCATGAGACACTGGGCAGCCTCTAGGACCTTGGGGAACTTCATGAAGGCCTGTGTACATCTCCACCGTGGGTCTGTGCTTCCCAGGAGTGGGAGAGGACAAGGGCACGTGGTGGACAACAGCAGCACAGAGGTGGCAGGATCCCATCTCCTTAATCCCAGGACCTCAGCCTTGGTGACACCAGGATCCTTTTGACCCTTTGATCCTCTTGACACAGCCACCTGACATTGCTGGCTTAGGGTTGACATCTGCAGCCTGGCTTTGCCGCAGGGGCTTCCACCAGACAAAGTCACCTCTTATGGCACAGCTCCCACGCGCGGCTCGAAGCGCTAAACCTTCTTGCAGCATCACACCATGCCTGTTTTCTCTTACTCCGGTTCTCAATATCACCCGTTCGCTGCTCTCCTGAAGTCTCCTGACCCACCCACCGTATTCCTTGCTGTGCCTCTTGTTCTTCAGGGATGCTGATGACCCGGTCCCCAAAATGCAATGTGAGGAGATCTGCTAGCTGCTGTGTCTGGCCCTCCAGCACACCCCGTCCTCTCCCTTATAGCCCAAATGATCCCGTGTCACCCTCCTTCTCCTCCAGCCTTCCTTGTAATCACCTCTTGTCTAAAAAAAACCTAAAAAGTCCCCAAACCGAAAAATGAGCCTTACTTTTTTTCTTTTTTAAAGATGCCAAGTCAATCTGGTACAGTCTATTCCTGATAAACAGCCCTCCCTTGGGGCCTCTTGGGATCAGAAATAGTGCAGGGGCTGGACCTGCTCGGAGCAAACATTCCTCCCCGCACACGCACGTCTGCTTCCCCTGGCCGCCGGCAGCCCGGCCGTCCCCTGGGACCCGCGGGGCCTCGGGGACCAGCGCCACGGTCGTGTCCTGCGGGTCCTGGTGGCGCCTGGGGAGGGGGAGCCATCCCCCTGCAGGCAGCTGCACATCCCCCCCGGGGCATCCCCCCACTAACCTTCCCTGTGGCACGGCTTGGCGAGGCTCGCCGTTTCTGCAGGGAAAAATATTTATTTATTAAAGTGTGCCACTGAGTCATGATAATCCCCGAGGGGCAGCCGGCAAAGCCCCGCTGATCCATGCCGCGCTGGCCCGGTGGTTGCTCACGGATGGTATGAGCTGATAATCCCCCTGGCCACCTCCCGGGGAGCGGTCATCGCTGGAATCAGGTGGATGCAAGATGGCCCCGTTCACTCCCGGGGGAGCAAAGCACGACTGCTTGGGCACCCCTCTGCTCCAAGGAGAGGTGCGGGGTCCTTCCCAGAGCCCAGGAACCTCCACCCTTGGCGTGGGACCGGTTCCCTTGCTGGGAGCACTGGCAGGGCACCAGGACCTACCCAGTGCTCCCAAGAGGGTCTGCCTGTTTCCAGCCCTCACAGCGCTGTTGGGTGAAAAGCTTTTGCATTTCGTACAACAGGCTTTGCTCTCTGCATCCTTGTCCTGCTCGTCCTTCCAAAGGTTTTCCATGAGCTCTGTCCCCTTTACCTTGGGAAGGTTTCGGCACCCACAGCTCCCCGTGATGGTCTTCCCAGCTCCCTGCTGGGACTCCAGCTCCTGCCCACCCTGCCGTACCTGCGACCTTCCCTCTCTGTCATTCCCCGGGGACATAGTTTTCTCCTCTTCTTCAAGCGGGGCTTCCTAATGCGAACAGTCTCTTGAAGGGCTGGGGCTGGAAGGCAAGCCCGCCGGGGGGTTGCACCGGGGGCATGGCAGGTGGCAGCAGGGAAGAGTCGGTTCTTCAGGGTCTGGAAGTGCTTCAGATGCACCTGCATCCAGGGTGTCCAGGGGTCCGCGCAGAGGTCCTTCTTCTTGGTGACCAGGCTGCCTGTCCCCCCTTTATTTATTTGTTTATTCACAACTCTGTGAATAAAGACATGAAAACATGAAACCCCCATATACAGCCCATCACCACATTTTTGTGGACACTATATAGCGTCCCCTCTGGCTTCTGATGCTGTCTGCTTTCTTCTCTGTAATCATTTTAGTGAGTCTTCCCTGACTTTTCATCCAGCCGGCCTCCCCTGTGATGGGTGCGAGCTGAGCACAGCCCCCGCGGGGGGCACACCAGGACACTCACAGACTTCCCATGTCACTGCTTCGGGGAGCGTGATCACAAATGACCTGCCAGACCCCGAAGCTACCTCCTGGGGGGGAGCCCCCCACCCGTGGGAATGGGGGTCAGGACCCTCGGTCTGTGGATACGGGGCCAGAGCCCCATGTCCGTGCTCTGCTCCTCCTGGAGTGGCTTCAAACGCGGCTAGAAACACACTGCTGCTCGCAGGGCATAGTGGCTGCTCTCTCCCGCTGCAGCCTGTGCCATCTGCAGACGATATTAATCATGTTTTTCGTCCATTAATCACTTGTAACATTAATCATGTTGTCTTCATGTTAAACAGCGGAGGACTGAGACTGCAGGAGCTCACTCGCAAGTGATGGGCCTCATCTCAGCTGCTTCTGAGAGCTGACAGCCAGCCAGCCTGCAATTACATTTCACGTATGCCATGTGGCTTTTATATTGTTTAGTCTCTAATCGAAATCTGGGGCCGGATTGAATTACCTGTCCCACAACAGCGCACTGCGTTGACACAACTACCGCCTCTAGAATTACATGGCAGAGCGCTGGTGTGTGCTGGAGGCCATCCCTCACCCCTCACTGCGCAGCGCCCGCCAGGCCGTCAGCCGTCCACGCGTGTCCCACGACACACGCTCTCTTTGCCTGCTCCATGGCTGCCTGGGACCGCAGCCAGGCTGGCAGGAGTGTGACTGCAGAGAAACAGCTGTACGAAGCAAGGTCCTCAGCCTGTGTGCAGAGCACCTGGATCTGCTGGCAGGAAAGGTCTAGCCTTTGAAAGCATCGCCTTGGGGTGGTTCTCCCAGAAACCCCCAAGGTTTGGTGGGAGGGGGGTGCTCTGGAGGCATCAAATCCAGTCCCTGACTCACAGCAGGACCATCTCCAGCATGAGGTCAGGGTGGCTGTGGCTTTGTCTCCCTGAGGCTTAAAAGCCTCCAAGGATGGAGATCCACCACCTCTTTTGCTTGTCCCCACACTGCGATCCTTCACAAGAGCCAATATTGCATCTCAGGCAGAGGAATAAACACCCCAAATCTTGGACACAAAATGCACAGTCTCTGCTTTCCTACCAAGAGCAGAGAAATCTTTCTCCCAGGCTGCAAAGTACTTTTGGTCGGGGATCCAGCCGCTGCTTCATTGCCACAACAACATGTATATACTTCACGTCTTCATGTCAGAAGGATTTATGCGCATTATTGACACTTAGCATAGCTTTTCTCCACCTTTTACCCAAAGGTTGCCTCTGAACCCACTCAGGGAGGACTGTCATTCCTTCAGTGGACAGACATGGGCGCAGCTTTCTCCTACCAGGTCCCTACGCTTCTCCCCAGGGACTGAGACCCTCACCGCTGCTCCAGGCTCCTGGAGCTGCTGGAGCCTGGTACCAATACAGTGCTCGCAGTCGCTGGGTCCGGGTAGAGCAGCAAGTCTGGTTTCCCAAAAAAATCTGACATTTGGAGATTTGGTTTTGGTTTGGACGTAGAATGAACCCAAGACAGAGCTTCTCCAGTCAACAGATTTATTTTGGGGGGGGGGGCGGGGGGCTTGGATCTGAAGCCCAGGCCCAGGGAATTCCTGGGAACGCTGACTTCATGCTACTCCTCTTGCTGCTCTGTCCTCCAGCCAAAGCCCAGGCCAGCCATGGGAGCTGAGCTTCTTGTGGAGCGGTGAGTGGAGACCTGGGGCTTGCAGACTCTCTGGGCTCTTGGGCTGCTGCCCATGCCCCAGGCAGCTGCTGGGGGAGAAGGAGGATTGCCAGGCAGCAGGTCTGGCAGTTTCTTGGCAGAGTTCAACCACAATCAAACCGTCTCCACAAAACATTGCGATGAGCCAGCACATTCCAATGGAGAAATGTCTTGTCTAAATGTTTCTGACCAACTCTCGTGCGGCGGCTTTCTCATTTTTCCTCCTGGCTGTGTTTCTGAAGGAATAAACTCTTCAAACACACAGCCCTGGCTAGGGATGCTGTAGGTGTGACTGTGCCGTCTCAGCCCAGGTCCAGACCCTCCATCTGGGACCTGATGAGTCTCAGAAGAATCCCACCAGTGCTTGGCTGCCCAAGGTGCCCTAAATGGACACAAGAGGAGCATGGCACGTGTGCCTCATGGATCAAGGGGATTCTTGCACTGAAGGGCTGCATGGACCAAAGCCTGAGGAGCCCCGAGGCTGGGCTCAGTGTGTGTGTGTGCATATGACCCAAGAGAGCTGAGGTGATGCCCAGCAGCAGATGAGACCCAACCTTGAGGCATGTTGGATGTGTGGAGGACAAGACGTCCTGTCCACAGCAAGATGAGCTCCAGCTCTCGGTGCTGGGGTCTTCTTTGGTGGAGGGTGTAGACCTGCTCCCAACTTCCCACTGGGGAGTCAGCTCCTCCACATCCACATCAAAGAGACTTGGGGGTTCCTCCTCTGTTGAGAGCTTCTAGTGGTCCTCAGGCTCCTGCTGCTTCTTCAGAGGTGTCCCCCACCCCTATTGTTACTCCTGGCACGGGCAGCAGAGCAGAGCAGGGTGTCATGATGCCTTGAGGCTGTTGGAGCGAGTGTCCCTCACCCCAGCAATGGGTGATCCCTGACACACCAACCACGCCAGGGAGTAGGTGATCTCCCAGGACTCTCCAAGGACACCTCCCAGCCCCAGCCTTTGGCACTGCCATCACGGGGGAGCTGGACAGGACAGGAGAAGACATTGTCCCTTTGTGGAGGGCAGGTCCACCATCAGCATGGGGCTGGCTGGAGGTGTGCATGCTTCCAAGGGGGGACAAGGCGCGCGGGGGGACGCAGCGTGTGCTGGTGGGGCGTATGTCGGGCAGCATGTGCCTGGCGGGGCGCGCGCGCGCATGTGTGGACGCGCGTCCCTGGCAGCGGGCGGTGCTGTGCTGGTCTGCGTGGGGAGGGCGCGCGCGCCGGCCAACATGTGGTTTGTGTTTAGAGTGTGCGTCTGGTGGTGTTTTGTAAATGAGGTACACTCGGCGATGTGTGTGTTCATTCTGGCATGCCCCGGCCGCTGGTGCAGCGTTCCCTGGCCGGCCGTGCTGTTTGTGTAACGGGGCGTGTGTTTAACAACACGGGGATGCTCGTGCATGTGCGCGCCTTGGCGTGGCATCGTGTGCCCACTGTGTGGCCAGCCTGCTGTGGCACCCCTTCTCATTTCGGGGACACTTTTGGGGCTGAAACCCATTTTCCCCATGTGGCTGCCATTCCCAGGTTGGCAGTCCCTCCTCCCTCCCTCCGCCGAGCTGACCCCGACCGGGATGTGTGAAGGGGGGAGGCCCTCCCCTGCTGCCCCCCACCGTGCCGCGCTCCCCGGGGAGCTGATGAAGTGCGATGTTTTGCGGGCTGGTGGCCCCGACTGAGCCCAGCGGGCAGCCTCTCCCTCTGCAGCACCCTTTCTGCACGCGAGACCGGAGCGAAAACACCTGGAGCCAATTCCCAGCCCCTCTGAGCCAGCAGAAAAAACAAGGCGTCCGAGGCCTCGCTTCGTAAATGCGCGGTCACTGGGCTGCTTGCTTCCCCCCCGAGGAGGAAGGAAGGGTGGTCCGGTGGGCTGGCTGGACAGTCCAGGGATGCTTGGAGGGAGATGAAGGGCGGCGGGGTGACGCGCAGGGCATCTCCACGCCGTGCCTGGGGATGCATGGGTCTTGGACAGAAATGGCCAGTCTGGGAATTGAGCGGCCGGCTCGCGGCTGGCTTTATAGCGTTCTGGAGAGGAGGAAATGCTGTCTCCGTGGCGGTGAAGACGCTTTCCAGCGCTGGCGAAAGTTCAGCCATCCGGAGCCCAGGCAGGGAGAGAGGCTGAGGGAAGGCAAGGGGAGAAGGTGGGAGAGGAAGCAGAGATGCACCTGAATAACCCTGGAAAAAGCCCCCCACCTCTCCTGTGTGCTGCAGAGACACAGTGGGGCCAGAGCCTCCCCACTGCCCCCAATAAGCAAGTCCCGAGGTATCAGCACCGATGGTGCGGCAGGGGGACCACCAGCTTCTCTGGGGCCAGGAGGGGCTGACAGCACGGGGACACAGCAGGGGCTCAGCGCCTGGTGTAGACAAGGAGGGGTGACTCGTCAGCAGGACCAAACCCTGCTCTGGCAGGAGCAATCAGGGAGCCCACCAGCGCCCTGTGCCTGGCTCAGGAGGGGGAAGGGGGCTCTTGCACAATGTGGGATGGGGCAGGCAGGGATGGGGCTGTGCTTCCCGGCCAGGTCCAGGTGGCATCGAGCTGTCCTCCTCCCGACTCCGACAGCGGGCAGGCTGCCAGAGAGCAAACCTGGCAGAGGGTGGACAAACCCTCCCGGTGCAGCTCCGCAAGGCCAGGGACAGGCATCAGAGGAGCACAGAAAGTGCCCGAGGAGCCCATCGCTGCACTTGTGTAAAATCATGAGCAATGGCGAAAGCAGCAGGACGTGGGAGGGACGCTGATGCAGAGCAGCTTCAGAAACAGCAAAGGATGGGGAGAGAGTCTGGCAACCAACATCCAGCTTTTATTCCTAGTTAAATAACAGAGCACGTCGTATGAGAGAAAGTCATTAAGTATCAAGAGCCAGATTTCAGAGGAGCTTGGTGCCAGGTTTCCCAGTGCTCGGCACCACAGCCGGGGCCAGGCTTTCCGAAAAGCCAGCTCCCATTTGGAGCCGCCGCAGCGGCCAGGCCTGAGATGGGGCTGGCTGGGGCTCCTGGGGGACATGTCTGGATGGACTTGCAGGGGAGCCGAGTGCCCGACCTGCTCAGCTCTTCTCCCAAATGAATGACCGGTGCCGACGGGACGCTCCCCAGCACCGGCCCTGCGAGGTGTCCCCACTGGGCATGAGGAGTCGTGTCACCTGGAGGGCTGGGATGGCTTCAGCCCCTCGTCGGACTGGCTGAGGCTTTTCAAGCAGGAGACTGACAAATTGTGGGTTGTCAGCTTCCTGTGGGAATTTCTAAGTGAATAATCATTGTGAACATCATGAAAAGCATTTTAATAGTCAGAGAATACCATCTGGATGTTCACAAACAAAGGCGATATAAATCCACGACTGACAGCGCACTGAACTCACTGCTTTTATAAGTAAAAGTATTTCCAAATTGTTTCCCAAATTATTTAAGCAAGTCTCTCCTCTAATGAAATTCAGAAAAGATCCTAACATAGGCAAACAGTACAGACTGAGCACAACAGAGACTTTATACAGAAGGATTAAAGTTTGGGTCGGATGTAATCAAATGACATCCCCCGTGTACGAATGCAGTCCGTGTTGAGCGATAAGAGGAATCCCAAACACTCCTGCAATGGGAGGAATAAATCTGGAGGTGCCAAAAAGGGAACTGGGGGAGAGAGCGGGGGATAACTCAAACCGCTTTTTGTGGGTGTGAAGGCCTCGCGTGACGGCGTCGAGCATGGCGGGGCTGGTTTGAGAGCCTACCGGGAGGGATGTGATGGGTCTGGCTGCAGCTGCCTCCGAGGTCCTCACAGCTGGGGACCCTGGGAGGGGCAGGAGGGGAGGGATGCTGCAGATAAGAAGAGGAGAAGCCAGCCAGGCGCAAGGCTGTTTTGCAGGGAGGAGAGAGGTGCTAACAGCCCCGCTGGGTGTTGGCTCTGAGGTGGAGGAGAGCTGGAGAGGAGAGGTCTCAGGAGGGGAAGCCGGCAGGGATGGGCACGGGGGTGTCTCCAGCAGGAGGGATGGACCTCACTGCCCACAGGCTTTGGGTCAGAGGTGCCCAAACCAGCACCAGTTGGGCTGGATGGGGTGGCTGCCGGACTCCCAGCTTGTCCTGGGTGGTGACGTGCACAGGGCTGCTGCTTTCTTGGACAGAAACCCTGGAAATCATGCAGCAGTGAAGATCCTGACCTCTGTGTCCTTACGTCCTGGAGAGCACCTCTTGACAGCCCAAAGTGGGCGCTGAGTCAAGGGCTTTGTTCAGTGCGGGCCTCCGTGGAGAAGGAGCTGGGAATGGAAGTGGCGATCTGCAGCCAGTGGAGGCCACACCAACAGCAGAGCAACCTCAGACACGTTGGAGGCAGGAACCAGCCAAACCAGGCTGCGAGCTAGCCACCAGTGCACCAGGATGGCCACTGGACAGGTGATATGGCCACCAGAGAGGTGATTTCACCAGCAGCACCTGGATGGCTGTGGCTGGAAGCATCGCTTTCTGACTGATTGTAGCCTGAGGACAACTGTGCCTCTGTCGCTTTCAGACCCCTGGCCAGACTTTAGGATCCTGGCAGATGATCCAGAAACATCTGCTCTTGCTGGCTCTTCCCGATCCAGCTCTTGCAGCAACGGTTGAGGGTCTTCCAGCCAACAAGGGCTGGGGAAAGCTTTAGGCTGTGGATGAGGGGTCCAAAACCACTCGTATTGTAGCATTTGCCTGTAGATGTACCCTTGCAAACACAGGACAAATCTGTCTTGCCCTCCAGGCAGGAAGATGACGTGCCTCTGCTCGCTGGAGAAGCCTTGGTTTGAAAGTGGGCAGTCCCCAACCCCTCCGAGGCACCCCAGCACTCACCTCCTCCACATCACCTGAGAGCAGAGGACGCCCTGCTGTCCAAGGGGGCAATGAACCCCAGATCCCAGGTTTCATCTGAATTCACCTTGTCCTGTGGTGCTGGCCAGTCTTCTGAGTGAAAAAAAAAGTCATGTTTATTTGTCACTATTTCAGGCCAAGTTCTGAATGGGAATGGGTAGAAGGTTTGGAAGCAAAAAAACAGTTGCTCGCAGAAAGAAACAGGAAATAAAATCTGATTTCTTCACCGTGATGGGATGCCTGCTTGTGACAGGACACCTACTGACAGCTGGACACCCCCTCTGCCAGAGCCTCTCCGCTGGGATCAGGCTTTTCTCCTTGCCCCGGATGCACCGCTCATTCCCAACGCGAGCTCGTCCGAGAGAGCATGGCCCAGGGCAGGAGGAGGACACGGCGCAGGGTCGCTCGGCCCTGCTGCCTCTTGGCTCCCCGTCCTCCCCACCATCCCACCTTGTGCCAGGGTTTGCTGCCTCCACGGGGCTTGGAGGCGACTCAGAGCTTTGCAGATTTCCAGTGCCATGACTCGAGTTTCTCCTTGGAAACATTAATCGTACGTGCCTCATGTTCAGCCTGTGGGCTCCAGCACGGTCTTGGTGTTGGACTGAGACCACGCTCGGTCTCTTTGGACGCATCGGAAAGATTCCAGATGCAGGAATAAAGTGTTTGCCCAGATGTTTTGCCGAGGGCAGGCTGCCCCACGCTGGACTGTCTGCCATCTCGGGGGGTTCCATGGTTTCTGTAGGCCCCAGCAATGAGACCAACGACCGGGCCACTCCTGCCTGGTAAATGGGACAAGTGGTGTCACCAGTGATGGGGGATCAGAGGAGCTGCCTGTTCTCTTGCAGTCACTTTGCTAACATGCCCCAAAGCCTTCCCCCAGCCAGAAAAAGCATTAGTCACCGTTACAAAGTCGGGATGAGCAGACAGAAATAACAAGAGTCGTCTAGAGCCAGTCCATGCCAGGCAAAATATTGTGGCCGGGACCGTTCTGTGCTTGTTCTGGGGCAGGGACAGAGGAACCTGCTCGGCTGGAGCAGAGGGCAGAGCTTGTGGTACATCACCCCAACAGTCGGCCAGATGTGTGGGGCACTGGTGACCACCGGGGCTGGCCCTGCCCAGGACCTTCACAGGTCTGCAGAGATGGACTGACCTGGCAGAGGGGCTGGTGAAGCCGTTTGGCTCCCAGGAATGCCGTAAGATGAAGAAGGACTCGGGGAGGCAATGCTGTGACCTCCTGTCTGTCACAGACTCTCTGGACTAACTCATGGCCAACCATGAGCTGGTGGACATTCTGGAGGAAATGCAGCTTGAGACCTCCTCCCTCCCACATCAGCCCTGTCCATGATACCAACAGCCCCTCCCCACACCGGTGCCGGGGGCAGGAGGGCAGCAGGCTGGCTGCGAGCAACCAGGCAGCCCACCCCCCTGGGAGACTCCTGCCCCTCCAATGTGGCCCATCCACCCGATTCAGCATCACTGCAGAGGAGCAGAGACTCTGGGAGTGGGATGAGCCAGGACCTGGATACTGGCCGATGAGGGGAGAGGATGAAGGGAGTTCTGAAGTCGGCATGTGAAAAAGGAGAGGAGCAGCGAGGATGCGGCTGGGCGCTGATGACGGGGGTGGCTGCAGACAGTATCGCAGCAACGTGCTGGCATGGAGCAGGGGCCAGTCTGAAGTCAAACATAGGGAACATTTCTACCAGACGGGACAATTACACACTGGAGCTGCCTGCCAGTGAGGCCCCATCACGAGTGGAACAGATCCCATAAGATACTTCTAAGTTTAGAGTAAAGGAGCCCTCTCCAATAGGGGAGGATGCGAGACTGGAGAGCTAAATCCCGCATGTCGCCGCCAAACCGCACTCCCCGGAGAAGCACACACGAACCACTCTTGCAACACTCAAGTTACGGCTGAGACACACATTCCAGCCGAAACCCCTATTTTCAGTTGTTTATACATCGCTCAAAAAATATCCTTTTGGATTGAATTTGTTCATGCTTGATCTCAGCCCAAAAAACCGAAGAATTATTTGGGGATGGTTTGAACAAAATCCGTTCAGCTGTTTCTGTGTTATGTAAGCATCAGAATAAATATGTTTTCCTCTTTTCAAACATTTTTCTCATCCTCGCTAGCTGTCAGATAGCTCAAAATCAGCTTCATGATTTGGAAGTGTTGTACTTAGCCCATGCCTGGCTCTCAATGAGGGACCAGCCTGTTCATCAGCCGGACAAGACCTCCTCAGGGAGTGAGGAAACCAGAAGGGACTACAGCTCTTACGTGTGCCGCTCAACATCCTTAAAGGTGATCTCCAGGGGCATTGGATCACAGCTGGGCGCCTTCTGAGAGCACTTGGCAAGAAGTGGTTGGCCAGTGCCAGCTGAGGGTTAAATAAATAGATATTGAACAAGGATGTGGAAAAGAGCCAGCAGGGTTTGTGCAGAGGGGAGGTGAGCACTGTGCTGTTGCACTGACCATGCAGTAAGAGGAGGGCTCTCAGGCCAGCAATCTGCCAGGGGCTGTGCATGTCTCACTGCCCACCTACGAGCTCCATGAGAGCTCACACCTCGCAGGTTGTGCTGGAGATGCTCCCGGCTTTTTTTGTGCTATGCCCATGCTCGTTGGTTGGTGGATTGTGACTTCAGGAGCGGAGAAGTGAGGGAGAAGAGCTCACAGGCTTGGAGAGACTCTTTCACCCCAAGATCATGCCCAGGGGCAGAGAGGTGGTTGGCGATGGGCATTGCAGAAGGAAGTCCAGTGAGATCTCGGTGAGGTGGATGAGGCAGACGTTGGGAAGACTTTGTGTCAGCATCTTTGGGGTCGGGAAGAGCTGTTGGAGGTGAATACAGAAATATCCTTGAAATACGGCTCCAAGGCTGGAGAAGACCATTGTCCAAGTTTTAGGGGTTCACTCTATGTCAGTGTAGAGGTGATGCCTTGAGCCAGCAGATCCATGCACTCCCAGGACCTCCTCTTGGATGAAGGGATGAAGAGGCAGCGTTTACCCCCATGATGTGCTCCACAAGAGTGAGGGTCTCCAAGACACTTGGGTGCTCACCTCTTCCTGGTGTGAAGAGGAGTTAAACACCTGAATGCCTGGCAGTGGCTGGGACATCATTCCCGATCCAGCACCTACAGAAACCAGGGGAAGCCTGTCCCAGCGCTGATTCTTAACTATGGGGCATTTGTTCAAGGAATGACATTCAAGTAACTACAGACAAAGTGCTATAGCAACGAAAACTGAGCTGCCAGTAATAGACACTCCAACATCATGTCAATGTTTTGTGGAGAAACCATGGGAAAAATGAGAAGGATCATTCTGAGATGGAGACGGCAAATTTTCAAGAGAATCAGGAAGCTGATAAAAATGCCCTAAGCACAAAAGAAATTAAATTAAAGTCCTTCAGCTGAATGTAGAGGCTGCTTCAGCATCTGTACAAGCCACTAAGGGGTCACAAAATTTGAGTGAAGAAAGAGGACAGGAACAAGAATCATTTTAAGTCTGTCAGGAGGGAAAAGGCTGTGAAACCATGAGCAGGCAAAGGGGGAAAAAAGATATTGGGGGAAATCCAGAAACATCTTGACTTTGACTGAAGTCCCCAACCCAGGGACTAGAGGAGCAGGGAACGGCACCAGTAGACAAGGGGAGATCTCAGTGCCTCCAAGGGAAGACCACAAGCCCCCTGGAGCTATTGTGAGCCTGAGATGCCTCCTTGGACCAGAGGCGTCACTTGGACCCACAAGACTGTCTGATCTCCTCTGAAAATTTCCAGCACCTCTAGGCTGGCTGCACTGGTGAGAAACCGACGTCTCCAGGGTCCTGGGGCAGGAGGAATGATTTAACTTGAAAGGGAGCATTGAACGCTGGCCAGGACTGTAATGAAATGATAACCAGAGCTAGGTGAAATCTGCCTCTGCCTCCTTCCTCCTTCCACTGGAGGATCCTACCAATGGCTTCAGCGCTAGAAAAGGACATGTGAATGCCCCCGGATTTGCTTTAGGGCAGCAGAGGCATCTGGAAACCCAACTATTTCCTTTTGATAGTTCAACTTAACTTGGGTGACTTTGCACTGAAGCAGATAAAGAGTGCTTCCATGGTCCATCCTATGAGCAGGGAGAAATACATTCTTAACCCATCCCAGATGTTTGCAAAGGAGACGTATATCTTAGTCCTGAGCTAGCAGAAGAAAAAGTGCTGGAACAAAATGATACGTTAAAAAAGAAAAAGCCAGATCCACATGGTAGAGCTGAGAGTGCTCAGGGAGACAAAGAATGTAGCAGCTGCTCTGTCAACTGAAGCAGGCAATTTAACATTAAAGCTACTGCTTTCCAGAAGTCTGGAGTGAAGCAAATGTTGTACTGGTCTGCAAAAACGGCAGCAGCAATGATCCTGGGAATAGTCCGGCAGCTCTTTGTTCAGGAAAACGCACTGTAAGGAAGCAATCATTGAGGTTCAGATAAAGCCAGTCGGAGGGACCTTGAGGTCCCTCTGTCTTGTTGACAAGCTGGATGGACGGCACAATGGGAGCTTCATGAAGTTCAACAGAGGCAAATACTCCATCCTGCATCTGGGATGGAGCAGCCTCATGTGTCAGGATAGGCTGGGGACCAACCAGCTTGAGTGCATTATCTCTGCAGCAAAGGACACGGGGACTGGGTAGACAAGTTGACCGTGAATCAGCAGTGCGCTTTTCCAGTGACGAAAGCCAACTGGTCTGCTGTGCTAGCAAGAGCAGAGCCAACATCTTGAGGGAGGACATATGAAAAGAGGCTGAAGGAGCTGGGGTCATTCATCCTGAAGAAGAGAGGTCAAAAGGGGGATCTGATTGCATTTTCCTTTAGGGGAGGTGCAAAGAAGACAAAGCCAGACTCTTCTCAGAGGTGAAAAATAAGGGGGAAATAGGCAACAAGCAGAAGTTGCAAGCAAGGAAGGTCCCACTGGACACAAGAAAAAATGTGTTTTGCAGCCCTAGCAGAGGGACCGGATCAGGTTGCTCATGGACAAGGCCCTGAGCAAATGGATTTGGCTTTGGAGTTGGCCCTGCTCTGAGCACGGCTGAACTAGAGACATGGGAAGTTTCCCCAAAAATAGGTTATTCTCTGATCCTATGGTTCTCCGATAAAGGAAGATCAAGGAAAATCACATTTCTCAGACTATAACACAATCTTGACCAGGGTGGCGGAGCCACAGGTGGGGAAAGACTGCTGTTTGTTCCTTACACTTTAGGGTGTGAATATGCCACCACTGAAGAACACCTGAAATTTCTTTCAGACTCTGGAGAAGTGTCTCCATGCTGGGTGAGGCCATGACAGCAAATGGTCTGCTCCCTCTGCAGCCCCTGGCTCAAGGATGCCCACAGTGATGCCACCTTCTTTTTAAACTCCCCCAGCCTGCAGCCTGGAGACAGAGTTTCTGACAATGCTCCAGCCTTGGAAGAAGAAAGAGATGGTCACCATGCTTGCTCTGCTCAGTGCTTGTTCAATTTATGGACGGAGGTCCTGAGAGAGAGATCTCCTGGCATTGCCTGTGGCGATCTTGGCACCTCTTGGCGTCACAGAATAAACTCTCCACTGAGGGACACCTTCGTGCCTCTTCCCCCATTCTCAAATTTCTCTATTTCCTGGACAAGGTTACCATCCCATCATCTTTCCATTGCAACCCTGGAGAGGAGCAGATGCCACCCTGAGCACCCATCACAGCATCTGAGCTGCTGGTTGTGCACAGGTAGTGCCAGCGACATCCTCAGTGCCCTTGGGATGGCACAAAATCCTTGCAGACATCCCACATGTTGACTGTTGCTGGCCTTATCTCCAGGATCAAGACCATATTTTTCTCCTCATTCCAGGAAGGACAAGTTTTAAGAGGCCCAGAATTGGAAACAGCTCCCCTCTCTTCTCATGCTTCCCACACATTTTTGCATGTGGGGAGGTGTTTACCGCAGTTACGCAAGCAGAGGAAAAGGGATGGGTTGAGAGCGGAGTCCTGGCCGCTGGGCACAGCGTGGCTCCCGCTGCCCTGCATGCCCTCCCTCACCCCTGCATCCCACATGTCGCGATGCTGCACTGGAGATGCATGAGTGAGCAGAGGGAGAAGGAAATGTCCCACTTCCCTGGTCAGAGGGGACAGCCCTCTGTGACTGGAGAGGACTGGATCCCAGGGTGAAACTCTGGCGTGTGTCTTGGACTCTGTGAAGTGGACATGCAGAGCTCCTCAGCTCCTTTCCTGGGATGCTGGTTGCAAGCCAGTGACAGTCACCATGCCAGGACAGCACAGTGTCCCTGTGCCCCTGTGAGAGTCCCATGCTGAGAGCGGTGAAGGACCAGAGCAGGTGGAGGGGACACAACACCCCTCCTGTGCATGGTGGCCAGGTGAAGGTCCATGCTGTGGGGCTGGGCATGGGTGGTGGAAAGGGGTCAGGGACGTGGTGGCAGGAGTGGTGGCACACTCTGGGGGAGTCCCCTGCCCATGCTGTGGGGTGGATGGGGCAGCAAGAGGCACAGGGAGGACTCATTGACCCCCACTGCCATGTGGGAACACAGCATCCGTGTGCCTCTCTCCCCATATCCCTGGGGCACCAGAGTGGGAGAGGGACATCCCGCTGTGGGGCTGGAGCACAGAGCCATGCCGTGGGGCTGGGGGCACACAGAAAGTGGCTGGGCTGAGGCTCAGGGGCCTCGCTGCCTCATTGGTGCTGCAGAAGGCAGTTCCTCGGGTGCATCCGTACATTCGCATCCCCACGGGCCCAGACAGTGCAAGCTTTTGCTGCTGGGGCGAAAATCACCTCAACCATGAATCTGGGAGGCTCGGCAGCAGCCGGCTGCTGGCCTCAAACAGCTGACCAGAAAACATGAGCTCATCCTCCTTCAAGAGTGGATGGTTTGGGGTGATAAACTCATGATCTCCATTTGGCAGGGGGCTGCAAGCCCCGGGGTGGGGGTGAATGGCGGGGGGGAGTAGGCAGGCAGGGGAGCCGAGCCAGGGAAGATGTGATCCGTACAGCCCAGCTGGGAGCAAAGGGACTGGGAGGACCAGGAAGGGCACCCAGATGTGGGTGGCAGCCTGGAGGATGGGAATGAGTGAGGGAAGACAGTGTCTGGACCCAACGCACTCCTGCATTTGGGGTTTTGGGGAGCCAGCTGAAGGGCGTGCTCAGCCTTGCAGCTCCCTCTGGATGCCGAGGCATAACCCAGCACACGTCTGGGAAGAGGTGGCTTCTGCTGTGGTCAGGATGACACGCTCAGCTCTCTTGCAGGACTGTGTGGCACAGGGCTCTCTTGAGCAAGAGTGTTTGCAGAGCCTTGAAGTCAGCAAGTCGCCACTGGCCAGCCTCCCCCAGGCTCTCCCAGCACCCAGCTGAGCCCCCAACGTGGAGCTGAGCCCTCTCCCCACCTTCTCCAGGCATCCACCACAGCTGTCAGATGCACCCGGGGACATTGCTGGCTCTGGCATCTTAAACAGTACCACTGCTTCCCCACAACCTCTTGGAGGTGAAGGCATTGTGATTTATTCTTTCCACTAAGGGATTTACGTCCCTGGCAAAGGTGATGTCCCATTGATGGTGCCAGCCTGCACTTGCAGATATCCAAGCAGCTTGAGGTATTCCCTGAGCCCCCCCGAGGGGTGCATGCAGTATTTCTCTTACAGCCCAAGCCAAGACAGCACGTGGCTTATCCTGCATGGCACAGATGAAGCCCCCACACCATGCCCTGCTGCAAAGGGTGTGGAGACCCCAACCTCCTAGGCCAAAAAGGAGCTTTGCAAGAGCAGATGCTGCCTGAGGCCTCCTTCAGCCACTGTATGCCTGACTTAGAGTGGCTGTTTCCTACTACCATCACTCCTGGTCGTGTCTGGAGGGTGTCAGGGCCCTGAGGGTACTACTAATAGGCCTTAATTTCCCTGATCAGCCTCACATGGGTGCCACTGACACTCATGCCCATGGCCCAGGAGAACCATTTAAGCTCAGCCCTGGATATTCAGGGACTTCTTGAGTAGTGTTGTAGGTGTGCTTGTGTCCTGCTCTCTCCCCTGGATAGACCCTAGACCTGTGCTGTAGACAGCTTGTCTCCAGCCCTGTCTCCTGGACGGACCTTGGCACCATGCTGTAGGTATCCTGTCTCTTGGATGGACCTCTTGAGTGTATGTTGTAGCCATGTCTAAATCCCTGTCTCCTTTTGCTCTTGAGGGAATTCCTTGGATGTGCCCCAGACCTGGTTCATTGCTTGTGTCGCGTTCGCACTGTGCCAGGGAAGTGATCACTGCTCAAGACTGGGATGTTCTCCCACGCTTGCTAGAGGAGTGTGAAACCCAAAGATTAGGTCTGAGAGGCATTCGTTGCTCATAAGGTGATCACAAGGGATCTCTTGCCTCTGGGAGAGGCATGAGTGATCCCAAATTATGCTGAGGAAGATCTTCCAGCAGATACAGCAGTGTTAATGCCACTCTGCCTGGCCTTGACGCTTCTGTGAAGCAGCGTTCAGCCTAATTAAGGATGCACAGAGACGATGGTGTTGAGAGAGACTGCTGGGGTGAGACATGGTGGGGAATGTCTCTGAGCAATGGCAACCAGAGCCTGGCTTCAGCCTGGTGAGCCTCAGGCTGGGGAGGCTATGATAGCACGATCACTAAATTGACCAAAGACTGGGCCACCCTGTCTAGGGAGACTGCGTCCCCTGAAGGAGATAATGAAGCCAGACTTTCCTCAGAGGTGCACGTCAAAAGAAAAAGAAGCAATGGAGACAAGCTGTGACAAAACCCAGCTCCTATCGGACACAATGGTGTTAGTTCCCACCCTGAGAGTGATGCAGGAGGACAGGGACCACATGGTCTGGCAGCAGGTGGAAGGGGCAGGGGAGTGACAGCCGTGGAAAACTGTCCTGGTTTTAGAGGGAGAGAAGGGGGCCATGGATGAAAGCTACCTGAGAACATGGCTTAGCTTGTCACAGGAAGAAATGAACATTAACTGTCCATGAATAATCCGATGTGGAAAAGGAAGTCCATAATACTCCAGTGTCTTGGAGCTTCTCCTTAGGGAAATGTCCAGGCAAGAGGAGGTGGCACTTGTGAAGGCTGCCAAGTGGTGAGGCGGTGTGGGGCTCAGGGCCACCCCAGTCCTACGTTCCCAACAGCATGGGGCTGTACTGGATGTGATCAAAGGGCACACTGACCCCTGTCCCAGCCATGGAATTGGCTTTGAAGTACCCAGAGGTGGACTTACGGGTGATGATGAGAACCTCTCCTGCTGTGCTGGCCGTACTCCTTGTGCAGCCCAGCTGTGGCTGTCTCGCTTGCAGGAGGAGTGCGGTGCTGACCCGTGTTCATGACTGCAACTTGGCCTTTCTATTTACAGATCTGCTACATGGATGTCTCTGTCTGCCCTTGTCCAGAGGGTGGCACAGCGTCCCAGCTTCCACAGGGGACATCATCCCTTCTGACACACTTCCCATCCACCTCTCAACTTTGAGGAGCTCCATAGGCAGAGCTTTCTGCAGTGTGCTAAGCACCCCCAGACTGTTTCCCTTCATGCATCCTAGAGTGGTTTGTGCAGGAGGGGTCCAGCTCTCCTACCTGCACTCCAGCATCATTTTCCCTGCCTTGTTTCCATGCCCACAGGCTGCATTCAGCCTTCCTGGGGCTGGTGGGTCTTCACTTTGAGAACCTGTTAAAAGTCCTGCTTCTGGAGGATGGCTCAGCCTGAAGCAACCCCTCCTGCCATGGGCCAGGCTTCTCCGAAGCCATGAGCAGCACAATGGTCATCAGCTCCGTGTGTTGTTCTGGGGAAGGTCCTGGGGTGCCATCCCAATTTCCAGAGCTGGATGTTGTTTGCCTGACATCCACCTGGAGCTGGCAGATGAGCTAGGGCGGACATGGAGAGGAGGGATGGGTCAAGCCCCTCGGGTGCTCTTTGCCTGTGATTTTCTGGCTTTATGGGCTGCATCTGCAGAGCCGGCATCTCCTCGCAGGGCTGGAAGCAGCTGCTCGCAGATGGCCGGGCCAGGCTGACCCTGTGCTTCGGGTGGGCTGCTGGTCACCCAGGTGCTGACAGTCTGCAGACTCTCGGTGGGCTGTGATACAGCTTCTCCCTTGCTCCCAGGACAGGCTATGCTCGGATGCAGAGATGAGGTGTCCTTGCAGCAGGAACTGAAGCCCCATGAGCAGCGACCTGTGAGATCTGGCAAGTCTCCATGCCTGGCTTAACTGGGGTCTCGGAGCAGCCCCCCCACTTCCCACACACGCGCATCCTCCTTCTACCTACAGCGCAGCCAGGGGTGGGGTGGGATCTGCCTCCTGCCATGTGATGCTCTTTTCCCTTCCTCCATCCTGCACTTGTCATGGTGCCTCCCCGCCTCGGCCCCTCCAGCCAGCTCTGCTCGCCGCTGTGGGCTCTCCGGGGTGGGCAGCACCCCCAGAGACCCTGTGTTCTTGCAGGAGGTGTTGATCTGCCTCTGCTCCTCGTCCGGAGGAGAGAGCAGACTGTATCGGGGCAGGACTTTCTGTACAGCCTCGTGGGGACCATCTCAGACCCACCAAGCTTCACCCTGACTCCTGTGCTGGGCAATGTTCCCAGCTCAGGGCTCGCCTGGGATGACGTGGGGACTTTGGGCTTCCTAAAGGGTTGAAGGAGGCAGAGAGGGATGTTGGTGGTGAAAAGAGCCACCGTGGTGGGGTGCTGTTGATGGATCAGATGGAGTGAAGGGCAGTGGGCTGATGACTCCACGACCATGGCTGTGGGTCTTGGCCCCCCAAACCCTGCAGGGACCAGAAGACAGGGTGACCCCAACCAATTGTTCTCATGTCCGCAGTCCCGTACTGGGGAGGTGAGCAGAGCTTGGAGGACGACTGAGAAAAGGCCAGAGCTTTTGGCAGCCCTTCTGCAGCCAGAACAATGGCTGACATCATGTTTTATTTAAGAGGCAGAGGGAAAAAAAAAAAATTGCGACCAGAAGGACCGCGGCCCTGTAGCCCTGGGAGAGACAGAGTTTATTTTTCCTGCTTGCTGGTTCCTCTTGCGCTCCCCCCGGCCCTGGCTGTGGCACAGCACATTCCTTTGCTGTGATCTCCTCCCTCCCATGCAACAGCACATTCCTTCCGCGCTGGCTGCTCCCTTCTGCCGTGACCACATCGTAGCCCTGCTCTGGCCACCCTGGCATGGCTTGGGTGGAGGGGATGGCAACCACCTCTCTTCGGTGCCCGTGCACAGCTGGAAGCTCTCTGCTTTCCACCATCGCTGGAGCTCAGGCTCAGCCACGGCGCATGGGGCCATGGTCTTGCTCGTGGTCTGGGTCCAGTTCCACCCCACGCACAGGTGTCTGTCCTGCTGCTGGCCTCTGCATCCCTGGACAGCTGGGTGTCCTGGAGCGATGGGTTGAGCCTCACCATCTCTGTGGTTCCCTCTACTGTTGTGGCCCATGGTGCTTGCCTCCGTGGCACTGGCGGGGGGGGGGTGGTCCCAGTGGCATGGGTCAGCCTTGCAGGTGGGGATTCCCATGCACCCTAGCACGATGGGGCCAGGGAAGCGTGGGGTGCCAAGCATGGCTTGCTGTCTTCCCATGCTGGGTGGAGCAAGACCAGCCTGGGGTCATCCGTTTGGATCCCAAACAAGCAAAAGCATGGGAAGGTGCCTGCCAAGTCTTGTGAGCAGTGGGGAGATGAGCTAACGCCTTGCAGGGCTGAGTTCACGGGGCTGTCAGCAGCTCCCAGTCAGGGGCCACCCCAGGCAGGGCAGGTCACCCGGGAGGGTCTGGCCAGGCATGGGTGCCACAGCGGATCACCCCGGGGTCGTGCTCTCCTCCTGGCCAGCGCTGGTGTGGGGTCGAGAAGGCCAGGCTGTGGGTGCTGGTGCACCAGAGCCAGACCAGTGCATCCAACACAGACAGCCCTTGCGCTCCTGCTGGCCTCACTGGGTTTTGTTGGCAATACACTGCCATGTCCCTGCCTCCTCCCAACACACTGCTCTGAGTCCAGACACAGGCCTGGCTGCTTGTCTTGTAGCATTTTTCCAGTGCAATCAGGCAAGATGAGGTGTTACCTTCTCCCAGGGTATGGCCCTGTGCTCACCCTGGAGCCTCTCCCCAGGACTTTGCCCTGTACCCAACCACAGAGGTGACCAGAAATGTCCCCGTGCAGCACAGTGGGATGTCCGAGAGGTGGGAAAGTCCCTTCCTCCTGTTTTCTTTCACCTGTACCAGTTCCGCCTTGCTCCTGCCCATGTTGGGACATGCATAGGAAAGAGCTGGGGGGCTCTGGTGCAGGGTTATGGGGGACATTGCAGTGGTCTGAGTCTGGGCAAGGCTGTGGGGTCTGGACTAGATCACAAGGGGCTGAATGGGGCCACGTGTGCCCCCATCTCCTGCCAGGCTGGGTTAAACCGGGGTTAACCAGTGGGGCAGCTGGGAGCTACCACATGCCAAGAATGTTTCCAGGCTGGGGAAGGGCTGGACATGAATCACCCTCTCCCTCCGCCAGACGCTGCGTGCAGGCTGGGCTCCGCGCTGTGCCGTGCCGTGGCAGGTCCTGCAGCTAGCCTGGGGACCCCTGTGCAGGCGAGGGGTCTGCCAGCCCCACCCAGGGAGCTCCAGCTCGATTTTGTGGCTCCTGGGGAGTCCCAGCTGGATCTGGGAGCCAGTACCCACCTCTCTGCTTCGGGCACTGCTTGACAGGGAAGCCATCATGCGGACATACGTTGCAGCCATGGGACACGTTCCTCTCACACCGCTTCAGCTCTTTGTCTCCACCACTTGCTTCTTGTCTCCACCACTTGCTTCTATACTCCTGAGTCTGCATTTTCAGGAGCTGTAAACTAGCCTCTGGAGATCTCTCACTTCTGCTGGTTGGTACCATGACCCTGCTCAGCCCAGTGCCGGCTCTCTTGCTGCTCATCCTGCTGTCTGCCCCAGTGCCCATCAGCATGGGGGGGTCCTCTCCCTTCATCTCCGACTGACGCCGGCCCGGTCCTGCTGTGACCCCAGGGAATCCCAGCAGGTCGGGAGATGGGGACCTGCAGCCTTCCCACAGCCAACAGGGTCCTGGAGAGCCAGTGCTGGGGAAAGGTTTTGCACCCTGGAGTGCTCCTGTCCATGCCCAGCACTGCTGGTCTCCTGCACTGGCTGCCCAGCAAGGGGGGTGGCTCGTCCCACTACAGGCTTCAAAGTTGCCCATAGTGCCCTTAGTGCGTCCCATATCCAAACTGGTGCTGTAGCTTCCAGAAGGCAGGCAGTCCCATGCCTGCTGAAGCCCAGTTGGCAGTGCTGGGCGAGCCAAACTCTCCCCACAGCCTCTGCACTGGTCCCTGACCAGCAACCAGTGTTGCAGACAGAGTTTCTCCTCCCCTTGCCTTCCCCGAGGCTGCAGGAGCAGCAGGCAGAGCTCGCTTTGCAGCAGGGACACGGTGGCTGCCCGGCCCTGGCAGGCAGTGACATTGGTTGGCATTAGGTGATGGTCCTGGAGCAGCTGGTGCAGACTCCAGCTGGTGGTGAGGGCTTCAGCCAGGCCATGTGAACTCCATCCATCATTTATATTTCAAAGTACGTGTACCAACAGGGAGCTGGACAAATGCCGCTGTCTGGTGCACACCAGCCATGTTTCAGAAGCGTGGCTCTCAGGAGGAGGTTGGACCTGGTGGCTTGGAGAGCCCTCGCTTAGTGACAGACCCTCTAATGGCATGCTCCTCACATGTGACGGGCAAGGGGACAGTGGCTGTTTGCCCCTCCACCTGGTGTCATTGCAAGGACCTGGGTGGCATAATGGCCTGGAAGGACACAGAGGAATGATTGTGGCTCCTTTTCCCAGCTGAACGGGAGAAGCCGGGCAGTGGGTTTCATGAGGGCCACTTCTGTAAGCCTCGGGTGCGATGAGGCAGAGGACCCAGGGTGGGTACAGAGAATAAATGCAGTGTTCCCGAGGGACCTGCCCTCTCTGCTGCAGTCTGAGCCCTCCCCAAAGCGTTGTACTACCTGTACACGCCAGGAGGTTTTGCAGGAGCAGGGCGTGCTGGCCAACGCGAGACGACTCCATGAGCTTTTGCCCTTGAGAGCCTTCAGGGAGCTAATCAGCCGGGATGATTCATGCTCTCTGTGGTTTGGAAGTGGTGGCAGTGCAAGTTGCAAAATTTCACACTTGGGGTTTGCGTGTGATGCGGCGCTTGTCCCTGCGTGCCCCCTGTTCATGTGTTTTGCTCCCCACCTTCCCCAGGCGGGGAGCGGGGTCTCTCCTCCCTGTGGGCAGGTTGGGGTCTCATTCTGCACACATCAGTTCACCAGCATCAGCCCAGAGGTGATGCTCCTTCTCCTCGCCCTCAACCATTTCCACGTGGCCTCCTGGGTTGTCCTGCAGATCCTTCAGAGCAACAATGGATTATGGGCAAGAATGAGGCTACCTTGGTCTTCTTGGCAACCAGAAGTCCCCCGGCACAGTCCCTGCAGCTCCTGGTGCACAGATGTCTCTAATTCACCTGCTCGCCATGCACAGCAAGGCAGTGAGGGGTTCTGAGCACCAGACCAGCCTCAGGGACATCTGCTGATGTGGCTGAATGAAGGGAGCAGGAAAAACTCGGGGAAGAAGGGCTGCTGCTGCCCAGCACCAGGCTTCTCTCCTTGCCAGCACGCTGAACTGCTTAGGGCTAGTGACATGCTGACTCCTCTAATTCAGAACATCTCCATTTCCATTTGGAGGGAAAAAAAAAACCAAACCAAGAGGTTTCCGCGTTTGCTTCAGCCTTGGTGAAGGTAGCTGGAAACGCTCTCCCCGTGGATGGTGCCGGGGAGAAGGTCCCTGCCCGAGGATGCAGGGATGCTTCCCGCTGGATGCGGCGTCACTTCTTTCGCTGCAAGGAGAGCAAAACGTCGTTGCATTGCTGCAACAGGGCGCGTGTTCAAAGCGTTGTGCAAACACAACAATCAGCCCTATTAACTGCGCCTGGTGACCTCACTCCAAGGTTTCTGGCGAAGGATGATGTGATCTCTAGGACAGTGTTTTTCCCTTGCTTTTCTAACACTTTCCAAACAAACTCAGCTGAAAGCATTGACTCAAGGGTTTCAAGAAGCTGTGCTGAGCCCAAAGACACGCGTCCAGAGACTGGAGCTTGTGGACTCGTCAGCTCATCGGCTCAAGAAATAAACAATAAATGAAGCAGACCTCTAAACATCTGGCGGAAAATAGGAGCATGTTCCACAATCTGAGTGTCTGAAGGATAAATGGGGCTGGACCGAGTCACAGCTCCTTTCTTGTCCGCATTGCAAATGGGGCAAGCGTGATATTTACGGGCTTCAGTGATGCTGTGACTACAGCATCTTGGCACTTCTCTTTCACCAGCTTCTAGGGGAATAGCGACACATGTGTGAAAAACATGCTGGGGCACAAAGTCCCGGGTCCAAATGGCAGCAGAGAGAGGGAGGGAGAAGCTCTGGGGATAAGCTGAGTTCTTGCCCGCAAACGTGATCGGGCAGGGCATGCTGTGCTGGGAGATGAAGAGAAGCTGTCAGTCTTGGAGAGCCACAGCCACCTGGAGAAGATATAAACCAGGCAGAGAGCAGCCTTGTAAGAAAAGCTGGCTTGCTCGCCTGGCGCTATTGCTGGGGGAGACTTCCCTAGAGGTGGGTATTTAATACATGGGCCTGACCGGGAGCAAGTAAGGGAAGCTGTAGTGAGCTTCTCAGTGCTCAGACCTGTAGCCAGGTCATGCACCTCCCTTGTTTTCATGGGTCTGGCTGAAAAAAAAGAAAAAAAAAAAAAAATCAAAAAAAATCAGGACCTTGAGGAGCATATATCCAAGCAGCAGGACTTGGAGTCCAGCATGGAAATACATAAGCCAGTGGGTCTGGTGATCCTTGCCTCAGAGCTAAGTGCGTGAGTGGTCCCACTGATTTCACTTAGGGAGGAGTGTGCACTTAAGTGCTTTGCTGGATGAAGGCCTAGGAGATGGGAGGGCTGAACTCCAAGTGGAGCCGGGCAGGAAAGAGCCTACGCACTTTGCTGCAATGGTTGGGATTTCCAGCCTGGAGAAGGACAAGCAGGGCAGGCAGAGTGTGGAAATCCTGCCTCGGAGCCCCAGGCAGGGCAGGGACTGGTGCCAGCATCTCGGACAGCCCAGCTGGTGGTTCCCAGCATGCCTGGGCTGGGGTGGGGAGCTCGGGGGTGCTGTGCTGTGCAGTTCCCCAGGAAGCACAAATATGGTCAGGCAGGTCAGGCATTTCTCCATCCTGAAAAATTTCTCCTTGCAGAAGCTCCAGCAAAACTGACATAACAAGCTGGGCGTGGGTGAATCTTCTGAAAAGACCTAGAGAAGGATGGCAGAGTGATGCAGAAACTGTGCCTGCCTGCCGAAGAGCAGGGACAGGCCTAATGAGGACAGCATGAGGAGGAAGGAGAGAGTATGATTCAGGAGAGCCACGGTTAGCCAGGATGCTGGGGGAAAGACCCTGGCAAGGAGACTGATGGCCAGATGGTCTTGACATGGGGCCATGGTTAGGTCCCCACCTCTGTGAGTGCCTGTACTGTGCAGCTGGGAAGCTGTGGGTGCCCTTGGCTGTTGGCCGTGGCACTGACCCACGTCCAGCCATGGACGTCTCCAGGTGATCGTGATCTTGAGCTGGCCCTGGGAGCTGAGCGAGTGGAGAGCAGTAGTAGTAGGAGGCACCACTGGCCTGGGGAAGGGACAATGTGGATTGGGTGAGGGTGAAAGGAGGTGATCTGGTGTTTGCTGAGGTGGGGCCAGGCCACCCTCAGGTGCTTTGGGGGTCACTGCATCCCTGCGCCCAGAGTGCTTCTTGGAGATTCAGGAGATGCCCTTGGAGCAACAACGCCCTTTGCTTGCAACCCCAGATCTGAGGCAAGGGTCTCATGTCCCTCCCACAACCACAGGGGAACAAGGAGATCCTCTGCTGTGAGCCTGTTCTGGCAAGAGTGCCAGACCTCGCCCCTTGCCCCCTACTCAGATTCCACTATATATCCAGCTTCCCTGAGGCCTTGGACCCTGGCTGTTTCCCCCACAGCACCACCATGCCAGGCAGGAGGTGGCATGGGTGGCTCAGCCCTGTGACTGCACCTCCCTGGGGGTTTGGGGAGCGTGGTACCATGCAGTCCTCCTCCTGAACCACATCTCTGCTCATGTGGGCCAGGAGAGGCCAACTTACTGCCACCACCAAGGCTGGGGACAGGCAGGAGATGCGGCGTGCCCATTTGTTGGGCTGTGCCCAGCAGCATCACCCTGCTCAGTGGTGCATGCTCCTGGTGGGGATGGCCAGGGTTGTCCCTCCTGAAGTGCAGTGAGTGCCAGAGACCATGGCTCCTCCACGAGAGGTCCTCGAGCTCCTGAGACCTCTTCAGGAGGGACGTTGCCCATGGGGATCTGGACAACATCTCCACCAACCCATCTGCCAGTGCCTTGGCGGGTGCCAGGGCGGCCGTTCTTCAGACATCCGAGCGGCCAAGGGATGCTTGTGCGTATGGCGGGGAGGGAACGGCTTCCTTGCAGCTGGGATTTGGCAGAGGTGCAATCTCATGCACGGTGATGATACTCAAATATCATCTCTGGTGATTTACAGCTGGAGCACACAAGCGCTGGTTTGAGAAGATCCTCATAAATAGCTCCGGCGTGACAGAGGACCTGCTGGATAATGGAAAATCGAGGGATCATCCCTCGCCGCGGCTCTGTGCAGTATCTGGTGGTTAACCCTGCCGTGACAGCTGAGAGGGGCACGCAGCTCTTGCTCCAGCTCTTCCCCATGGGAGTCAGGTCCTTCGGACCCCCCATGCCAGGCAGGAAGCCGTGGGTCACCCTACGTTGTGACAGGCAGGACAACATCGTGCCGTGCCAGGAGGCAGGCCACATGCCACCGTGCCATGGTGGGGTGACACTGCTGTGCCAGGCAGCCAGCCGTAGGTCGTGCCCCACCACACCGAGCTCTGGTGGTCGTGCCATGCTGTCTTGCATTTCTCACGCTGCTCTGCTCGTGCGCTGTCACATGTCCCCACTCTTTCCAGCCCTCTCTTGTATCCCACCTGGATTTGGCAGCATCGGCGTGGAGCAATTTTTGTCTGGAGGCTCTGCCACCTGTTAGCAAAACCTGTTGGAGCGTGGGCTTTCCCTCTAAAGACAGTCATCGTGTTTGCTCCGTTATGTCCTTCTTGACAGCTTTCTGCTCTGAAGCTCACCTCCTGCTCCCTCCTGCCGCTGGGGAGGGCTCGTCCTTTGCAGGACTTGCACAAGACCTTGGAAGGTCTCCCTGACCAGCTCCTCAATGACCTCCCTCCATGTTCACGGCTGAGCCACCTCTGCAGGCTGGTCCTGTCCCTGCACACCCTGGCCAGGACCCATCCAGATGTTCACAGCCTTGATGCAGTTCGCATTCATGTTGATGAGCCCTGGATAGATACTACCACAGCTAAGCCAGAGCAAAAAAGGGAAATGGAGGTCCCACAGTAAGGGAGCAACCTGCAGCCTTCCCTGCAGCCCCTCACAGCAGCACTTCCCACCCCTCAGCACAGCACCCCTCCCAGGTGTCCCCCCCTTCCCATCATGGACCTGGGGCTGGTGGCCACTGTCTGGGCTCTGTGGGGAGGAAGAGGAAGCATGGGGAGGGGGCACATGGCAGATCTCTCTGATAAGGGGTATCCAGCACCCTCTGGGCAGGTGTCCAGGCAGCTGGACCAGGCTTGACAGCATCGGCGCTGGTGCTCGGGGAGGAACAGATGGGATCCATTAGCAGAGATTATTTAGATATCTCCAAAGGGCTCCGTCACAACCCATTAAACTTAGACAAGCAGATATAATTAGGGCTTAACACGGCCATCTCCACAACACGCCTGGCACAGCTCAGCACTGGTGGAGCCGCTTGAGGACAGTGGCGTGGACAGACAGCCCCTTCGGACCCTGGGCTCTCGGCATGTCTGAGCAGCGGTGAGTGGCCAGCCCCAGCCCTGGAGTGCACGTCTTGTCCCGTCCCCTGGGGTGCACTTCCCCTCCCGCGCAGCTCGGGTGCCTGGCAGTCCTCAGGATGGGGGACATGGGCTCTGGATGTGCTTTCCTGCCCCAGCCTTCCCTCCCGTCCTCCCCTCCACCATTGCCCTTCTGCAGAGAAACGGCAGGACACCGCTGTCCCAGTGTGCTGGTCTTGCTCTTGGCCCCATACTGGGCTAACACATGCAGGGTGTGCATGATCCCTGTGCTGAACCCGGGGGCTGCCAGAAGCCCCAGTAGCTCAGCCCCTGGCTTGCCCAGGCTGGCTCTCAAGCAACACAGCAGCTGGACAGGATCCCTCCACCCTCCACCCACCATGGCCCATGAGACCCCCCTCCATCACCTCCCTGACAAGCCCAGATGTCTCTGGCTGATGGGCGGAGGAGCCCGCAGCCAGGAAAGGCAGCTGCCTCCGGCATCTCGCCACATGGTGCCATTTCACAGCGCCTTCGAGCCCAGCGGGGTGGCTGGAGCCTGCCCCGCTCCTGCTGGGCTTCCCAGCAGAGCCGGGTTGGTGCCATGGCACGCCGAGCCCTTGTAGCCCCCGTGCTGCTCAGCTGCATCCTCACCAGGTCCCTGCTGCCACCGTCCCTGTTTAAGGGACTGATTTTTGCTGCTCTTCGCTTTCTTAGAGCATGCCCTGTGCTCTGGGAATGCTGGACTTCAGACGGAGGTCTCCCACGGCAGAGAGGGCTCATTGCCCTCTTCCATGGAGGGTTTGGAGACCAGGCTGTCCCCAGGAGATGGAAGGACGGCAGGACATTGCCCGGGGATCACTGCAGATGAGTGGATGTGTCTTCATTAACAGCTGCCCTGCACTTAGAGCAGCCTTTAATCTGACAGCAGTTTGCAAATATTAGAGGGAAAAGGCTGGGAGGGGTCGGATGGAGATCCACCATGCCACCAGGACAATTTCTGATGGGTGATTTATCCCTTGAACACTGGTGCGTGTTTGGTCCATCCTCCTGGCTGTCCTCCTCCCCAGGGTGCAGCAGAAAGTCCTGGTCTGCCCCGACCTGTGAGGACCACAGACCACATCTCCCAGGGGTCTCAGGGAGTCACCTCTGCAGGGTCCTGCCCGGTGCTCCCCATACACGGTGTCCACAAAGCCTGGGGGGGCTGTCTCCCACCAGCGTGTGCCTTCTGATGGCTTTCCCCGTGGGGTTCGTGAGGCTCCCCAGGTTTCAGCTGTGGTGGTTTTGTGACCAGACCATCTGTTTCTCAGCCTCTGGGGGTGACGACTGGAGTTTCGAGGCAGCTCTCCAGGAATTTAGCAACACTGAATGGGATCCGGATGGGATGGCTCAGGTATCTGAAGGTATGTCAAGCCTCCACTGAAGCATTTGACAGTGTTTTCCATGACCTCATTAGGCTGAGGATCGTTAGCCTGGTCTCTACAGAAACTCGAGCTCCTAACAGGGAATTATGGTTCATTATTTGTCGCCAGCACAGTAGGTATGTCATGTCTAGCGAGTGCAGCTTTTATATACGCCATTACATGACTGGGCGTCGTAGCCTCGAATAATGCTATTTCTGGATTGCAGTAATGCTAATTGAGAAGTAGCGTGTCATTAATTATACAAACGACTTGATGCCAGTGCTGGATTGTGACTCTTATTTCTGGAACTACTGTCTTCATTTGTTTTGTTTGACAGCTTCTAGCCTTCGGTGTCTTGCACGATCTGATGTTTTATTCCACAGCCACAGTGAGTCCCGGCCAGTGGGTCCCTGGACATGCCTGTCCTTCTCGAGGCTCGTCCTGCCTCCGAGCAGAGGCAGCCCGGGATCCCTGCAGGAACTCCTGCCTGTGTGTGCTCTCCTCCCGCTGCCGTAGGCGTGCTGCCGGGACACGCAGCGCTAACAGGTCGGAGTTTCACCCCGCACGTGGTCCCTGCTCCACCTCTGCCCATGCCAGGGAACGCGTCCTCCTCGGTGTTTACAATTCCCTTCTCCCTTGCTTCTCCTTACAGCGCTGCAGAGCGAGTCAGCCAGCACAGAGACTTTCCCAGGTTTCTGTCCCAGCCTGAAAGGACGGTCTGTGCCCTCTGGCTAGTTTGAGTAGCCCAAATCTCAAAGGTCCCGGCGTGGCTCCAGGAGGAGGGGTGGGATGGCTGTGACGCTGTGCACAGGGCCCTGCAGGGGTGCACCCCAGAACTGTGCTGGGGGCCTGTCCCCGGTGAGTGACATTGTCCATTTTTGTACATTTCCTGATGGAAATGAGCTGAGTTTGGTCTGGGATTAGCCAGCTGGGTCAGAAAGCGTTACTGGTCTGGGCTGGTGCACGGGTGGGAGACCAAGCGCTGCCACGTGCCTGAACGCATGGTCTGTGTGGGCAGCTCAGGCAGCTCCTCGGGTGGCGGAGGCTTAGCCTTTGTTCAACCACTTTTTCTCATACGTTATTTCTTTAATCTGGAGTATTTTGCTGTTGTAAGTCCCTCCTAGAGCTTTTCAGGACTCTGGTTCTGTTCTTCTGGCTTTTTTCCCTGTAGTATAATACGATCCCTGTGAACTCCACTGCCTTCAGTATCTCAAATACTTGCAGTATCTTTTTGTGAAATATTTTGGATGCACAGCACAGCCCCAGGGAGTCCCGGGAAGCACCTCCCAGATAAGGCATTAGCAGCACACATGCAGGAAGGCTTGGGTTTCGTCCAGGGGAACCGATGAGGATCCAGATGAAACATCCCACATCAGAACATCTCACCCCTGCCACTTGCTCCAAACCGTCTCCCCTACCAGGCACAGCAGAGCATGCCATTTTCACACCAAACTTAATGTCGGGCTAAAGAGCCTTTTCTTTTTCCAAGTTGCACAGACCCGCTCCGCGGTGCTTTGCTATCTAGCATCTCCCTCTTGCCAGCTGGTTCCTCTGTCGGATCTGCCAGAGTGCCAGAGGGACATTTTTAGCTGCTCTTATGAAAGGACAACGTTATTTTCTAAAATTATATGTTACCGATCATTTCCTAAGCTTCTGCAGCCCCGTCCCCCTCCTCCCAAGGAGGACAATGAAGACAGGTCCAGGCATTGTCCCCAACCCTCCTCTCTCCCCAGGGGCCAGCGGGGAGGCTGGGTGCCCAGCGCAGATGCGTGGAGCCCTGCTGTACCCATCTGAAGGTCAGAGCGGTCCCACGCTGCCATCTGGCATATTCCCTCCCTCCCGAAATGTTTCCCAAAACAGCCTCCAGCATGATCTTTTCCGCGCTGCCTCTGTCCCCCGTGCAGCCGTTGCAGGATCACCCCCCATCCAGCTGTGATGCCGTTGTGCTCAACATGATGAGTTTTTTCCAACGAGCTCCGTTTGCGGCTTTATGAAACCTGCAGGCCAGGATCTGGCTTACAGGCAGGCGGATCATCAGTGACCAAGGGGATTTTCCAGTCCCTACATGTACCGTGGCTCGACGGTGCCCACAACGAATCTCACCCATTGCAAGACTTTCCTTTCTCCAAAAAGTCCTTATTTGGGGAGGACTTTTCCTCCCCTCCCCTCCCCTCCTCTCCCCTCCCCTCCCCTCCCCTCCTCTCCCCTCCTCTCCTCTCCTCTCCTCTCCTCTCCTCTCCTCTCCTCTCCTCTCCTCTCCTCTCCTCTCCTCTCCTCTCCTCTCCTCTCCTCTCCTCTCCTCTCCTCTCCTCTCCTCTCCTCTCCTCTCCTCTCCTCCCTTCCCTTCCCCTTCCCCTTCCCTTCCCCTTCCCCTTCCCCTTCCCCTTCCCCTTTCCCCTTTCCCCTTTCCCCTTTCCCCTTTCCCCTTTCCTTTTCCCCTTTCCTTTTCCCCCCCTTTTTTTAATGATTCGGCCTTGAGAGATGGCTCTGTCTCGTACAAGCAGAGCAGCTCTCTCCGAGAGCAGGGCAGTGCATTTAGGTTTGCACGTGCTGCCAGACACGCACGACCTTTCACGCTGCATCTTGCATTTGCTGCACAAAGATGCTTCGTTGGATGCCTGCGCTCCCGGTGCTGCTGCCTGACATTCACCAGCCTGCTCTGCTGTGCCACGGCTGTATTTTACCCAGGACTGGCACTGCCATCCAGGTGTGTTCTCCAGGCTGGTAACATCAGATTGTTTTTGTAAGCGTAAGCTAGTATTGCCCAGTCGTCTCTCTCAGCTTTGGTTTTGGGGTCCTTATTAATTTCTGGGCCCAATTAGAGAAGTGAATACCCTCCGGTACTCCCTTTGATCACTCAACAGCCTCCAGTGTGCTGTACATGCCTCTAAAGTTTCCTCCTCTCCAGGCTGCTTCTCCCTCCCTCCTGGCACCCCAGTGTCCTCTGGATTCCCGCGGCGCTGCCTCAGCCTCTTCCCTCTCCGCCCTGAGCAGAGGCAGCCGAACAGCTCTGTGCGTCCATCTCTGCACCGTTATCCTGGCAACGAGACCGGTGAGCCGTCCCAGGCGACACATCGGTGTGTGGCTGGAGAGGTGGGATCTTCTCTGGAGGCTGTGGTCTCTGCTCCATCTCCAGAGCTCACCCCTCTTTCTGCCCACAGGCGGTGTGTGCAGGGGCGATGAGCAGGAGCTTGTAACTACCAGTCTGTAATAAAACACCAGAGAAGCTGAGAAATACCAGTGAGGAGGATTTAGGAGGGAGCTGGTGCTCTCTCTGTTTTTTGGGGTTGGTTGGACCTCTGGCCCAAGCTTCACGCACGGACTGTCCTAGGAGCTGTGTAGCATCAGGAGCATCTCTCTGGGAATGGACAGTCCCCTTTGCTGAGAGGGAAAGCCACCGCTGTGCCCAGAGAGCAGATGAAGAACCTGCAGCCCCTTCTGGAAAGCACATCAGAATGCTGGCAGGGTCCGTAGGGAAATTTCTGACCTCTCACTGGCAGGATAGCAAGTTCTTACAAAGTCTAGCTTAAAGATCATCGTGGAGACTGGGGGTCTTGGACTTGGGGGTCAGACTAGATGACCTTTAAAGGTCCCTTCCAACCCAACACATTCTATGATTCTATGATTCCATGATTCTATGAGGCTATCCATGCTTGAGGCTTCTGTCCATCAGAGAGTTTCAAAGTCCAAATATTGTATGCACCTCAGTCTTGCTGAGAAACTAGGGGCATGGGCTTGAAGAGAGTGATGGAGCTGAACAAGGTGCTCGGAAATCTTAGGCTCTCTTATTGTTGGATGTCTCCATGCAGTCAATGTCGTTTCTGAATCAGAGGTCCTCAGCAAACAGCTCCAAGTGCCATGATGTTTGGTGACAACTCTACAGGCATCTGGAAAAAAATAAGGTCAGAGAAACAAGTTGTTTCCATTGTGTTTTCTTGGGATATAGACTAGGAACTAGAAACAATCGTGCTGATCCTCAGCCAGCTGCATTACTGTGGGCCAGGTCTTTGGTGGCTAGTGATGTCCTCATAGGGTTGTATTGTGTCCCCACTTCAGATGGATGATCCCAAAGGTATCATCCACCTCTCCAACCTCTCCACCTTTTGGTAACCTATCCATAACTAAGCCAATGCTCCTGGTTTTATGGTGAAATGCTTTCTCTTACTGTATTGACACAAGTACATGGCCTTATCAGCACTGCCTTCATGGATTTGGTGCAGTATAATTCAAAATCCTTAGTCCTAGACATCTGTATGCTGTCCCAGAGGGATACCCAGAATCCAACAGTATTAAACTCCGGGCTAACTCAGGACCACCACTGTTTTGAAACTAGTTTGTGCAACATCTGTACAGAATAGTTCGAGATTGCATTGAAATACTCTCAAGAGCCCTACAGCTGAGGCTTAAGCAGGAATAAAATGTGCATACCCGTGATGTAAGATGAAAGAGAAAGCACTTCGTTTATGGAAGGGAGGTGTGTAATTGCAGAGACGTGAACTGCATCTGGTTTTAATCCCATTGGACAGATTGAACACTGTCAAGTGCAATTTCTAATCTCAGTCCTGCTCTGCTGCGTTGGAGTATGGCTGAAGGTGTTTTTCAAGTGTTTAGGAGCCTTTCCAAAGACAACAGTATCATCTGGATAACATCAGCCTCCAGGCTGGTTACTGCAAACGGGACGCTCTTTGAAAAGCCCTCAGTGCTGATGCAAGCCCATATGGCGCATGTTTAACCTGGGACGCGTCCATCTGTAATACATGCCATGAGGTTCCTGTGGCTCTCGCGCGCTGGCTCGACCACACTCAGCCCGTAAGAGCCGCGCTGAAGTGCCGTCCCCTCTCCCAGGTCCCACAGGACTTCTCTGGCCCACAGAAGCGGCCAGATGGGTCGCAGAGGGCTCCTGCCGTGCAGCCTGCACCCCTCCGGGTCTCCCCAGCTCTGTGCGCAATGAACCCACCCAGCCTTTCTGCCGCTGCAGCACTGAGCTGGTCTCTGCCCCACTGCCCTGGCAGAGCAGGAGCGCGGTGGGTCTGGACCAGCCCTGGCTCAGCACGGGAATGGGCTCCTCCAGGGACAACTTTGGCTTGAGCAGTGGCAGAGTGGATTCAGGGGTGCAGAGGTGGTGCTCAGTGCCAGCGCAGAGCCCAGGAAGATGAGCGGTGCTCTCTGTCTGCTTCACCTTTTCTTCTCCAGTGCCAGGAACATGGAAGGAGGGTCCCTGCCTCTCCCTCCACCTTCATCCCCACAACACCCCAGTGCCAGCCTGGGGTGGATCTCACCCATCTCCAAGCAGCTCCTCCTCCACAGGCAGTGCTGTTCCTGCCCATGCCAGTCCTGAGGGACACACAGCTGGGAATCTCTGCCCCGGGATGGAGTCAGCAGCCACCCCTCCATCCTCCAAACCCCAATGACTGATACCACTGTGGGGGATGCCATGCCTCCTGCTGCCCGGAGCGAAGGCACAGGGGGATCAGCATCCTCGAGCTGTGGGGCCAAGGGCTCGATCTGGCTGCAGGTCAGAGTCACACAGCTGATTCTGGCGGGGAAGAGTATCCGCTTCTCTCTAAACAACTCAGAAGGGGCTTTTTCCTCTGTCCCGCTGACACTTCGAAAGTCCTCACGCTTGGCACAGCCGCGCAGTGGTGCGTTCCTGGGTTTCAGTTTTCCTTTTGCTGCTTCTGTAGCTCTTCCAGAGGTGAAGAGGTTTGGAAAAGCTGCGGGTGGAAATGGAAAAGTGTAATGAATACAGATCCTAGACGCTCTTGATTTTTATGGCCACGAGCAGTGGAGGGGAAGAAAAGAAAAATGGGTGTAAGTTCCTGGCTTGGAAACTTCCAAGCTGCAAGTAACAAGGAGGTGTTTGAGGAGATCAGGAAAACCACCATAGCGGTTTGCAAAGCTGTTTTCTGACTTGCTTTAGCACACAGCCTGTCACTTCAGACAGCTCAGACTCTGGGTCTCGCCAAGAGGAGAGGGGATCAGCTATACAGCGCCTGGCATTGACCGTGGAGGAACAGAGTTTCATTTTCCAACCAAGAGCGAGGATTTGAAGCACAACATGCTGAAGGAGGTGTAGGGAGGGGCTCAGATCAGACGTTCAGACTTCCCTGTACTGTGTTGGGCTGGAGTTTGGCACAACCGCATCAATCCATTCGGACACCAGCAACGCTTGGCGCCAGTGCAACGAGCCTCCAGCTGGGATTAACCTTGTGTCATCAGAATGTCAACCTGCATTTAGGTACCTGAAATAAATCATGTCCCTATAGAGTAGCAGAATGAGAGACAGATCTTTGCAGCTTTTCTCCCTATTTACATTTGTTCTGGTGTCTCTCCCCTTCGAGTGTCTAATCCAGGTTTGCAGAGGGAGGACGAGCCTTGGAGGAGCACACATGGGCCACAAATGCTGCAGCTGCTCAACCGATGGTCAAGCTCCCGTGGAAAGAGATTTCCAGACGCAGGTGCCAGGACTGCTGTCCCCATGGAAAGGGAGAAGGAGGGTGCTCTGGAGCCTTTGACCTCTCTGCTCTACCCAGGCGGGGTGCACAAAGCTGGACTGGGACCCTGTTACGGTTTGAGGAACCCACAACGATTTATTGTCATTTAGACAATTATTCTTACCCTCCACACCTGGGAAAGGGAATTGGGAAGAAACAAGGGAACATGAGGGTTTTAAAAACAGATTTAATAGAATAAGACTAGATAATTAACATTAATAGCAGTAAAGAACCAATATCGATACCAATACCAATATAAAATACACGAGGCCTATGCCCAGCCCATTCCCCCAGCAGGAGCCGTGCGCTCCCCGCAGGGACAGCCAATGCGGGACCCTGCGAGCGCGGCGGCTGCGGGAGGAAGGGAAGGGCTCAGGGCTCCGGCACCGGGGCGAGGAGTTCTCTGGACCGCCGCCATCAAGGGAGAGAGAGAGAACTCAGCAAACTTTCTGATTTCTATTGACTGTGACATTCATGGTATGAAATAATCCCGTTGGCAGCTTGGAGCAAGTGCCCGGGTCTCGCTCCTCCTCATCCCCAACCTGGCAACTCAAAAACTCTGAGACCTTCAAACCCACACACCATAGCTGGCTATGAAGTAAATATTTTCACAAATTCGGACACTGGAGTCTTCTAAAAGTGCCGTTTTCCCAAGAATTAGAAGACAAATTAGTCTTGTGTTGCTCAAACCAGGTCAGATGCCCAGCACCCCTGCCAGAACCCATCAGCCTCAGGAAGGGAGGTTTCCCTTGAGGCCTCCTGGGACCAGCACTGGGAAGGGACCATTGCTGAAGATTGGCTGGGAAGCACAACTTCTCCTCCCAGACCTACTCCTGCACCCAGGCCAGGGGACAACTGGCCGCGTTGCAGTGCTGGCAGCCACCATCCTCCGAGCAGCCCCCAGAGCTCCCTGCATCCATCCCTGTGCCACGGCACCATCGTTGGGAGGGAAATGCTTGGCCATCACCCTCACACCTCGGATTCTTCCAGCTCCTTCTCCCCACAGAGGACATCTGGCTGTATCCAAATCCAGCCGGGATTGCAGCAGCGGCGGGTGGAGGAGCTGGATGCGAGGACGTGGCCACTGCCATGGGGAACGGCAGAGGCAGCTCAGCGGCCTCCGATCGGTTGTTTGAGTCTGGCCTCAAACAGATTCATCTTTTGGAGAAATCAAAGTCTGACAGCCTCTCTTTAGGGGTCTGAGCTATTCTCAACTCCTTCCTCTTATTTTAATATCTTAATAGAAATTATTTCAATTTTTTTCTTTTTTGAGCAAAAAATCTTATATTGCCTTGGTAAAGTTAAGACATTCTGGCTTTTTCCTAGCAAACAAAAATTTTTGGAAAAGCAAATCTTTGCCTTTCTATTTGAGCTCGCACAGGCTCTGCCTGACACAGCCCCTGTCCCTGGGGACATGATGCCCACCAGCACCATGCTGCCCCTGCCTCCACCGGGCTCTGGATATCCCAGAGCTGCCTCACACAAGTGCCAGGGGCAGCAATGAAGTGCAGAGTGGTTTTACCTTCCCCAGTGCCCCCCATGTCCCCTCCACCGTGGTACCCGGGTGCTGCTCTTACAGCCCTGCTGGGTCTGGGTGAGCTGAGTCCCCGCCACCGTCCCCAGGGCTGGTGTCTTTGCTTGTTTTCCTTCCTGATTTTGGTGCTGAGAGCTAAAAATTTATCTTTTCCCCTCTGGCACAGGACCTCTGTATTTGTGTCTTCAGCTCACTGAGTGTCCTGCTCCCATTGGATGATGTTGCATCTGCACGTCCATCCCAGCGGGTGTCCCATGGTGATGGGGCATGAGCAAAGGTGACACCGTGTGACTGCCAAATGTCCCCGGGGACAGGTCAGCTCTGCTGGGGACCACTTGGCCAGGTGGGAGACACTGGGCCATCCCAGCCTGGTGCCCTGCTGTCCCAGCCATGTCCCTGCTCGTGCTGCCTGCGGGGCACAAGTCTCTCGGGGCTCCCCGGGAGGTGGGGGCTCTGCAAACAGGAGCGCAGACAGAGCCGCGGGCTGAGAAAAAGGATGGCAAAACACAAGAGAAAACATATCCCCTGCTGCGGCTGCTTCTCCTAATGAAGAGCAGGGCTTTGCCCGAGCCTGAGGGCACGGAGGAAGGGCTGAGCAAAACTCGGCTGGGGAAGCGCTCTGTGCTGCAGAGCTGGTCCCCGCGCAGGGATGCTCGGGCGGGGGGGTCACGCTGACAATTTTGATGAGCCCTGGGGACAAGGACCTGCTGGCTGTTGCTCCTCTGAGCCACTTTCCCTAGAAAACAGAGAACGATCCAGATGGGCACCATCGGGGGAGAGCTGCCAAGGTCTCTGGCCGGGGGGGAGCGAGGGACGTGCTGCCAGGCCGGGGAGGTCTGATGGGTCTCGCAATCGTTCGAGCTTTGCACCGCTGCCCCTGGCCAACAGTCGGGCTCTTCGGAAAGTATTTCTGAATGATTCCCAGCCATCGTTCCCATTTTGTTCTGTTTAAATTTTTCCTCCAAGACAATCTTGCTCGTAATTGTTCTCAGATTTAGGAAACTGGCTCTTCCTGAGACCCAGAAAACATCATTGCTGTTTGGGGCAGTATCCCTCCTGCTCACAGTGAGCTCCCTTGAACCACGTTCGAGCCTCGGGCTACTGCAGCGTCTCAGGCCAGAGAGTGACCTCCTTTTTGCTGTCCGTGTGAGGTCCACGCCACCACAAGCCCATGCTGGGCAGAAACGTTTTGGCTTCAGAAATCAGCTCAGGCTTTTGGAGAGCCACAGGTGTTTCATAGTGGTGGGGGGACCCTGCTGTGCACTTCTGAGCATCTGCGGCACGAGGGTGCTCCTGCGGGTGCTTTGGGGCTCTCTGTCCCTCTCCCCAGGGGCAAAAATACTTCTGCCATGTGGCTTCCCCGGCAGGGGGGTGACGCAGCAGTGTGTGATAACCTGAGCCTTCAGTAGCCCTAACCTGATCTTCCCAGTCTTTGATTACAACAGGAGCATCTTTCCTTAAAAAATGCATCCTGCCAGTATCTGGCTAGAGGATCTGGGCTAAGCCAGCTGTTTAATGCACTGCCTGAGCCCTGAGGTGTATTTTGCCGCTGCCTTTGCTCTCCCCTTCCCCACACCAACCCAGCCCAGCTCCCCGCTCTTCCCTCGGTGGCTCCCATGCTCCGGGATGGGGACCGCTGCGAGGGGAGGCTGGACCAGAGGCGTCGGTCTCCTTCCAGCCAGTGGATACTGGGAACCAGTCCCCCACTGTTGGGAGCCCGGTGTCTGCATTAGTGGCCGGGAGCTAGACCTCCTCCATCAGCCCGTCTCTGAGGCAAGGCACGGCGGTACCTGCTCTCCCTTTGAGCCTCTGGGACAGTCCCATCCAGGAGGCCGCTCACCCCAGCAGCGACGTGCTTGTTGCATCTACCCGGGGCTGCTGCCAGGGTTTGTCCATCTGCCCTTCATTTGGCAAAGTGCATGAGAAAGAGCTGCCTGGAAATAGAGCAGAAAGGTGGGGAAATGGGCAGAGGAGTTGGACCGTCGGATGGGGAGGAGCTGAACAGGGGAGGGCAGCAAGGGGGTGTGCTGAAAGACGAGCTGTGGCTCGAAGGCAGATGCTGGAGCTTGTCCTGAGACTAGGGCCTTGCTAATGAAATTTGATGGAGTGCCAAATGGGAAGGCATCGTGGACACAGAGAAGGAGCAAAATAGCCTTGTGGAAAGGCTGGGCTGGGAGAAATGTTAGGGCAAGGTCCAGGTGTTGGCACAGCAGCCCCAAAGGTGTCCATGAAAGTCAAAACATAAATGGAAGAGCAATTTGGGAACACAGGAGCCGCCAACGTGGCCTTGGAAAGGACACATGTTGTCGGCAGGGTGCTCACAGCGGGGACTGGCTTGTACCCATGCCGTCAAGTGGCCACTGCCAAGAGCTGCCCTGGCCCCAGCTCGGGGCACCCGCAGGCGTGATGAAGGGCTCGTCACGGGAAGAGGTGGGACGGGCGGGTGGAAGGAGAGCTGGTTTTACGAAACAAGCACTTGAAAGTGCTTGTCTTGTTTAGTCTAGGCAAATGAAGACCGGGAGAGAGTTGGTCTATAAATACATCTGGGAGTAAACAGCAGGAGAGAGAAGAGCTATTTAGGCTAGAGGACAGTGCTGGCAGAGCAGCAGATGGCTATCAGCTGGCTGTGAACATGGTTACGCCGCGAGCGAGAGGGGCGATCCCCTCCCTGCAAAAGGCGACCCTCCGACAGCCTCTCCTGGGGTCAAGCAGGGGCAAAACCTGCAGCTCGGTGGAAATCTTCGGCCCAACAGCCTTGTCAAAAATCATGCTGCATCTTCATAGCCCCAAACACCTCCATGCCAGCAGGGTGGCAATGGAAGGGGAGCCCCTTGGTGGGACCAGCCTGGGTGGGTACCTGGCAGGGTCACCCGGGAGCATCACTGGGATGGTACTCAGAGCCCCAGGTGCCATCACGGCCGAGATCCCACCACGCTCGTCACCGGTGTGAGCCGTGAAGCTGACGGCACATCAATTCACCGAGCAGCTGTGGGGCTGGGAAGCTTGTGGTTCACCGGAAACTTGAAAAAAAAACAAAAACGCTGGTGCGGATCCAGTTTGGCCCCAGCCCAGATTAAAAAAACAAACAAACACGACATTTCTGGTGAACTAGAAACCCTGGCGCCCGGCCAGCACTGCAAATAGCCTGACTGGTTTCAAGATGGAGCTTGAAAAATTTATGAGGAGGATTACCCGAGCGGTTGCCTGTGGTAGCAGAGGATGGGAATGGGTCCCTCAGGAGTGCTTCCCAGGCCGGCGTTCGACCTGCGGCTGCAGCCCGGCGCGCGAGGACACGGACACGCTGCCGCGGATGGGCTGGGAGCGGTGGCCTGGCCATCCTCCTACGGGTCTGCTCTTCTTCCTCCTGTGATGCTCGGTCCTGCTGCGCGACTGCAGAGACCACCCCAGGGAAATCATCCTTTGGAAAGCAGAGAGGGAAAGAACAGGTGTGCGAGACCCGACTGTGCTGCCCGGGAAGGTGATGCCACAGGCAGACATTGTAGCTGCTGTAGCTGAAGCTCAGGAGGGGCTGAGGGCTGGTCTCTGCACAGCCATGCTAAGGTGATGCTGAAGGGCACCTTGCATATCGCTCCCACCCTTCTTGGTCCTGTTTTGACCTCCAGCTCCCTCCTCCCATCACTGCTTTGTTGTACCTGGAGCCTCTGCTGTCCTGTTTCCCTTCCCAACATGGTCTGGGATCAATATTTCCCTTCACCTCCCCTCGACGTGACAACTCGGGGGCTCCTGTGGCATTTCACCACCCAATACTCCCTCACCGTGGCACTGCCTGCGTGCTGGGGGCGCATGGTGCTACCCCCTCACCCCCACCCTGTATCACCCTCCAAGTCCCTTTCCCAGGTTTGATGTTCCCCCATCCCACATGCTCCTTTCCTCTCCTTCCACCACAGCCACGTGCTGGTGGGACACTGACAAAAGCCTCAGTGAGGGCAGCCCCCCGCAAGCCCCATTGCCCCGTCACCGGGCTGCCTCGTGGCTGGTCCCTGCCCACAGCAAGATTCGGGGTGAGGCTGTTGTGCTGAACTCCCGGCTCCCAGCAGGTTTTTGGCAGGGATGCCACAGTCCCAGGTGCTGGTTTGTCCCCAAGGAGGTCAGTACCAGCACCCCTGTCTTTCTCAGCCAGCATCAGTGATGCCGCGCACGCTGGCAGAGACACGCTGTACCCAATCCTTGCCCTGGGTCAGGTTCACGGAACTACCCTTCACTTTTTCTGGGACATCATTAACCCCGTTCCAGCTTTTTGATGTTTCTCAGGCTTCCTGTAATCCCCCATCCCCATTGCTCCCTGGGCACTCTGGGAAGATGTCCCCCTTTGGTCCTCGCTGCTCAGCCCCCCCAGGATGCACTGTGGGAGAGGAGAGCTGGTCCCTACCCCCGTGACGGCTGACGCACGGTGTATAACACGACATGCAAACCCATCACAAGCAACGTGTGGCACGACGGGCCCCCCCGGCACGAGCACAGGCAGCTGGCACCCGCGAGCCCCGAGGAAGGAGCTGCGCATCCCCGGCTGTGCCACCGAGGGGATTCCCACCCATCCTTGCCACTCACAGTTTTCTCCGTGTGACCCCATCGCTTCACGTTTCTCATCCATTTCCTCTTCCCTTCCAGTTAATTTGGATGCTGTGTTTTATTTTAATGGCTTGCGCCTTCCCCATTCCTCGAAGCCCAGGGGAAGCAGGAACGAGCTCCGCCGATGCTCTCGGCCGGGCAGTGGCGATGGCTGCAGTAAAGTGTTTAAAAGAGATTTGAAGCATCACTCACGCTCGGGGGGCTCAGGGCCTCCTTCCAGCTGGTTGGGCTTAAAGGCCTGGGAAATGGGGCCCTTTCAAAGTGTCAAATACACAGTGCTTTGGCGTTCCCAGAACACGTAAGATATAAACCTGCCACCTGAGCACGGCACGCTCCCGTCCCCATAACATCATCGCTTTCAGACTCCCCCCAGGGACCCCTCTTTAGGATGGGCCCTGCCTGTCTCGGATTCACTGCTCCACAGTTCCCAGGCATAATGACAGAAAGAAAGATTTTATCTCCCGTGTGGAAATATAGAAAGATGTTATCTCCCACCAGCACTCAAGCTGCCAGCAGCCTGTGACGGTGTCCTTCCTTCCCTGGCGGACCTTCAAACGTCCCTGTCCCATGCCTGCATGATGGACTTCAGCTAATATCCAGCCCAGGCAGTGGAGACCATGGTGGGAAAGGCTCACAGACGGGTTTTTGAGTCAGCAGCCACTGCTGCCCCTTGCACCAGCCTGGCAGTGCTCTCCGCAAGCCCTGGCAGGGCGCAGGAGTCCTGACCCTCCATGCAGGGGGACAAAGCCACCCTTGGGGGGCACCCAGGCACCCTCAAACCTTTGTGCAGCACCGGGCTTTGGCGGTGCCAGCAGCACTGCTGGCTGTCCTGCCCCACAGCACCCATCGCCCAGGTGCCCTCAGCACCCCCAGCCCCGCCAGGCTCCTGCACACCCAGGAGGGTCCTGGACATCCCAGTCTCGGGCAGGGATTGTCCCAACTCTTCTCGCACATGGGGATCCATGGGGCGGTATCACTGTGCTGGGCTGGGTGACCCCCCCACCCCAGGATGCTGGCCCATCTCCCCCGGCTCTCGGACAGTTGTGTCTGCTCATCCTGGCGCTCTGAGTCACTGCTGTGTTTTGTCTGTCCGAGGCAGCTCTGCTGAATTTAATTAGGGGCCGTGCTGCAACCGGGGCTTGGCCCATTTGGTGTCTGCTGCTTCTCCTCACCACTTCCCTGCCAGGGTTTCTGCACCAGGGCTGGGCAGGGTGGCTCGAGCCGCCCTCCAAGCCATGTAGCCGCAGCGAACACCGGCCAGGGCACTGCCAGGGGAAGCTCACAGCGCTGGGGACAGGTGTGCTCTGTGCAATGGGCCACCTCAGGTGGTGGCAAGGGCACAGCCCTGCCCCTGCCCCTGAAGCACCCGCTTCTCCTGCAACAGCTTCAGCCTTGCTCCTGGGTCAACATCCCATGCCACGCGTGGCTGGCTTGTCCTGCTGCCCCAAACGTCCTTGGGCCATGCAGCGGGTACGGGAAGGGCAGCAGTGCCCAGTGCTCGTCTTTGTGCATGCTCAAGGACCGTGGCATCCCCTGGCATGCCTCTCCGTCGAGACAGGGCAGCTCCTGTCCCCACATGCCCCGCAGTCAGCCATGGGTGCTGCAGAGTGCCATCACCTGCAGCACCCGAAGCCACCGGTGCCTGGGCTGCGCCTGCAACACCCCTCTGCTCGGGGAAGTCGTCTGGCTGCTCCATGCCAACCCCCTTTTGTTATGTGCTAAGATGCAAAATATTTTAATCCATGATTCTCTTTCGTGTTTCTTTTCTTTCCCATGCTAGATTCCTAGAAGACAGGGAATTTATGGTGTGAGTCCGCTCCAGCCGCAGAGAAAGCCCAGCCAAGGTCAACACCACGAGACAGGCAGCTCCTGCCAAGGGGGGAAAGAGCGATCGCTTAGTGCTTGGCGGAGGAGGAAATCAAACCAAAACCCTTCCAAAAAAATCTAGATATAAAACACCCCCCGCCCCAAAACCGTTTGGTGGAAAAAGACCAAAAGCTGTAAGGACCGTGCCTGCCCTGTTCCCCCCGCCCGGCCCCAGCCTGGCCCTGCTTCGCCTCCGCCCCGGCCCTCTCCCCTGGCACTGCGGCGGGGAGGCCAGCGAGCGGGGATGCAGCCAGTGGCACAGGGATGTCCCTCCCACTGTGCCTAGCTCCATCACTTGCCTGGTGGCCAGGAAACGAGGCCAGCTTGTAACACCCATTTTCCTGGCTATCTTTTTTATTTAGGGGCCATTCCGGCATGGCCGCAGTGTTTAGCATCACTCCTCAGCATCCTTCCCTGCATCCCACCGTGGTGCCTCTGCCTGGCACCACCGGATGCCGCACTGGGACCTGCCGTGTGTGCGGGGGCCAGAGATTTCGTCTCCTTGTGGCACGCAACACTCACAGCCTGGTCTTGGCAGTCGTGGGGAATTCAAGCCATTTCATCGTGTTAGATGATGTGCTTTGGGGTGTTCTCCAGTAAATGCCCTCTGCACCCTTCCTGGTGTGTGCATGCCTCTGTGAGCACCCACGCCAGGCTCTGCCGCACGGACCCGTGCGCGTGTCGGTGAGGCTGCACGGCGGGACAGATGCCAGGGCACTGCCTGCGCTGCCCGCGCTGCCCGCGCTGCCCGCGGCATGGCGAGAAGGAGAGGGGAGAGACCGTCGCTCCGTGGGGTGAGCGGCTCTGGGGATTGGGATGGGGCTCGCAGAGCCTTGGCAAGGGCAGACGTGCTGGTCCTTTCAAAGACATAAAACAGCTACAGAGTGGAAGGGAACAGTCTGTTCTCCCCGCTCGTGGCAGACAGGATATCAAATGGGCTTAAGTTATAGCGGGGGAAAGTCAGGTTAAACACTGGGAAAAGTTATCTGAGCAAAGCGGCCGGCATAGCTCTGCTGGTGTGGGAGTGCCCGTCCCCGGGGCTGGGGCAGGGTGGGATGGCAGAATACCCAGGAGCCCTCCCGGACACCACGACACCCCTCTCGCATCCCGTGGGCATCCCTGGCCATCGGCATGGGCACCTCTCCCTACCTGGGCCAGGCCGCCTGTTCCCTCTCCATCCCCTCTGTTTTGCCCACAATTTTCTGGGCCAGGGAGCCACTGGAGATGGCAGGAGGATCCCGTTGCTCATGGGAGGTGATGGTTGGGCGGGATGAGAGGAGGCTGGGGATGTGGAGAGGACCACGGCCGGATGAGTGGTGGATGATTCAAAGCAGCAAGGGTCACTGTGCTGGCATCGCGCACCGCTCCCGGCTCCCCTGCCTGCCTTTACCCCTTTGCTGGTGCCAAAGCCTGGGTCTCCATCCCAGTCCCAGGCATGACCTACGCAGTGGCCCGAGGCCACTCTCCAGCTCGTGGGAGCTGTTGGGAAGGCAAAGCCTCGCCGAGGCAGGGGTGGACCCAGCCCAGCCCTGTGTGCTCTGACACCTGGGATGTTTCTTGTGCCTCTCACACATGCTCACTCACAGCCCTTGCCACCACCAGGAGGGACATGGTCAGGCAGTGCTCGCAGCTTGCTGGCCCCTTGTAGGCCCTCAGCCCTCGGAGGAGATGTGTCTCCAGGAAAGAGGGGCTGAAGACCACTGTCGGGCATGTGTTCTGCTTTCCTTCCACATCAGGGCTTCTCCAGGAGTTCTTCGGGGACAAGGTTGGTGTGACCCGCTGGGCAGGATTTCCACAACCTGCCCTGGGACACCAGCTCCAGTATTTCATAGGAGATGTTTTCTGGAAGCCAGAAGACACTGTGCTCTCTCCAACTGTGGTGGGCCATCACCATAGCCTTCCCAAACCAAGTCCCAGGAGCCCTGGGTTGCCCAGGCTTCTGGAGTGCAAGCCCCACTGGGCCAATGACCAGTGCTGGAAGTGTTCTCTGGCCATGGGTCTGCTGAGGGGCACGGGGACATCTGCGTACATCTAAGGAGATGAAGTTGCAGCAGATGAACAAAGCCATGATCTAGGGTAGCACTTGGGTGCCAGTGGTACTGGTCTTCTGTGTGGGTTTTGTGGGGAGGAGAAGGCTGCGGTGGTGGGGTTGACTGCTCGAAGCCCTTCAGTTCAGGACGTGCATGCACCCTCAGCCCTGGCAGAAAGTTGACCAGCCGCGATGTATTCCTTCCACCATGGGCAGCCGGGCAGCCTCAGAGCTGGGCACCAAACCTAGCCCAGTGGAAGACGTCTGTTGTAAGAGTTGGGGAACCCACCACCTCCAGTGCAGTACATCAGGACCAACGGTGCTGGGCAAAAATCTGCCACTTTCTCCAGCTGGCTCTGACACTTGTATGTGTGCCCTGCACCCAGCAGCACTCGGGACAACCTGTGCCCGTGGACTGGTGCCAACTTCTCCTCTGCACCTTATCCAGGGGAAACGGCGTTTCCTGTGGGTGTCCTGCCCATCAGCTGCCGGCCGCTGCAGTGACTCATGCAGCTGGTTTCCTCTCCCAGCCCCTTGCACCTCCTGGCCTCTCCCACCCTTCCTTGGCAGGGAAGGGTGTGAAATACCCAACTTATCGCGGCCCTGCTCCCCAGCGATTGCTGTGCTTCTCATGTGCAAGCACCTCCCTGCTCTGCATCGCCCGCATCACAGAACCGGGGGGACCGGAGCAGACGATGGGTCTCCAGCTTGGCCACAGCCCACCCGAGCATCCTGGGCACCCTGAGCACCTACCTCCAGAGAATGGCCTCTTGGGAAGTGCTCCAACCTGGAGTCTCCGTTGGCTGTCTCCTTAGCGAAAGCCCCCTGGCACAGCCCCACACCCGGGGGTGCCCCATGCCTGTGGGGTGGGGATGGAGACTGACCCCCTCAGCTGACAGCTCAGGCACAAAAGGGCAGGTCTGGTGGCAACCACACACCACCCATCTGAACAAGGGTGCTTGCCTGTTCCAGGAGCTACTTTTGGCATCTCGTGGTGACTGCTCATCCCATGCCCAGCAACTGCCTCAGGGAGCCGAGGGTGGGAAGGCAGAAATTTCCAGCAGCAACATTCATGTGGTCTCGACATAACTCATTAAGGGAAGAAAGGTTTTTTTGGTTAAAAGTTTGGTGTCTAAGACATTGGCTTCCGTTCCTGCCTCTGCCACGCTTCACTCCCAGGCAAGTCGCACGAAACCCTCGGGGCTGCTCTGGAGAAAATGCCGTGGAGCAAAACTGCTCCCCACCGCCTTGGTCTGCAACGGGGATGGTTAGTCCAACGCCATCCAAACCGCCCGGCCATCTGGGGTGACAGAGTCCCCCTACATTTGTCCTAGACCAAGGATGGGACTACTGCCCGTGTTTACTCCGTTTGACTTCTGAAGCTGACTGATGTCTCCCTCTTCGAGGCCCCCACAGCTCGGCTCCATTTAAGGGGCTTAGGAAGAATTGAACATTGCTGGAATTCTTCTCTTGCTAACTTTAAACATTCATTACTTTAAATGCTAATCCCCTGGGATTATCCCATTGGAGAAAGCAATGTAAAGCAACGGGGGAGAGAACAGCGCGTCTTCTCGCCCCTTGCACACCAGTCGATGGCTCTTTTGGGGAGGGAAGTGTGAAAATGCCAATATGAGCTTCTCCAAACCTGGCTTGATTTTTACACCTCGGTGTGGACCCTCAAACAAGCCAAGTCTGAAGTCTCTTGCTCCAGCTGGTTTTGAGTCGTACATGTCCAAAGTGTCTCCGCGGAGCACGAGGGGGAAATGTGTATTTTTCCATGTGTGTGACTCAGAAATGACTGAACCCAGTCGCTTCCAATTTCTTGAAAAATCTGCTTTTGGCTTGAGCCCAAGAGTGGAAACTTTCAACCAAAAAAGAGTTGATTTGAGCTCTAAATAACATAAAAAAAGGCTTAGAAGTGAAACTGGATTTCAACCATTATTATGGCAATCGCTTCTCATGGCCCTCTGACAGCAACAGCAGAGCAAGTAGTGAAAGTAATTCCCAAGGAAAATTCACTTGGATTCCACGGGCAGATCAGGATTCGGCTGCAGACGCTTTGTACCGGCCGTTCGCGAGTGGGAGAGAGCTCAGCCCTTGGAACGGCGAAGGAACAGGAGTGCTCAGCTCCAAAATGCGCGGAGGATGGAGGTCAGCCCCGGGCCTTGGCACCGGCCGAGAGCAGGGCAAGTGCTTTCGGACAAAGACACAACCCTGCCCGGGGGGACATTTCTTTCCCCCCTCCTCTGGGCTGTGCCTTCGCTGCAATACGCCCTGTTCGCTCGGGGAAGATTTATTCCCTGAGAAGTGCCTGAATAATTTCAAGCCGCAATTAATTAAAGACTGCTGCAATCTGCTTGCAAACAGGAAGCGAGGCAGAGAAAAAGACACAATCTCTAGAAAACCGACGTGTTGTGAATTAGCTGTAATCAGGCTAACAATGATGGATGCACTCCCCCAGTGGCTTTCATCTGAAAGCTTATTACGCTGATCGTTGCGAAGGCCCTGCGCTGGATTAGGATGAGATGGACCAGCTGATAGACTGGGTTTCTCCTGCATGTCGAGGATGCTGGATCTCGGCACGGAGACACCGTCCAACTTGGCCGTAGTCACACCAGTAAATCAATGGCCGGGCTATAACCGGCAATGTGGCTCCCTGGCTCTGAAGGGAGGCCGGCAGATTTTCCTGAAAAGAGCAGACTGTTTATGTTTGGGTAAAAAAAGCTCCATTAATTGGAATAAAAGCTGAGACCGTGTGTTGCTCACCAAAGTATGCAGGACATCATAGTATGGCACAGAGCTGCAGGCTGGGAGGGATCCCTGGTGCCTTCTGTCCAACCTCCTCCTCAGAGCAGGGCTAGCTCCCAGGAGAGACCAGGTGGCTTTGGGCTTCCTCCAGGCCAGTTGTGAACATCTCCAAGGAGGATTTTCACCCTCTCTGTGAAAATCTTTTTCTTCACGTTATGCCAGATTTTCCCTTGCTGCAGCTTGTGCTGGTTGTCCCTGGATCCTTCTCCGCACACCTCTGAGAAGAGTCTGTCTCTGTCTCCATAACTCATTAGGCAGCTGGAGACAGCAACTAGAGAGTCCCTTAGCTGAAGAAACCCACTTTCCTCAGCCTCCCCTCATGCCTCGCGTGCTCCAGTCCCTTATGATCTTGGCGAGTACTGGACTCACTCTGGCATGTCACTTTTTTATAGTCATCCCAACCCAAATACAATGCTAAGTCCCACCAAGAGCTAATCTGGGCATGGCACAAATTCGTGAAGGTACAAATTGCTGTGACTCTGCCCCACTAGTGTCACCACCTGATGCCCACAGGTTTCTGCTCTCAGCAAGTGTGGTCAACCAAGAGCCCAGCTCAAGGGGATGAGAGGCTGGGCAGGTGCTCGGGTTAAGGGGAGGACAATACTGGGCTCATCAAGCAATATGAATGAGGCCAAAACCATGGAGAGATGTGTGTGCTGTGGCAGGAGCTCATGTATTTCATGACAGGACGTCTGGTGTGGGCCGCGGCTGTGGTGAAGGGAGACGTGAGGGGGGACACAGTATGAATGAGGGGCACAAGATGACCCCCATGACAGGGAGTGCCATGCAGAAACATAATAATACATCAGTGTGAATATGCCAGAAGCCTGCTCAGTTGAAAGGGCTTTGAGGGTTGATGTGGTTGAGGTTTGACTGACTTTGGCTGCAGGCTTTGCTTTGGGAGAAGAAGAAACATCTCCAGGACTGTGTAGAGAAACAGGCACCTCCAGAGCATTGTGGCTGCCTCCAGATTGGGATCTGCAGCTCGTAAAAAAGGAGGCTGTGGACTGAACTGTTGCATGATCATGGTGGTGCTCAAGCATTTCTGGGTCAACTCAGAGGCTTCCCGTGCTGGAGTCGCTGCAGCCACCATGGAGGTAATGTGATGGGTGGGATGAGGTCCTTGTCTGTGTCCCCAGAGGAGCTGGGGCAGAGTGGAGGGATGCGCTGGCTGAGACATGCTTCTCCTAACACAGGCCCATGCAGCAGGGGCCCAGCACAGTCTGGGGGGCTATTCACATCTGTCGTGCTCAAGTCCTTTTTTAGGCACCGGAGCAAGCAGTCTGGATATGTCCCTTAATCACAACTGCTCATAAATTTTACTGTCACAGTGGGAGCCTTTCACTTCCAGATATAGATTGGAGAGCAAATGCTACCAACTATTCTGGGACGTGGGAGCTGATAGATGGCTCCAGAATTTACTATTTTAGACTTGGTCTTTGCTGTTGGGGAGACACGGAAGAAAAGTCGGTTGCAGAATGTGCACGTTGACCGCATAGATTTCGTCTAAAACAAACTGAAGAATAACCTCTGCCATATCAGCGGTTCAGGTGGAGTATTTCTCTTTCCCGTATTGGGAGAAGTTTAGAGACTCAGCCACTGGGGTCAACTGAACCGAAGAGCTCAGAGGCTTAATGTGCCAGATGACAGGGTTTTCAAGGCAAAGGTACAAAACTATTTGATGCCCCTTGCAATAGTGGCTTGCCCACCAAAAATCACAGTGAGAATGAATGGAACTTAAAGAGACCAGCCAGATCATCAGGGAAACGTGGGTCTGAGGACCTGGAAGTGTCCAACGTAAATGAGAATTGCCAGAAGTCAAGCTGAGCTGGACCTTGCAAAGGCAGTTCAAACAAATAGAAAAAAACTTTCTAGCTAAGTCAATAAAGAGAAGGGGTCAGTATATGGAGAGAAGAGTGGAGATTAAAGTTATTCTCAGGATGGCCCCCGTCCTAAATGCATTGCATTTCTTGTGAGGTCAATGGTGCACCCACCATAGGGTGGCTCATCACGATGTCCTCAGGAAACCAAACCCGGTGTTGGTCTCAGCCCAGGGGACCCCACCTACACCAGTCCTGCAAGAAGAACTGGCTCCAGCTCAACACAGCTCCCAGGGGAATAGGTCAGTGTGGGCTGGGGAGGGCCAGCAAGGGCAGGGGGCACATCAGCCACCCCCAGCCCTGAGACAGGTCTCCCTGGAGCCCTGGGAGCCTCCCATCCCTGCCCCTGTGAGGAGGCTTTCTCTGGGACGCAGCTTCTGGAGGTGGGGTGACACTGTGCGGTGCAAAGGACAAAATCCTGCACTGTGGGACTAACAGGAAGGATTCTGAATACAGGTTATTTTCTCAGTTGTAAAAGGCAATTAGAGGCAAGGCTGGGGCAAGGGAGCAGCATAATAGGATGTTGGCTAATTGCACACGGCTATGAGACAGGAGGAAGTACAGGAGGAGTCGGGACAGAGGGAAACAGCTATGACCTGTACCAGGGGTTTGTGTGAGCTCTTCGGGAAGGTGTGAGACAAAAGTTCTGTGGTCCAGCAGACATGGATGGGGCCACCAGGAAAGAGATTGCTCCACTCCGAGACCCAGGGGACTGGAGGACCATGGCTTATTGCAGAGGGTGGGGGGAATCAGACTCTGCATGGCAGTGCGGGTCTGCAGCAGCTGGAGGATGCTACTGGAAGGGGCACAGAAGGGTTCAAACTGGTGAAGGACACTTCTCTGCTGCCTCGGGGCTAGGGGAAGATAAGGGATGGAATAGCCCTTCCAGGAAAGCGGTGGGAATAAGGAGGACCATAAGACAGAGCATGCTTGGTTTATGAGATACTGATGCTGCTGGGAGGCAGCAAGGTCTGGCCCATGAGATCATGGTCTTTATAGCATGGATACTAAATCCAGAGATACGATAGATTTTAGTAGTGTGGATTTTCCCCATGGGGCTCATGGAGGACATGGAAACACTGACCTGGAGGAGCCATTCTGAAGGAGCCAGCCGGTAATGAATTTTAACTGTTAAGGCAATAAACAGGGATACTTGCACATCCTTGGGAAATTCAGACACTGCCAGAACTGTGTATTTTGCAGATGTAGGGAGGAGGAAAGCTCTTTTCAGTGTGCAGCAGGAGGCTGAATCCTTGCTCCAGTTGTAAAGGAGGAGGACCAGGAGGTGCAATCTGTCCCCTCTCCCCTTGGGCCAGGCTCAGCTTAGCTCTGTCCCCTGCTCCCAGCTCCGTCCCTTCCAGCACCCCAGCAGGGCTTTTCAGTTCAGCAAGACCCTCACTGCTGTCCCACCGCAGCTCTGCCGCGGGACTTGGCCCTGCAGCCTCCACCCCTTTGCCGAGGGGAGCTTGCACCAGGGTCCAGGCTTGGTCCCATGTGGCCCCTGTGCACATGCACATCGCCTCCAAGGAATGTGCTTTCTGGGTGGAAACTGTGTCATCGGAGAAATATTTCATATTTTCGTTCGTTCACATTCCCCAAATGAAAAATGAATCGTGAAGTCTCATAAATAAGGGGCCGAGTTTCTCATTTACATATTTCTGTGGTTGTTGGAGCAGGGGCGGCGGTGGCCCTGCCAACCATGTCCTAAGCCTTCCCCTCGTGCACCTTCGCTCCCGCTGGCAGCCGCCTGCGCTCCCTGGAACACGCTGCCCCGGGACCCGCGCGCTCGGATGGGCGCCGCGTCTCTTAGGTCACCCTGCCTCCTGCCAAGCTCTCCGTGCAGCCACGGGCTGCTGGCACGAGCATGGCGGGGAACGCGTGCGTAGCTGGGAGTCTCGGAGAAATCCCAGCCCCAAGAAGGTTTTTGGGATTCAAAGAGGGGTTTGCAGAGACTGGGAGGGTGTGACAAAGAGGGGAAGCCCCACGGCATGGTCCCAGTTTGGCTCTGGTGACAGGGCGCTGGGGTGAGGACAGGAGGCGGCTGGGGAAGGGCTGGTGGGAGAAGCACATGAGAGATGGAACAAGTGGAAGAGAAGTGGACAGGGAGCCATAGGGGAGGAGGAGGCGAGTGAAGGGGAGAGGGAAGGAGGGATGGGCAGGCACAGCCCAAGGCAGCAGGCAGGTGAACACAGGCTGACATGGCTCTGCCTTTGCACTGGAAACATGTGGTTGTCCCATGGCTCCCACCTTGGGCACAGCCAACGACTCTGCCCTTGCCCACCATGTCCCATGCACCACCTCTCCACCTGCCCTTCTCACCCTGACCCTCTCCCCTTGGTCTGTGGCCGTGGCCACTTTGCAATTTGCCTTGTCCATCCAGCTCAACTGCCCTGTGGGGACTTCGCACCCTTGGGGTCGAATGTGACACCGCCACCGAGTGCCTCCTCTGAGGTCCAGCACTTGACACGGGTGGGTTGGAGAGAGGAGCAGGGTCTCTGGGCATCCCCTGTGCATCCCCCAGAAGTGTTTGTGGGGCATATGTTTTCCTCCCAAAAAATCTCCGTGTCTCCAAGGGGCTCCAGTGGGTGCAGGGCAGCAGGGAGCCCTTCTAGGTGCACAGCAAGACCATCCAAGGGCTGGGAGCCCTCCTGGGCTGGAAGATGCATCCCCAGCTTTGGGATACTCCTGACTCCAAGCCGTGCACACCAGCCATCCAACCTTGTCCTGGTGCACGCCTGGGTTTGGGTACGGGGCTTGGCAGGTGGAGATGCAGCACAGACGCCAGCCGTGGCCACAGCTGTCCTCCGGACTTCCTTCTCCCCAGGCCATGCTTGGGGTTTTGGGTGGGCCACCTTCTCCTGACACTGCAAGGGGAGGCCAGTTCATGTCATCCAAGGGTTAATGGCTATAAACTGTGCTGCTAAAGCCATCTTCTGGTTTCAATTTAACTTTGCATTTGCGTGTGGATTAGACTCAAGGATGTTCATATTCACTTAATAATCTCCCCACTTAGGCACTGCAGAGATGAGTGCTCAGTTGCCAGAGCCAGAGGAAGAAGGGGAACATTTAACACTTGTCTCCCTGAAAGGTGACCCCATTTTCCTAGCCTTCAGCAAGCAAGGAAAGCCAGATGCTTGGCCATGAAGCTGTAATGATGTTCAAGAGGTGGACATGAGCTCGGCAGAGGTCCCTGTGCAAGGTCTTGGGAGAGATGCTCCTCTGAGCTCTCCCCCTTGCACTTCCAAGAGTGCATCAAGAGCAAGGGACATGGGGCAGCCACGGTCTCCCTGTCGTCCATCCAGCAGATCATGATAGGATGCCCCGAGCCCTGGAGATGCTGTGTGCAAGACGGAGATTATCCACCCAAATCTGCCAAGAGAGGATCAAGCCAATGCTGCTAAGCCCAGGGAAGCCCAGCGCCAATATTGCTCGTGCCGTACGCCTGGCCCAGGCACACAGACCCCGGGACCTCATCTTGGCTTTCGCCTGCCCCTCTTGTCAGACTTCAGAATCGTGCAGAAATAAGATGTTTTTGGAGCAGGAGCAAGCGTGTCCTGCAAATTTGTCTAAACATAGCACAAGGAAATAGGAACGCGGGGCAAGGCTCTGAGCACAGCAAAAATAACATGGGGCTCACTGCTCACAGCTCAGCCTCCTTGCCTTTTTCTGCAGCCAGGTCCCAGGGATGCTGGGCAGGCAGAGTGAGCCAGGGCTGTCCCGGAGCCAAGGAGCATTCCGGGTGCCTGACCGGGCAGGGACGTCGTGTACAGCTCTCCCCAGGCCTCCTCCTGGGGACACCACTGACCCTGGAAACTCAGAAACCCATGTCAAAAGGGGTTCCAACAGCACCAGGAGCGTGCTGGGTCTCTACTGGGCTCCTCGTCTCTCTGCACACCTTTCCAGTAGGACTGGTGCTGTCACTGACTTTGTCCCTAGAGGAGGGCAAGGTGCTGAGGCCCTCCCTGCCCAGAGTCCTCTCAGTAGACCCATACTGAGGACATTCTTCCAGCTCATGGTCCTGGTGCCACAGCAAAGAGAAGTCAACGTGCCACAAACTTGCAGGCAAGAAAGCCACTGTGAGCCTCCCACGGACCAGGATGATTAGCTCCATCAGAGGATGTTGTCCTGTCCTTTCTGAAGTGTCCCAGGCTCCTCTCCACTATCCACCTTAGCAATGGCATTTGGACATGGTCCAAGTCATGGACATGGTCCAATGGACAACAGTCCATGGGCAACTCTCTGTAGGTGACCCTGCTTGAGCAGAGGGTTGGACAAGGTGACCCTTCCAACCTCAACCAGACTGTGATTCAGTGACTTTCCCTCTCTTAATCTACTGAACATGATCTTCTCAGTGCTATCTCCATCCTCCAAGTCCAGGTTCCTGGTGCATGGACCATCAGGTGGTTCCTATCTCCCCATCCTTGAGTGCTTGCTCAGAGGATGCAGGAGCTACACGGCCCCTTGCCAAGGTGGCCCTGCCATTCAGCCTGGTGCAGCTGGGCCGGCACACACATTTCCTTGGGGAGCATCAGACGCACCACTGGGAGGATTTTCCCCAGTTCAGATCCCTGTGCAGGTAGCTGCCAGGTCCCCTTCCCCAGTGGCCTCCTTGGGCCACACTGTCTCACAATACTGGTGATTCTCCACAAGTCTGGGCTTCCCAGGGCAGCCACATTGGTTGCAGGATGCTGCAGGCTCTTTCTGCAGCTCCATAGCTTTCCTGCTCATCAGACATGCACAGCCCCCACGGTTCCTTGACGAGGGCTGTTCTCCATCTCATGTTCAAATTTTGGGTTGATGGCAGCCTGGATGTGCCTTGTGCCAGAAGGGAACTGATCAGATTAGGTGGTCCTCACCAGAGCAGACAGGGTCCTCACCTCCCCGTCTGAGACTCTTTAAAGAAAGCGGAAAGGAGGAAAAGGGAGCTTTTAACATAAAACATCTGGCATGTAGAATAACATGCCTTGCACACTAGGATGGGAGAGAAATGTGTCCTCCAGGCAGAGGGGAGGAAAGAGGAGGTCTCTGGATATGTACAGTGACTGGCACAAGAGCAGCTGGACCAGCCATCTCCAGGTGCTCACTGCCCCATGCTCCTGTGTCCCCCTGGGATGTGCTCAAAGCCATGGCTTGGGAATGTGCCCTGCACCCTGCATGCCCCGGGGGAGAGCAGGCTGCAGGGTTCAGGGCCATCTAGAAGAGCCTCAAACCACCTGAAGACCAAAACCAGGGACAGATCTGCTGACTGCTGCCGCAAGCCAACATCAGGCGAGGTCCCAATTTTCCTTTGGGAGATGGAAACGCAGCACCCGGTGCGGGAGGGAGCCAGGAGAGTTAAGCAGGGACAGGCAGGCTGTAGGAGGGTGTTACAGAACTAACCATGCCTGGGAGAGAGCTGTAAAATACTTGGTAGTCTCTCCAGCAAGCTGGCAGGAAAGCGAGTTCAGACGGACTCAAACATCGTTTCCACCTGGTCTGAGCGCAGTCCAGAAGAGCGAGGCAATGCACGGAGCCGAGCTGAGATCAGAGCCGCGCAGTGACCCAGACTAATGCTCCCTTTTATCACCCGGCTTTAAACACACGCTTTTATGATGTGCGAGAAAGGGGCATATGGTTCTCTAATTAACTCAAGAGCGCTGAGTTGTGAAGTGCTGCGAGGAAAAGCAGCTACAGCGGAGATGGCAGGGCGCATCGGCAGCGCGGCCCGCGCCCGCTGCCAAGCAGCCCCCGCCGCCTCGGGGCAGGGGGGGGCAAGACGCCTTCGCCCGAGGGCACCCCCTGCTCCCGGCACCGCGCATCTGCGGGGTCTTGGCCAGCCATGCCCTGGGTGAAATATTTACCGTTGAAAATTTTGAGGGGCTACACCTGAAAAACACCTGCCTGATGAAAATGACGTCGATGCGGAGGATGTTCGCACGCGGTAGTCCCTGGGGAAGTTTGCAGCCCTGGCTGTTTCTTCTTTGCTCTTGTTGTGCTGGGACTTTGCTCTTGGCACTTGCATTTGGATGCCCTCTGCATCCAGCTGGATTAACAGCAGCAGGGTGACCTTGGCCCCACGGCGTCTGCCTCTCACCCATCGGTGGTGTGTGAGATGGACGGGTGGCCTCAGACCCACCACGTCCCCCCAGCAGGGGGACATGGGGCTGGTGGGGACCTTCCTGAAACCACCGCAGAAGGAACCGTCCTTTCGCCTGCCCAGGCTGGGGCTCCTCCGGGACTGGGAAACACCTTCAGCATTTCCGACAGAGCTAAAAGCCTGATGTCTCACTGTTTTACCTAAAAATAATATTTCTCTGATTTTTATTCGTGAAATCAAAACTAAATCCCTAATAATTCGATTCAAAATGGAATGCTTGTTTCAGTCAACACAGAAACACGACGGCTGGGTTTGCTTTATTTGTTCAGCCATGAAATACAACCCAGTTCCACACTAGAATGAAAAAAAACCCAAATTTTGCTTTGAAATAGTGAAATATTCTGTCAATATTCTTTTTGTCCGAAGCCTCTTCAGCAAGCACCTCACCTGGCTAGAGGCAACATTCTGCAGTAAAAGACATATTAATTTAATTGAAATATTATCCATGTGCTGGTTACAAATGACGTCTTAATTGGCTGAGTTAAGCCAAAGTGTTACTGTGGGCAATGGGATATGGGTGGCAGAGCAGAGGCAAACTTGAAAGCTGTTCAAGAGCTTCATCCATGCATGTTCCTGATGCAAACGGCCCCTGGTTTTGGCACAGAGCTGATGCCAGGGCACTCACACCATGGGGAGCGGGCGTCCCCAACACCAGCTTGCAGGAGCAGGTGGCAGGAAGAATCGGCTCTGTTCAGTCCCTGCTCCTGGGAATAAATGAGGTGAGGACGGCGAAGCCTCTGTTATCTCAGCAGGAACAAAGGACTTGAGGGACGGAGACACCGTTGCTCCAAGCCACAGGTGTAACTTCGAGGCTGGGAGGAAAATTTGGTGATGGTTGTGACCCTGAGCAGAGGGAGATGTGGAGGTAATGGGTTGTTTTTCTCTGAAAGTGAGGAAAGTCTGGCCCTAGAGATGTGCCCCAAACACAGGGGCTGGTGATGGACCCTGGTGAAGGACCAAACCAGAGACAGCCCAAGCTCTCGAGGAGGAGAGGAGCCGCGTGGCTGGCGGCAGGACCCACCGTCATCAACTCCCGCTCCTGTTCGGTGAGGCTTGTCCCCGGCACCGTCCGGCCACCGAACCCAGCCCAGTGCCCCCCGTTACCCCTGGCTTCCCCTGCGCCTGCCTGCACTCCCAGCTCCTCTCATGTCCTCATCTGACTCCTTTTGGCCAGCCTGCCGGGAGGAAACAGCGTGCGTTGGTGGAGGGCCAGGGCTTCGCTTGTGCTGGAGCTCGCTGCCAGACTGCACGGCGAACGGCTGATCCTTCCCGGGGGGCTGTGTTTTGGGGCTCGCTCCTCATCCCAGACAGGCCGATGGGAACCGAAGGAGGTTGAGACCTGCCGGGTCTGGGCAGCAGCTCGCAGGGCTCTGCGGGAGGGGAGCCAAAGCCCAACAGATGGACAAAGTCACAGCTATCCCTGGAAAGCTGAGAACTGTGGTGGGGCTTGGTGGACAGAGAGGAGCAATTCAGTCAGCCCCAAAAATGCAATGCATGCTGACCAAGGGCTCTTGCCAACCTCCTCATCACCCCAAACCAGGGGTCTAGAGGTGTTTCTCACCTCCATCTCCAGGAGGACATAGCAAGAAGAGGCTCTGGATTAGCCCTCACACATCCCTGGCAGAGATGCAGGGGCAGCTCCTCCACGTGATCCCTCCTGCCAGGCGTCAGTGGTGGTCCAGAGACATGGGGGTCTGCAGGCTGATGGCAAAATGGCTGGGATCCCCCCTCCCTTCCCGTCCCACAGAGCTTGGAAGGAAACATGGGCTGGGGATGTGTCAGGAGGGATGTTTCCAGCACCTCTCACAATGTCTCGTCCCTTCTCATTCCCTCAGTTTCCAGCTCTGAGACCTGCACCCTTTCATCCCACGTGGTGTTTGACCTCTCCTCTTCATGCTCCCATCTTAGACCGGACCCTTGCAGAGGTGCTGGTGTCACCTCCTTGCTGGTCACCTCCTTGGTGGCTCTGCAACACCGGGCCACCCATCCCTCTCCTCCTCCCTCTGCAGTGCTCTCCTTTCCCCATCTTCCCCCTGATTTGGGTGCCTGGTTCCCCCTGCTCCTTGTCCCGCTAAATCTCTCCTGCATTGATGACCCCTTTGCTGTTGCAGAGAACCCAACCGGCAGTGCTGGCTGGGTCACAGCAGTTGGCTGCTGGCTGCAAGTCCTGCTCCAGCTCTCCTTGACCTGGTCCAGCCACCTTCTCAGCCCAGCCCCTGGTCCCCTCCTGGCCCCACACCTGCATCCCTGTGGAAACCCCCCCAACACGGCTGTCCCACAGACCTACGACCTCCTCCATCGCTTCTGTGGGTTCCTCACCGTGTTATTTTGTTAGAGCCGTTAAACCCCATGGTCCCATTTCCACTGGCAGGGCCAGGCCAGCTGTGGGCGACCACCCCACACCAGCGGGTGCTTCTGCAACGGGAAAAATAATAGAGAAACTCTGTGTGGGGGAACCGCGAGTCCCTGGGCAGCCCAGGGAGGGTGGCAGAAGGACCCAGCCACCCGCCTGCACATATGCAGCCAGCTGCAGCCCTGCTGGAAAGCACATTTTTAGCTTTTTGGAGGATTTCTGTCATTTCCCAGCAAGGAAATAATGAAATGCCAGATCTCAGGATTGCGGGGCTTTTACTTGCACATGTGGTGCCTCTTTGGGAGTCAGAGAAGAAGGCTGGAGATTACTGCCGAACCCAATCACCCCCTGGACAAGCATTTTGGCAAGGGGAACTTATCTCAAGGTCACCCCACAGCTGAGCCAGTCCCTCCCCACCTCCAGGTCACCTCCAAGCAGGACGGGCCAGTGTCCTCCAGCCTCTGTGGGGAGTTACAGGTCCCTGCAAGGGGACTTGGGGAAAGGACATCCCCAGGGCGCTGCCTCTGTGGATCCACAGCCTGGTTGCCATTAGCGAATGCATCACTCGCCTCGCAGGTTTTCTAATCCCCATCTCCCAGAGTCATGTGCCTGGGGGAGACTCAGGTTTCACTTCACTGAAAGGAAAACGCTAAGCCCTTCTGGATGCATAGAAAAGCCGGAGGCATAACCCTTATGGCTTAAAAAGCAGAACACAAGAAACCATACCCAGCATGTGTGCTTTTTTTTTTTTTTTAATAATTCTTAATTTGAAGCTCTGCTCTTGCTTTTGGGGCTCTGACTCATGCTCGGGATTATCAGGGCTCTGGGAGCCATCGACTGGCATTTGCAGGGTGCACTGGGAGGGGAGGGAGACAGCCCAGCCCTGCCTGCTATATGTTTCCCCTCAACACCACAAGGATCTGGCTGTGAGATAATAGAGCTCCACCGCCTTTTCCTTAGGGCCCCTCTGTGCTACAGACACAAACTGGAGCACAGGCAGTGTCTAAAGTTCATGTTCTGGCTGAGCGTTACCAGTTACATCTCTGTGCGCAGTTGCCCACAACTTGCTTCAGTTTTCCCCTCCTGGGTTGATATTTTCCAGCCTCGGTCTCTGCACAAAAGCGATTTGAAAGGAAAGTCCCTTTGAACACGCTTTGGCCATTTGAGGGTACGCAGGCAGTGGAAAGCAATATCTCCATAATAAACATACCCTTTTTTTTTTTCGTTCGAGAATACAAAACAATCTTCCAATTTTTAAGCGGCTCTACTGCCGAAACTGCTGGGGGTCAGAGCTGACATCTGGCAGGGAATCAGTCCTGACCAAGAATGACTGTGGCGCGTTCCAGTAAACACTGTGTTTCAGTTGCTGAAAGCTATATCCACCCAGGCACAGCACGTTTTGCAGCGATGGTACCTTTTAATCAATGCTTGGAAAGCTCGCAAGTTGTCTGGAGAAGGACGAAAACAGCAACTCCAAAGATCTGCCTGACGTCCCCGGCAGTGGGGATGGAGGTGGGCAGAGCAGAGGTTTCATGCCCGAGCTGGAAGCGGGGCTACACCACGGCCTGGAGTTACCTATCGGCAGCAGATGTTCAGCTGTCCTTGACAAGGACAATGTGAATGAGATGTATGGAGCCAGGACCACTAAATCCCTCCTTGGCCAGCATCGGATTATGAGAGTTCAACGATACATCACTGAAGGCTTCCCAGAACTGCATAAATACCAAAGAGAATTTGATATAAATCATGGAAGGATTTAGGTTGGGAGGGATGTCTGGAGGTCTCCAGCCCAGCCCCTGAGCAAGTTAGCACTCCAAAGCTGGGTCAGGCTGCTCAGGGCCTTGTCCAGGCATGTTTTGAACATGTCCAAGGATGGAGATCCCACCACTGCTGTCCCAGGACTGCACCACTCACAACACAATCTGAGCCTTACAGGTGCCACATATCCATGTGTCTTCTCACAGAATCACAGAATGGCGGGGGTTGGCAGGGACCTCTGGAGATCACCCAGTCCAACCCCCTGCCAGAGCAGGGTCACCCAGAGCAGGTGGCACAGGAACGCGTCCAGGTGGGGTTGGAATGTCTCCAGAGATGGAGACTCCACCACCTCTCTGGGCAGCCTGTGCCAGGGCTCTGCCACCCTCACAGCAAAGAAGTTCCTCCTCATGTTTAGGTGGAACTTCCTATGGTCGAGTTTGTGCCCGTTACCCCTTGTCCTGTCACTGGGCACCACTGAGAAGAGCCTGGCCCCATCCTCCTGACAACCCCCTTTCAGTATTTATAAGTGTTGATAAGATCCGCCCTCAGTCGTCTTTTTTTCCAGACTGAAGAGACCCAAATCCCTCAGCCTTTCTTCATGAGAGATGTTCCAGTCCCCTCAGCATCTTGGTAGCCCTTTGCTGTCCCCTCTCCAGCAGTTCCCCGTCCTTCTGGAACCGGGGAGCCCAGAACTGGACACAGTGCTGCAGATGTGGCCTCCCCAGGGCAGAGCAGAGGGACCAGCACAAGGAGAGCTGGTCACCTGCAGGGGTAGGGGAGAGGATGAGAAAGAGAGGCAAAGCGCACAGAGAAGACACCATCAAAAACATCGCCTGGTTGCTCATACATGGCAGAAAACAGGAACCTGGGTTAGGTGTCTACCCTAGGGGCTGGGGATGGTGTCTCCCCTTGTTTCCCTGAGGGGACTCCGATGACAAACATTCCCAAGAGACCTCGTGGTCCCTCCATGGCCATGGATGAATGATGCTATTTCCATTGGTCACACTAAGGAAGAGCATCCCGCCACTGCACGTGGCTGCAGCTCCAGCACTGGTCCCACCAAGCAGCATCCTCATGCTGGCAAAACCTCATCCCCATAACACCTGTGGAAAGCGATTGCCAGAGAAAGACGAGGTAATGGAAAGTTAAGGTTAGGTAGGATATGGCTGGGGTCACAGGAGCCTCGTTAGTTACTCAATCAAACCCAACACACACGTACAACGGATCCTGACAGTGATCAGCCGCTGGCAGGGGGAGGCTGCCTAAGCCCCTGCGCTCCCCCAACAGCCCCCGCAGTGCTCGAAACCCTCTCGTGCTTTGAGAAACACCCCTGCATTGAGCGTACGTGGGGATAGCTGAGAAGATCCTGCCCACCATGCTGAAACGGGTCCCTGCGGTGGCTTCCAGCCTCGTGCCGGCGACGGGATGGCTCCCTTGGCAGCGCTGGGTGGGTGCCAGGGGGATGTCCATAGGGCTGTGGTGTGGGCTGCACGCGGGGGGATGTGATGGGATGCACAGGGGAGTGAGAGATGGAGACCTCATCCCTGGACCACGCTCAGAGTAGCCAGCAGTCCTCAAAAGGGGTGTCAGTGATTTAACAGCCATCCATCCAGCCCAGTACCAAAACCAAAGCTGTGACTCTTGGATGGCTGATGGGAGCAGGGGTGATGTTCCCCTGACCCAGAGCTGCCGCCGTGCACCAGCCCGAGGACACACTCCAGCCTGGCCTCCCGCTGCCCTCCCGCCCGGCTGCCCCCAGCATGCCCGCCCAGGGGTTTCTGGCCAGAAAACACGGGAGCTACAGCTGCAGCCACGTGCTGGGGTGTTGGGTGGTCACCTCCCTGCTGCCCACCACTCGGAGCTGGCTGCAAATGTCAGAGCTGGGTCAGGAGAGAGCCATGGGGACAACTATGGGATGGTGAAAATAGCTCTGAGTGAGGGACTTGACAAGCCTGAAGGTTTCGCTTGCCAAAAATAAGACTGAGCAGAGACTTGACTTGATTCCCAGGTACTACAGAGCCCCGTCCGTGCCTCCAAACCTGCCTCCCCCTCCTGCCCCGTGCCCTGGGAGATGTTTCTCTGGGACGCTGTAGCAGGCAGCCTTACTGAGGTCTACATTTCAGAGAGCACCTTTATTTTGGAGATTTCTTTTTGTAGCATCTACAGGGGTGCTAACCTCTTCGTTAGCAGTTAACAGCTGGTGAACAAGGCAGGAAAACATAAGGATGCTCAGCCATGGGAAGAGGCAGCTTCCCTGTCCTTTGGTGCCTTTCTGGAAGACACACCGTGGACACACAAGGAACGTGATGAGTAGAGGGACGAGCAGATGAAATGAAGATTTTGGCCCACATGGTGCCAGTGAGGCTGGCTGGTCCAAACCCACGTATCAGCCTCAGCTTCCCCCAGGCCGTGACAAGACCACTCTATTTTGGCCCCAGCACCAGTGCACAGCAGCAGTGGGGACCTGCAGTGGCTCCACTGTGTCCCCAACCTCTCTCTGCCCCTCAGTCCGTGCAGCTGCTCCCTCCTGGCACAAGAACCATCTGCTGTGGCTGGTCCCTTGCAGAAATGCAGCTGCAGGACACAAATGTGACGTGCCCTGGTCATGGCTGTCCACTTCGGGGTGTGTCATCCTCTCTCCTGCAGCTCACCGGGATGTCTGCATCCGTACACTGGGCCCCTTCTCCACCATCACCCACACCACAGATCTCATGCCCCAGCCGATGCAGGGCAGGGCTTCCCGTGGGCGCTGCCCTGGGCATTTCAGGATACCCCCAGCTGCAAACACATCTTAGGTCCAGATTGGGAAAATTTCTTCCCCAGGAGGGTGGTGCAGTCCCAGGACAGGTCCCTGGAGAGGTGGGGGATTCCCATCCTTGGAGGATTTGCAGCCGCGACCGCCCCGAGTGGTGACGACACTGCCAGGAGCCAGCGCCGGGGGCGGACACCTCTGAGAGCCCCTTCCACCGGTGTTTCTGTGATCTGCCCCTCACACATACCTTTCCTTTGAGCACATCCCGTGCAGGCACCATAAAGCCCCGTCACACCCCGTTAGCGAGCGCCGTTTCCTATGACAACGTTGTCAACAGTGCGTGGAGCAGAATTCGGGTCCGGGGAGGGGGGGATGGCAGGTGCGGGGCTCCTCCGTAGCTATGGCAAAGGGGTGTTTACTTCTGTGTTTTGCGTGTCGGCGATACCCCCGGGACTGCTCTCTGTGTGCGACCACAGGGCAAGGCTGCTTGGCGTCTCCCCCAGCAGCTATGTCAGCATTTGGGGGAACCGGCTGCGACCTACACCTGCCAGCCACCGCGACGGGACCCGCATGGGGGACATGAAGCCACCTCCCCGGAGCTGCCAGGGCTCCCAGCAAAGGCCCCAGCCCTTCACCCACCTCCGTGCTGGTGCAGACAGGTCCTGGATGCGGTCCCAGGTACTCCTGCTCCAGCCCTCGCGGCGGGTTCTCTCCCCCAGTATCGCACTATGCAGCAAACCCCCTCTTTTTCCTGTGGGAAGCATTTTCTGCCTCTCCCCCTTTCTCATCAGACCATACCCGTACTCGTGCCTTCCCGGCGATGGCCAAATTGCGCATCTTTTCCCCGACACTTTGCAAACTTCGGGGAATGCTCCCAGCCCTTCCCTGCGGGCAGCTCATGAAGCACTCGGCTCTGCCCTGGACAAATCGCAAAGGGCTTGGATCCCGTTCCCCGGCGTGAGTGCCAGGGGCGGGGAGATCTTGCCTCGCATTTATTCTTTCTAGGTACAAAACATGCTTTCACAAGTCAGAGCCATTTCACTGGCAAGAGATGGAAGCTGCTAGAGACGGCCAGCTGCCCCAGTTACAATTCCCAGCAAGGCTACTTTCCCAGCCCTGCTCTCTGCATGTTTTGCAGACACACGCAGCGAGGATGCATTGCCCGGACCCCTGGCCAACCCCAACCGGGGTCTGCATCCCCGCGGGCCACATCGCAGCCCCAAGGCTGCTGGAACTGCCACGAAGCTGCTCGTCCCCGCATCCGTCCGCTCCCGCGTCGCTCTTCTAGATCAGCGAGCTCGTGTTTAACGACCGCGTGTGCTTTTGCTCAAGCATTACGTCATTTGGCACCGACGGAGGGGCCAGCCCGGCGGCTCTGCCCCTGCCGATGCTCACCCCCTCTCCGCATCGCGGGGTGCTCTGTGCCCCCCAGCCTTTCGCAAGGATGCAGGTGAACTGAAAATCAGTGTCCATGTCAAGCCCACCGAGGGGTCAGTGACACCTGCGCAGTCCCCCCCCATCCCCTTGGCGTGTCACAGTGCCAGCTGTGAAGGGCAAAAACGCTCTGTAATTTCCACGTCCCGGATTTCCTGCGGCCGTAGCCATCAGCACTTTCCCTACAATAAAGTGGGAGCTGAGACAAGCCAGACAGCCAGGCTCCAGAGGGACTGTCCTGAGCATGGATTTAGCTCACACTTCTTTAAGTGGGCGTCCAGGTTCAGGACTTCACACCTCTCACAGGCGGAGAGGAACTGGGTGGATCTGCTGATAATTTGCTGCCAATTTCCGCAGCCGTGGAAGGAGAGTGGGGAATGTTGGGGGGGGTGTCTGCTCTCGGGGAGCCCCGCGGGAAGGGAGGTGCAGATAGGACACTTCCTTGCACGTGCTCTCGCTCCCTGGGACGTGGATTGGGGCTTGTGGGGAGTCGGGTACCAGGATGAGTCGGGTACAGGGATAAGCAGGGCAAAGAGGGGGCCTGCAGTGGTGGCACACAGCGCTTGACCATGGCCAGCACTGTGGGCTGCAGGGAGAGGGGTATTTTGCGCTCCTTGCTCTTCATCCTCCCAGTTTAACTCGCTGCCTGCCCCAGCTGCTCCCCGACACTTGCCCAGAGACCCCCATGGGGAGTGGGATGAGGTGGCCAGCGGGGACAGGCGGTGCCTGGGTTTGCACTCAGAGCTGATGGGGGGTCCGAGCCCGGGTGGCCCCGAATGAACTGGGGCTGGGAAGAGGGGAGCAGCCCAGCTCGTCTGCAAGCACCTCCTCCCCCCCCGGCCCCGGGCTCGGGAGGCGGCTGGGGGAGGCGGTGGCCACCACTAGCCCCGGCCAGTCCGGTCTGGGCGCTGCGTGTCCCCAGGAGACCCCGGGGCCGGGGAGGGGGCAGCGCTCCCGGGTCCGAGCAGTAAATTTTTCTGCAAACTGCCTGGTTTCACCCTGCGGCCGCCGCCGGACACCCCGCGCCCGCCACCTAACGGCCACCGCCGGGGGTGCCCCGCCGCCGCCGCGCCCCCCCGGCCCCCGCACCCCGCGGCTGCTCGCCTGACACCCCCCTTGCATCCCCGGACCCCCCACCCCTTCCCCCAACCGGTCCCCCTTGCTCCCCCCCCGCCATCATCTGCCCGGTGCCACCCGGGACGCGAGACCCCCCCCGGTGCCACCCGGGGCATGAATCCCCCCCGCCCTCCCGGTGCCAGCCGGGGACGCAGTGGCCCATCGGGGTGGGCGCAGCTCTCCCCTGTCCCCCCCCCACCCCTTCTCCCAGTGCTGCCTTGGCAGCTTCCCCCCCCCCCCCCGCCGCCTTCCAGCTTTTTTGGCAGAGGCGCGCCCGGATTGGAGAGAGCAGCGAGGGAGAGGAATTAAAAAAAAAAAAAAAAAAAAAAAAAAAAAAAACAAGGGGGAAAGGGAAAAAAAAATAAAAAAATAACCAAGCAGCCAGCCCAATCGGCTGGAGAGGCTTGTGTGTGTTTGCCCTTTCCTCATGACGTAGTGTCCTGTGCCTCTCTCCCCCCTCTCCCTCTCCTTTTCCCCTCCCTCCTTCCAACGCCCCCCTCACCCCCCACCCCCCCCTTCCCCTCGCATCCTTGGAAGCAACAATTAAGCAGCTCTGGGATAAAACACACTGCCTGCGGGAGCACGGGGGCATTGCTTCAAGAGATGGCAAAGCAGGCAGCTGCACCCCTCCTTCCCGGAGTCCTCCTCCTCTTCTCCATCCTCCCGGCTTCTCAGCAAGGAGGTAAGGAAAGAAAAGGCTCCTTCCCCTTCGCCCCGGCCAGCGCTTTGCCCCGGCTCTGCAGGGACCCTCCACGGGCACCGGAGCTCGGCTGCTGCCCCCCCACCAGCCCCCCGGGCAGCCCCACGCCTGCCCCGGCTGCGTGTCCCCGAGCAGGGACTGGCAACCCCCTTGCCCTGCCCTGGGGACATCCTGGAGGGTGGGAGGGCAGCCCCCCTGGGTGCTACCTCCCCGGAGGGCTCTTTGCCCCCTAACCCGGTGGGTGGCATGTGCCATGTCCGGGTGGGGCGGGATGTCACTGAGGGGGGTGACACAGGGCAGTCCGGGAACGGCACCGCCATGCGAGGCACTTGTCGGGGGGAGCTTCGAGGTGCTGCATCCTGGAGAGAGGCTCGGGGACACGAGAGGCTCGGGGACACGCAGGCAGGGCGCAGGGCAGCGGGGGGGGTGGCTGCCCAGCTCCCACGGGGACTGCGATTGCGAGGGGCCGGGGGAGCTGGCACCCGTCACCCCGGGTGCGATGGCGGGGTGAGCTGGAGGGGCAGTGGGGGGGGTGCGTGTGCGAGCTGCTGCGCAGTGTGTGGCCGCAACACAGCCCGCCGGGCTGCCGAGCAGCTCCACCCGCCCCAGTCGCCAGCTCTGGGTGCCTGGGGTGGCCCTTGCACCATCCTCCTTGCACTTGTGTCCCCAGTGCCACATCCATCCCCCAGCGCACGGGATGGGTCATGGCTTGCTGGTCCCTGGCCGGGCAGCAGCGGGGGCTACGTGACACCCCCAGCACACGCAGACACACGTGCAGCAAACCCGCTGCTGGGGCAGGGAGGCGAGAGCCGGTGCAGTAGTGAGGTCCCACGGTGGCGTGTGACCAAGCCGGCGGCAGCCAGCGCAGCAGGTGCCTGCCCGTGGGACGGGTCTCGCGTCTGGTGGTTGGGCCATGAGCACGCACAGAGAAAGGGGGGAGCAGCTCCGAGCACAGATTTGTAGCCCCCTGCGAGGGAGAAACTGGGCAAAGGTCTGCGAGGTGGGGACAGCAGGGTCAGGGATGGGACGGCCACCTCCGGAGAGCCAGCTGGTGGTCGTCCCATGTCATGCCATGGAGAGTGTAATGGGCAGAGCTCGCATCAGCAATGGGGCCAGTGCCAGGGCCATTGCATGGGGCTTCTTGGCCACAGAGGAGCGAGGACCAGAGGAGGGAGAGGGACAGGATCCCACAGGCAGGGGAGGGCAGTGCCAGGGCTGTGTGTGGCAACTGCTGGCTGGGCCACTCCTTGCCCAGGGCAGAGTCCTCGGGGCTGCTCTCGGCAGCATCATCTGCCAGTGCCCTGCAGCTCCCTGCTCTGCTCCAGCGTGGGGGGCTCTGGCAGCGTGTCCCCCAAGTGGTGCCAAGCCAGGCAGCTGCCTGGAAAGCTGAGCCGCTGGCAGTGCCTGATCCTGGGCGGCTACGGCTCGGAGTCAAGGTGCCGTCCCTGGTGGGATGGAGGTCAGTCCCGCACACTCTCCACCCCGGACAGTGATGCTCTGCGCTGGCTTGCTGAACCGCGGTGGCTTTGCTCCCCAGCTCTCAAGCAGTGGCCAACTGGGACGGTCTCAGCAGGACTTTGGCCCTGGGGTGGGATCCTGCAATGGTTTCCGAGCAGTTTGGGATTGTTGGCCCCACTCCAGTCCCTGGTTCAGTCTCCAGGGGTGTTTGCTGGTTTGGGAAGCAGCTCATAGAGGAGGTGGCCCTGGCCCTGGAGGTAGTCCCAGTGCTGATGGGAACACCGGGGAGCGCTTCCCCATGGAGGAGTGACCGGTGTCTCTGCAGACTGGTGTGCTGCATGGCACCAGGCAGGCTCAGCTGTGCTCCCTGCCCTGCCAGCCCTCGGGGACACAGCTGGGACAGAGGCATGGCTGGTGGCACAGGGTCGGGGGGGATGCCAGGGTGCTGTGGGTGCACCCACCTGGAGAGGGCTCAGGGCAGCATCCTCCAGCACCTGCTGCCGGTGCAGCTCCAGACCAGCCTGGCAGGAAAGGGACCCTTGAGGGACCCAAAGTCAAGGGAGAACACAGAGACTGTCCCCGTCAGAGCAGTGCCCCTGCCGCGGGGCTGAGCCCCGAGCTTGCAGCAGCTGGTGGTACTTGGGAAGCTCCTGGCAGCAGGTCAGGATCAGCCCCTGCTGCTCTGCACCCACTGGGGGAGCAGAGTTGTACTGGGCACTGTGGGGACGTGCGTGGCTGGATCAGGCCACTGTGCAGGGAAGCTGACGTATGTTTCCCTAAAAGATGCCAAGTGAGGCATGTCCCAGTGTTTGGAGAGGGGCATCCTTCTCCCAGTGCTTCCATCCATCCCTCACTGCTTCCCATGCCAGAGCACAGGGCATCCCCTGGGAACAACACCCCCGGAGAGGGGACGAAAGGGCCCCCGGGGTGGTCCCAGTCCTGCAGGCTCTGGGACCACGGGGGGCAGCTGGGGTGGGTGCAGAGATGCTGGCATCGGCTGTGCTGGCATCCCAGCCTGGGCACCACGGAGACCTTCTGAGGACACCCAGAGTCCCCAAGGTGCCCCGGGAGCAGTTGTGGGGCTGGGCTGGCATCTCCCCTTCCCAGCTGGGCACGTCCCCAAGGCACCGACCTGCTGGGGCTGCTCCCTCCACAAACAACTTGCAGGGTGCAGTGCGTCCGCCAGCGCTCAGAGATGAAAGCTGAAGCCTTGGGGGGCTGGAGAGGAGCCAGGCTGTGGCCAGCAGCCCCCCCGCTCCCCCCCGAGCTGCTACCAGTGAGCTCGGGCTGGGATGCAACACGGCTTCAAAGTTGCTTGGAGACTGCATGTTTCCAAAACCGATTCTCCCAAGAAAAAGAAAACAGCGGCGTGAGGGAAGAGGGGAAATATCTGTGGCGGTTACGCACTGAGCTGCCTCCAGCAGCGGTCGCCCGCGGGCACGGGGAAGGCGGCGAGCTCCAAGGTTTGGCCGCCCAGTGAGGGGGTGAGCTGGTGTCCTGCGGTGGGTCCTGGTCTCGGGCTCGAAAGCTGTCAAACAGAGAAAACATCTGTATTTCTGGCCTGTAAAGAAAGCCGCAAGCAGTGATGCAGGTAGAAAGGGTGCAGATGATACGAACAGTGGTCAATCAGAAACAGCAGAGGTAACGGAATAGCGCGGATATTGCAAATAGCGACCCATGGTGCAGAGCTATGGAAGAAAAGGTCCAGTTTCTATAAACAAGGCTCCACACCTGAGCATCCTACCACAGGATGCACGCTCTCCTGCCCCGGCTTGAGAAGACATCCCTGGGGTGGGTGCTGGGGTCCTGGGGGCCAGCCCCCTGCTCTGCGGGCTTCCAGCCAGCCCTAGCCCAGGACACAAGCTGGGATTTAGGAGAACCCCCTCCTCCCAGTGTCCCAGCAGGCTCGGAGCAGGGGCAGAGGCAGTGCAGGGCTCCTGCAGTCCGGGGAGACTGGTGACTCAGTTTCCCCTTCCCCAATGTGCCAAGGGATGGAGAGGCCAAAGGGGGGGTATGCCATGCCGGGAAGAGGATCCCAAGCTGGGCTACGGGCTCCTGCCCCCGAGGCTGGGGATGGAGAGGGCTGGGGAAGGACTGGGACTGGCCGGAGAGCGGTTGCCATAGCCCGGAGCCCATGGCATAGCCAGTGCCAAGTGCGTGGGCTGCTGTCAACAGCCGAGCTGCAGTGGTGCTGCCGATGGGGGACACTGGTAATGCTGGGGTGAATTTGGCTGCTCGAGGATGGTCCTCAGCCAGAGAGCCGAGCAGGTCAGAGACCCCCGTGCCCCCTGTCAGCCCCACACCGGGCACTGCCTCCCCACCGGGATGAGCCCGGCTCTGCCAGCGCCAGGGCAGCGTGTAAAAGAGTTTGAAGAGAAGTGCTGTGCTGGCCGCGTTTGGCAGCAGAACTGGTCAGGGAGAGCAAGAGCAATGATGGGGAGCAGCCTCCTGCGACATTCCCGAGTGAAAGCCTTGTCTCCCCAAAGCTGTGTGGCATCCCGGCCATCCCGCTGCCCCCCGGCCACCCCAGCTCCTGCCAGGGCTTGTGACCCTCTCTGCCTCCTCATCTGGGCATGGGGATGGCAGATGAGCTGGTACATCCCCTGCAATCCTCCGAAAGGTGCAGACCTGCCAGGGGACACCGGGATGGGCACAGCGCCTTGGTGTCTGGGGGGTGCCCAGGGAGGGGGCAGTGACAGTGGCACCGCAGCAGGACCCCCCTGCCAGGGTCCGCAACACCCAGGAGGGTGACAACGATGAAGGGCTGAGTTTGGCAGATGTGGCTGTGTACAGGTGTCACCTGCACCTTTCTAGGGTCCCCATGCACCCCAGGGAGGCTGTGAGCCATCCTGCCATGTCCCAGCTTCCCCGGGGGTCTCTGCTGGGCAGCGCTGGCACAGGGGGACAGAGGGGTGGGGGAGCTCAGCCCTGGGGTGCCTAGCGTCACCCCAGCACCAGGGACCCCAGCCAGGGCTGGGGGCATCTGAGGCTGGGGGGCACCATCAGGGACCCTCCTGCTTGGTGGGGGACAGTCGTCGGCCCCGGGCATGGGGGTACCCGGCCAGATCCTGGCCATCCCGCCAGCTCTCGCTCCCGGCAGCGGTGGGGCGTCCCCTCCCAGCAGGGCGGGTGGGGGAGGCCGGGCCATGTGTGGACGGTCGGAGTTTGTTTGGAAACAGGCAAGAAGTTGGGATTTGTTTTTCCAAGCTGGGGGGGTTGGGCGGGGGAATGTGCCGGGAAAAGGAGCCGCTCCGTAAAGCCCTGGCCGGCAGCCGGGCCGGGCTGTGCTGTGCCAGAGGGGTGAGCCGGCTGGCCGGAGCGATGATCGAGCACGTGTCCCCTCCACTCCAAGGGACATCAGCTGCCCCAGGGCCGGATTTGGCCCCCAGCCCCGGCAGGGTCCTGGGAGGTGGTTTTGTGGGGCACAGGGCTGAGCCCCACTCTGGCATTGCTGGGGCACGTGGGGGCTGCGTGACAGGTCCTGGCGCGGGTCTTCCACCTGCGTGTGTGTCCCGGTGGGTCTGCAGGTGTGTGTCCTGCCGTGCGTGTGCCCCCGCATCTCCTGTGCATGCACGGCCTCACCCCCCTCTTGCACACGTGTGTGTCCTGACACACGTATGGGTGCTCTCCGGTGCCTGGTCTCTCTGTGCGGCTGGGCTGGGGGTCCGTCCCAGGTGCCCTGGGTGGTTGGGGACACATGAACAGGGCCCAGGGGACACCCTCGTCCCTGCCATGTTGCAGCAGGCAGCTGTTGGGGTGAAGCGGGGGGCTATGGGGCATGGGGGGGTGGGCTATGGGGCACAGAGAGGGAGCACCCCCAGAGTTTGCACCACATCTGAGATGGAGAAGAGATGAACAGCACAATGTGTCCCCCCACTGTGGTGTGCCATCCGTGCCACCTGCCTGCCACCTGCCTGCGCTGGCTACCCTGCCCAGCCCCAGGCCACCACGCAGCCTGTGCTGGTGCTGCCGGGACTGTGCCCCTGCAACACCCAGCTTCTGGGGGTGCTGGGTCCCCCCGACCATGGCTGGGATGCTGGGGAGGCCACTGCAACCCCAGCCATGCCACCACAGGATCCCCAGTGCCCATCCACCCTGAACTCCATCCCCTCTGCCCAGAGCAGGCAGGAGAGCTGGGTGCAGCTTGCCATGGTGGTGCTGGCCATGGGAGCCCCACACTTGCCTCCGGCAACCCCCAAATCCTCCTGCCAGCCCCACCACAAGCCCTGCCAGCCATCCTGCAAATCCCACTGCAAACCCCACAGCAACCCCAGCTCCCCACCACCCCCCGGTGCCAAAACCATGCTCCAGCCAGAAGCAGAGCATCCCTCCGCATTGCAGCCGCCTTGTGCCACCAACCCCCCTGCAAAGCCTCCACCCCCTGCCATGGCCCTGCTGGAGCAGGGGGGAGCACCCAGGGGATGGCTGCCTGGTGGCCTGCAGGAGACAGACCTTTGCCAGGGTCCAAACCAGCCAAAAAACCCTTGCTGTCGTGTCCGAGCATGACCTCTGAGCATGATGCCCTGCAAAGCAGGGGGACCTGAGCACTTATCTCAGCCTCGCAGAGATGGGCAGAGGGATGCAGGTGGTTTCGATGGGTCTCAGCACTGACTGGTCCAGCCCCCCGGTGCTGCTGGCCTGAGGTGGCTCTGCCCGCTGGCAGCTCCGCAGGCAGGGCAGGCAGCGTGGGCAGGGGGCAGCCACAGCCCAGCATGCTCAGGCTTGACTGGGACCAGCATGGGATGAACTGGGACAGCCTCATCCCCCCATGCATGACCATGCCTGGCCCTGTGTCCCCAGAGCCACGCAAAGCTGGAGGTGACGGAGACGGCGCTGGTTCAGGACAGGTTTTGAGCTGGGCACTGGCCGGACCCGCTCCGTGCCAGCCCCGTGTCCCTCCCTCCCACGCAGGACCGACTCCTGCTGACACCTCCAGCCAGGCGCCCTCCCCGGATCCCGGCTGGGGCACCTCCAAACCCTGTCACCACTGTCACACTGGGGAAACTGAGGTGCGGAAGGGAAAGCAGGGACCTGCCCTTGAGCCCTCACACCAGGGGTCCGCACCCCACCATCTCTGCAGGGAGCAGCTCCCTGTCCCAGGAGGCGCCCCCCGCCCCGACCTGCTGGATACGCATGGATCCCTGGGGGGATTTTAATGAGGGTCTCTTCTTTTGCAGGGGTTCCTGGTGCTATCCCGGGAGGGGGGATCCCAGGAGGAGGCTTTTTCCCAGGTAAGGGGGTCCAGGCATCATTGTGGGGGGCATCACCCTGCTCGCGGGGATGGGACTGGTGCCTGGGGGAGTCCCCATGTACCTCCGAGCCAGCATGGAGGGCTGGGGACCTGCCATCCAGGATCAGGGGACATGAGGACACTCTGTCTGGCCGCTCAACCCTGTGTGGCTGCCCCAGTGCCAGCCCCACCGCATGGGGACAGGGGTGGCAGTGCCAGGGCTACCTTGGGGGTCACTAGCCCGGGGCTGGCACCTACAACCTGGCCACAGGAAGCGCTCAGAAGCCACAGCCTGTCCCTAGTGTTTCAGCCAAAAGCCTGGGGACATCCCAGAGGGACTGCCCCATCCCCTCGCACCCTTGTGACCCTCTCTGCCTCCCCCATGGATCCCCAGGAGCCTGGTGCAGGCGAGCGGGTGGTGGGTGCTCTCGGGGGTGGGTGCTAAGCCTGTGCTGTTGCTTGTAGGTGCTGGAGTTGGAGGTTTGGGAGCAGGTGAGTGCTGGGACCCCTTTGCACAGGGCGTGCAGGACAGGGAGGGGGGCAGCACCCCCAGCAGAGCTGCCCTGTGGCAAACAGGGGGGCTGCCATGAGGCTGTCCCCGTCCCACATGTTGTCCCCGCCTCGGGGGATGCTCGGAGGAAGGACGGCTCTGACCCCTTTCCACTCACTCTCCCCTAGGACTCGGGGCTGGAGCAAAACCTCTCAAACCAGGTAAGATGCCTTTCCTTGGCTCTCTTGCCACCTCCATCACCGTGCCAGTGGCCAGGATATTTCCCAGCCTCTGATGCTCTCATGTTTTCTCCCACATGGCCATGGGGGGACCCCCCCCACCCTGGGCACCCCCATGGCCAAGCCACACAGCAGCTGGCACTTCCCACCCTGCCACACTAACCCCCGCCAAGCCCCCATAGCCACAAGGGAGCCTTCCTCCCTCGTCCCCCGCTTCGGCGCTCTGCCCTCCAGCCCCCCCAGACCCCCCGGTCGGGGTGCTTGCTGCCTGCAAACCTGCACCAAAGCTCCTCGGGAAGGTGCCAAGCCGGGCAACGCTGGCTCAGCCCTGCCAGGAGCCGGCGCCCGTGGGAAGCTGGCAGCACCTCCGCCTGCCTTCGTGGCCAAGCAGCTTTTGCTGGGGCTCCTGCAGCCTGCGCTGGGGTTTGTCTGGCCTAGGAATGAAGGGGAGAGAGGGGGCATCGCCGGGAGAGAGATGAGATGATGGCAGGAGGATGCACCGAGCCTGGGGCACATTGGGGAGGTGCTGGGCGCAGCTGGGAGGTGCTGGGACAGCAGGGACTGACAGCGCAGGGGGTAAATCTGGTGTCAGTGGAGATGCCCGGTGCCCATGGAGGCCCAGCGAAAGATGCTCTTTTAGATGGAGACCCGGGTCTCCCCTCCCGGCCCGCCCCAGGGGTACCCGTGGTGCCCTGGGGCAGGGGCACTCAGCACCCCCGGCCCCCCGAGCCGGCCCGTCTGCGCGGCGGGAGCGCCAGCCCGAGGCGGGGGCCGGCAACCTCCGTTTACTCAGATTTCAGCTCGTGGAAAGAAAAACAAGGCCCTTTATTTCGGCATAATTAAAACCAAACGCGGCGCGGCCGCGAAGCCCCAGCCGGAGCGGTGTCCGTGCCCTGAGCCAAAGGCAGTGGAATTTGCGCCTGGAGGGAGCGAGGGCTGATTAGCCCCAGATGTTGGAAGGCAGCGCTGGCCGGAGCCGGAGGGACTCATTCCTTCAGCCATAAACATTTCGGCTCCGTCCCCTCGCGGCCTGGCGGGGTGGGAGGCGGGCGAGGCAGAAAGGGATGGGATGGGGGACCCGGATGCTGGTGGGCATGTTTGTCACCCGTCCCTGGGGCATCCGCTCGTCCCACGGGGATGGTGCAAGGGGGATGCTCCTGCTCCTCTGGCCCCGGCTGTCCCCCCCCCTACCTCACCCCACTTCTCTTTCCAGGGGTCGGAGGCCTCGGGGGACTCGGCCCACTTGGCCTGCAGCCAGGTGAGCACAGAGCACCGGCCACCCCCGCTCTGGGCTCTCCCCGGAGCGATGTCCCCAGGGACCCACCCTGGGGACAGCACGTGGCTTGTCCCCCTGGGGTGCTCTTTATAGCCTGCCTGGTGGGTCCCATCTGGGCTGGGTGCCCTTCCCAGACCTGAGAGACTGGCTGCCACCAACAGGCAGCCCTGTGGTCCCCCAACATCATGGCTGGGTGACCCCAAGCAGCGATAGGCAAGGAGGGACCTGCTGCCCCGCGGGGTCTGCAGCAGAGGGACAGTGCCAGCATGTGTCCTGCCAGCCTGCCCCGGGGCCGCAGGTGACCCCGGCGTGCGCAGCAGCCGGTGACAGCACAGGGTGCCCCGGGTGGTGCTGGCACAGCTGGTGACGGGTGGGATGTGGATGGGAGCAGGTATGTGGGGGGGATGCAGGGAGAAGCCGGTGCAGGATGGGGCAGTGCCTGCTAACCACCGCCTTGCCCAGCCTAACGCCAGCCCCCCGGCACCGCCGCGCAGCCCCCCATGGCTCCTCACCCCCTGCGCCCACCGGGGCCGGCGTGGAGGGCAGGACGCCTTCTTGCCGGCTGCTTTTTGGGGATGCTGATGGCGGTGATTCTGCTCCCCGCAGGTGCTGCGGGTCTCTTCCCCGGAGGCGCCTTCCCCGGGGGCGTCTTCCCAGGTGCTGCCACTGCCGCTGCGCTCAAGGCTGCTGCGAAAGCTGGTGAGTGCCAGGGGTGTCTGAGGCCACGCCGGGCTGGGTAACAAGGCAACACGGGGGCTCAGGGAGCCCCCAGGGACTCCTGATATCCCCTGGGAACCTGGGTTAGGAGAGCTTTTCCCCTGGAGCTGCGGGGTGCGAGTGGGAGTTGCTGCTCTCGCGGGGATCCTTGCCAATTCAGAGGGACCCCAGCACGTCTTGGTGTGCAGGGAAAGGGGCACTGGGCAAACCTGAGCCCCCAGGAGCAGAGAGCACCGAGCTGCCTGGTCCCTGTGCCCAGGTTTGGGGGACCCATCCCTGATACTGCCTCAGGGTGTCCCCTTCGCCCCCCGAGAGCCGTCCTGAGCTTGCCCCTTCCTTTGGCACCGCTCTGGCCACCTGTAGCCCAGCGGTGGCACCTCACACTGGTACACTCCTCTTCCCAATGCCCCCAGGTGCTGGCATTGGTGGCGTGCCAGGAGTCGGTGTTCCTGGTGGCCTCGGGGTCCCCACAGGTAGGAAATACCCCTCGTCCCCAGCATAGCCCAACCTTGTCCCCGTGCCTGCCAGGGTGGGCAGGAGCTGGTGCCCAGGGCTCAGGGGTCTCTGCCGCCTGCAGGTGCGGTGGTACCGGGCGGGGTGCAGCCCGGGGTTGGCGCGGCAGGGAAACCCCCCAAAGTACCAGGTAGGTGCGCGGCCCCAAAGCCAGGGGCCGGGGCGGGGAACGGCTCCGGCCGGGCGCTCATCCCTGGCCTTTCTCTCGCCCGGCAGGCGCTGGGATTCCTGGAGTTTTCCCGGGCGGCGTGCTCCCTGGTGCAGGTGAGCCAGCAGCACCCCAACCTGCGAAGGGGTCCCCATCCTACCAGCAGCACCCCAGCCTCTGAGAGGGTCCCCGCCTGGTGCCAACACCCCGGGTTGAGTCGATAGCCTTGTGGCCAGCTGCACCCTGGGCATTACAACCCGGCAGAAGGCTGGGGGCAGCGCCATGCTGCCCGCAATTCCCTGCCTTCCCCATCGCTGCTGCCTGCAGTTTCCAAACCCTTTCACTGGGGCCGTAGTAACATTTCCACCGTGCCAGAGGCTGGGGGGACCCGGCATCTCCAGGGGTCTCGTCCCAAGCTCCGTGAGAGCAGGCGGCATCAGCACCGGGAGAGGAGCTGGCACGGACATGCCGGGGCCGGCTTGCCCAGCCAAAGGCGGCGTGGGAAGGAGGGGGAGGTGGTGGCGGGGGGGAGAGGAATTCCTCACTGCAAAGTAATTTGGGGGAGGAAAACTTGTGAAAACAAGATGTTTCGACATTGTCAGAAGGAGAAGTGTGTTGCTGGTCAGGAATGTCTTTTCCATGTCTGAAAACGTGTGAGTTATAATGAAAGACATTCGTAAAAGGGGAAAAAAAACCCAAACCGAAAAAAAAAAAAACCCAACACCGAAAACCCAACCCAAATGACTGCAAGGCCAAAGTGCTGCCTGTTGCCCTTGGAGGGTCGGGGCTCAGTGGGCAGGACCCCCTGCCTCCCGCTCCCCAAAGAGCCCCAGATTGCACGAAGCCACCGGACACCACCGGGGCAGGGAGCAATGCCCAGGCTTGGCTCTACGATGGCACGGGCTGGTGCTTTGCTGTCACGGGTGGGACCCACTCATGGGTGCCATGTACCCTGCAGGCACCCTGAGCTTCTGCGTGGGCAGCCCACCCGCCCCCTCCCCCCCCCACCGCCAAAGCACAGGGGCTGGAGCAAACCCCTCCCTGGAGGGTGCAGGGAGGATGGCACAGGGGGTCTCAGCAAGCCCCCAGGGAATGAGGGTACCCTGTCCCAGGGTATGAGGGTTAGTCCTGAGCCAGAGATGGGTGACAAGGACTCGGGAACTGGTGCAGGGGTCTCGGGTACCAGCAACGCCACAATGCCGCACTGTGCTCACCAACCCCTCTGGTCTCTGCCACAGGTGTCCGCTTCCCCGGTGTAGGAGTGCTGCCCGGGGTACCCACTGGTGCTGGCGTCAAGCCGAAAGTTCCAGGTAGGTCCCCTCAATCTCCTGGGGACAGTGGGGTGATGGGCGGCTCCAGGGCTTGCTCCAGCTCTGCCCTCATCCCCATCCTGCTGGGGCTGGCTCCAGCCCATCCTTTGGGGTCACAGCCCCACAGGGTGCATGGGCATGCGAAGCCGACCCCTGGGTGAGCCCACACAGACTAGTTTGGGCCCCAAGGACCAGGCCCAAGGCTCAGGTGGTTGCCTTTGTGTTTCTGTTTAGGAGCAGGAGCCTTCGCAGGAATCCCCGGTGAGTGTTCCATCTCTCTCGCCCATCCTTCTCTTCCTTCCCAAGCCTGTCCATCACAGCCACGGCCTCCCCGTGCCAGAAGATGCCTCAGGGCTTCCCAAGCCACCCGCTCTCCTCTCTCGGGGTGCCCCGGGGCGCTCCCCTCTCGCAAGGACTGGTGGCAGCCTGGGCGCGGGCTCCAGGTGAGAGTCTGCTGTTGGCTTTGCAGGACTGGGAGGTTTTGGAGGTCAGCAGCCTGGTGTCCCTCTGGGGTATCCCATCAAAGCTCCTAAGCTCCCAGGTAAGCTGCCACAGCCAGCGGGGCTGGGGGTGAAGGACCCCCAGCAGGGCCAGGAGAAGGACCCGCCGTTCCCCAGGGCTGAGCCGTGGTGCTCCCGGGTCCCCTGGACCTGGGAGTGCTGGTGCTGGCCCTGGGACAGGAGGACAGAGCAAGGGGCGCTGAGCAGGTGAGCCCAGCAGCAGCCCTGCCTGTCACAGCCCCGGGGGCAGCTGCCTGGATGCTGCTGATGGTCTTGCCCCCAGCCCATGAGGATGATGATGTGCCACTCTCCAGCTGTTGAAAGGTAGGAAAGAGCATGTTCTCGGTAGATGCTTTGGGCCAGGCCACCCCAGGGTGTCCCTGCCAGCTCCTTCCGGCATGAGGCACAGCCCTTGCAGGGACCGTCTGCTTTCTGTGGCTCCTACGTTGTGCTGGGCACTGCTGAGCATTCACTTGGGCCAAATGTCCCGGGTCAAGGAGCTCTAGCCAAGGCCACCGACGACAGGCAGGCAGTGGGGACGGGGCTCCAGGCAGGTCTCCCTCCCCACTGCCTGCCCAGACAAGGCTCAGCCCCAGCCGAGGGAAGCCTGGGGGTGCTCAGCACCCCTTTCCCAGGCTGGGCTGCTCCAGGGACCTCCATCTCCCAGCCCTGTGCTGGGTGCCAGCTTTGCCCGTCCCCAGCTGGCCATGCTCACACAGAGACGGTGGCAGGATGGGCAGTGCCAGGCGGCCAGTACAGAGTGCTACCCTCCAAGGGCCGCGCTGCCAGCTTGCTGGTCCCAAGAGTGTCCCCGAGGAGGAGGGCAGCCAGGTCTGGCTGGGGACCCGCATCCTTGGGGTGCTGGCGACCCGCATCCTTGGGGTGCTGGGGAGAGAGTAGATCCAGGAGCATTTTCCCACTCACCAAAATAAGTTGCTTCAGGCAGGAAAGCCTTGGTGGGGGGAGCCCAGCCCTAGGGAGCAGGTCCCACCCCGGCACGGGCGCCAGCCCCGGCAGCTCTGCCGGCTTCCCCCCGCCGGGGCCCGTCGCCACAAACGGCAGCAGAAATACTTGGCCCGCTCCGGCTTCCTCCCGCGGAGGCAGAGTTACGCTTGTTAGGGCGACTCGGCCCCGCCGCCATCGGATACCGTCTGGCCTCCCGGCCGCAGCCCGGCCCCAGGCCGCCTTTCATGGGGTGCCCGGTGCGGCGAGCACAGCGCTGGCTCATGGTGTGGCCGTGCCTGGCTCCGTCCCGCCGCGGCCCCGCCAGTGGCCCGCAGCCCGGACGGGACGCCGCTGCCGGCTGACCCACTTTATGGGGAGCCTTCGTTAAATAAATCAGGGGAGAACTCCCGTTCCCTTGGCCAGGGAGCCCTGTTGGTGCATCACGCCTCTCGCGGGGACCAGCAGGACAGTGGTGGTGTCCCCAGCTGTGGTTCCAGCTGCATGACACCCTGGTCCTTCCCGGGAAGCTGGGTGATGCCAGTTTGTCACCTCTGAGGGCTTGGGGTCGGCAGCGTGGGGACACACTGGGCTGGCTGTCGAGGCTCGCGCTTTGATGCTGTGGATGGACTGAGGGGCTGCCCCACATCCCTGTGTCCCCTGCGCTGTCCCAGCTGCAGTAGGTCCGGGTTGAGAGGGGATGAGGGGACAGCAGGGAAAATTTTCAGTGGAAAGTCTCCTTTTTTGGATGATTTGCTCCAAATGCCCTACCAAGCTCCTTCTCTCTGCTGTCCCCGCTCAGGAGGTGCCCTGGGGCCACCCCGCTCGCTGGGGTCTCAGCCCGAAGCTGTGGCTGAAATCAGGGTCCCACCCAATGCTGTAGGGATGGGAACTGCTCCCCAGTGCCTGGCCACGCCGGGGTGGCATCGATCTGGCTTTCAGCGTGCCCATCAGCCCTGAGCCCCACCAGCAGTGCTGATGGCGTCCCCGTGCCGGCCAGGATAGGTGCAGCCAGCCCCAGGCAGGGGCTGCTCTTGCATCCAGCTGGGGTTGATGGGGAGCTGGGCTTGGACCCGGCAAAACCCTCGGAGACGCAAGGGCTTGGACTCTTGAACCTTGGAGTCACCTCCATGTGTGTCACCCAGTGCCAGACCCTTCCGCAGCTTTGGAGGGGGGGAGGGGGGGGGCGGAGCTGATGGAGTTCCCCAGGATGGGCATGGGGGGTCCCCAAGGTGGGGGATACCCAATGCAGGTCATGGCTGTCGCAGCCTGGAAAGTCTCTGTGCTCCACAATGCTGCGCTGGTGTGGGACACGATGGGACAGCCTGCAGGGCGGAGGGAAATCTGGTCCCCACATGCTGGTTGGTGGGAGGGGACGGTGTCCTGCACTCAAGGAGATGCTTTGCCATGAGCAATCCCGTCCTGGCTGCAGGCAGCCGCATCCCCACCCTGCCCGTGTGGGTGAGACACCCTCCACCTGACATGCTGCTCGAGGTGTCCCCATGGGGGATGTGGCAGCCCGTCACCCCTCCTCAGGCCGCTGCCAGCGGTGATGGGAGCTTGGTGCTGCCAGCTCCCAAGCGCACGGTCCCCACCGAGTCACAGGCATCCCCGCGCCACCCCGAGTGATGGGATCCTGCTCTTTCGCAAGGAGACATTTCCCCATCCGCAATGTTCCCGCTCGTAATCCCTCCCCGTCCCTTTGCGCCGACCTCCTAATGAGGTCACGTTTCAGTGGAGGCTCCCAAGCCCTGATTCCAATTAAAACCTTTCATTTGGAGCTGGCTGCGGTGCAGCCATCTGGGTACAGCTCTTGCCGCGGGGCTCCCGGGGGACCCCCCGCCGAAGCGGGGTTACGGGAGGCTCCTGCAAAACCGGCTTCAGGCACCGCAGCCCTCGCCGCTGGGCTGAGAGCAAGCGGCTCTTTTTGGAGCCGCTGCTTCCAAGGTGATGGAGAAGAGCATCTCCTGGCCTGGCTCCGTCGTGGGGGGTTGTATTCCGGAGGATTTAGTATCCCAATGGAAGGAGCCCCGAGGGCTGGTACCACACAGCCGGCTGGCAGAGAGGGGCTACACCGCGGGGCAGAGGGGGCACGGCCACCGGCAGCCACGTGCTAACCCGCCACCTTCTCTCCTCTCCAGGTGGCTATGGATTGCCCTACAGCACTGGTAAGCTGCCCTACGGTGAGTGCTCGTAGCCCTTGCTCCGCGGTCGTAGCTCCTCGCGGCTCTGCCAGCTGCCACTTTGGCCTCGTGGCCACCAAGCCCCGGGGCGGTGTGAGGGGCATCCCGCTCCCAGGGCAAGGTGGCCCCTCAGGGGACGTGTGCCTTACCCTGCCATGGAGGCTGTGGACCCGGCTGGCAGCAGCCCGGCTCTCCTGGCATTCCGCAGCGCCAGGGCCGGGAGGTGTTAATCCGCAGGCACGCGGTGTCTCCAACAGTGGTCGGCTGGCTGGCTGCCTCTCTGCTAGGACATGTCCTGAGCCGTGGCCAGCTGCAGGAAGGGGTGTTTGAACTGGCATCTCAACTAGGGGGACGCTGGCTCTGGCATCCCCCCCTACATCCCTGGACAACAGGGGGGGGCGATCCTCTGGGCCGAGGGAGCTGCTCCATCTGCCTCGTCCCCCTTCCTGGGGCCAGTGCCTGACCTGGCTTTGCCTTTCTGTTTGTGATTGCAGGCTTCGGGCCCGTCGGGATAGGAGCTGGCATCGGGGTAGGAGGAAAGGCAGGGTACCCCACCGGGACAGGTACGCTCCCTTCCCAGGCAGCCGCAGGGTGGGCGACTGGCACGGGCATGGCGGGGAGACCGGGCATCCCAGTCACTTTGTCAGTCCTCGGATGGGATGCTGGGCACTGGCCAGGCTATCTGGTGGCCCCAGGGTGGCAGTGTCACCCCAGGGAGAGCCCAGAGGGGTGCATCACCTCCCAAAGGAGAGTGGGGTGGATGCTGACAGGAGGGGCATCCCTGCGGGATGGGGGAGCTGAGGTGGGAATGGTCTCGGGACCTGCCCATGTCCTTCCCCAGGAGTTGGAGCACAGGCGGCGGCAGCGAAAGCAGCAGCGAAATTTGGTGAGTCGCCCTCCGCGGCCACATCTGTCTCCCCAGTGGGGCAGCTGCTCCCCCCTCCCTCCCAGACGCTGGGGGGGATACTGGTTGTGTCCCTTCATCACTGAGCTGACGGTCCCCTTCTCCCCTGTGGCAGGAGCTGGTGTCCTGCCTGGGGCTGGTGCTATCCCAGGGGTTGGTGGAGTGGTACCCGGTGTCGGCGTTGTCCCAGGAGTCGGAGGTGAGGTGATGGCGAGGCTCGGTGCTGGGGCTCGGGGAGAGTCACGTCCCCCTGTCCCGCACCCCTGACTCTGTTCCCGCTACCCCGGCAGTCGGAGGGCCGGCAGCAGCGGCGGCAGCGGCGGCGAAGGCAGCGGCGAAGGCAGGAGCTTTCGGTGAGTTCCCTGCTGTCTCAGATAGATCCGGCAGCTGCCTGCGGGGCCGGGCTCACTCTCGGCATATGGAAGAGCTGTGTGTTGAGGCTGGGGCTGTCTGGCTTCACCACCTGCCCCACCACCCCCTGCCCCAGCTCCTGGGGGGCTCTCCCAGCCCCAGCCCCCTGCCCCGGCTCCAGCGGCTGCTTGCCGGAGCCTGGGGCGAGGTGAAGCCACTCTGCTGAGCCAGCGGCTTCGGCGGGTGGAAGGCAGCAAGGTGTGAAACCTCGCCCAGGGCTGTGGAGGGGCTTTACGCACTTGGGGACAGCTTCCAGCAGCCTCCTGGGAGAGCTGGGCTTAGGCACAGTAAAGCAAAAAGAAGCTTTTTCGGCAGTGGCTGGAGGCTGGCTGGCCACCTCGCAACGCAGCAGCCCGACACGGCTCAATACATCCCCATCGCGCATGGTTTCTCCATGAGAGATGTGGTTTTGCTCTGCTGGGCTGTGGCGGGGTCTCCGGGGAGATGGTGTCTGTAACGAGCCATCATTCGTTAGCGAAGGGATGCGCTTGGTGATGCAGGTCTTGTGTTCGCTGCTCCCCTCGCTGGCTGTTTTGCTGGAGAAAAGCGGGTAGCAAACAACTGCTCCCTGGAGCGTCCAGAGGAAACACGTCAGCCCTGGGAGCAGCTGGGATTTACAACCACAGCCCTGGGGGGGCCTTGGGGGTCCCCAAGCTCCTGGGTGGCCGGGTGGGCGTTGGGTGTAGGGAGCTGAGGATCCCGATCCTGGGCACATCCCAGGTCCCCTGAGCAGCTGATTTGGGAGGTGTGGACAGCCCACCTCAAGCCCCCTGACACCGTGAGAGACCGTGTCAGGGTCACCACCAGAGGCAGGGGGTGTTTTGGGGGGGTCTGACTGCTCTGCTTCCCTCCAGGTCCAGGCCTCGTGCCCGGCGTTGGCGGCGTCCCAGGCCTTGTGCCTGGCGTTGGTGGTGTCCCCGGCTTGGTGCCTGGTGTCGGCGGTGTCCCTGGGGTAGCAGGTGACTGTTGCAGGAGCCCTGTTCCCGCCACCCGGCTCCGTGGGGAGCGCAGGAGCTGGTGGCTGAGGGTCCCTCTCTCCCTTGTCCCCAGGAATCGGGGCACCGGCAGCGGCAGCAAAGGCAGCAGCAAAGGCAGCTAAGTACGGTACGTGCTGCGCCGTGCAAGGAGCCACCAGCAGCTCCCCGGGGACCCCTGCTCACCCTCTCCTCCCGTGGCACTCCGGGGTGCCCCCAGGCAGGCGCGTGTCCCCTGGGGGTCACTCCTGATGGCTCATTACTGGGGAGCATCCCAGGTCGGGATGCGCCCAGCCCAGCCCAGCCCCCAGCTGCTGCATCCAGGCTTGGCTTCATCCCCAGGGCAGGACCTTCTCCCTCTCTGGGGTCTCTGCAGGCTGTTTCATGGCGGTGAACGGACTGAATTCGTGTCTTTGGACCTTGTCTGAATTCTTGAGTTTTGTACCAAATTCATTTTTCCAGCAGCAGACCTGACCCAGGGTCTGATGCCCTGTGGGCTCAGCCTCGCTGCCCAGGTGGGACCCCTGCCCAGGGTCACCACCTTCCAAAAATCTGCGGGGATCCAGCAAGTGCATCACACTTGGTCTAGCAAGACCCAGGTGCCCAACAGGCATAACCACCCCCAGGGAAGCTCCAGCGAGGAGGAGCGCGGAGGGGACAAGGGACATGGCCAAGCAGCAGGGAAGCTGGGAGCCCGGGCGCAGAGAGGAGGCAGAAGTGGCCCCAGGGCTCCACTCAGTGCTGGAGCATCCATGTGTTGCTCCAAAAGGCAGTGCCAGAGGTTACATGGCCAGGTCCCAGGACCTTCTCCTGAATCATTGCTGCAGAGCCCTGGGAGTCCCCTGGGGGCAGCCATGCTCCATGGCAGCTTTCCTTTGAGGGATAAACCATTGCCAGCCATTTCTTCCATTTCTCTTCCACATCGTGTAGAAAAAAATCCCACCCAACGTGCCCAGGGAAGGATAGGATTTAGGGAGAAATTTGGCAGTGACAAGTTAATGTGCTCTGTGCTGGGGTGCCAGGCACCTACTGAGCAGGGGGCCATGAGGACAACCCCTCTGGCACTCAGCCCTTCCAGAAATGACTTGATGCTTGTTCCTGTGGCACTAATGAGTGCCAGCAGGTCAAGGCTGTCACTGCCTTGGGCAGCTTCCCAGTCTGGCCAGTGCCCAGGGCACCCAACCCTTCCAGGCAGCTACTGGGGACCACCAGTTGTCCAGCTTCACCTCTGTGGCCTGTTGGCTGCAAGGCTTGATGCTCCCATGATGAGGACCATCTGGAGCTCCCCGCGATGATGGGGATCATCATGGTCCCATGTGCTGGTGACTTCCCAGCCTCTCTTTTACAACAGCAGATTTACCATCCTCACTGGGGAGATGGGGGAGACACAGGACCAGGCCCTCCCTGTGCATCTCTCCTGGGACAAGGTGGTGGGGTGCTCTCTCCTCGCTGCAGCATGATGACGAGAGCAGACAAGGTCCCACCTTTCAACTGTTGCTGCAATGAGATCTAACTTCTCCCCTCTTGTTGCCTGCAGGAGCTGGTGTTGGCGTTCCTGGCATTGGCGGCGTTCCTGGCGTTCCTGGCGTTCCTGGCGTTCCTGGTGTTCCCGGTGTCCCTGGCGTGCCTGGCGTTCCTGGCGTGGCTGGGGTTCCCGGCGTGGTGCCCGGTGTCGGAGGTGAGCAGATGGGCTGGCACAAGCCGATGGGGTGGTGCTGGCCTCTCTGGTGCCCTGACTCTCACCCTTCTGTCCCCGCAGTGGGTGTCCCAGATGCCGCGGCAGCTGCGGCGAAGGCTGCAGCGAAAGCTGCGGCAATCGGTGAGTCACCATCATCCTTTCGCAGGGAGGGATGCTTGCAGATGTGGGTGGGGGGCACCCCTGGTGCTGTGGATGGTGGGGAGGTCAGCGGGACCCCTGCCTACAGACCCTGCCTGCTCGGCCACATCCCTGAACCTCTGCAGGAGCAGGGCGCGTGCCCGGTGTCGGCGTGCCTGGAGTTGGCGTGCCCGGTGTCGGCGTGCCTGGAGTTGGCGTGCCTGGTGTCGGCGTGCCTGGAGTTGGTGTGCCCGGAGTCGGCGTGCCTGGTCTGGTGCCCGGTGGCATACCAGGTGAGGTAGTGTCTAAGGGATGCTCGAGACATCCCCAGTGGTGCCGGCTGAGGGGTGTCGGTGTGGCCACCACGGCCCATTGCTGCCCCTCACTGTCCCCCTCTCCCCCAGGAGTCGGAGTTCCAGGGGCCGCCGCTGCTGCCAAAGCAGCCGCCAAAGCAGCCAAGTTCGGTAAGCCGGGATCTCTCCAGGGTTATCCCACATGTCCTGTCTCCTGCCATCTCCCCACCCCAGGCTGCTCCCCTTATTGGGGCTGAGGCTCGGCCTGCACTCATCCCTGTGGGTCAGGGCGAGGGATGAGCTCTCCGCAGGACTGTGTGAGGGATGAGGTCTTGACTGTGTCAAGGGGTGCTCTCCAGAGCTGGTCTGCATGAAGGGTCCTAGGTTTACCATCCATACACCTTCTCATGCATTAATCCATCCACCATCCATCTACCCACCCATCCACACAACCAGCCAGCTAGCCATCCACCTCAGTATCCATCTGTCCGCTCGTCTGTCCATCCATCCGCACCTCCATGCATTCATCCATCTCACCATCCATCCATCCATCCATCCATCCATCCATCCATCCATCCAACCACTCCATATCCATCCATGGTATCCATCCATGGTATCCATCCATCCATCCATCCATCCACTCCATATCCATCCACAGTATCCATCCAGACAGACAGACAGACAGACAGCCACTCTGTATCAATCCATGGTATCCATCCATCCATCCACCCTGCCATCCATTTATCCACTCTACATCTATCCAGCCACCCATCCACCCCAGCATCTATCCACCCCACTGCTTATCCATCCATCCATCCATCCCTCCATCCATCCCTCCATCCATCCATCTGCCCATCCCAGCCTGACGTGCCTTTTCAGACGGCTCCTTCCACCACCCCTCTTCCTGGACTGAAGCTCCAATCCTTCCTTCTCTCCTTGCAGGAGCAGGTGGCCTGGCTCCTGGTGTAGGTGGTCTAGCTCCTGGTGTGGGTGGCCTTGCTCCGGGCGTGGGTGGCCTTGTTCCTGGAGTGGGTGCCCTGGCCCCCGGCATTGGAGGTGTACCAGGTGAGGAGGAGAAAGGCCACCACCAGGTGGTGGCAGCCTGGCTGGTGCGGGGGCAGGTCTGGGACAGGACAGGCGTGAGGAAGACCTCGGTGATCTCCATCAACGGTGGCCATCCCTTGGGAGATGCAGACAAGGCGGGAGGGATGGGCTCTGCCCAGCATTGCTGGAGAGAACCCCCCCGGGGGACACTGACCCTCTTCTTGCTGTCTCCACTTAGGGGTTGGAGCTCCAGCCGCAGCAGCAAAAGCAGCAGCGAAGGCAGCCAAATTCGGTGAGTTGGATGGAGAAGCCCATTGCTCATGGCTCAGCCCGCAGCAGGCAGCCCTGCCCACCCAGTGGGCATCTGGGGTGTCTCCAGTAGCCCTGATGTGGCACAGACTGGTCCGGGGGACCTGGGGGCTCCGGGGCTGGGCACCCCATGCCGGGCACATCATTCCCCGGGTGTATGGGGATCACGCGGGGGTCACCCCCGCACTGCCTCACCCCCTCTCTCCGCAGGTGCTGGGGTCGGCGGGGTGCCAGGCGTGGTGCCTGGCGTCGCAGGAGTGCCAGGAGTGACGCCCGGCGTTGGTGTTGTGCCTGGGGTGGTGCCGGGCGTGGGGGTACCTGGTACCGGCATCCTTCCTGGGGCAGGTACATGCTTCATCACATCCTGGTCGGGGACGCACGTGGGGACAGCAGTGGCCGGGGATGCTACAAGCCACCGAGCCACATGGAGCAGTGGCAGAGGGGGATGCAGGCAGGATGGGGGACAGTGGCACATGGGAGGGGTGCAGGGGTGACCATCCTAACTGTGGTGTCCTTGTTCCTTTTGCAGGCATCCCCCAAGTAGGGGTGCAACCTGGTGCTAAACCTCCCAAATTCGGTACGTATCTCTGCCACCCTGTACCAGGTCTACCTTGGACCACCACTTGGCACCCTCCCTGTATGGCCATTTGGGTGCTGGCCTCACTTCGTGTCCCCTGTGTGCCCCCTGGTGCCCTGGCAGAGGGTGGCCCAGGCGTGGGAGGTGGTGTGCTGTCACTCAGGGGTGCAAAGTGCCACCCATGCCCCCCCTCCCCTGGACTCGCTGGGGACATTTTTCTCCTGCTCTGCACTGCCTGCAGCAATGCGTCATGCAAGGGGTGACCCCCCCTCTGGTCTTCTTGCTCTGGATGCTGTGAGATGGGTGCTGGGGACACCTAGGAGGGGTGTCAGGGCCACCCCAGTGGGTTGAGCACTGGTTGGGGTCTGTGAGTGCTGGGCTGTGAGGGGGACAGGGGCTAATGGTGTTTCTCTCTGGCAGGCGTTCCTGGGGTTGGAGTCCCAGGGGTCGGCGGCATCCCAGGTAGGTGCTGGCAGGAGCTGAACCTAGGCAGTGGGATGTGCGGGCAGAGGGATGTGGGCAGAGGGATGCTCCCCCAGTGGGATGCGGGCAGAGGGATGCGGGTAGAGAGATGCTCCCACAGAGTGATGCAGGCAGAGGGATGCTCCCCCACAGCATGGGGGAGTGGGGCTGCCCGAGGAAGGACGGGCACACGTGGGGCTGGGCGAGGAGCGGATCAGACGCTGCCCATCCCCACTGGTGCTCACCTGGGGTCCCCATCATAGGTGGCCTTGGAGTTGGTGGCCTCGGAGTTGGTGGCCTTGGAGTTGGTGGCCTCGGTGCTGGTGAGTGATGCTGGTCCCTGGCATCGGGGGTCCCCAGGGCTGAGATGAGGGGAGCAGAGCGGCAGTGGCATGCTGGCAGAGTGCTGAAAAGGAAAGGGGATGTATGGGATGCAGGGTCACTTTTGTCCCCTCCCGATCCCATGGCACAGTCCCACCCCACACTGTCACCATGCCCTGTGCCCCTTCCTGTGTCTGCCACCTGCCCTGCTCCTGGGGTGCGATCGGAGAGGAATGCCATCCCCAAGCAGGTACCAGGGGCCATGGCACCACCATGGGGAGATGCAGGTCCCCATGCCATGGGGACAGGGCATGGTACTGTATCTTGTCCCCAACATGCAGAGATGCAGGTCCCTGCCTGGGGACCCTCTGGGCTCATTGCAGGGTCTGGCTGCAGCCCCAGGGGCAGGGAGCCCTGGCGGGGGCTGCGCTGACACCCCTCTCTGACACAGGGCTCTTGTATCCAGGAGCTGTTGGGAAACCTCCCAAGCCAGGTAAGGAAGAGGGGCTGCTCCAGGCAGGAGGGCTGGAGGGGTGACCCCCATCCCTGTCCCCATCCCCATCCCTGTCCCCATGCTCCCCACCCTCACCAGGACTCTCCCATCATGCAGGTTTTGGTGTTGGGGGGCTGCAGCCAGGTGAGTGCCACGGTTTGGGGCTGGGGTGGGAGCGTGTCCCCTACCACACCACGCTCGTCACCGCTTGCTGTCCCCACCCTGCTGTTGTCCTCCACCGGGCACGCCACTGCCCAGGAGACCACCTCGAAGCCATGCGGGTGCCGCGGTGGGGACAGGGGCTTTTGCAGCGGCTCCTGTCCCTGCAGTGAGCCAGGGTGTCCCCAGCCAGGCAGGGTTGGGGTGGCACTGCTGTCACAGGCTGTCACCGGCTGTTGCTTTTTCCCCAGGGGCTGGAGTTCCCGGCTTTGGCGTGTCACCGATATTTCCAGGTACCATCCCCAGCCCAGCGCCTTGGCACGCACCCGGGGCACATCTCAGTGGCTGGCCAGCTCACGGGGACACGCACAGCCCGTGGAGCGCGGGGACACGGCCACGGCATGGGGGAGGGACCCGGGGACCGGGCTGAGCCAGGGGGGGGCTCGGCGGGGAGGTGCGGGGCAGAGCAATGTGGGTGCCCGGGGGGTGCTGAGGGCTTCGCTCTCCTTTCAGGTGGGGTCGCCGGCCAGCTGGGATTCGGTGGTGAGTGTCCATCCCCCCAGTGGGGCATTTTTGGGGCTGAGGGGTGCATATCTTCCCCCTGCACCCATCAGCTGAGCGGGGTGGGGGTCCCGCTCACCCTGCTCTGCCTCCTCCCCCCGCAGGGAAGCCCCCCAAGACCTTCGGAGGAGCCCTCGGTGCCCTGGGCTTCAGAGGTGAGCGCTGCTGGGTGACCCCCCCATCTCCTGCCCCCCCTGCCCTCCTCCCAGCCACCCCCACGGGGGTCTGGGGGTGCAGGGGGGTGCTCACCCTCTGCATCCCCCCCCCCCCCCAGGCGGCGTGGGCTGCGCACAAGGGAAGTACTGTGGGAGGAAGCGGAAGTAACCGCCTGCCGTCACTGATGACCTCATGAACTTTGGTGCTACTGCATGGTCCAGAATGTAAATCCCAAGCAAAGCTGAGACAACTCCCCTCTCTCCCCAAAAAATCCGGACCCCCCCCTCCTTTCTTCATGCCTGGGCCATCCCCGGTCCCACGTTCCCAGGAGGGACCCCACGCCTCCGGCAGCACTTGTCCCCATCCAACCCCTCCATCCCAGCAGGGAGCGCGGAATAAACTGCGGGGAGCAGCCGTCCCCCTTGGTGCTATCGCTCCCTGCGGGATTTGGGGGTGTGTGGGGTGTGGGGTGTGTGTGTCTTGGGGTGTCAGCCCCCCGCCCCAGCCCCAGAGCTGACCCCACGGAGGGGGGGGGGGAGGGCAGGATGAGGGGCACCCCACATCAGAGGGAGGGAGGGAAGGGGGTCCCGGTGGCGAGGGGGCTGCATGGGGGCGGATGTCCCCGTCGCCCTGGGCCCCCCCCCCAGTCCCTGCACTCCCCCCGGCCCAGGGGGGGCCGTGGGTGGGAGGGGCTCGGTCCCTTCATGTTACTCACTTTGCTATAACGGGGTGGGATGCCCTATACAGAGGGACTCGCTTCTGACAGACTAATAAAGGACAAGTTTTTAAAGGACTCTGGCTCCGTCTCGTGTCCCTGTCCCCCTCCCCGTGGTGGTGGTGACGGGTGTCACTGTCCTGTTTTCTTGTGCCCGTGGCTCTGCCCAAGCCTGGGGACATGCCGTATCCTTTGTCCCAGGATGCCATTTGCCCCACTTCCCTGTGTCCAGGGACACAGGGATGGGTGAGGGGACAGCCTGAGGAGCCAGGGGGGGTGCCTGTGCCCTGTCCCACAGTGACAGCCTAGGGACCCAAGGGGATGTCTATGCCCTGTCCCACAGTGACAGCATGGGGGATGAGGGGGACATCCATGCCCTGTCCCGTGGTGACAGCCTAGGGACCCAGGAGGAGGTCCATGCCCTGTCCCATGGTGATGGCCTGGGGCTGCAGGGAGATGTCCATGCCCCAACCTGTGGTGACAACCTGAGGACCAAGAGGGGTACCTATGCCCTGCTCTTGGGGACAGCCCAGGGGACGAGGGATACATCTGTGTGCTGTCCCATGGCGACAGCCTGGGGCATAAGGGGGACATCCATGCAGTGCCCCATGGTGACTAACCAAGGGATGATGGGGATGTCCATGCCCTGTCCCACAGTGACAGCCCAGGGACCCAGTGGGACATCCATGACCTGACTGATGGTGACAGCCCAGGGGATGATGGGAACACCCATGCTCTGCCCATGGCGACAGCCCAGGGTAGCTGGGGACACGCTCATCCTGCCTATGGCTATGGCCAGGGGTAGATGGGGACACCCACCCCCTGTCCACGGTGACACCCGGGGTAGATGGGGACACCTGTGTCCTACCCATGGTGACACCAGGGTGGCTGGGGACACCTGTGCTGTTCTCACAGCGACAGCCCAGGGTGGTGGGGGACACCCATGCCCTGCCCACGGCGACAGACCAGGGTGGTTGGGGAAACCCCTGCCCTGCCAACAGTGACACCTGGGGTAGGTAGGGACACCCACCCCCTGTCCACGGTGACACCCGGGGTAGATGGGGACACCTGTGTCGTACCCACAGTGGCATCTCGGGTGGTTGGGGACCCCCGTGCTGTCCCCATGATGACACCGGGGGTGGCTGGGGACACCCGTGTGCTCCCCACGATGACACCCAGGGTGGTTGGGGACCCTCGTGTTGTCCCCATGGTGACACTAGGGTGATTGGAGACGCCCGTGTGGTCCCCATGATGACACCCGTGGTGGCTGGGGACACCTGTGTCCTACCCACGGCGACACCCAGAGTAGTTGGGGATACTCGTGTCCTGCCCACAGCGACACTGGGGTGGTGGGGGACCCCCGAGTGCTCCCCACGGTGACACCCAGGGTGGTTGGGGACGCCCGTGTTGTCCCCACGGTGACACCCAGAGCAGCTGGGGACCCCCGTGCCGTCCCCACGATGACACCCGGGGTGGCTGGGGGACCCTCGTGTGCTCCCGACGGTGACACCCAGAGTAGCTGGGGACCCCCGTCCCCACGGCGACACCGGGCTCTCGGGGGAGACCCCGCCGGCCCCGCGGCCCCGCCCTCCCCCGGAGCCCCGCCCCCGGCCCCGCCCGGCCCCGCCCCCGGCCGCGCGCCGGCGCCCTGCTCGCGCCGGGCCGTCGCCGCGCGCCGGCGGAGCCGCAGCGGCAGGGCCGGGCCGGGCCGGGGGGGGGGGACCGGGGCCGGGCGCGGGGAGCGGGGCGGGGGCAGGGCCTGGCGCGGCGCCGGGCAGCGCGGCTGCATGAGGTTGATGCTGCTGTGCTGCACCTGGAGGGACGAGCCTATGGGAGAGGACGAAGGTGCGTGACCCCCCCCACTCCGTGTCCGCCCCCCCCCCGCCCACTTCGCCTGACTCAGCGCTTCCGCCGCCGCCGGGGCCCTGCGACCCTCCCCCGGCTCACCCGCGCCCCCCGGCCAGCCTGCAGCCCCTCTGCACACCCCGCATCCCCAAATCCCCCCTGCACCCTCATCCTTCCCGCACCTCTTGTGCACCCTTACACCCCCCTGCACCCCTACATCCCCCTCTGCACCCCCCAGCCAGCCTGCAGCCCCCCCGCATCCCCCCCTGCACCCCTACATCCCCCCCCACATCCTCCCCTGCACCCTTACATCCCCCCTGCACCCTCATCCAGCCTGCATCCTTCCCACATCTCCCCCTGAACCCCTACATGCTCCTCTGCACCCCCCATCCAGCTTGTATCCCCCCCACATCCCCCCTCTGCACTGCCCAGCCAGCCAGCATCCCCCCCTGCACCCCCACATCACCCCCTGCACCCCTCATCCAGCTCACATCACCCCCTGCATCCCCACTGCACCCTCCTTCTAGCCTGCATCCCTGTTGCACCCCCACATCTCCCCCTGCACCCCCTGTCCAGCCTGCATCTCCTCCCTGCAGTCCCTGCTGCATCCCCCCCCGACTCCACATCCAGCCTGCATCCCCCCTGCACCCCCACATCCCCTGTGCAGCCCTCGTCAAGCCCACATCACCCCCTGCATCTTCCCTGCACCCCCAATCTCCCCCTGCACCCCCTGCTCAGCTTGCATCCCCCTACATCCCCCCAGCACTGCCATCCAGCCTGCATCCCCCCTGCACCCCCAAATCTCCTCCTATACCCCCTGTCCCGCCCGTATCCCTGCCTGCACCCTCCCTGCCACCCCCACATCCCCCCCTGCACCCCCGTCCAGCCCACATCCCCGCCTGCACCCCCATATCCCTCCCTGCACCCCCTGTCTAGCTTGCATCCCCTCCTGCCTCCCTACCTGCGCTCCCCTTCCTGCCCGCATCCCCCCTGCACCCCCACATCGCTCCTGCACCCCTCGTCAAGCCCACATCACCCCCTGCATCCCTTCTGCACCCCCTTCCAGCCTGCATCTCCCCTGCACTCCCAATCTCCCCCTGCACCCCCTGCTCAGCTTGCATCCCCCCTGCACCCCGAAATCTCCCCCTCCACCCCCGTCCAGCCCGTATCCCTGCCTGCACCCCCACATCCCCCCCTGCACCCCCTGTCTAGCTTGCATCCCCTCCTGCATCCCTGCCTGCACTCCCCTTCCAGCCTGCATCCCCCCTGCACCCCTCAGTCTCCCCCTGCACCTCCCATCCAAGCCTGCATCCCCCCTGCACCCCCACATCCCCCTTCTGCACCCCCCACGCTCCCACATCTCCCCCTGCACCCCTCATGTCCCCCTGCTGCACCCCATCCGGCCTGCAGCCCCTCTGCACCCCCGTCCAGCCCGCATCCCTGCCTGCACCCCCACATCCCCCCTGCACCCCCTGTCTAGCTTGCATCCCCTCCTGCATCCCTGCCTGCACCCCACAAACACCCGCACATCCTTCCCTGCACCCTGATACCTCCTGCACCCCCACATCCCTCCTGTGCCTCCCACCCACTCGGCACCCCCGGACCCCTCATCCCTCCCTGCACCCCTAGTACCACTGCAGCCATCCTGCGTCCCTCACCTTCCTCCCTGCACCCCCATATCCCCCCGCCGCACCCCCTGCGTGCCCTGGCACCCCTTTCCATCCCGCAGTCCCCCTTCCAAAACTCATCCTGCACCCCTCCACGCCCCCTCCGTCCTCCAGCACCCATCTTGCACCCCTCTGTGTCCCTGCACCGCTCCTGTACTCCATCCATGCTGCATCTCCCAGCACCCTCTGTGTCCCAGCGCCCATCCTGCACCCCTCTGTGTCCCCCCATGCACCTTATGTCCCACTGGATCCCTCCTTTACACCCCCCACACCCATCCTGCACCTCTGTATCTGCCCCCTGTATCCTTCTGCTCCCATCCTGCACCTCTCTGTATCCCCCCATGCACCCTGCAACCCCCAGCACCCATCCCGCACCCTTCTGTATCCCTCCATGCACTTTATGTCACACTGGATCCCTCCTTTACACCCCTTCCATCCCGCACCCCCCCCCCCGCCCCGTTCTGCGCCCCTTCATCTCCCCTGCATCCTCCCTGCACCCCTCTGTATTCCTTCATGCGCTCTGCATCCCCCAGCACCCATCCTGTACCCCTTCAACCCCCCCCCGCACCCATCCTCCAACACCTTCAACCCCCTGCACCCATCCTGCGTGCGTTCTTCCCCCCCCCTGCACACTCTGCACCCATCCTGCATCCCTCTGTATCCCTCCATACACCCTTCAACCCCTCCACACCCATCTTGCACCCCTTCACCCCCCCTTCACCCTCTGCCCGATCCCGTACCACTTGCACCCCTGTAGCCCTCCCCGCACCCATCCTTCACCCCATCACCTCCCCCCTCCAGCAGTGTGTGCCCCCCCATCCCACTCCTCTGCAGCACTCAGGCACCCCTCCATCCCCAGCATCTCTGCGCCCCCCAAACATCTGTCCTGCCGCTCAGCACCCTGCTGTGTCCCCAGCCCCCCCACCCCCCCTGCACCCCCCAACCTGCCTGTCCCCTGTGCTGGCTGGACCCTGCACCCCTCCAGCACCTCCACGGGACACCCTGGGTCCCCAGCGCTACCCCCTTCCCCCCACAGCCTCCCTGTGTCCCCCCACACCCGTGGGCACCCAGCACCCCCTGGTGACGGTCACGGCAGTGTTCCCGGGGGACAGGGGCTCTGGAGGTGGCCTGGCACAAGGAGGGCCCCTGTCCTGTCCCCAGCCTCAGGGACATCAGTGCCATGACCTTGTCCCCATTCCAGGGGGCAGTTCGTCACCCTGGGCAGAGGGACTTAATCCTGGGGGATGTGCCCGGGTGCTGCTGTGGGGAAGATGGGGACAGCCAGCAGGGTGACACTGTCCCTCTTGTGTGTCCCCCCTCCATCTAGGGACTGACCTGCCGGTGTGTGCGAGCTGCGGGCAGGGCATCTACGATGGGCAGTACCTGCAGGCGCTGAACGCCGACTGGCACGCCGACTGCTTCAGGTGGGAGCCCGCGGTCCCACCGCGATGGCACTGGGGACAGCGGGATGCACTGTGGGGACAGGGACAGCGGACCCCCGACCGTGGCTGTGTGGGGCAGCGCAGGCAGTGGGGTGCAGGCAGGACTCAGTGGGTGATGGCGAGCCTGCTGGAGGGTGCCTGTACCCCGCTGTCCCCCCACGCTGTCCCTTCCTGCGCGGTGACAGTGACAGGGTGCGCGGGGCTGATGTCACCCGGCCCCCACCCGCCCTGTTTCCTCTTTCACTCGCGCCCTCCCAGCAGCTCCGAGGAGGAGGAGGAGGAAGGTCCCGGGTCGGGGGGCGCAAGGGGCAGCCAGGACGTGGTGGGGGTCGCCGTGGGGTTGGGGGTGCTGAGCGCGGTGGGGGACCGGGGTGGTGCCCCCCGTCCTGCGGAGGATGCTGGCGGCGGTGCTGAGGAAGAGCCACATCCTGAGCGCCGGAGCCAAGTGAGTGGGAGTGGGTCGGGCTGGACTCTGCACCCCAACACCCCCCCACCCCGCCCCCCCCCCCCCCAGCCACCCGGGGTGCTCTGCCTGTGTCCCCCCCCCCCCCCCTCCGGGCTATCAGCCCCAGCGAAACCACCGCGGGGGCCACAGCTGGATCCGCGCCCCCCGCCCCCCCACAACCGGGAGTCCGGCTTCCGGCAGCCCTGGCCTCGCTGGTGCAAAAGCCTTCCTCTGTCCGTGTACCCCCCCCCTCCCCCCCCCGCCTTGCAGCCGTGGAAGGAGCGTGGGCCTCACGCCGGTCACGCGTGGGAGGAGGAGGAGGAGGAGGAGGAGGGAAGCGGCCGCCCCCTCGGGGCGCCGTGGGGCGGAGGGGGTTAAGGGGGCGGGGCCGCGCGCGGTCGTTGTCGTCGTCCTCTCCCTCCCCCCCCACCCCCCAAGCCCCGGGGAGGCTTCGGGCTGCGGAGTCCTCGCGCGGTGACGTCATGGGGTGGGGAAATTCCGCGCCGTGACGTCACGCCTCTTTGGTATTCCACCTGCGCGCGGCGCCCGCCCCCGGCTTGGAGGGGGGGAAGACTGCGGCAGTGCCCGTGCACCCCCCCAGCAAACCCCCCTGCAGCACCCAACTTGCAACCGGCCCCCCCCCGCCCCCCCCTGCGGAGCACCCCCTGCACCTGCCAGTGCACCCCCAGACCCCACAGCCCCCTCTACGCCTCCCATTGCACAGCCCCCCCCACCCCCTCGCACCCCCCATCTCCCCACCCCCCCACACACCCTGTCTCCCCATCCCAGAGCAGCTCCCTGCACCCCCCCGCACCCCGCGCTGCAGGTCCATCCCTCTGCACCCCGTTTGCAGCACCCAGGGCCTTGCACCCCTGAGGCTGGCACGTCTGTGACCAGGGTGGCACGTCCCTGAGTGTGTCTGTGACCAGGGTGGCACGTCTCTCTGTGACCAGGGTGGCATGTCCCTCCATGTGCCAATACCAGGGTGGCATGTCCCTCTGTGTGTCCGTCTGTGACCAGGGTGGCACATCTCTCCATGTGTCCATGACCAGGCTGGCATGTCTGTGACCAAGGTGGCACATTCCTCTGTCTGTGACCAGACTGGCACATCCATGACTAGGGTGACATATTTGTGACCAGGCTGGCATGTCCCTCTGTGTGTCTGTGACCAGGCTGGCACATCTGTTACCAGGCTGGCACATCCCTCTGTGTGTCTGTGACCAGACTGGCACATCCATGACTAGGGTGACACATTTGTGACCAGGCTGGCATGTCCCTCTATGTGTCTGTGACCAGGCTGGCACATCTGTGACCAGGGTGGCACGTCCCTCTGTGTGTCTGTGACCAGGCTGGCACATCCATGACTAGGGTGACACATTTGTGACCAGGGTGGCACGTCCCTCTGTGTGTCTGTGACCAGGCTGGCACATCTGTGACCAGGGTGGCACATCCATGACTAGGGTGACACATTTGTGACCAGGCTGGCATGTCCCTCTATGTGTCTGTGACCAGGCTGGCACGTCTGTGACCAGGGTGGCACGTCCCTCTGTGTGTCTGTGACCAGGCTGGCACATCCATGACTAGGGTGACACATTTGTGACCAGGGTGGCACGTCCCTCTGTGTGTCTGTGAGCAGGGTGGCACATCTGTTACCAGGGTGGCACATCCCTCTCTGTGACCAGACTGGCACATCCATGACTAGGGTGACACATTCATGACCAGGCTGGCATGTCCTTCTATGTGTCTGTGACCAGGCTGGCACGTCTGTGACCAGGCTGGCACGTCCCTCTGTGTGCCCGTGACCAGGCTGGCATGTCCATGCAGACCTGGCATCTCCCTCCTCGTGCCTGTCCCTGCCCTGTGTCCCTTACCCTGTCCACTCTCGTGTCCCTGCATGTCCCCACACCGCCAGCCTGCACTGCCACCCTGGGGACAGTGACACACGGATGCAGTGGCCCTGTGGCAGGGTAGGGAACAGGGGAAGCAGCTTGCACAGAGAGCCGCGGGATGGACGGGCACTGGCTGCTCCCCGGAGCGACGATGGGGACAGGATGATGATGGGGACATGGCGACAAGGGGGTCCCTGTCCCCTGCCACAGGTGCTGCGAGTGCGGGGCCTCCCTGTCCCACCAGTACTACGAGAAGGATGGGCGCCTGTACTGCAAGAAGGATTACTGGGCGCGCTTCGGGGAGCTCTGCCACGGCTGCTCCGAGCAGATCACCAAGGGGCTGGTCATGGTGAGCACCGGGGGTGTCCCCAGGGGTCCCCGGGGGGGGACGCATGGAGCCCTGACCCATGGCTGAGCTCTTTGGAAAGGGGGTGAGGTGGGGAGGGGGTGCAGGTCCCCTGCACAGGTTGGGCTCTGGGGGTGGCAGGGGTGTCCTCTGTGTTTTAGGGGGATGGCTGGCGGAGGGGGGGGTGTGCCTCCATGTTGGGACCTGGGGATGCAGGGGGGAGGCTCAGGGTGGTGGGGAGATGTCCCTGCAGCTGTCCCCAGCCTGGTGGCATGACTGTGTGTCTGTCCCCGTCCTCCCCGCCCCCCCCCCCCCCGGCTCAGCCTGCCCTTCCTTTGGCCCTGGTGCACCCATGGGTGCTCCCAGCACCATCCGAGCCCTGGGCGTCTGCGTCCCCGGGGCTGATGGCATGTGCCTGCAGGTGGCTGGGGAGCAGAAGTACCACCCCGAGTGCTTCAGCTGCCTCAACTGCCGCACGTTCATCGGGGACGGGGACACCTACGCGCTGGTGGAGCGCTCCAAGCTGTACTGGTACGTCCCAGCCTGGGTGGATGGTGGTGGGGGACACGTCCCCTGGCACCCCCCCACCCACCCACCTCCTCCCGGCCCCGCAGCGGGCACTGCTATTACCAGATGGTGGTGACGCCGGTCATTGAGCAGATTCTGCCGGATTCGCCGGCTTCCCGCATCCCGCACACCGTCACGCTCGTCTCCATCCCCGCCTGCTCCGACGGCAAACGCGGCTTCTCCGTCTCCATCGACCAGGGCTGCGGCACCGAGCACCCCCGCACCGTCCGTGTCCGAGAGTGCGTCTGTGTCCCCTCTGCCACCGTTCCCTCCCTGGGGCTGGGGGCATCCCGTGCCCCTTCTGCTGCTGGGATCCACCCCACAGAGGCTTTTTGGGGTGGGAGGGTGAGGGGTGGGGCTGGTGTGTCCCCATCAGCTGGGGGTGGCCAGAGGGGACCATGGTGGCATGACCCCAGCTGCTTGGGGTGGTTTGTGGGGACCATGCTGGCGTGTCCCCATGGGATGCTTGGGTTGGCTCATGGGTACTGTGCCAGCATGTCCCCATCCCGGAGTGACTCGTGGGCAGCGTGCCTGTATGTCCCCATCTGGCAGGAGTGACCCATGGGCAGTGTGCCTGTGTGTCCCCAACCAACAGGGGTGACCTGTGGGTATCATGCCTGCTTCTCCCCAACCAGCAGGGGTGACTCACAGATAGCATGACCGCGTGTCCCCATCCCAAAGGGGTGACTTGTGGGTACCATGACAGCATGTCCCCATCAAGCAAGGGTGGCTTGTGGGCAGCTTGCCTGCATGTCGCCAAACTAGCAGGGGTGACATGTGGGCACCCAGTCCAACAAGGGCAGCATGCCTCCGTGTCACTTTCTGGTAGAGGTGGCCCGTGGGCAGCGTGCCTCCACGTCCCCATGTCACAGGAGTGACTCATAGGTACCATGACAGCATGTCCCCATCTCCGAGGTGACTTGCAGGGGAGGTGACAGCCTGTCCCCATTGGCTGGGGGTGGTTCGTGGGCTGTGTCCTGGCACATCCCCACCCGTGACGGTGTCAGGGCTGGGGGAGTGACCCCCGCTGCCTGCCGGCCCCACAGGGTAGATCCAGAGTGCATCAGCCCTGACATGAAGAACTCCATCCATGTGGGCGACCGCATCCTGGAGATCAACGGCACCCCCATCGGCCACGTCCCCCTGGATGAGGTATGCTTTCCCCCGGGGTGCCCCCCGAACCAGCACCACACACCCCCCCTCCCCAAAACCACCCCTGCCATCCTTTTCTGCCCCCAGATCGACCTGCTGATCCAGGAGACCAGCCGCCTGCTCCAGCTGACCATCGAGCATGACCCGCACGAGCCCCTTGCCCGCGAGCCGGGGCTCGCCTGCAGCCCCCTGCCCATCCCCTGCAGCCCCCTGTGCTCCCCGGCCCCCCTGCCCTCCGCGGAGCCTGGCGCCATGCGCCAGCGGACCGTCACGTAAGGCCACCAGGTCACCTGCCTCTCCCGTTGGGGTCCCTCCTTGGGGTTTACCTTCTGTCCGTCCATCCCGCAGGAGGAGCTGCAGCACGGACAAGTCTCCGGGCTCCGGCTCGGTGGGCTCGCCCGCGTCCCAGCGCAAGGACATCGGTCGCTCTGAGTCGTTGCGCGTCGTCTCCCGCGCCCATCGCATCTTCCGCCCTTCCGACCTGATCCACGGCGAGGTGCTGGGCAAGGGCTGCTTCGGCCAGGCCATCAAGGTGGGGCTGGGCAGCCACAAGTGTCGCAAGCGTGATGGTCTCGGCTCCTTGGGATGGAGGGGGGGTATTGTCTTACCCGAGGTGTCCCCAGAGGTGGGGTGGCAGCAGGGAGCCACCGATGGCTCAGTCCCTGCCTTCCCTGCCAGGTGACGCATCGGGAGACAGGTGAGGTGATGGTCATGAAGGAGTTGATCCGCTTCGACGAGGAGACACAGAGGACCTTCCTCAAAGAGGTGAGCATCCCCGTTCTTTCATCCCCTGGCTTGGCGGGGGACACGAGGGATGGGGCTGTCCCATCGTGTCCCCTGCCCTAAAATGGGAAGCTGGGCATGACACCTGGAGTAGCGGTGGCCGGGCACCACGGGGTGCAGGCAGCCCTGCCTGTTTAATAGAGAACATGCGGGCAGCGGGTCTGCCCGGGTGGGTGCTAGGTACCTCGGGGTCTCATGGGCACAGGGCGGGTCCTGCAGGTGAAGGTGATGCGCTGCCTGGAGCACCCCAACGTGCTGAAGTTCATCGGGGTGCTGTACAAGGAGAAGAGGCTCAACTTCATCACGGAGTACATCAAGGGGGGCACTTTGAGGAGCCTCATCAAGAGCATGGTGAGCACTGGGGGGGCAGGTCGGCCCCAGTGGGGACCCCTCTCCTCTCTCCTCTTCTCTGGCAAATCCCCCCTCCTGCCCCCAGGACAGTCACTACCCCTGGAGCCAGCGGGTCAGCTTCGCCAAGGACATCGCTGCCGGCATGGTGGGTGCTGCCAGGGGACGGACGGGGGGGATGGGTGCTGGTGGGTGGGGGACTGCGGGGTTGGGGTGCCCCCTGCTCTCAGCCCATCCTTCCCTCAGGCCTACCTCCATTCCATGAACATCATCCACCGTGACCTCAACTCTCACAACTGCCTCGTGCGGGAGGTGAGTCCCACCTTGGTGGTGTCCCCCCTGGCCCGGGTGGGGGTCTCAGCCCCTCATGTGGCTCCCTCACACCTCTCCATCCACCCAGAACAAGAGTGTGGTGGTGGCTGATTTTGGGCTGGCACGGCTGATGGTGGACGAGAAGAACCAGCCGGAACATCTCAAGAACCTGAAGAAACCAGACCGCAAGAAGCGGTATACGGTGGTGGGGAACCCCTACTGGATGGCCCCCGAGATGATCAATGGTGAGCCCGGTTGCGGTGCCGGGAGTGGGGATGTGACCAAATGGGGCTCTGTCCCCAAGGAGGGGACACTTGGTGGGGAAGGGACAGGACATGCTGCATGGCCTTACTCATCTCTCCCTGCAGGGAGGAGCTATGATGAGAAGGTGGACATCTTCTCCTTCGGCATCGTCCTGTGTGAGGCAAGTAATGTTGGGGTTGGGGGTCTCCCCTTAGAGATGGGGTCCTCATTGGGGTTGAGGCCTTCAGTTGAGGTCTCCCCATTGAGGTTGGGGTCTTCCATTGGGGTTGGAGTCCTCACTGGGGTTGATATCTCATTGGGGTTTGGGTCCTCATTGGGTTTTGGTTTCCCCCTTGGGGCTGAGCCCTCTCCTCCCTCCGGCTCGCCCCCAGATCATCGGCCGGGTGAGTGCTGACCCCGACTACCTGCCCCGCACCACTGACTTCGGCCTCAATGTCAGGGGCTTCCTGGACCGCTACTGCCCCCCTGCCTGCCCCCCCAGCTTCTTCCCCATTGCCGTCTGCTGCTGCGACCTGGACCCTGAGAAACGGTGAGTGGTTGGGGTCCCTCCCGGCGGACCACTGGGGCTGGTGGGGGGGCCACTATGGAGTGGGGGGATACGGGGCCAGCTGAGCTGCCATGTGTCCCCCCCTTCTCACTCAGGCCGTCCTTCAGCAAGCTGGAGCAGTGGCTGGAAACACTCCGCATGCACCTGGAGATCCACCTGCCGCTGAGCTCCCAGCTGGAGCAGCTGGACCGAACCTTCCGAGAGACGCACCGGCGGGGCGAGGGCGGGCTGCCCGCAGCCCCCCGATAGAGCCCACCCACCCGCACCCCCTCTGAAGCCGCGGGAGAAGGAGCTGCACCCGCTGCCAGCATCTCCTCTGGCTGCCACCACCACCCCCGGGGCTGGATCCCGGGGGCTCCCCGAACAAGCCCCCCACCCGTCTCCTCTGCACGGGCTGCCCACACCCTCCCTGGGAGCTGGCTCTCCCCTGTGCATCCCCCCCCCCCCCCCCCCACGCCATAGCTCTTGCCCCCAGGACAAGCCCGGCTGGCCACACCGTGGGGACTGTCGCCGTGTCCCCAAGTCCCCCCCGCCCCGGCTCGCTTCACCTTTGCACGCCTGGGGGCTGTGCGGCCGCCGCCCCCCCACGAGCCCCAGGGGCTCCCCCCGTACAGAGCCGCAGCCTCGCGGCGGTGCCTTGGCTTTCCGTGAACTTGCACTGCGACACAGGAGGGACACCCCGGTTCCTTTTGGGGGGCAAGGGGGGGGGGTACACGGCCCACACCCCCCCAGGGGAACACGGGTCCCAGGGCAGCCTTGTAGCAATGCCCTCGTCCTCGGCCGGACCCTCTCACGCTGCTTCTACCGGCACCCCAGGCTCAGGGGGCTGCCGGCACCCCCGGCCGAGCGAGGGGTCCATGGTGGGGACACACACACCCCCGTGGCATGGGGACAAGTACGTAGCGGTCCCTGCTGCCCCCCATGTCCCCGTTGCCCGTGCTAATCCGTGACCGCGCATCCCTGGCAACAGCACCGGGTGGTCCAGAGGGATGCGAGGATGCGACGCGTCTCAGTCCCCTTGACCCAGGGGGGTTGGGGGGGGTTGCGCCACGCGGTGCTTTTCATGCTCTTTATTCAGGTTCATTTTTCTGTAAGATATTTAAAGAGAAGAGTTTGTATTATTTTTTCATACGATGTAGCGTTTGCCATTTGTCACTGCCTCGGTTCTGCTTTCCTGAAGGGATGAAACTGTGAAGCCTCTCTGCGCACTTTTGCCCGGGAAGTCCAAGGCGACGTCCTCTCCGGAGGTGGGAAGGGAGCTCAAACTGTGATGTACCCCGAGCCGTGAGTCAATAAATCCTTCCCTGCTCGCTGCCCGGCCTGCTTGGGAATCGCTCGCCTCCCCTGGGGGGGCGCTGGCAGCTCTTGGGGAAACTGAGGCAGGAGGGGCTGGACTCTTCGCTGGGGGCGGTGTGGCAGTACCGGGCTTGGTGGCATCCCCCTGTCTCAGTCACCCCCGTGGCGGCAGCACTGTTGTGCCCCTTTGTGCTGTTCCCACCCCATTGTGGGGGTGCCCCCCGATGCCACCATCCCTGCCTGCACCGCCTGGCTGGGCCCCTAGACCCCCACGCCCCGTGTGCCCTCCCCGCCTGGCCACGTCCACTGTTCACCCCACGCGATGGCAGAGCCCACAGTGGTGACAGGCTGGTTATGGAGCTCCGTGACCCTGGGTGCTGTGGAGCAGCTTTGCCTTCAATGTAAAACAAGCCCCAGGGGACACCAAGGTGGCCTGTGCCCCACGCAGTGGTGGCCCATGGCTATCCCATGCTGTCCCTCTGTCCTCGTCACCTTCCTAAACCAAATTAAGGTCCCTAAGGTGGGGGATCTCCATCCTCAGAGAGGTTTGAGCTTTGGCTAGAGAAAACTTGGGCCCCAAGGAGCTTGGGAGGGGGGAGGGAGGTGACAGGGAAGGGACTGGGGGACATCCCCGAGGGTGTCCCCAGGGATGCTGCAGCTGGGCGAGGAGGGGAGAGCGCAGCCCAAAGGGATCCCAGGATCCAGACTGGACCCCCTACCAGGAAAACCGCATGGTTTATTGCTCCAGGGATGCTCGGCCTCAGCGTGGCTGGGACCGGGGAGGTTGGGGAGGTGACGGTGGCTCTGTCCCGCTCTGGGGTGGCTCCTTCGTCTGACTGCCTGTCCCGCATCACCCCGGTGAAGGGACAAGGGCAAACACCCTGCCAGGGTCATGGTGCCGTCATGGCACCCTTGGTGACATCACACCATGCCAGTTCTTTGCCCCGAACATCGGGGTGGCGGGGGACCCATTGCTGCTGTCACCTCTGGGAAACACCATGGTCCCCAAGTCCCCACTGCCATGGGAGAGCAGGACCTCAGGAGACCCCCAGCCTGGCAGCGGGAGCCCCCCATCCCGGCGGGACCCCCAGTTGCCCTGCAGCTGCTCACCCAGCTGCATGGAGCTGCTGAGCGGGTTGTGGCTGGTGCAGCCAGTGCCACCGGGCCACTTGCTGGTGGCCCTGCAGAGGACCCTTGGCGCCGGGCAGGGGAAGAGCCAGGCTAGAGCTGGCAGCCAGCCACAGCAGGGCCAAAGCGCTGGCAGCTCGGTCGCCCCCATGACCAGTGACTCATCCCAAAGCGAGCCACCATCTGAGACCCCCCCCTCACCAGGCAGGGAGGTGGCCCCGACACAGCCCCAGTGGCCCCATGCCACGGCTGTGACCCACCCGAAGCCCCCCCATGGGGGTATGCAGCACCCTGTGTCCAAATCCAGCCACCGGCGTGTGCGGCACCCAGCAACAGCCTGGCAGGGCTCCTGGCCCCCACGGACCCTCCCAGCCCAGCCTGATGCCGGGGTGAGGGGCTCAACACCCCTGATCCCAGCACCCAGCTGTCCCCTCCAGCCGTCACCTCCCAGCAGGGACAAGGGCACTCAGACCAAGCCACAGGCCACTGAGAGCTACCCCCGCGCCCCCTGTCCCCCCCAGGGTCCCACTGTGTCCCCTTCCAAGGTGGGCCCCAGTGACATTCCCAGCAGGGCTCTGCCCAAGCTCAGCCCCAGCTCAGCACAGTGGCCCTTGCTGCAGGCGGGTAGCCAGGTGTCCCCAGGTCCCATGTCCCCCCTGGTGGGCCAGCAGCCAAGTGCTGCCGAGGTGGTGGCCAAAGGCACCAGTGGCCCTGGCAAGGACACGGCTGAGCCAGTGCTGCTGGGCAGAGCCTCCCCCACTGTCCTCCTGCACAAGGCCCAGACCGAGAGCTCCGGCTGCGATGATGGAGACGAGCCATCACCCACTGGGTATATCACCTTCTTCGTGGGTAAGTTTGGGTGACGGGGTGGGAAGGAGAGCGCGGCTTCCCCCAGCATCTCAGCAGGGTGGTCACTGGTGCTGAGGGGACCCTCCTGGGGGGGCAGTGGCTGCCTGAGGGCAGGGGGGTGGATGGGCAGTAGGGTCCTCGTGAGGCTTGAGGAGATGTGCAAAGAGAGGAGGTGCTAGGGTCCCATGAGGGCACCCAGCTCCATAGGGATGTCCAGAGCTGGAGAGAAGGGTGCTGGGATCCCTCCGGAGTGCCCAGCTCCACAGGGACACAGGGAACTGGAGAGGGGTCACTGGGGTCCAGCAAGGTGCCCAGCTCCATAGGGACATGGGGAGCTGGAGAGCGGCCATTGGGATCCAGTGGGGTGCCCAGCTCCATAGGGACATGGGGAGCTGGAGAGGGGCCACTGGGGTCCAGCGAGGGCACGCAGCTCCATAGGGATGTGGGGAGCTTGAGAAGGGTCACTGGGATCTGGACAGAGTGTCTGTTGGGACAGGTCCCCATCCTTGGCTGCAGGAAGGCTCACCCACACTGGAGGATTTTCCAGCAGCGAGTGGGAGGTGGCAGTGAGGACCTCCGGAGCCATTTCCACCAGTGTTTCTGTGGCTCTGCCCATCCCTGCTTTGAGTGGAGGCTGGACTAGAGCTGACCTAAGATCTCTCCTGTCCTACACCCGTCTGATCCAGCATCCTACACCTGACGCCTGGCTCTGCAGGGTCTCTGTCATGGTTGGCACTGTCCCCAGAGTAACCATTTGTCCCCTGAGCACAGCGTCCATCCTTCCAGCTCAGGTTGGGGACTTTGCATGGTCCGGGGGGAGAGCTTGAGCCCTCCTTCTGTGACCAGAAGTCCAAGTGACCCACTTGGTGGATGAGGGACAGGCTGTGGGTGATGTTTACCTGGACTTTAGTAAGGCCTTTGATACGGTTTCCCACAACATCCTCCTGGAGAAACTGGCTGCCCATGGCCTGGAATGGAGTACTCTCCGCTGGGTTAAAAACTGACTGGCTGGCCGGCCCAAAGAGTGGTGGGGAATGGAGTTAACTCCAGTTGGTGACCAGTCACGAGTGGTGTTCCCTGGGGCTTGGTATTGGGGCCAGTTCTCTAATATCTTTATCAATGACCTGGACGAGGGGATCGAGTGCACCCTCAGTAAGTCTGCAGAGGACACCAGGTTGATCTGCTGGAGAGCAGGAAGGCTCTACAGAGGGGTCTGGCCAGGCTGGGTCGATGGACCAAGGCCAATGGTGTGAGGTTCACCAAGGCCAAGTGCCGGGTCCTGCCCCTGGGTCACCCCAACCCCACGGATGCCCCAGGCTGGGGCAGAGTGGCTGGAGAGCTGCCCGGGGCAAAAGGACCTGGGGGGGGTTGGTCGACAGCAGCTGAACACGAGCCAGCCGTGTGCCCAGGGGGCCAAAAAGACCACCAGCATCCTGGCCTGTCCCAGCAATGGTGTGGCCAGCAGGACTGGGGCAGTGACTCTTCCCCTGTGCTGGGCACTGGTGAGGCCCCACCTCAAGTGCTGTGTCCAGTTTTGGGCCCCTCACCACAAAAAAGACCTTGAGGGGCTGGAGCGTGTCCAGAGAAGGGCAACGGAGCTGGTGAGGGGTCTGGAGCACAAGTCTGGTGAGGAGCGGCTGAGGGAGCTGGGGGTGTTCAGCCTGGAGAAAAGGAGGCCTGAGGGGAGACCTTCTCGCTCCCTACAGCTCCCTGAAAGGAGGGGGCAGCCAGGGGGGGTCGGGCTCTTCTCCCAAGGAACAGGCGACGGGACAAGAGGAAACGGCCTCAAGTTGCGCCAGGGGAGGTTTAGATTGGGTATTAGGGACGAGTTTTTCCACGGAAAGGGTTATCAAGCATTGGAAGAGGCTGCCCAGGGAAGGGGTGGAATCGCCATCCCTGTGGGTATTTAAAAGCCGGGCAGACGCGGTGCTGAGGGACATGGGTTAGTGGTGGCTTTTGTCAGAGTTAGGTTGATGGTTGGACTCAATGATCTGAAGGATCCCTTCCAACCTGGGCAGTTCTGTAATTCTGTGATCTGGGCAGAGGATCGTCACTGTCACAGCCCCATGTGCCCCTTGCCGCAGCCTGGGCTGGGACAGGAGCCACCTCCTTGGGTCATGCATGTCGCCGGGACCTGGTGGCTCCATGGGGCGAATCCAGACCCAAGAAATCCCCTTGGGGCACTGATGCTGATGTGGCAGGTCGGTACCCACCTGCCTCAGCTTCCCCTCTTGCCGGGGTGTGGGACAGGGGTGCTGGACGTGGGGATGGGAAAAAGGGGATGTTTCTCCAGCTCCCTATTCCCCCCCAGAGGGGGCTGATGAGAGGCTCCTCTGCTCCCTGAAGGGTGAGGCTCACCCTGGGCAAAGCCGGGCAGGGGAATCCAGGGGCCACGCGCTGTCCCCTCTCTTGCTGATGGATTTTGTAGGGTCTACATAAACGTGGCATTTTTAAACTCAGCACTGGGGATGCTGCTCTCCCGTGCTTCCCTGCAGCACCACTGCCGTCTCCCATCGCCCGTCCCTCCCTGCCCCTCTCTGCCCTCTGGGGACATGGGGGTCCCATCTCTGACCCGGCTGGTGGGCCTGATGGGGACACAGGGACCTGGGGGTGGGGGACAGCCAGGGCTTAGCGGGGAGGGGCTGGAAAACCTCAGTTGTTCTCATGGGAAACCTTGTTTCTCCTCGTTCCCGCTGCCGTCTTCCACTGGCTCTGGTGCAAACCCCTTCCCAGCCGCTGCTCCAGAGGAGGTAAGCGAAGGGCTGGGGCTGCAGGGTGGGAGCTCGCGGTGACACTGGGGTGCTCCTAATTTCCCCAGTGCCACCAGGTCCCCAGGCCTGGCACCAGAGATGGGCACCACTTGCCCGGTGCATCCTTTGCAAAGGGTTTGCTGGGGCTGGTGACGTGTGATGAGTTGTGGGAGGGCTCAGTGGGGGGAGGGCCACAGGCAGGAGATCTGCGTGGCCGTGGCTTGGGGTGGGACCTCCTGGGTTTGTGGGCTTGGATGGCTGTGACGCTCCGTCCCCACTGCTGTGCCACCATCCCACGGGGCTCACCCTGTGAGGGGCTGGCACTGGTCAGACACGGGGGATGGTAGCCCCCGACAGCCCCCAGACCCCCCCTACCCTGACCGGGGGCTGGAGCTGCCTGGAGAGAGACAGCCTGGGGGGCTTAGGACAAGGATGGGGTGGCCATGGCACATGGGTCTGGGGGGCTGGGAGACCCCAGAAGATGGGTTTAGGGGGCTGGGAGACGCTGGCATGCGGGCTTAGAATTTGGGGGACCCCAGCACATCCATCTGGGGCTATTTGCTGCCCTGCAGGGGCCCAACAGAGGGACCGAGCCAGGCACAGGCAGCCCTTCCAGGTTCTGACCACATGAAAGAAGGCAAAAGGCAGGAATCAAAGGCCAGGCTTTTGGGGTGCCACCCCGAGCACAGATCTCGGGGGGCACCGTGGGGCGCACAATGTGACTTACCCTCTCCCTGCTGGGAAAAATAAGGCTACTTCAGAGACGGGAAAGCGCAGCCTCCCTGCCTGGTTGCCCCCTCTGCCCGACCTTCGGGTGGCTTTTAGGATGGACCCTGTGGGGCTTTGTCCCCTGGGACGTTTTATTTGGAGCAGCGGTGAGGTGCTCCGCTCTGACCAGCATTCCTCAGCCCAGCCTCCGCACTGGGAAGGCCCCAAAACTGGACCCGTTGCAACAGAAAGAGCTAAAAATAGCGGTTCTCACGGCGGATGCAGAAAAGCATCTGAACAGGCGGCCTCTGAACCTGCCAGCAGCCGAGGACGGTGCCGACCCCTCAGCCTCATCCCATACCCAGCAGCCACCCTGCGGCCTCTACGACCCCAAATCTTCCCCCACTGACCCCTGCTTTGAAATCCCCCTCCCCCATGCAACCAAAGCCACCGGGACCCGCCTTGACGCTGGGCTGATGTGGGTGCAGGCGTGGGGGGGGTACAGGCAGCCCCTGGGGTGCAGGCAGCGAGGAGGCAAGGGGTTAACCTCCCCCCACCCGCCGGATGCAGCATCCTGGGCTGGGCTCTTTCCATCTTGTTTTGGTTTGGAGGAATAAAAGCCTTGGCAGCGTCGTCGCCGCTTCCCAAAATAACTCAGCCTCCCATGGTAATTATAGAGCTCTGGTCCCCGGTAGCCACTCGCGGTGGCTTCTCGGCCCTGCTGTGCTGTGCCGGGGCCTGATAAGGCTGCTGCCAGCCAGGGCGAGGGAGACCGGGGTGCCTCGGGGACCTCCGGGACCTCTCGAACAGCGCCAGCCTCCCTCGGCATCACCGTCGCTCCCCTTGCGTCATCCCCCAGCCAAGAAAAATGCAGCCCCTTGCATTCCCCCACCTCCCCCCCACCTACTCCACAGCTGATCCCTTCAGCTTTTAATGCTCTATTTAAAGCCCGGGCTGCAGCTCGCCTGGCCTCGCTGGGCACCAGGCTACTGGAGCGAGGCTATGACGAGCCAGCAGCTGCTCCAGGCTATGCCTTTTGGCACAGCTGAGAACGCCCAGCTCATCACAGCAGTGCCCAGCCTACCCTCCCGCCCCCCGTGGGGCTCAGCGCTGCTCCTTGAAGGACAGGGAGAGCTGGGGCTGAGCTCCTGGAGCCCCCGAGCCTGTAATCCCCAGTAATCTCGGAGGAAAGCGCTCAATGTGAGGATTACAGATGCAAACAGCCACCCTCACCTGCCTGCCCCTGCCTGCTCCTGCCTGCTGCACTGCCTGCAGCCCCCCGGCCAGCAGTGGGCAAGGAAGGGCTGCCAGGCAAGTGGGCTCGCTGCCCGGCTACCCCAGATGGATGGGGTCTGGGGGGCTGTTGGTCTTCCCCCCACCACCAGATTGAGCCTGTGTTGGTTATTTATGGGAATAAAGGGAATGCAAAGCCATCTGGCCACAGCCTGGTCCCGTAACATGGGAGGGGACAACACCCCGGGCAGTGACAAGGTCTGGGGACAAGGCTGACATGGTCCTTGTGGAGTCACCCAGCCTCAGTGGGAGTCTCTGCGGGGCTGGATCCGGCTTTTCCTGCTGGGAAATTGCCACCAGCTCCATTTTCTGGGTAGGGAAACTGAGGCAGGGAGGAGCTGCCCACGAGAGGGATGCTCTGGGGATGCGTGTGGCCTTGCCACCCCCCCGCCTCCCCCGGCATGGGGTGTGTTTGGGGGGGACAAGGACAGCCCCATTGGGTGGCTGGACTGGGAGGCTGAAATTTGTGGATGGATGAGCCTCTGCCAGCTGCTCGCTGCAGGGTACGGCCACCGCTGGCCAAGACCCCCCCAAGCCCCATTCATGGCCAGGAACACAAGCGCCCCACGCCACCCCGGCCGGCTGTGCCAGCGTCCTCCCCTGCCCTCGGCAGGGACGGGGGGGACACAGCCACGTGCTGCTGCCACTCACTGCCTTTGAAAGCCTGGGCCTGGGGCCGAGGGCATCCCGGGAAGGGGCTGCAACCCCTGGCACAGGATGGGGACAGGGACGGGGACACAGCCCGCGGGGCTGCTGGCTCCCTGTGCCAGGTCTCCAGCTGCCAGTCAGTCGCAGCCGAGCCAAGGCAGGGCCGGGGACAGGATTGGCCACCATGAGCCCCAGGAAAGGCCCCGGGAGGGGGAGGAAGGCTGGGATTTTGCAGAGGGAGCACTGGGAAAGATGGGATCCAGTGTCCCATGCCTGGTTGAGTCACTTGTACCCGGCATGTGGTGCCCAATGGCTGCTGTGTGGTGCTCAGCGCCTGGTGTGTGGTTTCCAGTACCCAATACCTGCTAACTGGTGTCCAGTACGCAGTGGTTGGTGTGCCCAGTGCCTCCTGCCCAGTACCTGGTACCTGCCGAGCAATGCCTGATAGTGGTGCCTGCTGCCAGGAGGTCACTGCCTGGTGCTGGGGCCTTGTACCCACCACCTGCTGCCTGCTCCCTGGGCTGGCACCCTGTGCCTGATGCCCCACGCTGGTGCCCTGTACCCAGTACCTCTGCCTTGTACCCAGTGCAGGTGTCCAGTTCCTGGTACCCACTTCCCTGCTCCAAGGCCCTGGTGCCCTATACCCCGTGCCTCGTGCTGGTGCCCCAGTGCCGATGCTGGCACCTGGTGCTACTGCCTCGTGCCAGTGCCCCATGCCCGCTGTGCAGTGCCTGGTGCCAGTACTGGGTGCTGATACCGGTGCCCTGTGTATAGCGCCTGGTCCCAGTGTGCTCGGTGCCCGATGCTGGTGCTGATGGCAGTTCCCGGTGAGGTGCCGGGTGGTGATACCAGTGCCCAGTGCTGATGCTGGGCGCTGATGCCAGGGCCCAGTGTGATGCCCGGTGCTGGTGTCAGTACCCCGTTCCGGTGCTGATGCTGGTGCCCAGTGTGATGCCCGGTGCTGATGTTGGTGCCCGGTGCTGATGCCGGTGCCCGGTGTGGTGCCCAGTGCTGATGCTGGTGCCTGGTGCTGATGCTGGTACCCAGTGTGAAGCCCGGTGCTGATGCCAGTGCCGGTGCTGGGCGCTGATGCCGGTGCCCGGTGTGATGCCCGGTGCTGATGCTGGTGCCCGGTGCCGATGCTGGGTGCTGATGCTGGTACCCAGTGTGAAGCCCGGTGCTGATGCCAGTGCCGATGCTGGGTGCTGATGCTGGTACCCGGTGTGATGCCTGGTGCTGATGCCGGTGCCCGGTGTGATGCCCGGTGCTGGTGTCCGTACCCCGTGCCGGTGCCGGTGCCCGGTGCCAAGCGGCCGCCCCCGCCCCGCCCGCCGCCCGCCCCGCCCCGGGCCGCCCCGCCCCCGCCGGCTGCTATTTCTGCTAATCCCGGCGGCGGGGCCCGGCCGTGCCGCTCGGCAGCCGCCGCTCCCGGACGGCGCCCGGCGCCGCAGCCATGGTAAGGCCGGCGGCGGGTGGTGGTGGTGGTGGTGGGCAGCCGGGCTGCACGGCACCGGCACCGCACCGGGGGCCGGGACCGCTCCCGCAGCCCGGTGCCCTCCGTGAAGGTGACGGTGCGGCGGGGGCGGAGCGGGCCGGGGCCGCCGGTGCCGCAGCGGGGCGGGCGGAGAGAGGGGACACGGGCGACGAGGCAGCACCTGCCCCTTCCCCGTCCCCCCCCGCCTCCGGCGGGCAGCGTCCCGGGACCAGCCTTGGAGGACATGGCGGGGGGGGACGACGCAATGAGACTCCCTGCCCGCCGCCCCTCACCGTGACATCGGGGGAAAGGCGACGCTGTCACCGAGTGGCACCTGCGCGTCCCCGCGACCTGCGACACCCCTGGGGTGTCCCTATGTGGGCGGGGGGGGGATGGTAGTGTGTGCTATCGGGTGGCTCCGAGCAGAGCATCGGTCACCCAGCCGTGCCTTTGGCAGGTCCCCCTGGCTGCGGTCCCGGTGGCGCTGCCAGGCTGGCCGGGCCCTCCTGTGGGGACCGTCGTGCTCGCCCGCAGCCTGGCTGCGCTTCGGAGCCGTCTCTGCAGTTACTGGCAAGGTCTGGAGCAGCCAGCGGCCTTCCCGGCTCAGGGGGAGCCTGTCCTGCATCACTTGTCCTGCCTCACCCCTCTTTGGTGGTGGCAGGTCCCCAGGAGCTGCTTGGCAGGGCCACGTCCCCACAGGGACCTCGAGGCTCTGGCCATGCCCCAGGGTGGGGATGGAGATGGAGGGTTGTGGTCGTAGCTCACATGGCAGCAGGGTTGCGGCAGCCACGACAGCCGCCCTTGGTGGGAACCATCGTGGCTGTCCTTCCCCGGCAGCCGCCGTGGGAACGGGACCGGCACATTCCTTGGGAGCGGGAGGCAGTGAAACCAGAGAGGAGGGCAGCTGGTGGAGCATGTCGCAACCAGCGCCGGCGAGCGCCTTCCCGAAAAGGCTCCAAACCATGGCTTTGGGGATGGACAGATCCAGGCTTGGAAACATCTTGCGGGGCGGGAGGACAACAGCGGCAGCTGTGTACCGGAGAGGAGCTGGGCTTGTTTGGCCGCGGATGTGGGGTGAGCTGGGGCTGGAGGCAGCTGTGGACACATCCAGAAGGACCCGTGGAGGGGGAACCGGTGTCCCCTGACACTGGTGCCACATCCCTCTGTCCCCCAAGTGGTCCAAGGCCCACTCAGAAGCAGGATGAGCAATGGTCCCCCTCAACCTCTGCTCCTGGCTCTTAGTGGGCTGGTTCTTCTCGCTCGTCCCCACGTGCTGAGACGCCGCCTTGTTTCCAGCCCAGACAGGCCCCGCTGTCACTTGTCGGCTCGCAGGGAGCCACCGCACATGGTCCCATCTTGGGGTCCTTGCGCAGGCGCTCGTAGGTCCCTCAAGCTTTAGGGTTCCCTGCAGGAAAGGGGCTGGAACTGCCGCACTGAGGGATGCATGGGAAAGGCTGTCATCCTGCCTGCTGATGCTGACACCCTGCCCGAGCGGGGACCTGTGCCGCTGCCTGCCTTTGTGTCCATGGAGCTGTTAAAGCTGGTGGTAGACTCAGTTTCCCAACTGGGGTGTTCCTGATGGGGTGGGAGGGGAGAGCTGGGGGTGAGGAACTCAATTACAGCACGCCAGCAGGAGCATCCCGTGCATCCGGAGGCAGCCCAGGTGTCGCCTGCCCCGGGGAAGAGCGAAGCTTGTCCCGGCAGAGCTGGGCTTTGGCGGGGGCCACCGTGCCCTTGTCCCATGTGGAGCTCGTGCCTTTGGGACAGGGTGTTTGTGCCTGGGATGCTCAGCTGTGGTGCCGCAGTGGAGCGGTGGGTGTTGTGCCGTGGGTGGCACATCCGGATGTCACCTTTGGATGGGCTGGGGACATCTTGTCCAGCCTGGCTGCGGGGACAGCACCTCACTGGGACGTTCCCTTCCTTTCCCTGCAGAAACAGGCTGGGAAAACACATCCCATGGGAATGTGGTGCCAGGCAGAGAGATGAAAACGGGCAGCCTGGCTTTCCCAGCTCAGGCTTTGCCTGCTGCCCCAGTGCCCCCCTCTGCCGCGGCCTCGGGCTGTCACCGCGCAGGGAAGGTGTGATGCAGTGTGACAGGCGGGGACGCAGCAGTGCAAGTGCCACCTCGCTGGAGCTGCTGGGCAGGTGACAGCCCGGGTGCTGAGAGCCGGCTCGCGTGCAGCCAGGCGCGTAATCCGCTTACGGGGGCACCAGTGCTGCCCCAGGCTCTCGCTACGGTAAATCCCTGTTCCTGCCAGGAGTGGGATGGTTGGAAAGTGGTGGGTGTTGTAGGAGAACTTTGCTACACCGGGCAGGGGGGGTTTGGGGGGCGAGGGGCACCGCTGATAGGGTGCAGAGCCTGGCCGGGGTGGTGGTGGGGTGCTGCAGCCTGCGATGGGGGGGAAAAGGGGCTGCAAAGCCATCAGGGAGGTGCAGTGTCAGCCAGGGGTGGTGGGACTGGGCTCAGCAGGGATGGCTGAGACCAGGAGGGGATGGTGGCATCTCTGCCACCGGTGTTGGGTGGCCTCAAAGCTGGGTGGGGGGAGATGTGGCCCCAGTGTTAGGAGCGTGTCTGGGACCCAGGGTTGCTGGGGACCGGCACAAGAGCATTCAGGCCCCCTTCTGCACCCGCCGACTCACGGTTCATGGCGCCTGTCCCACCCCAGCTGACACTTTGGGGCTTTTCAGCACTTTCCTGGCGAACGCAGCCCTTCCATGGCCGAGTGGCCCCGGCCCCGCGCCTGAGCTGCTCTCATGCATCTTGACATGCATCAAGCTGAATCACTGTCCCGGGTGACGCCCCACAGTGACAGCTCAGGTGCCCTCGATGCCGCCCCATGGCTCCTCCTGAGGCACTGTTAACCCTTTACCTCCCCAAGGATGAGCCAGGGAAGCCGAGGCAGGACCTCCGGAGCTTCTGCCAGGGATCCCTGTGGTGGGCAGCATCCCTCCTTCTCCCAGCCAGACCCAGCAGGTATAGCCGGAGCAGCAGCTTGGAGCTGTGTGGGGAAGCTTTAGTTGTCAGGCACAAAAGTGTTGAGTTTTCAACCAGTCTTCTATGGAAAACTGGGTTTCTCCCCTCAAAAAGGGCTGGGGGCCTGCTGGGATGGCTGCGGGTTACTCCAGGGTGGGGAGTGGGAGAGGATCTGGTGTGCACTGGGATGGAGGAGGTTTTTGTCCTGGGATGGAGGTGTTTGCCAAGGCTGAATGTCCTCCTGGGCTGTAGCCAAGCTGTGTGCTCAGCCCAGGGGTGCTGATGGTCATGCAGCCCCCTGGGACCTGCCTTGCCACCTCTTTGGCTAACGGTGCTTTGCTGGTCCTTGACATCTCCACAACCGCGCAGGAGCTGGCCTTGGCTCTCCCTATCTGTGCCCCCCCCGCTCCTGCCCCCCAGCACCCGCAGGGGCCGTGCCTGGCTGCTGGGTGCCGAGGGCGCCCCAGCCCCGGTGCCTGCCCAGGGTGGAGTTATGCTAATGCTGCTCCCCATCCCTTGGTGCAACCGTGCCGCTCGGCATCCTCTCCAGGACACGGGCGACACCAGCTCTGCCATGGCCACCTGCCCTGAGCTGCAGCCTGGGCAAGAGGTACGGGGGCAGCATCCCTCCCTGGCAGGACGAGAGAGGGGACAGGTGGAGATGGGGGATGTGGAGCACCCTGGTGCTGCAGGGAGGTGCCACAGCTGATGCTCGGTCCCCCAGACAGCCTTGCTGGGGGATGCGCTCGCTGCGGGACCCCCGAGGATGCGGTGCAAACCCACCTCATGGCACAGCATCACCGAGGCCATCGGCTTCTCTGGGGTGGGGGATGAGGGGGAGCCCCAAAGGGCTGTAGCTCCATGGGATGGAGCAGCAGCGGGGCTGCGAACCCTTGGCAGTGGTGGCATCGTCTCCCATCCCTGCGCAGCCCCCAGCTGGGCTGTGCTGTGGTGGGGGCTGGTGCTGAGCTCCCCCCAGGTCAAGGTCGGTGAGGAAGAGGATGCTGCAGTCACACAGACCCACTGAATGCTATTGACCTGCTGGGGGAGAGGGGAGTGTGGGGCCCCCACAGCCCCTGCCATGAGGGCACCCGCTGCCCCCCCAGTCCCTGCCACTGTGCACCGTGCCAGTGGCTGCAGGGGTACCGGGGAGCGGGGGGGCAGGCGTGCGAGCGCGCAGCCCCGGCAGCGCCGTGACCTTGTTTCCAGCCCGCTAATTCGGTGCATCTCGCCTTGCTGCTGGCATGGCTGCCCTCCCCGCCGACAGAGCGGGGACACGGGACAGGGGAGGACACTTGTCCCCATGGAGGGCTCTTGCCTTGAGGCTCCCACCCGGGGGGGCACTGACCCCCAGGTGTGAGCCTGCAGAGTTGGGGGCTCCCCCTGACCCTATGTGCCCCCCATTTGGGGGTCTCCCTACCCATGGACCTGAGGTGTCATGCCGGTTGTTGTAGCGGGGTATGGGGGACCCGAGTGCCTGCTGGCAGAAGGGCTTGGTCCCGCGGGAGCCGCTGCCGGACGTGCCCTTGGGAACGCGTCTCCTCCCGCCAGCGCTTGTAAACAGGATGTGGATCTGTCCCAGTCCTGCCGTCCCTCATCCCAGCCCCACCGCCCCACGGGGTCACCAGCATGGGGGCCACTGCGCCTGCCCCCGCCCCAGTCCCTGCCTGGGGCTGCTGCCTGCACTGGCTCCGGGGCGGACAGAGCCAGGAGAAGGGGGTGTTGGGGTCCTGGTGCATGTGAGGACACGGCCTGAGTGTGGCCATGGGGTTTGTAGCCCCTTTGCCCGGCAGGTTGTGCTGCCCCGAGCCCTTTGCCCATGGGGTTGGTGATAGCTGTGGGTCGGGTCCTCCAGGGCTGCAGGGATGGGACCCCCTTGTGTGTCTCAGCCCATGCTGAGACCCTGCGAACGGGCAGGCAGGGGGGCACAGGCAGACCCCTGCCCACCGTCTGCCGCCCCCCGGGGTCTGGACCCCCCTGCCAGCTCCTCCGCCGCTGCTGTTCATCTCTTCTCGGTGTCTCTCCCTCCTCCCTGGCACCCCCTCCCCGTCCTCCCGGCAGGCCACGGGGTGTGTGGGGGTCCTGGCTACCCCAGAAGACCCCAAGGAGCGGCGGGGTGCCCATGGGGAAGGTCCCCATCCCTGTCCCCTGGAGTGCCAGGAGCCGGCTGCCATCCCCGCACCGCAAGCTGTAAGCGCCTAGGGGGCATAGGACCATGGCTGTCCCCACTGCCGTCCCCATGGCTGTCCCCAGGGTGGTGGCCTGTCCCCTGGGGTGGACGTGTCCCCCCTCTCCTCCCATCTCTGCCATCCTTGGGGTGCATGTGTCTGGCTGCTGTGGCTCGGGGGCTTGTGATGCTGAGTCGGGCGATGCCACCTCGGGCTGGCACTGCCACCATTTGTGTCCCTTCCTGTTTTGGTCCCCAGATAAAGCGTTTCCTGAAGGAGGACTCGGAGGAGGCTGAGCTGACCCAGTTCCTAGGGGATTGCCCGCCAGCCGACAGCCCCAGGAAGGTGGAGCTCCCAGAGAGCCGGCGGGAGCCTGGCCACCCCCTCTGCAGCGTGGGCAGGGTTCCCCCTGACGAACCTGCCGACGAGAGGGACGCCAGGATCTTCTCCCGGTCTCGGCCCTTGGATTTCCAGCAGCACATCGCCGCCCCTCCACCCCCCAGCCCCAACCGCCCGCGGAGCCCCTGGGGGCAGCTGGACCCCTACGACTCCTCTGAGGTGCAGGATGTGTCCGTGGGGAGGGGACGTGGGGCGAGGGGCTGCAGGAGTCACTGTGGAGGACATTCCCACCCTCCCAGCCCAAGGGGCTTGGGCAGGCATGGCCGCATCCTGCAGCGCTCTGACCCTGTAGGACCACTTTGGGGGGGGTGCATGCAAGGGGGTGGCCTGCCAGGATGGGGGGGTGGGATGGTGGCGTTCCCTGTGCCATGTCCCCTCTGCCCACAGGATGACAAGGAGTACGTGGGCTTCGCCACGCTGCCCAACCAGGTCCATCGGAAGTCGGTGAAGAAGGGCTTCGACTTCACCCTCATGGTGGCAGGTATGTAGGGGGGGGGGTGAGCCTGGCACGGGGGATGCTGACCCCCACTCTGGATCCCAAAAGTCATGGAGTGGGGGCCGGGTAGTGGCTGCCCCCTCCTCACCTTTGTCCCCTTGTCCCAGGGGAATCTGGGCTGGGCAAGTCCACCCTGGTCAACAGCCTCTTCTTGACAGACATGTACAGGGACCGCAAGCTGCTGAACGCTGAAGGTGAGGGGGGACGGTCCCAGTGGGGGGGTGTCCTGGGAGGGGGGGTGGTGGCAGAGCTGCTGGGGGGCTGCAGCCCCTCTCCCTGCCCAGCCGGGCTCCTCCGGGTCTCCAAAGCCACGTTGCCAGCTGCCTGCCGGCACTGGGGACTGCTCCAAGGCAGTGGGGAACCCCCCCCTTGCCTGGCACCGGGACCCCCCGCAGGGGCTTTGTGCCACTGGGAAAACAAGTCCCAGCTTGTTGGGGACCAGCTGGATCCAAGAGGCTGCGGCCAGTCAGGGTCCAGGGCACAGTGCTCGTTCAGCTGCAGCCAGTTTGTAAATTAAAATCGCCCAAACTTGCCCAAATCCCCAGGGGCTTGAGGCATTTGCTTGATTTGTTTTGAGGAGGTTATTTGATTTGTTTCCGTTGCTTGGAGCAAAAGCCAAAATGCGTGTGGCCGCGTGCACACGAGGCAGCGGGAGCATCCTCGGGGATGCGGGGACATGGAGGGGTCCTGGGGGCAAAGGGGCACACAGAGTGCTGGAGCCGTGGGGCCACAGGGAGCCAGAAATGCTCCCGCAGTGATGCCTGGCCCCAGCAGACCCTGTGATGCCGGAGCCAGGGTGTCACGGCGTGGCGATGACACAGCCACCGAGGGAGGGGCGCACATCCACATTGGGATGTGGGAGGTTGTGGCACAGAGCATCCCATCTTGGTGCTGGACCCTGGCACTCCTGGGGGCTGATCCTGCAAAGCCACCCAGCCCTCCAGGGTGGAGGGTGACACCAGGGGGTTACAGCATCTCCCTGTGTCACCCCCATTGTCACTCGCCTGGGGTGTCCCCCGCCGTCTCCATGTCTCCTGCCGCTGCAGAGCGCATCACGCAGACGGTGGAGATCACCAAGCACGTGGTGGACATTGAGGAGAAGGGTGTCAAGCTGCGCCTGACCATCGTGGACACGCCGGGCTTTGGTGACGCTGTCAACAACACTGAGTGGTGCGTCCCATGGGTGGGGGGTCTCCCCAGGGCTGGGCAGTGCCACCACGGATGCCAGCAGCTGCAAGGGTGGGATGCCCATGGCTCCTCAGGATGGGATGCTGAGCCATGGGAGGTGTTGAGCTGCGGATCCAGGGAAAGCTGGGGGGTCCTGCAGGGGGGACTCCGATGGTCACCTCCCTGTCCTTACAGCTGGAAGCCGGTGGCCGACTACATCGACCAGCAGTTCGAGCAGTATTTCCGTGATGAAAGTGGCCTCAACCGGAAAAACATCCAGGACAACCGCGTCCACTGCTGCATCTACTTCATCTCGCCCTTCGGCCACGGGTACGGGCAGCCCCTGCCTGCGCTGCCGGGATGGAGGGGGGCTGGGGAAGGGGCTTGGTGGGACGGTGCTCACCGGGGTCCCTCCACAGGCTCCGGCCCATGGATGTGGAGTTCATGAGAGCCCTGCACCAGCGGGTGAACATCGTGCCTGTGCTGGCCAAGGCTGACGCCCTGACCCCCGCTGAGGTGGAGCGAATGAAGAACAAGGTAAAGAGAGGTTGGCCCAGCCTGGAGCCATCCCAGCAGGTCCCTGGGGATGGGGGTGCCCTGGGGGCTGGGGTCCCCGCTCAGCTGGGGACTCTCTCCATCCCCTGCCCAGAGTTTGTCATGCTCGCAGCACTGCAGAGGACCACATTGCCCACATGGCCGCCAAGGACACATCTTCCCTGGTGCTCAGCTTGGGGCTGGAAGAGTCTGGAGGGCTGTCCGTGACATTTAGTCTGGGGGGGACGACAGGCTTTTGTGGGTTCTTGGGGAGCACCGGCATTGTGTGGTGCTTCCTACCCCATTTCCAAGGGCTAGAGTCCTGCCCTCAGCAGGGCTGTCTGCCTCCAGATCCGGGAGGAGATCGACCACTACGGCATCCGCATCTACCAGTTCCCTGAGTGTGACTCGGACGAGGATGAGGAGTTCAAGCTGCAGGACCAGGCATTGAAGGTGGGTCTGGCTCCTCCAGCTCCATCCTTGGAGGAGCAGAGCCCCATGGCTAGGAGGACATGCCATCCTGGAGTACCCTTGGGATTCTTTGGGGCCACGCAAGCCCTCTGGCATTCCCAGCGTGGTGGGGTTGGTACATATCGCACTACCCAGATGCATCACCAAGACGCCCCAGGTGCCACCTGCAGCTTGGTGGGATGGGGCTGGGGTGGAGAAACCCATGCAATGACTGCTGCCATCCCACCTGGGCCTCTCCAAAACCCGGGGAGGCTTGGGAATATCTTGGCAAATGGTGCTGGATACAGCCAAGGAGGTGCATGTGGAGGGATGTGGGCCAGGTGGGCAGGACTGAGCCCTGCTAACCCCCCCATCCTCTTGCAGGAGAGCATCCCCTTCGCCGTCATCGGCAGCAACACGGTTGTGGAGGCCAAAGGCCGGCGCGTCCGTGGGCGCCTCTACCCCTGGGGCATCGTGGAAGGTAACGCTGGGCCGTGTCCCTGGTGTCCCACCAGCCCTGGTGGGACGGGGACATCGCATGCCCCACCTCCACGCTGCTCAGCCTCGGGGGCGCTCAGGGGGACGTGGGGGGATGGCTGTGGCTCCCTGACCCCGGGCTCCCCCACAGTGGAGAACCTGTCCCACTGCGACTTTGTGAAGCTGCGGACGATGCTGGTGAGGACCCACATGCAGGACCTCAAGGACGTGACGCGGGAAACCCACTACGAGAACTACCGCACGCAGTGCATCCAGAGCATGACCCGCATGGTGGTGAAGGAGAGGAACCGCAAGTACGGGGCTGGGAGCGGGGTGCCAGGCTGGAAGGTGTGCAGGGGGGGGGGTGTCTTCTCTCTTTGGGGTGACCCAGCAAGATCTCAGGGGGGTTGGGGTTGTGTCGGGGTCCATGCTGGGCAGTGTGGTGGGCTGGGGAAGCAAGCCTCGGTGATGTGATGGGGAGCCACAATGTGGTGGGGGGCCGTTCCTGTGCCATTGAGCTGGGGTTGGCTCGGGGGGGGGGCTGCTCTGGCAGCGATGGGAACCCTGTTGTCCCCCCAGGGCGGGGCCTGTCTTAGGGGGGCTGTACCAGCAGTCAGAGAGACCCCGTGTCCCCCCAGGGCTGGGGGGGGGGTGTGTGTGCACTGGCAATGGTGGGGAGACCTTGCATCCCCCCAGGGCTGGGCTGGCTTGGTGGGGGGGGATGCTCCAGCAGCGAGGGGGACCCTGTGTCCCCCCAGGGCTGGCAGGGGGAGTACCCTCTAGCAGCGAGGGGAACCTTGTACCCCCCCCGGGGCTGTCCGAGGGGGGATACAACAGCAGCAAGGACCCTGCATCCCCCCCATCAGCTGGATGTGTCTCAGGGGATGCTTTGGCAACGAGGGGGACCCTGCATCCTTCTGGGACTGGCTGGGGCGGGGGGGATGCTCCAGCAGTGAGGGGGACCCTGTGTCCCTGCAGGCTCTGGGGCCGGGGCAGGAGCCAAGTGAGCAGCCGCTGCTGGGCGCGGTTGCCACTACCAGCTGGATTCATGGCACTCACATCCCATTTAGCCCCACGAAAGATGCCGGGGGGAGCCCCCCACAGCATGGTCCCCAGTGGGACCCTCCATCCAGGAGCATGGAGCGGTGCGGGAGCGAGCAGAGGCTGGGGGGGGGACCAAAGCAGCAGTGCTGGCGGGGGGCTGGCGGTGGCTGTAGCCGCCTCTAAGCTGGTCTCTCCATACGTGCCACCGGCGAAGGCGGCATCCCTCCGCGCTGAGGCTGTGCTGCGCCGACTGCTCCGCCGACTGAGCCAGGACCTGGCCGGGGCCGTGCTTGGCCCCCGCCGTCCTCCTCCCCCTGCCCATCCCCCTGACCCTATATAAAGAACTTGCTGGTATCCAACCCTGTCTCGGTCCTTCTGTGCCCATGCAAGGGCCGGGCAGCCTCTCTCGGGGAGAGCCAGCCCCGTGGCCACTCACCCCTTACCCCCACAAGTTGCCCTTGGGGTGCCGGCACCACTGGCGGTGTGGGGAGGACACCGTGTGCTGGTGGCATCACCCCGGCTCACCCAGGCAAGGTGGGGTTGGAGGGACGTGTCACCATTTGGTGGCACCCAGCTTTTCCCAGTCGAGGGCTGCCCAAGGGAAGGGATACAGGGCCGGGGCACCCCCATCATGCTGCCCTCCCAGGGGGCTGTGATTTTGGGGTGCAGGAGGCAGCGATGGACAGTCTTTCCTGGGCTGGTGAAGCTGCTCGCCCCATTGCCAGTGCCCAGCTCAAGCCTGGTCTTGCTGCCAGGGCTAGGAGCTCAATGCCCCCCCCCGGGCCCCTCTAGAGCCAGGAGCCGTGACAACGGGCAGTGACTTCCAAAGCAGCTCAAAACACAGCCAAAACCCCTCCCTTGCCATGGCATGCTGGCACAGCCCCCCCGGCACAAGGGGACCCCGCAGGGCAGGGGTGGCCCAGCCCCCGTGCAACATCCGCCGTGTCCATCACCCCTTTACGTGGGAGGGGCTGCACCGGCAGTGGCACGTTCCAGTGGCACGTGGCGGCACGCGTGACACCTGGCAGCCATGGTGGGGGTGTCCCAGCCATGTCGTCACCTGCTGGGGTGGCACGTGGCATCCACAGGGACCCGGCTGGGAGAGCTGGTCCCTCCCCATTGCCATCGGCATGGGAGAAGCCATCGATTCAGTTGGCTGCGATCCTTCGTGGTGGGGTGGCCCCAGGGCTGCCTGCGGCTCCCCCCAGCTGGGATGGGCTTGAGTGGGAGCTGATGCTCTGGAAAAGGGGTGCGGAGCATCCCTGGGGCTGGCCGGGCAGCGGGGTGCCCGGGGATGCCATCCTGCAGCAGGGCTGGGGCCGTGGGAGAGAAGGGAAATGCTGAATTTAAGATGTTTTTAAAGCAGCAGAGGAAAATATTGGGCTCGGGGGAATGCGGCTCTGAACATCCAGTGGGACAGTTCCCAAAATGGGAGAGCATAGAGAAAGGCAGGCAGGGCTCTGCACCCTGGGGGGGTCCTTGGTACCGCTTGCTGTGGTGGTGCCTCCCTGGGTCCCCCCCAAACTGATGCATGGCAGGTTGCAGGGAGGTGGTGGGGGTGAGGTTTGGAGGGACGCTTGGAGCTGCTGATATGTCCCCTGCCTGGAAAAAGGCCCGGCGTGGTGCCGGCTCAGGGTCTGTGCCGGCGGGTGCTGGGTACCTGCAAGGTTTGGGGTCTCTGAGACTGCAACACCCCTGGGGGACTGTCCCCCGTGGGGCATGGGGTGGGGGGGGTGGCAGGGCTGTGACAGCATCCTCACCTCCTCTCTCTGCCCGCAGCAAGCTGACCCGGGAGAGCGGGACAGATTTCCCCATCCCTGTCATCCCCCCGGTGCCGGATGCAGAGACAGAGAAGCTCATCCGGGAGAAGGATGAGGAGGTGAGTGTGGGGGAGGGCTGAGCCCCCCTGATCACCCCCTCAACCACGTCCCCGTCCCCAGTGCTGGCACAGCCTCTTGGGGCCACCCTTCCTGCCCCATCCCGGAGGCTGCTGCCCCTCAGGCCAGGGCGAGGAGGTGTCAGAGGGGCAGCAGAGGGGTCCCCCCCCTCCCCGCCAGCCTACAGCTCTTGGTGATCCCAGTCCATTTGGGATGCTTGACCCAAATATGTTTGCGAGGCAGCTGGTGTGGCTGGGGGGTGCCAGCCCCCCCCTGCCCATGATCCCCGCTCTGCTCCCTTCCAGCTGCGGCGGATGCAGGAGATGCTCCAGAAGATCCAGAAGCAGATGAAGGACTCGCACTAGCCCCTTCCTCCTCCCCCTCCTCCTGCCCACCCCCCCCACCAGATCAGAAATGTTTACATCACGCTCCATCTGCCCCGGCCCCGTTGTGACACTCGGTACCAACACCGCACCCGCCACCTTAAGCTGCTGTGGTATCGCCTTATCCAGCTGCCAGCGCCTGTCCCACGGGGACAGCAAGGGGACAGGCACCGGGTCCTGGAGTCCCCTGCACCCTGTCCTGGCTGGGTGCCTCCCCAGCTTCCCCCCCCCGGGCTGGGCACAGCTTTGTCCCCTCAGCTTTGGCTTTCTCTGTTTGCCCTGCAGCTTGGGGGAGGGCCACCGGCCAGCTCTCCACATTGTGTCCCTTGTCCCTGTGTCACCTCAGGCTGCCTGCTTACAGCCGCTACACTCCGCTTGGCTCTGGCTTAAGGGAAGAGGAAAGGGGGGGATTGGTCCCAGCCCCTTCAAGCCCTCAGCTGCCCTGCTGTGGGGGACAGGGTTGCTCCCCCCCACACTTGGCTGGCACGGAGGGACAGCAGCTCCTGGGGACCACAGGTGACTGAGGGGACAGAGGGGCCGCCAGTGTCCCGGCCAGGGTGACAGTGAGCACCTGGGCCCTTGGCCGCCTTCATGCCAGCACTGCTCAGCAGTGTCCAGCCCTGTGTCCTCGGCAGGGTCCCTGTCCCCACCGAGTGTCATCCCTTGGGAGCACTCCGTGTCCCCGGGCGGGGGGGAGAGCCGTGGCATGGGGAGCACTGGGGAATCACAGTCCCTGGAGAAAGTCCCTTGAACCCCAAATCAGGGGCCGGGTCCCCAGCCTGGCCTGCCCTTGGTGTTGGCCCTGTAAAGCAATAATGACTGCCCTGCTGCCCGTGGTGCCTCCTGACCCACGGCAACAGCATCGTCCCTCGCTGGTGTTTTGGCCCCTGCTGCCAGTTGCTTGTCTGTGGTGTCCCTATGTGTCCCCAGGATGTCCCTGTCCCTGCTGCTTCCAGGCAGAGCATCGCTGTGTCCCCCCCACAAGGATCTCGCCACCCGTGTTGCTTCCCAGTGTTCCCATGATGTCCCCAGCCGTGTTGCTGCCCTGCAGAGCACTGCAGCGTGTCCCCCCCCCCAGGCTGTCCCCATCTGTGTTGCTTTCCCCCAGAGTACTATGTCGTGTCCCTGTCTTCCCCCAGGATGTCCCCATCCATGTTGCTTCCCAGCAAAGCACCTCTCTGTGTCCCTGGGGTGAGCCCTGGCCCGCACCTCCCGGCCAGCAGGCACAGGGCACCCCTGGGGAGAGGGACCCGAACCCCCCCAGCTCCCTACTCCCCTCTGGGTAGGGGGAAAGACAAAAGCGGATGGCGAGGCTGCAAGGTGGAGGCAGAACTGGGATCAGTGGGATCACTGGGAGCTCGCTGGCATGAGGACTTGTCCCCTCCCTGGCAGGGCCACCCAAAACGGGGTCCCCCGGGCGGGTTCAGCCCTGGGTGAGGGTTTGCATCCAGGCAACTTGGCTGGCGGGGGCTGTGTGCGGCCGAGGTGCGGGGTGGGTGCTGCGGGGTGCTGGGGCAGCCTCCGACATGTGCCACCCACGTCCCCACACCAGCCAGAGGGTCCCCTTGCCCCCCCGGGCAGGGACCCCACGGGCAGGGCCCCGCAGGGTGTATTAGCGCTTTCCTTTTTTTAATCTTGCTATTTTCTTACAGAAGTACCTACCTTCGCATGACGGTCATAGAGGCATTTATTAAAGGATAAGCAGAGTATAGGTTTATAAATTCTTATAGAGCTAGTGGAAATATTTTTATCCCTCCACAACCGTTCTCAATAAATACGGCTGACCCGGCTTGTCTGCAACCCCGAGTTGTTTCCACGCGGGCGGTGGGTCCCCCTGTCCCCGGGCAGGCGAGGACAGGGGCTGACGGTGGCCGGCCCCATGGCCTCATGCTCCTGGCTCCCGTTTTCCTGGCAAAGGCTCAAAATGGATATTGGGGGGGTTTGTGCTGCTCCCACAGGGGCACCCAGCTTGGGGTGGGGTGGGAGAGCCCCGTGGCACCCAGCTGTGGGGACAAGGAGGGGGGGGCACAAGGAGCGGGTCCCCTCTGTCTGCTCCTGGCTTATGTCCCCCTCCCACGCTGCCTTGGGGTCCCATGGCCCCCAGGCACTGCTGGTGTCGGGGCTGGGATGCGAACTGGGGGGGCAGAGCGGGGACCCCGAGCCAGGGGATGGAACTGCCCTCCACATGCTGCCCCCGGGCATCCTTGCTCCCCCCACGGTGGGGTGAGCCCTGCTGGGAGACACGGCGGGTGCTCGGCATGGCTGAGCCTCCCCTGCGAGTGCCAATGCCCAGTTACCCCAGTTTGGCTTCACCAGGAGCTGGCGGGGTGAAGGGATAGGAGTGGGGGGCAGAGTGGCAGCGGGAGGGATGAGAGCTGTGCCTCTACCTGCATTCCAGAGGGCATCGTCCCCCTGCACACCGCTATCTCCCTCTGCACCCTGCTATCCCCCTGCTGTCCCCCCCTGCACCCTGCTATCCTCCCTGCTGCTCTCTTCTATCCTCCTCTGCACCCTGCTCTCCTCTCCTGCGCCCCACTATCCTCCTCCCTACACCCTGCCATCTCCCCACTATTCCCCCTGCCCCCCCTACTATCCCCCCTGCCCCCACTCTCCTCCGCACCATGCTGTCGGGCTGATTCCAGCACAGGGATGTGCCCGACAGCTCTCCCCGGACCCCCCCCCCAAACCCCACTGTGACCCAGCAGGCCCCGGCACAGCCCAGCCCCGTTGTGCCTGGCTGGGGGTGGCAGCAAGTGGGGGGTACACAGGAGCAGGGGGCCAGCGGTTTGGGAGGGCACCCACACTCTGTAGGCCTGTCCCCAGCCCACGGCAGCAGGTTGGGATGAGTCTGGGTCCCTTGCCGTGACACCCAGCAGCAGCCATCGTGCTCATGGTATAGGGCTGTACCTGTCCCCCTGCACCCTGCAGAGCTGGGATGTGGGGTGCTGGGGAGAAACATATCCCCAGGCACCCCTAAGCCCTCAGAACCCCCCACCGTGTCCCTCCAACCATCCCTCCCTCCCTCCCTCCCCCTATCCCTCCATCCCTCCATCCATCCATCCATCCATCCATCCATCCATCCACTCATCTATCTATTCTTTCTATCTATCTATCCCTCCCTCCCTCTATCCATCCATCCATCCATTCTGCCCTCCCTCCATCCATCCATCCATCCATCCATCCATCCATCCGCTCATCTATCTATTCTATCTATCTATCTATCTATGTATCTATCTATCTGTCTATCCCTTCCTCCCTCCCTCCATCCCCCTCTCCATCATCCATCCATCCATCCATCCACTCATCTATCTATTCTATCTATCCATCCATCCCTCCCTCTATCCATCCATCCATCCCCCCTCCATCATCCACCAATCCATCCATCCATCCACTCATCTATTCTATCTATGTCTGTCTGTCTATCTATCTATCTATCTATCCCTCCCTCTGTCCGTCCGTCCATCCATCCATCCATCCATCCATCCATCCATCCATCCATCCATCCCCCCCCACCCACAGACATCCCTGCCCCTGATGCCCTGATCACCCTCAGCATCCTCACCTGCGCCCACCCACACCCCTGACACCACATTTGGGCTCAGCAGCAGCACCCGGCCCCCGTGCCATGGGGGTGCTCGGCCCAGCCCTGTTCCCTGCTTACGAGGCTTCCCCGTAGGTGTTGTTTTACTTCCATCCAATGGTCGCTGGACGTGTGGTGGGACCTGCTGCTGGGCCAGGGCCACCTGCAGCTGCTGGCTTGTCCCCTCTGTGCAGAGCACCCTGCGCTCGCTGCTGTTCCCCACACGGGCAGGAAACCCAATGAGGGGGGCTGGAAAACCAGCCTTCCCCCACCCTGGGGGCACCCCCTGGTCCCCTGTGCCCCCCTGTCTGTGCGCTGTAGCTTCTCCCCACCCCTCACCCCCTGCACATCCTCCCTCCAGTCCCTCTGATCCTAAATACCATCAGCTCCCGTGCTCCCCTCTGCCGGCACGCACCCCTGCCTGGGCCCTCCCAGGCCCCCCCATCCCTCTTTGCCCCCACACCCCAGCCAGCTCCCTCCCCTCTGCGGGGCTTTGCTCCTGTCCCATGCTCCAGCACCTTTGCCCCCAGCCAAACACCTCCAGCGCGGCTCTGGTCCCCTCCCTGCTCACTTATGTCCTTTGTGGCACCCCTTGCACCCTCCGATCCCCTTCCCCCTCCCTGGATCCCCCCCAGGCCCCTCCACTTGCTGCCTCCAAGGCCTTCTCTGGATTTCCATGCCCTCCATTTTGGTCTGCTCCTTCTGGGACCATCCAGACCCCTCTGCCCCTTCCTCCGCTTCTCATGCAGCCTGCGAGGGCAGTGAGAGCTCGGGCAGGCTCTGCCCTCCATGTCCCCCATGGATGGGACCCTGCCCCACGGTCTGACAGGGAAAGGAGCCCGCAAAGGGGCTTTGCTTTCAGCTGCTCCTGGTCGCCCGTGGCACGGCCGGGCTGGGATGAGCAGCAGCTGCCTCCTTCCCGAGGTAAGATGGAGCTGGTCGGGTCAGCGCGGAGGTTTCGGCAGTGACTCTCCTCCTCGCTCCCGTTCTTCAGAGGAGCCAACTCCCAGGCAGTAAAATGCCTCCCATCAGTATCCCCCGAGACAGACACCGGTGTCAGAACCAGGGAGATCCTGAGCAAGAGCTGTGCCATCCCCACACCATCCCTTGGCCCCGTGTGGATGGCAAAACCCTGTCGAGTGCATGGTTGTATTATTTTTCTCTGCTAAAGTGGCCAAAGCATCTCAAAGGGATTCCCCAGATGTCCTTGGCAGAGAGCTACCGCCAGGCTCCATGCTCCTCTGCTCTCTGCATCACCCAAGACAGACTAGTTTTTGGTTTTCCACCGAGCTGAGCGGGGCAGTCGACACGCTGGAGGGAAGGGGTGGCATCCAGAGGGACCTGGCCAGGCTGGAGGAGTGGGTCCCTGTGATCCTTGTGAAGTTCAACCAGGACAAGTGCAGGGTCCTGCACCCAGGTGGGGGCAACCCCCAGTACCAGCACAGACTGTAGGAGGGAGGGAGGGAGGGATGGATGGATGGATGGATGGATGGATGGATGGATGGATGGGTGGATGGATGGATGGATGGATGGAGAGCACCCTGTGGAGAAGGACTAGGAGATACTGGCAGGTGACAAATGGGACATCAGCCGGCAACGTGCACTTGCAGCCCAGAAAGCCCAGCGTCTCCTGGGCTGCATCCCCAGCAGCGTGGCCAGCAGGGCGAGGGAGGGGATGCTCCCCCTCTGCTCCGCTCTCCTCACACCCCCCGGGAGCCTCCAGCTCTGGGGTCCCCAGCACAAGCCAGGCATGGACCTGGGAGAGACGCTCCACAGGAGGCCACCAACACGGTCTCTGCTGTGGAGAAAGGCTGCCTGCTGAGGAGCTTTCAGCACCATCCACCGCCTGCTGCAACGTCTCCTTTTGCCGTGGGTTGGAACTGGGGCAGGAAACAACCCCTGTGGGGTCCTTCCCTCCTTCCCTGCCTCGGTCCCACCTTGCTCCCTCCATTTTACAAAGATGCTGAAACCCAACTCTGGCCAGTGATGCCAAAATTGGCTATTTATTGGGCCCAAACCCACCATCACAAATATTAGCCCTCTTAACACCAATGAGGAAATGAAAAATGTTTGTCCTTCCTCACGGGGAAGCAGCTTTTGCTCCAAAGGCCGGGATGTGTGACCCTGCCTCCTCCTGCATCCCACCCTTGCAGCTCCCAGCGCTCCAAGGTGGACCAAGGTGCTCCAAGGTGCTGCACTGGGGGCCCTGCCGGCCTCTCCTTTCCCAGAACGCCCAACAGAGCCTCTTGTTTGGCCCCAAACCAGCTGATTTAGCCTGGTCCCCCTTCTCCCCGGAGGATAAAACCCAGTGATGAGGCTCCGGTGACAGTCCCAGCCTGTGCCTACCCTTCCTTGTGCTTCATTCCATGTGATTTTTGATCACATCTTTAAAAATAAAAATAAATAAAAAAACCCCAAACCCACTCAAACCCAGCCTTTCCAGGGCAGAGATATTTCCGCACAGCAAATGCTCCAATGTGAATTCTCCAATGCCCTATTTTAGGTTTCTCACCGGCTGCAGATGCCTGTGCGGGAGCTCCCGGCGAGCCCTTGGCCATGAGCGCGCTGGAAGGAAGCAAAGGTTCCTCAGGGCAGAAGAGGAGATCTCTGCCCTCCTTCCCTGGGCTGTGCCACCCCACGCCTGCCCCTAACGAAACCCCAACGAGCACCAGCCCCTCCTTCCCTCCCCTGTGTTTATTAATTTATTCCTTATATTAATTCTATTGCCCCCTATTGGAGAACACTGTGCAACCCCACCTCTTTTCCCAGCATTTGGGCATGTGTGCCTGGGGCGAGCCCCAGCTTGGGGACCCCCCCTTGCGTGGCTGTCCTGCCCCACAGCCTCCGTGGGGTGGGGGCAGCGCCCTGCCATGCCCCATGCTGCTCCCCTGCCCGTTGCAGGCAGGGGGGTCCCATACGGCTCAGGGGTCACTTTGGCAGGAGGATGCCCGGGTGCTGCTCTGAACCCCGTGCCGCCTTCCTGGGGCACCCATGGTTGAGTGGTTTGTTTAAATCCAGGTACCAAGGCACTGCCTCTGGTTTCTTCCCGCTCTCTCTTGCACTTCTTCGCCACTTGTCACATCCATTTCCAGGGCCGCCTCTCCCGGGCGCGGGCAGGGCAGCAACAGTCAGTCCGATTGCACCCAGCGCCATCCTCCCCGTCGGGAGCACGCTGCCTGGCTGGGAGCTGCGGGGTGACATGCCTTCTCCTCGCCTTGCAGACGTGACGAGGATTTGGGATGCTGCGTCTGAACGCATTCAGTGAATGCTCTTGACGAATCAGGTAGGCTTTGTATCTCCAGTAGACCTGAAACCACCGCGGTATTGCGTGCTGCGGCTCTTCCCCTCTTTTAATGGCAGCTAAATCCAGTTGGCAGCTGGTCACAAGTGGTGATTTTAAAGGTCTCTTCCAACTTAGAGAATTATACTATTCTATGACTCTAAAACATCCCAGAATTACCTTGCAGCTGGCAAATGGGCCACAGACCTCATTCTCCACAAACAGAGACTGAAAAAGTGCAGCTCTAGCAGAGAGGTGTCTTCAACACATTTTGCGGCTTCTCTGTTCCCCACAGCCAGAGTGGAAAGACCAGACCAAGAGCTGGAAGCATTTTTTTCAGGGTTTATCCCAAACGATGGGAAGCCCCCGGTCTAGCTGAGGCATGCTGGCTCTGCTCTTCACCAAATACTTTTTAGAGGCTGGAGAGGAAACTTCTCAGCATATGGAGGTCTTCCCCAAAGCTTTCCCGTCTCTTCTTGCTCTGTACATCAGGGGAAGGCAGAAGGGACAAAGCACCACCACCACGCTCTAAAAAGTCATTCTTCATTTCTACCAGCCACAAAACACTTATTATTTGCTGCTTCTCTTCTCCTCAGCCTTCAGGTTATCAGAATACCTGGAACTGGGAATTGTTGACCACGAGATCCCAGATCTTGGATTTGGTGATGTCACTGCCAAGAGGTGGGTTTCTCAAATGAGACTTCAGCAGATGCTTGTGGGGTCATCGCTGCTCAGGCCAGCGTTCTTGGTAAGAGGAGAGATGAAACCCATGACTTCCCCTTGCCGCACCTGTGGGGTGCACGCTCGTTTCTGCATCACCAGGAGAGGAAAGGGAAGCGTTCAGAAGGCCCTGAGGACATCACAAGAGGAAACCACCCCCAACATAGCCAGGTGTATAAAGCTAGAGTCTCTCTTTGGTTTATCAACTGGCTTCAAACCATTCATATTTATTCAGTGGTGCAGTGCTGCTGTCTAAGAGACATGTCCTGGACCTGCTGATTCTAAGCCCATTGAGACAAAAATTAATCCTCCATAGTTCTGCTGCGCCAGACCTTGTAAAGGCAGACACCAGAGTTCATATCGGCTCCTACAGCCTTGTCATAGGCAAAACTGTTTTGGCAGCTGCTCTAGAGAGTGCCAAAAATGACCCCCCACCAGTCTTTCAGCCACCTCTCCAACTTTATTGCCCTCAGCACAAGAAGGACACAGAGCTGTTGGAGCGGGGCCAGAGGAGGCCCTGAAGATGATCCAAGAGCTGGAGCCCCTCTGCTGTGAGGACAGGCTGAGAGAGCTGGGGGGGTTCAGCCTGGAGAAGAGAAGGCTCTGGGGAGACCTTCCAGCCCCTGCCAGTCCCTAAAGGGGCTCCAGGAAAGCTGGGGAGGGACTCTGGCTCAGGGAGTGTAATGATAGGACACAGGGTAATGGCCTCAAACTGAAAGAGGGGCGATTTAGATTGGATATTAGGAAGAAATTCTTTAGGGTAAGGGTGGTGAGACACTGTCCCAGGTTGCCCAGAGAGGGGGTGGAGGCCCCATCCCTGGAGACATCCAAGGCCAGGCTGGATGAGGCTCTGAGCAACCTGATCTAGTTGAAGATGTCCCTGCTCACTGCAGGGGGGTGGGACTAGATGGCCTTTAGAGGTCCCTTCCAACCCAACACACTCTGTGATTCTATGAAAGGAGAGAGGTGATGGACGGTTTGTACAAAAGCCTGTGGACGGGCAGATATTCCATGATTTCTGGTCAATACTGGCCCTCCCTGCAACTGTGTTGCTCCAGGGTGCCAGGAGGGCACCAAGAGCCTGGGGTACACCAGTGTCAACATCAGCCTGGTGGCTCTCTGCACCTAAAGCAGGGATGCCTTCTGCTCTAGTCAGCAAGAAGGGTGGTCAGAGTCGCCTTACATGGCGTTGTGCAGGTATTTTGCTTCTTAAGGACAGATGTTTGAGCATAGTCTACTCAGCGTGGCCTGGCTGTTCCTTCAAACTCTGGGTGTGTTGAGTGGCCCAGCCCCATCCACCCATGCTGTCCACTTGCCCCCCTGGTTTGCAGCGTATTTTCAGATTGCTGCTGCCAGGACTGGGCGGCTCCTGGCAGCCAAGGACTCCCTGGCCCAGACCCCAGCCCACACCCTGGCTGTGGTGGGCACACGAGAACAGGACAGGGACAGGAGGTGGATGATTGTAATTATAGTGTGGTCTTTAATTGCAGAAGACCCCACCTATATGGCTATTCGTTCTGGGAAGCTCCATCAGATGACGTCACTGGCACATTACGCTACTTCTGGAGCTTCCTTTAAAAGACACAAGTTGCACTGTATTTTGGCAATGTATTCCCCATACCTGTAGTCTCACAAAACCCACCAAGACCATTTGGTGTGACCTGCGAGTCTGCTGGGAGGCTTGGCAGAAACAGCCATTCCTTCCCTGCAACGACGATGTCACAAGCGATGTCAGCATGAAGTACAGGGACCAAGTAGAAATGACAGTGACAGCTTGGTCTGATGCTGATGTCCTCCTGCGTCATACATGAGGTGCGACTCTCCTGGGTCTCCAGCCAGGACTACAGGTCCCTGGCAGAAGCCCTCAGTGTTGGCTGTGCTTGGAGAAACAGCACCATCTATTGCAGCATTGTTTTATGAGTGCCTTTGTAGAGAAGACAACGTGGCCTCCATGGTTGGATGTCCATGACCCACCAGCAAGGCTGGGGATCCATCCCCAAGCCACAAGCTTGGTGTAGCATCCTCTGCTGTCCTAAGTCACGTTGGGTTAGACCCTGCAGCCCTAAGGTAGTGCCTGACGTTTGCTCTGAGTTGAGGCTTGTGAGTACGAGTTGCACAACGTGCGTGCAGGCACCAGGGGAGGGAAAAGGCACGAAGGGTCCACAGACAGGTCAGACAGATCCAGGTCCCCAGCTGCATCCCAGATTTGCCTCTCCCATTCCAAGGCAGGGTCTGCCCCTCCGCTCCCACGCACGGACACCCACCCTGAGGTCCGATCCCCGTACAGGTCTCAGCCCCTGCCCCACATTTCCCCATTGCTGCCTTGGAAACATGCCAGCTCATTGGGGTCCAGAGCTGTCTGGGGGGCAGAGGGCCCAGGAAGGTGTTGACCCCACAGGACCAAGGGGGAGAAAGCCAGCCTGGCCCCAGCTTTGCTCTGGCCAGGAAAAGCTGTCCCCACCCCAGCCGACCCCCACATCTGCGGGAAGAGCAGCTGGGCCAGGGGCAGGGGGACAAGGCATGGGGATGGGGCTGCCTCCAAACCCAGCTCAGCATCCCTCAGGGTTTGTCCCCCGTGTGTCCCACGTGGCAGATGTGATCTAGGACCCCCCGATCCAGGTTTACCACAGGCTTGGGAGGAATGAAAAAGATCTGCTCTATTAAACCTGCTGGAAAAAGGGTACAAGGGGCAGTGGGGGGCATCCAAAGCACAACAGGTGGTCTGGGGCATCCAAACGTCTCGTAAAGCCACCTCTACTTCTTCTTGCTGCCTTTCTTCTTGCTTTCAATCAGGTGCAGCCCCTGCTTCTTGATGTCTTCCCGGGTGAGGACAAGGCCGTGGTCTTTGTCAGCAAAATCAAAGGGGTCTGAAGGAGAGAGAGGAGAGGAGCAGGCTGAGGAGAGGCTGTGGAGCCACCTCCGCTTTGCCCATGTCCCTGGGGTGAGCTGGCATGTTTTGGAGGGCTGGTGGCATCACGGTGAGACTCGTCATGCCGAGCCCTCCAGCAACTGGTCTTTTCCACCCCAGCATCCCAGGGTGACCTGCAGGGCCTGGCAATGCCACTGCCGTGGCCTGTTTCCAACACTGCTGGGGCTTCCCATAAAGGTCTGAAGCCATGGGTGGAGCCATGGGGGGTGGAGCCATGTGGTGGGCACAGCTTTCACTTCATTAAAAAAAGGTGGTAAGCTTTTGCTCAGTGGTTCCTCCAAGAGCATCCACCAGGAGGTGGCCACAGACAGAGCCAAGCACTGGTTATTCTTCACAACCAGGTGATTTCAAAGACAAGGGTCTCCCTCCTTGCCCCACGGCATCTCTCCTTGTTCCTGCTGTGGTTCGATGCCCCCCACTCCACTGGCTGCCTTCGTTCTTCCACATCCCCACCTAAAACCACACTCAAAGCCTTGGAGACAGCCAAGGTCAGCCCTAAGGTCTGGAGACAACTCATGGGTTGGGGTCTGCTGGGGCAGTGGGAGACAGGCAAGGATGCCCAGAAACCCCCGGGGGCAGGGGCTGGGACAGTCGCTGTGGGACGCATCCCCATTGTGCTTCCCTACCTTGGATGCTGCTGCCTATGTCATCCAAGGAAATCTTCAGGTTCTGTGGATCATTCGCAGTTGTTTTCTCCAGAAAATTCCTGACCTTCACAAATGTCTATGAAAGACACCCTGGGTTAACTGCTGAAGGGGAGGTGGGTGTTACAACCCAAGGGGTGTCCCCACCTTGATGTCCCCCTGGGGAGGGACGCCCTGCAGTGCCCAGTGCCACCTGGGGCTGAGCTGCTCCATGGCTCTTCCCTGGGGCCACCTCCATCCTCCCAGCTGGGAGGACATCTTAGGATGGGCCATCCAGGAGAGCCCCATGTGGGTCCCCAGAGATCACAGCAGGGATGGAACCCCCACACACCTCGTTGTTCTCATCGGGGCTGTGGCTCTCGGGGGGCAAGTCGGCCACCCGCTGCAACAGGTACTGCAGCTTCTGCTCACAGTGCTGGAGCTTCTCCTCCACCCCGCTGGCCTTGACAGAATCGTCCTGGAGTCAGAGAGAGAACAACCTTGGTGGGGAAAATGAGCCACTTGGGGTGACGGTGGCTGCACCAGGTGGCACTGTGCTGTGCCATTGCATCGTCTGGGGCTGCGCTCACCCCAGAGCCACACGGGTACCTGGTCGGGCACAGTGATGCCATGCAGACGGACAAAGAGGTTGTCAATGCCGTTTTCAAACTCAACCAGGAGCTCCTGGTTCCTCAGCATCTGGGCTCGCATCTGCGCCAGCCGAGCCTCTTCCAGCTGCAGGTTCATCCTCAGCTCCTCCTCCAGCACCCTGCAGCCAACCATGTTCACATCCACACTAATGCACAGGGGTGCAGAGACACCCCAAATCTGATGCAAAACCTGCTCAGGTTGCTCCCTCCCCAATGGACTTCAGAGCAGAGATGCTGCCTGTGACCCAACTCCATGCTGGTCCCACTTCCCGGGCCAGGCAAGGAGCAAGGGTCCTCCTGCTCCCCCAGCAGGAGCTTTGGGTGCTCTGCCAGGACCAGAGCACCCCGCTCAGAAAACCTCCCACTGCAGGAGGGGTGGGTGGCTGCAGTGGGTTGAAGGGGTGCCCTGCTGGGACACCCGTGATGCACATGTCCCGTCCCCCCCAAGTGTGGTGGCCTTGTTGACACAGCTGTCCCAAGGCCAGCAGCACCTGGTTGTGTTGGGGGGCTGGCGAAACTTCAGCTCAGCCTGCTTCAGCTCCAGCTCCTTCAACTTCTCCTTCAGTGCCTGCTGCTTCTCCTTGCACTCGTTGACATACTGCTCCAGGTCCACCGAGGACTTCTGCTGTGCCAGGAGCCTGCTGGGGATGTCCTGGCCAGGGGAGAGTGCAAGGACTCAGCACACAGTGCTCCTGCAGGGTACAGGATCTGGACCGTGGCCTTGGGGAGGTTTCTGCACCATGGACTGCTGCAAGCTCATGGCATGGAGAAAAGCAGCTCCATCTCTGCCCACACAAGAGGAGCATTGAGGGGCTCCAGAGGCAGAGGAGAGCAGATAACCCCGCAATGAAACCAGGTGAGCAGAGAGGTCTCAGCTCCCCGTGGCTCAAGCAGCCCAGATTTTTACCAGAGATGGGTTGTTACATTACCCAGAGGCGGGAGCACTGCACCGCAGCCTTGGCCTTCTCCATCTTCTCGGTCACCCAGGCCTCGCGCTCCATCTGGGACTTGGTGGCCTTCAGTTTGGTGTCTAGGATGGGAGGGAAGTGGTAGAGAAGGATGCCTGCATCTGCGCCCGTGTCCCACCCCCCTGCACCCCACCAGGCACTCACCCTCCACCGGGTCCTGCAAGTGCAGGTTCGTCAAGTCCATGGCGAGCTCGTACCTGGCTTGCTGCAAGGATGTTCATTGTCACCCCTTCAGCTGCTGGCACCCTGGGGGAGCTGGCCCTGCAGCTCCCCACCCATGGGGGGCTTGGCACTGATGCCCGCCGTCTGCCCGCAGCCCTGCCTGCCTCGGACCCCCCCAGCTCACCGCTTTCAGATGCTTTTCGCTTGCTTCCTTGAGCCAGAGCCTGTCGATGGGCACGTTCTGGGCAGCCAGGGAGCGGTACCGGAGCTCTTGCTCTGCACGGAACTGGGTTTCCATCTTGGTCATTTCCTCCTGGAGCATATCAGAGAAGGGAGAAGCAGTTGCCAAAGCTGGGATGGACCTTTGTGAGCCTGCTGAGCTACTGGGGTGGCCAGGGCCAAAAATGACCCCGCCACCATGTACATAGGCGAGCAAGGAAACTGGGCAAGGAGGGCTGAAGGATGGAGCATGCTGCCTTCACCATGGGTGGTGCTTCGGGAAGGCTGTCCCCAGCCCACCTGACCCAAGAGCAAGATGCAAGAGGAACTATGGAGGCATCTAGGTGCTGGTGGGCTGGCCCACCTCAGTCTTTATTGCAGGAAGACTCACTAGCCCGGGCATGTGGTGCTGTGTGTGGACTCCGGAGGGTGGGAGAGGGCCCCAAGGTGTCCCAGACCATCTCACCTTGGTTACATCAGCAGCTTTGAGGGCACTCAAGGCCATCAGCTCCATGTCTTCCAGCTCCCAATGGTACCGCTCAGCCATCCCGTACAGGAGGTCCAAGTGCAGAGGCAGGTGGGCCAGTTCCTGGGACATAGGGAGCCACAGCGTGTCACCCCACCGAGCCCCAGGTGTCTCCTGTGTGCTGTGACAGGGGATGGTGGGGAGCAGCAGGACCTCACCAAGCCAGGAGTGCGTCCCACCAGCACAGCTCCTGGGGCACTTCATTGCCTTTGGAGGGGGAGTAGGTGGGACAGTGGCACAGTGAGGAGGAGCTCACCTTCCTCAGGACATCCCTCACCGCCAGGTACAGGGTGGTCACCTTCTGTCCAGCATGGACTTTTGTGAGCATCTTCTCAACGCTGTTCTCCAGCTGGCGAATCACCTGGGGCAGAGACGGGAGTTGGGGACATGGGGTGACACCGCATGCCGAGCCCAGCACCCACCCAGGGAATGAAGGTTGGATTAAAATCCCCAGTGGGTGCTGCCACCCTGGGAAGGGGTCCTGGGTACCTGCACCTGTGCCTGGTGTCGCTTGTCATCCATCCTGACATCCTGCAGCTGCTGCAGCCGCCTCTGCAGCTCGTCCCAGGCTCGGCTCCGGTGCCTCAGCTGGTACAGCAGCATGTTGCACGTGTTCACCCGCTCATAGATTTTGGCCCGGAGCTTCTCCTGGGCCACCTGGATGGGCACGCGAGAGTTCACCAGGCTGCAGGCAGGGTTTGCTGGGCAACCGCAGGAGAAGGGGGTCCTGTCTGGAAAACTCCCCCCAGGGTAGAGCCAGGGACGCTGGGATGTTGCTCTGGAACATTGTCACTCCCTTGGCAGGACGGGGTCTGGAAAGCTTTGCTCTGGGGGCTCTGGGGTAAGGCAGAGGTGGGCATCTGCTGATGGCAGTGGTGGGTCGCGCTTACAGGCTCTGCATAATGCAGACCCGGGGTGGGCATCAATAAAATCGATCGGTGCCCCAGATGCAGATGCTGGCGGAGAGCAGCGGCACCGCTCTGTCCCTGCAAGAGGCCCCCGGGCAACGGCAGCTCTGCAAGGCCAGCGCCTCCATCCATCTCCATGGGCTTGTAACCAGGTCATAACCTTGGGACAGTCAGCAAAGGGCAGAGACAGCATCTCTCTCCCAGGGATGCAGCTGGACCCCGCAGGAACCTGGGCAGCCCTGGGGATGCGCAGGGTGGGATGGGCAGGAGCTCTGCTGGGGCAAAGGATCTGCTCAGGGAGCTAAAGGAGGACCTGCACGGATGGGTCCCGTGGTGAAGTGCCCCACGGGACCACATGTGAATGCCCCATGTCTCGCCGCACCAGTCCCATGTCCTTGTGCCAGTCCCACATCCCTCTGCTGTGCACCCTGTTCATCCGAGCGTCCTCGGAGCCCCAGCCCCCTGTGAGCAGCCCGTGGCCGCCAGACCCTGCCATTACCTCCACTGTCTTCCTGGCCAAAGCAATGCCCAAGGGCTTCTGTGCTCCACAAGCCTCGGCAACGGTGAGCTTGTTGCACTGTGGGCAGGAGAGGGGCAGAGAGAATGTCACTGTCAGCCTGGGGACGGTCACATCCTACTGCTGCCCTGCGCTGCCTGCTCCGGGAGACGCGGTGGAGGAGCTGGCTCTGCAGGGCCAGCAGCAGGCAGGGGTGCCGCAGATGGGACCTGCCAGTACCTTCTGGACAAGGTCCAGGGCATGGATGTCCTCCTGCACCGCCTCACGCAGGCGAGGGAGCAGCTCTCTGTTCTGACTGAGCTTTTCCTCACATGACAGCGTGAAAATCTTCCTCCCTTGCTCTGGAGGACATTAAGGTGACGTTGGTACCATGCAGGACGATGGGGGGGGCACTAAGAGAGCCCCCGCCTGCCCTGGGACATCCCCGTGAAGCCCAAGGTGCAGCACCTTGCAAGGTGATGACAGTGCGCAACTCCTGGACGCGCTGGCTGAGGCTTGCCTTCCGGCCTGGCCCGGTGCTGCTGCTCCTGCCACGGCCCTCCAGCCCTGCTGCCTGTGCGGTGGCCATGGCGGCTCCACTGGTCCCCGGGCTGTCACCAGGGACGGAGCCGAGCTCCTTGTGCCCATGGAACCGTTGCTGTGGCACCTCCAACTGCTGCACACCACACTCCTGCTCAGCCATGGCCACTCACAGCCTTTCTCTCCGCTTCTGAGGGCAACAGATTAATTAATAACCAATTACTGAGCTCCCTGAGGTAGCCAAAGGCTGGCCGGGAGTGGGGATCCCAGTTGTGTTTCCCATCACCGTGGCGACAGCGGTTCCACCCCGCCCAGCCGGGGGACACTCCAAGTCTCACTAGAAATGGGGTGAGGACAATTTTGTACACCTAACCACACTCCCAGCGCTCTCCTGGAACCTGCCAGCTTATTTCCCATGGCAAGAGGAGTCTATTACTACCTGGATACGTACCTTCGGAAATTTCAGTTAATTAGGAAATGCCAGAAAACTTCAGTTAATTACTGCAGGGAGTTACACTCCTATTGAAACGGGCAAGAACAAACCAGCTACCAATACTGATATTTATTTCGATGCTTACCATACATTCTTGCTGAACTACAAATATGACAAGAAATGCAAGCATGTACATTTATTTGTTGATAAATTAAATGAAGCTCCCTCTGCCAGAGAAAATCCTTAACGCTTGATTCGCAGAAAAAGACTTTAATAAGGAAATTGCCTTCCTAGCACCAAGCTCGTAAATCAGCTTAGATTGTTTCTGTAACTCAAGATCTTTAACCTGCAGCCATCCTGTTGTGCTCTAGGTGTTGACCATAGAAAACAAAGAAATTACAGGATTGTGGAATCAAGTATTACCGACACAACATCAACTGAGGCTCTTAGTCTCTCATTTGCAGATTTGAGTTGCATGTTAGCGCTAATAGCCTGTGACAAGCTAAATATTAACATAATAATCTTCAGTGCTTCACAAAGTATGCATGGAGAGACGGCCGTTTGAAAGACAAGGGCTTGCAGACACAAGGCATCTTGCCAGTCTGTCCATGCAGAGATCTCCACGTTGGGGCCGCATCCACACGGCAAGTATCTAATTATGCCACTAAACCTTCCTAGGCAGGATTTAAACACCATGGAAGATCATCTTGAGAGCAAGAGAAAGCATTTCAAATTGGATAAAATGGTTCAAGAATCTCCGTTTCACTGGCCCTCAGCAAAACGCAGACTCTACAGTGGCAGGTCCTTCCAAAATGCTGCTGAAGAAATATAACCCAACCTTGCACAAGCTCATGCCAATAGACTGCTGCAAAATTCACCTTCTGCGAGGAAGCCTTTGACTAAGGATCTAGTGCTGCAGGTCCTCTGCACCCCACAGGTCAAACGTCTCCCCGTCCAGCTGACTTCAACTCTCCCTGCAAAAATTCTAGAAAATTCACAATGTGTTAATGGTACAAAGCAAAAGGTTATGTCAGAGTACAAACCAGAGCTCTGTCTAATTGTCATCTAACAGGCAGAGTCGCACACAGCAAACAACGAACACAACACATGCTCATCCGGGAGAGAGCCGTCCTTGGCTGGCCCGCAGCTCCTGACTTGCTGCCTGCTATCAGCATGGAAACAGGGACGTAATACCAAAGGCTCCTTAATTCCTGCCGCTTTAGCTTTTAGTCAGACAAGGATATATGCTTTCCCTGGTGGCATGTATTTTTACTATCTCCTTCTCAGTTGTTGTCCCCTCTTCCCCTCTTCTTTGAAATACAAAAGTTCAACTTAAAAAGCATTTGTTTAACACAGCTGAAACAAGATTTAACAGAATTATCAAGAACTGTACACCACGCCTCAGGAGCTGGCTGGAAATTCTGTGCGTGTATTAGAAAGCAGCATAAAAAACCCAGAGGATAAAGGACAGTTGCCAGAATTGTTCTCTGTTGCATTAAAGAGAAAATGGGCACATACAAACAGTTACCGCTAGGGAATTACGGCCCAACAAAAGCCTGTCTGCCTCAATGGCCAGAGGCCACCACTGCCGGTTCGAGATTCACTTTGTCACGTGAATGAGAACAGCTCACGAGTGCAGGCTACCCCCCTTCAGCCTACAAAGCATCGCCACGGCCAGAGATACCTCCTATACTATTAACAAAAATAATTATTTTATTTCTTTCTGTATCTGTAATATATAAATAGATGATAGTTCATTTGTATTAAATGTAGCTAAATATATTTTACGAATAAGTTATTTGGAGAACATTTTTTCTAATTCAGCAAGTACTGTTATATCCAGTGAAGGAAATCTGTAAGAATGGTCCTTTAAAGTACTCTTAACTATCAAGCAGCCAATTATGGAAGTCTACGTCAGTTTTTATGCTGCCAAGAGATCACTTTAGACACGGATCCACACTTTGCACCTGTTTAGAAGTGAAAATGCAGCTTCCCTTTTCTTCAGGTTCCTCTCCTTGCATACAAAACTCACTCCTCAGTGACCTCTGGAATCTTCCACTCAACACTGACAACTTAGAGCAAAATTGGTTGGCACTGTACCAGTGAAACGCTCTTCAACAGCAACCCTTAAACTACACCAAAGCTCGAGTAACTTCCGCACCGGGTCTTAACTCAATCCTCATTAGTGCAACTCTGACACAAAACATTCCTATAGGCAAACCCATTTGTAAACCAAGCAAGTGTAAAATGATAAAAAAAGAAACACACTGCATGGAAAAATCCCAAAGGATTAGTGTCAGAAAATATTTGGCAGCAAAAAATTGGAAAAAACATGAAGGTCTAACAGAAGAGAGTGGCTAACGCCAGTCATTTCGTTGGACATTGTTAAAGCAGAATCACTCCAGGACGGTTGTCGTTATTCAAGCTTTTCATCTCCTTCCTCCACATCTTTCAGGCTGAGCACTTCCAGCGTTCCTTTCCCTTTCGTCTCACTCCGGATCAGCTCATCAATCTCCCTGAAGCAGCCTGGGTCAATAAGGCACACCTGAAATATTTCACATTTCATCAGTCAAGCAATAATATTTAATTTTTATTAGCCCCCTTTCAAGGTGGCAGCGTTGGGCTAACAGTTGGACTCGATGATCTCAAAGCTCTTTTCTAACCTAAATGATTCTATGATTCTAAGGTCCAACACTAATTTTTGTTTAAAAAAAATTACTGTTTAGTTACTGAGACAGACTTTGCAGAGTTGATAAGCAATTTCTATCAAGTAATCTTTCCATAGAAGTTCTGCAGTTCCATTTACCCATGCTGGACATGTCCTTTGACAGTTGGGATTGCTAGATTATTATCTCCTCTCAGAAAGATTTTTACCAATACCAAATTTTGCTTTACCACATACTATTTTTTAAGAAACTAATTAACCACTGTCAAAATAGAGGCCTGACCCACCAAATAAATAAGAGTAACATTCCATACTTGCAGAGAAACTTATCAGTGTTGTGGGAGAGTCACTGCTAGGAGAAATTACACTGTGCTTCTCTGCTTGAAGCAGCAAACTCTGTGTAATAAAGGCTACTTCCCAGCTTTCATCACTAGGATTGTGTGAAATTTTAAAAACCACAAACTACACCTCTAATTTAGAATCTCTGGTAAACTTGCAGGTTATCTAAACCACTTCCATATATTAATTGATCTTCTAGTAAACTGTACAGGTGTAGTCAAATCAAGCACGAAACCCAAGGACTGCTTTATCACTTACAATTTCCAACTGCTCGTGGAAGTCTTCATTCTCAATAACTTTAATCAGCGGCTTGAGCTTCTCTTTCAGTTTCTTCCCCTCTTTTGCTGGAAGAATAAATCGCAGCCTCATGTGAGCACGTTCAATTTGCATGGTCTCCTTTAGCTGTCTGATCACTTCCAGTGCCTGTAAAGACATCAAGAAAGAGCATTTACGCACCTGCTTAAAAAACACCGCACGGATCAAAATCTCAAATCCTTTGCGTTAGCTTCAGACACATTTCTCTGTACTGATCACTGCCACTCTGCTGCAGGGCGTTTGCTATTAGGCTATTTTGATAGATTAATAAGAAAAGGCAGAATTCTTGCAGTTTGTGATTACTTCAAATACTAAAAAAACCTGTCCAAAATACCGGTAAGTAGCAGTTGTACTGTAGAACAACAGAAACCCACGTGGCTCAGATGCAAAGCCTGAGTTATTGCCTCAATTTAAAATAAGTCATGAAACTTTTATTTCTGTTCCAGGCATATCACTGTTGCTGCTTTAATGAGTTTCTTTCTTTCTCTCTTCCCTGAATGGTTCGAAAACAAAGTGCACAAGTTTCAGAGGCTGCTTGTATCCAGCATTCAACTGCCGGCCGGCTGAGTAATCATTCCACACGCTTTAGGCCATGGGGCTTTGTTGATCCCTCTGCGACTGCTAACAGAGAAATTACACTTGAAGACAACACCTCTGAGAAGAAGCTGATTTTGCAAGAAAACTAACCTGCTGCTTTGTGCTCTTGTGCGGTTTGACGGAGTAGTGAATATCCTTCATGGCTCTTTCGATAAGGATTACTGTGTATGGCCTTTTCGTTTCAGGATTCACACATTTGTCAGCCACAATAGTCGCAATGTCTCTAAACATCTGCTCCAGCTGCGTGTGTCGTTCTTTGTCCGATACCTGCAGCTCCCCTTTTGATAAAATCTGCACAGTAAAAATAAAATTTAAAAAAAGAAAGGTTAATAAACATCACATTTGACTAAAGAGTGAAAACTCTAGTAACTTCATTAAATGTAACAATTGCTTGAATGCTTCTGTTAGATGTGACGTGCAGAAAAAGAATAATTATGACAGGCAACACTGGAAAGACTTCAGAGAAAAAAAAACACCATTGAAACACTAAACTACAAAAAGAGAAGTGCAGATTTACTCGAATTCTCACCACCCACAACAAGTCCACAGTTCATACCCTACCAAGAAGGACTAAGAAATTAGATCTGTTCTTAAAATGTAATTGCATTGCCCCAAATAAGCAACTGTCCTCTTCCTTTCCATGCATCCTTCATAACATATCTTAGGTGGGAAACTCTTCAGTGCTGGTTAACCTTTTTTCCTTGTCCAAAGACATCAGTGCGTAGAGGCTGTATGTTACACAGCACACTCAGAACTCTGTTCAGCAAGATGCAAATATAAAATTTAAGACCTACACCACGGAGTTACCACTCTTTTCTACCCATTTCTTAACCAAAACCCCAATCCTTTTGGCACCTATTGGTGCTGGATTCTATGAAAACCTTCCAGTAAAAAAGCAACCTACCATGTCTGTGTGACTTTTACATAAAACATTTGGAAAGTTTTCTCCAAGCTTTTACAAGGCAAAGTGGTTGAAACCTACCATCTTACAGATTTCCGTTTGGTCATCCGTCCCAAATGCTTTAACAAGATCTTCCTTCTTTGCCACCTGGCCTTTGGAAACATTGACAAACACCGTGTGCGTCTGCAGGACCTCATCGAGATCTTTCTCCCTAGAGATTAGGACAGGGTTAGAAAATCCATGAAGTCAGCAACACAGAAGCGCAAGAGATTTTAGCGAGGAGGAACAAAAGTCTGCCAAGGTCTGAATCAGTGGCGCCTGGGAACTTCTATTGCGCTAATGTCACTCCCCAGGGAACGGCTGAGGCACCACACAGCGTCTGGGGCGCTCCCACATAGGACTCACCATCCCCCCACGCTTCATAGCTGTATACTATGCAAGCTCTATGGCCAGACCCCACGCGGGTCTCCCCCGCCCGGGCTCCACGGCCGGGCCCCACGCGGGTCTCCCGCTCCCGGGCTCCACGGCCGGGCCCCACGCGGGTCTCCCCCGCCGGGCCCCACGCGGGTCTCCCGCTCCCGGGCTCCACGGCCGGGCCCCACGCGGGTCTCCCGCTCCCGGGCTCCACGGCCGGGCCCCACGCGGGTCTCCCCCGCCCGGGCTCCACGGCCGGGCCCCACGCGCGTCTCCCCCGCCCGGGCTCCACGGCCGGGCCCCACGCAGGTCTCCCCCCACCACAACCAGGCCCCACACGGGCCTCTCCCTCACACTGTCCCGTCCCCCCACCCCCGGCGGCGGCGACCCGGCACTCACGCTCCGCTGCGCCACCCCATGACCTTGTTGCGGTAGCAGGCGATCTCGAAGCGCTTGCCGCCGCGGCGCGCCCGCACCACGGCCACATTTGTGAGGCGGATCTGGTTGGTGGGGGTGAAGATGGACATGGCGGCCGCCGCTCCTTCGCTGCCGCTTCTTCCCCGCCGCGGGGCGCGCGCGGGGCCAGGGGGGCGGGGCCGCCCCGCGATGCCTCCCCATTGGCCGCCGCGGCGCCCTGCCTGCCCCGCGTCGCGCCGGTGAAAGCTGTCCGGGGGGAAACGGGGACGGGCGGAAGGAAGGGGCGGGTGGCGGTGCATGGTCTGAGGCGCGGCGGACCGGGGAGCGCTGGTATCGGTATCGGTCAGTGAGGGCCGGGGCGATAACTGTGAGGGGGGAGCGTGCGTGTGCGGGATAATGAGCGGGGGGTTATAGCTGTGAGGGGGGTATGTGGGGGGGTATAGCCGTGGAGGGGGGGGTATAGTCGTGAGGGTGGTGTGTGTGTGTGTGGGTTGTAGCCGTGAGGTGGGGGTGGGGGGTTATAGCTGTGAGGGGGGGGACGGGGGGGGTTATAACCGTGAGGGGGGTGTATGGGGGGGGGATGCGGGGGGGGGGGGTATAGCCGTGAGGGAGGTGTGCGGGGAGGGGGGGGGGGGGTGTTATAGCCGTGAGGGGGGTTATAGCCGTGAGGGGTGTGTGTGTGTGGGGGGGTGTTATAGCCGTGAGGGGGGCGCGGGGAGGGGGGTTATAGCCGTGAGGGGGGTATGTGTGTGGGGGGGGGTTATAGCCGTGAGGGGGGTGTGTGTGTGGGGGGGTTGTAGCCGTGGGAGGGGGGAGGTTATAGCCGTGAGGAGGGCGCGCGGGGGGGGAGGTTATAGCCGTGAGGGGGGGTTATATCCGTGGGGGGGGGGGGGGTAATAACCCTGAGGGAGAGGGTGTGTAGGGAGTAATAACTCTGAGGGAGTGTGTGTGGGGGTCGGGTCGTAACCCTCAGGGGGTGTGTGTGTGGGGCAATAATCCTCAGGGGCGTGTGTGTGTGTGTAGAGTAATAACCTTGGGGGGGATAATAACCGGGGGGGGGGTGTATATGTGCTAAAAACCGTGAGGGGGCTAATAACCATGAAGGAGCTGTGTGTGTGTAGGAACTGTGGCGGGGCAGGTAATAACCGTGAGGGTAGTGTGTGGCTAGTAACCATGAGGGGGGGTGTTAACCATGAGGGGGCCGTGGGCGGGAGGGTAAGAACTATGAGGGAGGTGTATGTGTGGGAGTGAGAGTTGTGTTGGGAGGGTAAGAACCATGAAGGGGTAAGAACCATGGGTATAGGGGAGTAATAACTTTGAGGGGTGTGTGGGGTGTGTGTTTATAACCATGAGGTGGTTACTGGGTGGTGGGATATGGGAGGCCTGTGACAGGGGTGGGGATGAGCACAGGGGAGGAATTAAACGGGGTGGGTGCAGAGGGGCAGGCACGAGAGTGAGGGATGGGGGGCAGCTCCAGTGGGGTGTCAGGCCCGGGGGATGGGTGCCATGGGGTGATGGCAGGGGTGGGTACAGGGGGTGAGGAGCAGCAGGGTACCTGGGCTGCGGTGGGTTTGTGGAGCCCCCCTTGAGGGGCATTTGCTGCTCGTGTGGGCCAGCAGCACTGGGGTCCTGACACAACGGCAAGCACTCTCTGCTTTTTTTGGGGGGGGGATGTTGAGTGTTGGTGTTGGAGGGGTGAGGAGGATTCCTTCTAGCTTTTGATCTGTTACTGTAAGTAACAGCCTGGGGGAAAAGTGAGATAACAAAGTTTCCAGCTTCTTGGAAGTACTCAGTTTCTGTATTCACGTCTGATATCTGCAAAAACAAGATCGAGGAGGACTGCAGATAACAGTAGGAAGGCGTCATTTGTGTTTCTCAGTCAATAAGTGTCACAAGCAAGCCACTGAATGTTTCTGAATGTTTCACATGAGATAGGTAATCACAGGCACCGTGCAAGTGTGCTCCTGGCTACAACATTATGTTCTGAACCAACTTGAAATTCAGGGTGCAATCTCAGTTGTCCTGAATCAAACCTCACCCATGTGATGGAATTCTGGAAAAGTACTTTCAGTTGAATCCAGGTTTCAGTGTGGCCTTGACACTCTGGGTCAAAGCTGTTGTAACCAGAGTGGTGTCCAGTGTGTACAAGCAAGGGTTCTGTTCTACAGCGAGCTCTGTGGAGATGATTTCCCCCTTGAGGTGGTGCTTTTTAGCTGCAGAGATCTGCATGTGCAGGGTCTGTGGAAAACTAAGACCAGTACAATGCAGTGGGTGTTTCACAAGGACTTTTTACTTTCAGACACTTGCACAGCGCAAGTATTTTTTTGCTTTTCCTTATAACAGAATGTGCTCTATCTTAAGAAAAAAACAGAGTTTCTGTATGACAGTGTAAAACATTAGCTTGGATGCACAGATGAAACTCAGTTTACACACCTCTCAGGAGGGGAAGGCTCTGTGATTCAACTGATTTAGCTAAAAGCTGTTTTCTGCAGAGACTGGGAATGTCATGAGTCTGTGGGTCCTGTATGATTATTTTCTTGTGTGCTTATTCTAAATTCATACTGTAGGAATCTGATCTTGCTAAATCTGATTTATTCTAGATTTAAATGTCTCAATGGATACGTGGAACTTTTCCTATACTTGCCTGGTGTCCTTATGGCTGCACAGATTTTACATCTATTCTGTTGTTGCTTTTGGGATCAGCATTTGGATCATCACTCAGTTCTTCACCACCAAAACCAAAAAGAAGGTAACTGAACCCGTACGCACTTTTGTCTGAGAAGGCCACAAAATCTGTGTGTGGAAGTGAGTAGTTGTGGGGTAAAGGTACCCACTTGGTGCAGTGAAATGTGCTACTTCACTGTGAGCCCACCTAGGTGGTTGCAAATCCCAAACGTAGTCTAGTTGTCTGATGGTTATAATCCTCAGTCTGGATTGTCTTATGTTGGTGTTGGTGGGTAATTAAACATCCTCGTTGCTCTGATATTAGAGCAGATCTCAGATGAACTATTCTCACTTTGTTACTAAGGATGTGTCAGCCTGGGTTGCTCTGTTGCTTCAAGTAAATCCACTCTGCTTGTGCCCAGTGTTTTCAGATTCATGTTTCCAGTAATGTTATTGATGAGGCTGGACTGGTTTTAGGATGTGAGTGGGATTAGAACATTCAGAAAGTTAAAGCCTCCTTGTGTGGGTGAGTAAAGTTCTGCTGCACGATTTAGGAGGTTCTTAGGTTCATCTGTGGATCCTGTTATCTCTCAGGTCTGTGAGATGAGTTTATTGTAGTATTATGGCCTAGTTCAGAGAAATAGTTACTTGTGTGTCTCTCTATGTGTGAGAAGCTAAAATGCTTTGACTGTTGCATTTGTGAGATGCTGAGAGTCTGGTCATGGGATTTGTATTTTAGGTGTCCTTGGGATTTTCCCAAGGGGTTAAAATCACTTTGAATGAAACACAACACTCTTTTCCTAGGGTGAAAAATCCAATGGTAATCCAGCTGCTTCTGAAGGAATAAAAGACAAACTAGTAAATGGATATACCACCCTGCAGGCAAAGGAGGTCTATGTTGCTGGGGTAAAGATTTTCTATGGGTCCCAGACTGGCACAGCAAAGGTATAAGTTACTATTTTTCACGTGCATGAAGTTGATCTGAAATATTGTTGAGATTCAAGTATGTTGCTTGCCTTAGAAATACTACACTGAAAGTTCATCAGAAAGTTCATTAGAAGTCACTGCCTAACATGAAAGATAAGTGAAAACTACATAAAAAATAAATATTATTCTTCTCGCTTCATTTAAGTGGAACATACAGTAGAGACATTGATTATGAAACTTAAAATTTATTCTTGCAGTATACTTTTAATTTGCTAGCAGGTCTTATTAGAGGGAACTGCTGATTAGATGCTTTATTTCTTAAAAAGAAATTTATTTTTTGTGCCTGTAAAATCATTAGTCATGAAAATTCATGTAACTCTCTTCTTTCAGCCAGTGTACTTCACTTTCTAAATGTGAGGAATTATAGGTCCAGTGTCCAGTTCCTGTGTGTCATTGTTCTTCCCATGCTGGGAGGCATTTCATGATAGCAGGGCTCTTTTGACTCTTAAAGTAGTTGGGTTTAAGTAATTTATAACTTTCTGCATTTCTTTTTTTTTTTTTTTTTTTTTTCAGAAATTTGCCACAGGTCTGGCTGAAGCAGTTATTTCCCTTAATTTGCCTGTGGAAGTCATCAGCATGGGGGACTATGATCCAGATGATTGTTTAGCAGAGGAGGTAGGTACCTTATAAACATGAATAGTAAATACAAGTTCTTCCTGGGATTGTGAAGGCTCTTTTCTTCTTTCTTGTATTTCTTTTGTGTTATGCTGGAAATCCCCAAAGCTGTGTGTTGAAAATTGCTTCCCTTCTGTCTATATAAGCAAGTATGGCCCATCAGTCCTCGGCAGAAAGTACCTGAATTTTGAAAATTACTAGGAGGATCGTGTAGAATATTTTGATACTGACAGTGATTTTGTTTGAGCTAGTTCAAGTGCGAGTTATGCGAGAGTGGCTGCACCGGGTTCCCCGTTCTGTCTCTGACAGTGTACACCTGGGGAAGAGTTCAAAACCAGAACAAGTAGATGGTGATACTTCTGCAGCCTTCAAAGATTTACAAGTTAAACTTTCTGGGAGGTGTGTTTATATTGAGTAATCGGTGATGGATTTTTCTTCCATGAATATTGATAGTTGCTTGTTGAATCCATGGGATACTTTATCGCTGCAAGAGTCTGTTCAAGAAGCTGTTGATTGGGGTAGGGAGGGTAGGCGTCCAGTTGTGTTTTACCACCATGTCTCTGTTAGGTAGGGGAAGACAGCTTGATGTCCCTTGGCTAGTTTAAGATGGCTTTGCAGGGAGGAGGACTGTTCACCACAGCTGGGTTTATCACCTGCAGCACCCACACCAAAGATTCTTAACCCACTTAGCAAAAATCTTGTCTTTGACTTCTTGCAACTGTCCATGTGTTCCAGCTGTCTTCCTGATGTAAAGAGTTCTGAAAACTGCAGTGATCTCTTCTGTTCTCTTTATGTTTTTAGACAACCAGCAGGAACATTTGTGTGTTCTTGGTAGCTACGTACACAGATGGACAGCCGACTGAGAGTGCAGCCTGGTTCTGTAAGTGGTTAGGAGAGGCTGCCAATGACTTCCGCTTTGGGAAAACATATCTGAAAGGCCTGAGATACGCTGTGTTTGGCCTGGGAAACTCAGTTTATGTTGATCATTACAACACGGTAAGTATCTCCTGTGCACCTTTTGTTGATTTCTATGTCTCTGAAAGGCTAAGCCTTCTTAAATGCTACAAAACTGAATGATACTGGTAGTTTGTGTGAGAATTGCAGCCACTGTGTGGACTTGATTAGAGACTGGGTTTAGGGCATGGGCAGCGCAGCTTTGAAGCTACTGTGCTGCCCTTTTAAGTGGGAAAGGAATCCCATAAGCACTGCATTAATCTGGGAGGTATGAGAATACATTTGGTAAATCCTTACTGCATTAATTTCCCATTTTTGAAAGCTTTCTATCAGTGCAGTACTGGTACAGGGTACAGTACTGTAAACCTTGCTGCCTTTTAGTCTGGAGCGCTTTTCTCTATCTTATGTACTTTGCTGTATTATGTGGGTTTTAGCTTTATTTCCTGATGTAAAATATGATAACATCTTAGCCTGGTAGTCAGATTCACCTCAGTCAGAAAAATGGCATGGCTTGTCCCCAGGTTGTTACATTTGTGTAGCTGGGGACACAAGAAAAGTGTTACACATGGACATTTTGACCAACGAGCATAGCACAAAGAAGCTTGTTCCCAGAGCTCATCTCTTATCACATCAGTGTGATAGCAGAGGTATTTTCAGGTGTGAGCCTGGGATGTGTGTGTGGAATAATTACTAGAATGATCAAAAATACAGCATTGTTCACACGTTAAGGAAAGGTATAAAATCAAAAAGTTTCTAGGGTAGAATACAGCCACAGCTGGTATGCGAAGAATCCACTACATCTGCGATTCCCTATACAATATTGCTTGCAAAGCAACATGGGGGATGGAGCAGAATGGACCTTCCATGGCCCTGCCCTGTGATAATACAGCAGATATGGGAACGAGATGGTACTATGGAACTGATAAACTGCATACTTGCTACCCTGAGCCAATGGTCTGTTGAATTTTGACAAAATGCTGTCCTTTGTGAGAACTTTGCTCATTATAATGTCATTATAATACCAAAACACACCTCTATCCCAAAGGCTACCCGTCTCCAAGGTGCAACCACTCCTCCTTGAGCCTGCACCCTGAATTTTTTGTAAAGTATACCTTTAAATGTGAAGCGAGAGAATTTTACACCAATCATAATAAAGGTATTTATGACTAAAGTCATTCAAACTCCACCTTGAAGGTAAAAAATAGTATAAAAATAGCCCAAGAAAGAGCGGATATTAGGGAAGACACCCTCGTGAACAAGTCAAGGAAGACTCTATCGCAGACTGCCTTTCACTTCTGGGACCAGTCAATGGGCTGAGCCTTTCTTCCCCCCCAATAGGGACGCCTTTGGGTAAGACTTAAACTGTACCAAGGGCCTCCTCGGGAAACTTAGAAATCTCTCTAGAGAGTCTCTTTCCTATTTTTATAGCCAGGCTGTATTGTTTATAACTTTGTCCCATGTCTGTATAATTAATGAGACTTTTATTTGCATATGCTTTGCAGACAGCGTATTTATCACTGGCAACCATAAGAACCTGTATATCTGTTGCTTAAATAAACCTCACTGTTTAAGTAGCTGGTCATTTCGGTTTCTTATTGAACATGACCAAAGACTCAAGAGTGGCCATGCTAGTTCATGAGCACGGCTAGACTGAAGGTGCAGTCCACTATTAGTGTATCCGGAATTGTAACGGTTTAATATTTTAAACACGACAGGACTGATAGTGCTGAATTGGGCATCACTCAGAATTTAAACCCAGCCACACCTAGCCTCCCACCTCAGTGAGGAGTGTTAGAATGCAAGGGGGTTTATTTTCTGCCAAAACTGTTTTGCCCCTTAACTCAATTAGTGTGATGGTGTTCAGGCTGACCTGTGGCCATGCCCTGAGTCAGCAGGTGAGAGGCAGTCCAGAAGTCCCTGCCATGCAGTGCTGTGCAGCTCACTAGCTCCGTTTCCAGGCTTGATCCTTACTTTAATTGCCTGCTTTGTTTAACTTGGCTTCATTTAATTTGCCTCTGACTTTCATCCTAGGTTGGAAGAAATATTGACAGGTGGCTGTGGATGCTCAGTGCCAGCCGTATCATGACTCGTGCCGAGGGGGACTGCAACGTGGCCCAGAGCAAGCATGGCAGCATTGAATCCGACTTTGAAGCCTGGAAGGCCAAGTTCCTCAGTCGGCTCCAGGCACTCTGCAGAGGGGAAAAGAAGCCCTGCAGTGGGAAGTGCAAGAAAGGGAAGTGCAAATCTTCAAGGAAGCAGAGCAAAGAGAGCTCAGATCATGAACACGGGGCATCAGAACATGAGAATACTGAGGTAGAGCTAAAACCTGCGTGGCCTTGTTTCTGGTTTAGTGCCCCTTGGAGGGCTATTTGACTTCTCTCTTCCCTCCTACAGCCCAGAGGGATGCTGTGGGAGCTTTATACTTCCTTGTTGTGGAGCAGAGGGGGAAGAGGGATGAGATCTTGTGGCGGTTAACAGGTAGAATAAGCCATCCAAGAAGAAGGACCAAAGCATTAGTGGTGGACCTAGGCTAGATAGCATTTATATGATGAGGGAGTCTTCCTTCTGAATACGGCGAGGTATATGTTGTGACAGATGCTCCAGGGAGCCAGTCTGGGTTCTCATCACAGTCTTTGTCTCATGGCCAAATGAAGCATTTAGTTCTCTGTGAGCAGTTAATCTGCTTCCGCTTCAACTTGTTGAAGCTTGGGTGCTTTACCTGCATCCCAGGGTTTTTCCAAAGACAGCTGGGAGAGTGTTATCTGAGCAAGTCCTGTACTTCCTCTGAATGTGCCCTCTGGAGTGTTGACTGCAGATTTTGAATAGAAATCCTCTCTGTTGCTCTACAGTGCAAGACCCAGAGCTGCTATGGCACTTCAATCCTCCCTGCAAGCCATTTATCGTGGATTTGAAATGATTGCTATGGCCATATTGAATTTTGTAGGAAAATCAGGGCTCTTCTGGCTGAGTGAACTTGGGAGTGTGGTCTGCTGCAGGAACAAGAGGACTGAATCTTGCTGTTACACAAGTGCTGCTGTTCTGTATCTTGGCTGTGTACAGAAAGGGAGACGAGTCTTCCGCTCTGTGAAGAGGTTGACTTGGAAAGCAGATCTCTCACTCCCTGTGCATTCAGATGGGGGCACCTGCAGGAGTTAAAGGCTTCCAGATCGTTGTAGTATGCAGTGGGAGTTGGGCTCCTCTGTATCGCCTCTCGTGATCAGTTAGGCATGTGAGGAAAACAGAGCCATCTGAAGGCAGGATATCTGGACTGAGTTTCAGGCGGTCTGTGTGCTCTGAATTCTTAAAAATACACACTGATAAAAGCCCCAAGTTTAAATGCATCGCATATATATTGTACAGGTTATTGGTAGACTATTCATTGTTTTTCAGTAGTCTTGTGAGAGTTGATTTCACTGGTTAGCATAGATGAAGGTCTTAAGTTTAACATTCAGATACATTCCTTTTTTGTTTTTTTTTTTCTCTCTGATCTCTTACCTAGGCAGAGGAGTTGTTTGAAACCAGTAGCGAGGAGGAGGCTGATGCTGAGGAAGCTGGAGGCACAAATGCTGTCATCGATGTTGAAGATCTCGGCAATATCATGAGCCACATGAAGAAAGCAAAGGTACTGCTGTTAGAACAAGTATATAACTGTCACGTCTTTGTCACTGATCAGTTGAATTGATTAAAATATTACCTGCTGGATTTAAATCTGTAGGGTCTAGTTAAAGGGAGAATAAAATATAAGGTATTGGAGAACCTGTCCCAAAAGAACATACTTGGAGGTGCGTTGGATCTAGTTATGGGCTAACTGGCTTGTTCACTGAGCAAATGCTGCAATGGAAACCTGTTATTTTCAGTCTGGGAAATAACTTCCACAACCAACATTCGGATCTGAATGTACATCTCTGCCACTGTGATTCTCAGTCCTATGTCTAAACACAAATCCTGTTCCAGTATCTGCCCGTGGGTATGTCAGCTGAAATGCAGGCATGTGTTGTGCTGGTATGTCAGCTGAAATGCAGGCATGTGCATTGTGATGTATGTTGTGATGGGGAGCAAAACTGCAGGTGAAGTGGTAACACATTGCTGCAAGACTTTCTGTGCCTTGCTGGCTGCTGCCCTAAGGTGAGGTGCTATGCTGGCAGTGCAAGCCCGTGAGCTTGATCTAACCTGTGCTGAGGCTGTCAAGGACAACCGTAATTCCTGATTTGTTTCAGGGTGTTACTGTCCCTCTTTCTGTGAGATTCTGTTCATGTTTCTTTTCTTGTGTTCAGTCTGCAAGCAGGAAATCAAACTCATTTATTTGGCTAGCACACGAAAAGGAGTGAGGATCTAAATAGCTGCTAGGCTAAGCCTTGATGTGCTCCCCACACTTTGGCCAGGCAGCTGGCAGTCGGGATGGGAAGGGTTGGCCCCAAGATGGACCTGTGATGTACTGTGTTGCCATCTGCTGACTCTTCTTTCTCCCTTAGTGATCTTTCCATGGTGGTGTCTTTCCTCGTGAACCCTTGAGCTGCTATCCATCCCCCCTCAACAAACCCACCTCTGTCTGCAATTACACCTTCCTTATCTTGTGTGCCTCTACGGTGTGGACTTCTCTGAGCTTTTTCCTAAAGCTTAACAATTTCCTCAGCAGTTTGAACTGAGATGGCATCACTGGGCCGCAGCAAGCCAGGCTGTGGATCACAGGAGGCTGCATGCTTAGGAGGAAAGGGGGTTACAAGGGGAGCATGGGGATCTGCATTCATCACCTTGGGGAGGGGGAAGGAGGAAAACACTTCTGCTGCTTGTAACACTGACACTAGGAGAGTGGCCCTGTGGACTTGGGGACAAGGCACACTGCTGTGTGGGTACTCCTGTCCCTGAGCTTGTATTGACTTGTGTGCTGCAGCTTGCAAGAGAAGGGTGGAGGTACTGTTAAGCTTTCCTTTGGAGGGAGAAAGGATCATTCTTTCCCCCTGTGTAACTGCTGTGAGGTGGTCCTCTTCCTCCTCTCCTGCATGTGCTCACCACTAGAGGTCACTGACAAAAAGGGAACTGCGTTTTCTGTAGCAGCATGTCCTGGGAGGTGATTTAGAGCAGGGAAGGGAAGGTTGTCCAGCAGTTTTATGAGAAATTAGGCATTGAGTTTTCACTGACTGACAAAATATGGCAACACCATGATCCATGTGTAGTGTAAACCAGGAAAACAATGTATCACAGTCCAGTTTATGAATAAAAAGTGAGCACAGTAATAAAATACTTCCTGCTCTTAGCTTCTCCTGCCCATTGTTCTGGTAGCAAGCATGGCTGAAGTCACTATGATATGGTTTTATATATAGGCAGTGAAAATTCATTGCTATCTATGATTTTGGCTGATGCGTGATTCAAACAACTGACTCCTTTCTCTTTAGCTTTCTTGTTGCTGTGCTTGAGCAGTGAGAGGCCGGTATGTTGTATGTATGAGTTAATACAGAAGTGTAAGTATCTGTGTAGATCAGGTTCTCGTGGCTCTGACCTAAGTAGCCTCTCTGATCTGAGGGGCAGCTTCTGTCTGAGCACAGACGCTCAGCTGGAGTTGTAAGCTGTGGTTTTTGATCTGCTGCCTTTTCCTCAGAGGAGGTGGCAAACAGTTGTTCTGCTGTGACAACTGAATGCTGCCGTCTTGCCTCTGCAAATAGTTAAATCCTGAGAGTGCAAGTGTCGTCGTGGGACTGGAAGTACACTCGTACTGTGCATGGAAGCGTGCTGGCCCTTTTGGATATGAGCTGTTGCCAGCTGATGAGACAGGAGGCCCTAAAACGGTGGATCAGCCTTTCTTTATTGCTGCTGCCACTGAACTGCACTGCCATAGTCATGTCCCAGGTTTTTGGGTTAATTTTGAAACCTTAAACGATGTAGTTCTCATTACTGGCCCCTTTATTCCTGTTCTGCATGGTTGATCTGAGTAGCTGCAATTTACGTTTCTGGTTTCATGCTCCTGTAACCAGAGCAGGTAATGGAGAAAGGGTCCTCAGCGGTGACTTCAATGTAAATCCTCAGCTCTCTTGAATGTGGTGTTGTTTCCAGAGCGATGGCAGGATATAGCTGCGTAAATATTTCATGAGGGAGCCTGAACCCATGGCTATCCCTGTCATTAGCTGGGAGAAAGAATGACTGTCTCAGTGGTGAATCTCCTGGGGAATGTGCGCATTGACTTGCAACAGGTTTATGCAAACACTTGAATTGTAAAATGATCCTGTAGGTGCAGTTATTTACTATAACAAAAATAAATGCTGAAGACTTGATATCAAAGAGCAGGATGATCTGCATTTATGAAAGTAATTTATCATGACCAGACTCTCTAGCTCCCAGACGGGAAGATTTAGTTGTTTAAATCCAGCGCATCTTGGTTTAAGTCACATCCTCACGTTAGTGGCTATGAGTTTATACAATGACAAGTTTTCTTTTTCAGATGAGTTGTGTTGTCCCTTTCGCCATTTTTTCTCTTGTGGAATGCTGAACTGTGTAAAATTAGTCTGACGCTTTATGTTTTACACTGATGTAATCTGTTGTCTTGTAGTAATCCCTACCAACACAGGCAAGTGCTTTAGGTTTTTGTAGCTGAACTATCCATATACAAGCTAGCAAGTTTGGAGAAAACTTGTATGTTTCAGGGTTATATCACAGACACCTCTTTATATGCAGAGTTGCTTGGATTTGAAATGTGCTTAACAGTTGTGTTTTGTGGATGTCAGTGTTGTGTATTAACCCCTCTGCATATGAGAGAGAGAATAGCAAGTTCTGCCTTGTGCAGTATAGTTAATTTGAAATGTTTTAGGGTCCATCTTTGATCTCTCTTGCAGGCATGTATTGCCTCTTGTGAGAATCACTAGCAGATAAGACAGATCTGCAGTCACAGATAGTCATAATTCCTTGTCCTGCCTTTTATGGGAAAGGCAGAGGGAGGCTGTGGAGGCGACTGTATCTAATAAATGTTTGCTCACATCTCTGCAGGTGATCTTAATTTAATTTTGTATCCATCTTCTATTGCTTGACTTGATGGGAATCAAGGCTGAGTTTTGTTTTACCGCTTTTTTTCCCCATATGCTGCAGTTTCATTGTACTTTACGAGATACTGTCAAAGGGTTTGAGACAGGTACTGGATTCTTGCAGTCATTTGGGTCAGGGTGATGGATTCAGGAGTTCAAGGTGAATGCCAGAACCTCTGTTCCTGGGAGAGTTGTAGCTGTTACGTACTCTGCCTTGGGAAAGAGATGAATTTTTAAAGAACTGCTGAGGGTAAAGGTACCCAGTTCAAGGTGATGGTACACTGAATCTGAGCACAAAAATTGGCACAGGGTTGGATGGCAACAGGATTCAAATATATTAAACGATGGCATATACAAAGGCAAATTCCACACTTTGTTTACCGAATCTCATACTATGTGGTGATAACTACTTCATAGCTGTTAAAATCCAGCCCCCTTTTTTTTTTTTTCTGAGGAGTTTTGGAACTAGTTGCAGGTGATGCTTATTTGGGTCCTGAACTGGAATCAAACCTTTACATCAGCGCAGATAACACTTATGCTTTCATGAAGCGCGTTGCTAGGCATGAAAAGTCCAACAGTGTGTAATTCGACCATGGCCTGGAGGGCTGGGGAGGCCTGAGGCTGCTTCTCTCAGGTACCTGATGACCCAAGGCTGTGGTGCTGTGCCGTGCTGGGTGATGTACAGCTTAGGTGGGTTAAGGTCTGGGTTTTCTCTGCATTTACTACCCTTCCGCCTGTTTATTTTTAGGCTGAGAACCTGGGCCTGTTCTCCAAATTGCTTTTATGCAGCAGCAGAAGGCAGTGGTGGTTCTTAGGGGATTTAATAACTAAACAAACTTTTACAATTGTGGCACTCTTTCCTTGTCCTCCAAAGTTACTCCGCTGAAATGCATGTATCAGATAAAATGTGATGGGTATGTTTGTGGCTTGCAAGACTGCTATTAATCATAGGGACACCATTTCTTAATGTAGATTATCTCCCACAGCTGGGAGATTGTGATTAACTAGAAAGACAGATCAATCTCTGCTTGTTCCCAGGGAATGAACTGGCTTTATTAACCTTCATATTTATAAACTGCAGGCATGAGTAATAGTAATAATAATATCCTAATTTTTTTTGGATGGGTTGGGAAGTAATCAAACGGGCATATTTTGTTGACACAACTTTGAGATTAATGTTCTTGTTTTCTAAAACATGAAGTTTAATGATGCTGATAGTCAGATTTGCAATGTAAATACAGAGGAGGGGTGTGTGTGAGAGAGCAGGACTGAGACTGAGTTTAGGGGAAACAGAGCATGTCCAAGAAGTTTCTGTTTACTTCTATGTCCGTTTGCCCTAGGGAAGGTTTCCTGATCCCCCCTTTGGCACTCTTCCCTAAAAAGTCATCCTACGTTAGCCATTTTACCACCACTGGGACTGTAAATCACACTACTCGCAATGTTTCCCTAACAGCCTTTTGTGAGCATATGGCTGCTATGGAAGACCAGAACTTGCTGACTCTGGGTGAAGAAACTTTTAATGAAGTTGACTGGAGTTTTATTTGAAACAGGAGAGTGAGTTTTAAGATTTATAAATTTAAGGTATAATGTTTGTAGACTAAGTGTTACTGCAGAAACTTTTAGAGCATGCAAGAATTGTTAGCTGTATTTTAGCTGAACTAAATAAGGCTGGGGTACTTAACTGTCAGATTTAGAAATGGCTAAAAATGATGTGTGCGTTTAGAGTTCACTGAAAACTTTCTCTGACATTTAATGGGTGAAAGATTCCTATAGGAAAAATGTGCTCTTATCTGCAACAGCTCAGTCTCTGAGCTAGATTTCGACCTCTGCTCCTCTGGCTCAGAATTCAGTGTGATCCTATGTTTTAAAATAAGCTTTAAGAATATCATTTAACTGCTTGGGGACTACTTCTAGCATTAAAGTCTGGATTTGTCACAGGGACACTTTACCCTTCCCCTTTCCTATGTTCAAATCTTTCTTCTCTAAACCTTGGCTATTGAAAAGAATTACAATTCATAAACAATGCTACAAGAGATCTTGAGGCTTGCCTTTTCCATGTAGGATTTGGGAGTGCCCAATGAAAAAGAGGGGAAAAAAAGAAAAAATTACTTTAAAGATAACCTCTGTCTGGACACTCTGTCTTTGACATGTGGTATGATTCTGGCTTCCTTGACGAGCCTTTGTAAAGGGCTTTGAGATGTATGAATGAAGACTCTTATTTTTGCCCTGGGTGGTAGATCTGATATCCCCTGCTCTTCTTTACTCTCTTGTAAATCAGTCAGTAAATGGGTAGTGAAGCAGAGCTGATAGATCCCAAAAATTCTGGAAGTCTGAAGTCCCTCTGAGTATTTGGCTTCCTTTTCTTTTTTCCTTTTTTTTTTTTCTTTTTTGCAACCCTTTCTTGACCACATCTGTTGTTGTAGCCTGCAGCAGTCCAGCCCATCTGCTTCCTATTTTTCACAAACTTTGTGCTGCATTTCTCAGGTGTTTATTTTTTCTGTGCTTTTTTTTTTTTGAGGTTCTTGCCAGCCAAATAACATAGTTGAATGGAAGTCCACAAATCAATGCACAGACAGTAATTATCTGCTGATGGCAATTACTGGGAGAAGCATGGAGGAAGCGGCCTGTTGAATTCGTTGCTGTATCTGAGGAGAGAGTAGCACAAGGCTGTCCTGTGGGAGAGCAGCATCTGTTGCCAAATAAATACGTTGCTTGGATAAGGTGTTATGAGATAGAGTAAATGCGTCCATGTTCAGCTAGACAAATGCTGCGGATCAGTCATTCAGCAGAGCAGCTGGCAGTGAGCCTGTCCATGCCAAGTCTCCAAGCAAACCTTATTTGCCGTGGCTGCCTGGCGGTCGGTATAGTTTGTAAGAGGCTCTCAGCTACAAATTTCGCATCCTCGAATTGCTCAGTGTCTCTGTGTGGAGGGCAGCACCAGTTATAGGCAGTGGGATCTGCTTTTTCTTTCCTGTCGTGAGCCAGAATTTTCCTTCCTTTGCTAATACTTGGGCTGCCAAAGCAGTCAAAATATCTACCCTATTCACATCAGAGCTGAGATTCTGACATCCCTCTTTTGCTGTTGGTTGCAGAGCCTTGGCATGAGATGAGGACTGCATTTTGCTAGGTGATATGGCTATGCAGGTGAGATGGAGCCGCTCCTAAGAGCTTTCTCAACAGAAGGGCATGGCTAAAGAGAATGGAAGTAGTGTTATCTCAGCTCTACAGGAGGAGCTGGATGCTACAACGTGGCATTAAACAGGTTTTGAATTGCACAGAGCACTTAAACATGTGCCAAACTATGCTGTGGATTTGTCATCTAATAGTGTGGTTAAGCTTGTGCATGAGAAAATGATGTTTCTTTTTGTCACTGGCACGGCCAGAGCCTCTGTACCAGTGCTTCACGGCAAGGCAGTCTGGGTCTATCTGTGCGAGCAAGTGATCCCCATGTAGGGGGTCATTTTGACCCTGCTCACTGGGCTGGGTCCCTGTGATGATCAGTGCTATCAAAACAATTACCAGTAGTTTTTAAAAGAGGAGTGCTGTTATGTATCATCTACTGTAAGCAAGCGTGCAGAAGAGACTCAGGTGTGAAGCACAAAGCTTTGCTGGAAAAACAGCTTCTGCGGTTGTGTGCATGGAGCTGTGCTGCGTATGTGTTGAGAGGATGAAGCACCAAGTCATTTCTGACTCTTTCTTTTGCCTGTAATTTTGGAAAGTGGGGCTTTGGATCTCAAGGGATGCTCTGCAGGGCTCTTGGGTATCTGTCTTGTTTTCCTAATTGACTAGTTTACGTTATCTTACAGTCAATGAAGATTGATATGGTAGAAACCAGGCAATTTCCTTTTGACTTTAATAATGTATTCTTATGATAATCTTGTGGCCTCTCATCTACTCGTTCTGAAAAGCTGGACGATGCATATCATTGAATGGGCTACAGACCAAAACTGTTAATTTGGGTGCTTGGAAGACTTGTATGCAGCTCCCACTCAGGGATGTACGGCTTGTCTGCTGCTCTCCAGTTAGTGCTGACTTCTGCTGATTATGAGCTTTGCATGTAGCCTTTGGTAAAATGGTCTTCCTGGGAAGACTGACCCAAGTGGGGAGTTGTGCTCAGGACTCTCATGGTCCTAGGAAAAGTGTCTCTCTGCTCAACACTCTCTACAATTCCCTGAAAGGAGGTTGTAGGGAGGTGGGAGTTGGTCTCTTCTCACAAGTAACAGGCAATAAGACAAGAGGAAACAGCCTCAAGTTGCGCCAGGGGAGGTTTAGACTGGATAATAGGAAAAAAATTTACACTGAAAGGGTTATCAAGCATTGGAACAGGCTGCCCAGGGAAGTGGTGGAGTCACCGTCCCTGGAAGTATTAAAAAGATGGGTAAATGTAGTGCTTAGAGATATGGTTTAGTGACGATTTTTTTTCCAGAGTTAGGTTGATGGTTGGACTAGATGATCTCGAAGATCCCTTCCAACCTGGGCAGTTCTGTGATTCTATAACCCGTGTTAACATTTTATGGCTTTACTGCATTACAAAAATTATGCAGACCGGTGAAAGCTAAGGCAGGTATGAGAACCGCCTGCTGCTTGCTGAGGTCTGAGTTGTGTCAGTGAACTGGATGCCTTCCTTTCTGTAGAAGGCATTCAGGGTTTCCAATACAAAATAGCTGTCTGCAGTACAACCAGCTGTCTTGCTTCCAAGGGCTGGCTTTTCCAAAAGAGATGCTGCTACTGAGAAATACACCCCTAGTTGGTACTAGCTCAGATTGACTGGAGGCTTCTTCAAACACAGCAAATTATTGTAGAAGCAAAATTCATTGCACTTTCTTTTTTTTTTTTTTTTTTAAATGTGTGCATGGCGTTTTGACCACTTGAAAGATTTGTGTTGAAATGAAATGCCCTTTTAGTCCTAAACTGTAAGGAAAAGAAAGAAATGATGGAGTGGAAAAGTCAGAGCCATTTTAAAAAAAAAAAATCTGCAAAATATGGCAAGGTGTTGTGAAAGGATGTGTGCTGCATGCTCTGTGTGTGAGAAAGCGGAATAGACTGAAGCGGAAAATCTTACTGGTTTTAGGCTGGGCATTTTGGGACACTTGTTAAATCATGTTACCTGAATTTTAGTTGTGATTATTGTAGCACAGAAGAAAGGAATAAAAATGTGAATATATGGCCCCATTTTCAAGTATAAGCTGGTCACTTTTGGGTGGAGACAGACACATTTTTAGTTCTGATTCTTGTTTCCTTTGAAAATCAGTCTTCTTTATGGTGTGTCCAAGAAAGTTTCCCAAATCAAACAAATGTCGACAGACTCATGCAGCAGTATGTGAAACGGAGTTGTGGTTTAACGACATCTTGTAAAATCCTTCCCTACAGCAGAGTGGGGATGTTATAGCGCAGTGAAGCAATCCTAACCCCCCCTGCAGCCATGCAGATGTATTTTTAGAGTTGCGATCTGGGAATTTTTTTGTCTTTGAGGATTCTGGCCAATGTTGAACCTACAAGAAAATGGATGTTGGTGGGATCATTTATCCTTCTGCATTTCACAGAAGATGCGCAGTGCCCTTTCAGACTGATTCAGTTGGATGGCAGCATAAGTCTTCTGTCATTACTTGTCTGCATGAGCTTGGGTTTTAAAATGCTGTTGTATATGTCCAAAAATCTCAGCATTGACTTTTTAAACAAAAGGAAATAAAAGATTGCCTCTGTGGGGGCTGAGCTGCAGGTCTGTTTGAATAGCATCCTTTCTTCGGATGGCAGCTCAGCTAGTACCTGCTGCCTGAGAATAATGCGAGGGACCTTCTGTTATTCTGCAGCAGAGTAAGGTAGAAGTGGATGGAGACTTCCGTCTAGCTTGTCATTGAATATTCACAAACGTTTCTATTCTAGGAGAAAAAAAATCTTGCCTTTGAGTGTGTTTTTTTTTTTCCTGTGTGGCTTTTTTCTTTTATTTTTGGTATCAGTCAGAACTTCTCAGGGGTTTTCCCCATTTCAGGGACACTTCTTGGAAACACATACCAAGATTTTTGCTTTTGATCAAGCCATCCCCTATTTCAGTGGTGGCAAGGTAATGGATTGCCATGTTCGCCATCTCTCAGCTGTCATACTTTCCACCCTTGTCTGCTTTTTGCTTCAGTTCAGGCTTTTGTGCTTAGCCGGGCAGCGATGTATGGAGTGGGTATGTAGCCTGTGATTATGTAGACTCTAGTAGCTATTTTTAATAAGATTTTCTTGCTGTTGGGGTGTTTGCTGGTTCACCGATTACTCAATCCAGGTTTCCAGTGTTCGTCTTGGTGCTCATTTGCAAATGCTCAAAGCCATTTTTATTGGTGACTGACGGCAGTTGGGTATCCCGTGTTGCTGTGAGATTGGCAGGGTGTTTCAGCCATGGACTGAGCAAATTGCAGTTCCGTCTCCGTTTGTTACGGTTGGGTTGTGACAGCCAGAGCTTTGTACCTGGAGCAGGAAGGTCCCCACAGCGCCCTAGCAGTCTTCTGCTCCTCTTCCTTGTGTTCAAAAGTATCTTTGTGGAAGCCTGTTCCCTGTCCTGTTCTTTTTTTCATGTGTTTTAGTTTTGCAGGAAGGCTGTTTGTAAGGAAATGAGTGATGGGCAGCCTGATGTCTAATCAACTTTCAAAAAACCCCCACGTGGCTCTTGCCTGTGGTGGCACGGACAGCTGAGCCTGAACTGGGGGAAAAGTTGTCAGCTTTTCTCGCTGTCCTCTTGCCGCTGGAGCCTTGCTTCAGAGCTCTGCTTGGTGTGAACTTTCACTCTTCATTCATGTAATGCATGAACTTTAATACTTCATTTAACGACTCCCCTGGGAAAATTTTGCTAATATTTCTTGCTGCCAGGCAATCTTTTCCTGATAGTCTTGCCAACGTTTTCCCTTAACGCTGGTTCTGTTAGTCCTGGCTCCAGCCCCTGATGTATTACTGTTTTCTTAATGTTTGTGCCTTTCATTTATTAGAAGATCCTGGAGCCTTTTGATGGATGAGGCTGTAAATCATGACAAGGCCAGGGGTTCCCTCTTGTTTGACCACTGGGAGGTTAAGTAGGAAAGAAGTTTAGTCAAAACTGGGACATTTTTTTTGTGTGTCATTTTCCTTCCGGGAGTAAAAACTGCTTGGGGAACATGGTGGGTTTTTTTTCAGTTTGTATGTTTTGTTTTTTTTTTCCCCAGCCATGGCACATCAATAAATTGAGCCATGAGACTAAAAATGCTAAATTAAGTTAATTTAGGGAATGCTTCTTTGCATGGAGTTTAGATTTCCTCTTTTCTTCTATTTTTCTCACCACTGTAATAGTAGTTTGAAGAGTGTTTGATATAATAAAATGGAAAACACAGGGAGATATCGGGCACCTTGACATCCTGGAGAGAGCACTTCAGAGAGGAGAAGCAGTGGTAGGATGTCCTGTTGGTCATATTTGGATGTGGCTGTGGATGAGTTTGGTAGGCATATTTTTAGGAAATCCTTTGAAACACTTGAACTGTGATTTGTCACAGGGGCAGTGGTACCTCTGCCTTGGCACAGGGAATACTGAGCCCTGTGTCATGTCTGTGCCCTGTCTCAGATACTCTGTGCTCTTGACCCATCAAAAACGGGCTTCTGCCTGCCCATAAAGTGTGTGCTGGCTGTTGTGCTGCCTGCATGGCAATAAAAGGGAAGAGATAAAGAGATTTTTTTTTTTTTTTCGCCTTCACCTGTGGAGGAGGTCATCCTAAGTCCTTACAGCTGTGGTTCGATAGCTTTCATTCAGGTCTGCTTCAATGGTGGTAACACAAAAAAAAAAAAAAAAAAACCAACAACAAAACCAAACCAAAACCAAAACCCATCAGGCTGCCCCAGGAGCTGTGCTGAGCCTTGTGGTGCCAAGAAATTGGGGGGTACCCCTATGTTTTCTCATCTGTGCGTCCTCTTCTTTGTGAACACAGACCAGAGGATGACTCTCCAGTTTTTTTCAGCAGTGAAGTATTTCAAGGGCATGAAAAGCTGACTCTTGTCACTACTTGCTTGATTTGTTATGGAAAGACAGTAATTTGCCTTAGATTTACTACAGGGCTTTCTGCTAAATCACCAGAACTTGAGAAGTTTGCTCTGTGCAAAGTTAACTTTGTTCTCTGCGCTCAAACTCTAAATAATAGATATGAAAGGTTTATTAAGCAAATAAGTGAAACTCCCAGGGCTGTGAATTCTATTTCCCGCAAGAAATATCCAAAGCCAATCACTTGCCAAACCGAACAACTCAGGTATTGCAGTTCAGAGGAAAACAAATGATTATTTTGTTTATACGCTTTCACATCAGGATGGGGGGGAGGGGAGATATTATCATCTCTGTGAGGGGAAAAATGATTATTGAAATAAATGTTTCTGCCCTGCCAGTAAGGCAGTTTTATTTGTTCTTCTTATGTTTATGTACTTTCCTCAGATATTGCAGCAACAGGCACAGGACGCAGGTAGAAATGGAAGCCCTCTAAATTCAGAAGGATTTCTTCTGTATCTGAAGACTGTCTTGGATGGGATGTCTCATTTGTACTGAAGTCAGCTGCTGCATTTTTAATATTATGATGTGCTCCATAATGCATATTTAGCTCTTCTGGGAGAATTAATTTGGCATGAGATTGTAGAGCTGATAGGTCAGGATGTGTCCACTTGTAAATCCTGCTTAGCGTTTTGCTTCGAGTAGCTAAGAAATGTGTGCTAAGATGGTGCCTTTCCTTTGTAAGTGGACAGCTGGGCCTAGTTCGGGGTTAAATGGGAGCTTGTGGGAGGAGAAGCTCTTTGTGTAAGACTTACTAGTTAAAAGATGAGGATTTTAACTCCTTCCTTCCTTATGCACGAGGATTTTCCAGTAATACTAATATTTTACTGTTGAAGAAGCATCTTGCTGATAAATGAAGATCAAGTCTCAAGAAATGAGCTTTTAAACTCAACAAATGCTGAGTACTTAATAGAGCTAGCCTTTCAGGGAAGATTTGATGCATTATAGAAACTAAGGAAATTCTGCCTAACAACTCGGCAAACTGAGAGAAAGGAAGTAGAAGATGGAAACACCTTTCTCCTTCAGTACGGACCATGCTGTGTTACTGATCACTAGAAAATACCTTTGTGGACAACCTCACTGAAACTGAGCAAAGTTTTATTCAAAATGAGTAGGAAAGGTGGTAAACTCTGCCCCTAAATGTTTTACTTTCCTCTTCTCATCTTAAGTGCTTATTAGGAACTCTGTCCTTGAATCTTTGAGTCTGTGTGGGGGTTTTTTAAGTGGATTGGGTTTTTTTGTGTGTGTTTCCCTCCCCCCCCCCCCCCCCCCCCCCCCCCCCTCCTTCTGAGGCATCTTTAACTTCTGAAATTTTGCTTGGGTACAAAAGAAATCTGTCTGTGTGTCTGCTTTCCCTGCTTGTGAAGCACATGGTTTGGCAAGTCAAGAGCACTGGTTTCCTCAGGGATGCTAACAGTCGGTGGGTAGACTCAAGCTGGAAGTGTTTGTATGAACTTCTTGATGTCTTTGGCACAAAAGTGGTGTGGATGTGAAACAGCCAGAGTTTTGTGAAAACAAAATGTCCTCTGGTTTTTGTTTGTTGTTTATCCATAACTCCTCTAATATTTCAAAAAAGCAGCAAAGAACTGACAGATTACAAGTTGCATGAAATATCAAGGTATATCAAGGTAATTGTTTACACTTTCATGCTTCTTTGTGCAGACATGAAACAATAAATACCCATAAAGTCTCAGCAGTGGCACTTACACAGCGGAGGATTCACAATTTCTTACGTACTTATGTTTCTCCTGCTTGTAACTTTATGCTACTCGGTGATACTCCTGCATTTGGTTTTAAGTAAGCCCCAAGGGCTGAACCATGTCCTATAAAGCAGCATTTGGTGGAAGGTAAAGGTTGGTGGGATGCCGCAGCTCGTGTGTCTGGAGTTGGCTGTGGGGCAGGGGGAAACAGCCTTTTCTTGCAGGGCCTTTGGCGATCACTGAATTTTGGTGGTGCACTTGGCTGCCTCTTTAGGTGACTTGTGGAGACTGTGGCTTCTACTCTGGAAACTCCTGGGCTGTCTAACTCCTTGTAGTGATGCAGCTTTCTTCCCTGACCTGTCCCAAATAATTAGGACAACAGCTGCTTGTCACTCCAGGCAATTGCGTGTCAGGCACAAAATGATTTGTTCCCTTCAGTTTGTGCTTGGCAGAGAGATGAGGTTATTGCGCCATCATGAAACACTTGAGCTTAAACCCTGAGTCCCTCTCGCTCTCAGATGAGATTCAAACACCTTGTTTCTTAAAATGTCCTAGAGAATTTTATTGCTGTGTTAGTGGAATAAATCTAGTGTATTGTGGGTTTTCTTCTTTGTTAAATTTAGTGTCCTGGATTACCGAAGGGTCAGAGTCTGATGGGAAGAGGGATAAAATGCAGGATTACACGAATGCAAGAATTCATGTGTGGGCACTTGTGTCAGTTTTAAGTTTAGCAGATCCATGACTGAACTGTGCCACAGTGTTTAAAACATGATACTTGAATCTAAATGGCTGTAATTCACTGTCTTTAAACAGAGAGAACGTGAGCTCGAGGAAGGAGATGTTGGAACGAGCTTGACTCGAGAGAACACTGGGAGAAAGGAGGAGGGTGAAAAGAGAGAGATGATTACCCCGGCTCTGAGGGAAGCGCTCACAAAACAAGGTGAGGTTCTGCAAAGACCAGATGGTGGAGCAGGCTTTGAAGTCTTAGAGGTAGACTTCTAACAGAGCAAGTGAAAGATGACGTTCTTTGTTAAAGACACTGCCCTGGATCCTCAGTCATGGAGAGGCTCTAACCAGAGGCAGGGGCTGTTTGTACCCCGTTGTTGCAGGGGCAGAATGTAAAGCTGGGTAATGCACCTCAGCGTGGTGCACACTATAGCGCGTGGAGAGTGTATCAGGGTTCACAGGGCTTCATGTATCTGCTAAGGCAACTTGAGAGAGAAGATGACAGTCCCACATGCCTCTAGCTCCCAGAGTGTAGGTTTCTCAAAGAATATTTAAAGATCAGCTTTGCATCTGTTTTGCATCTTAGTCCTTTTATTTCAGTTTCAAACTCTGATCTTGTTACTGAAAGTTTATTTCCAGAAAAGGAAGTAGTTCAAACTAACTTTAACAATCTGCTAGATGATTAGATTAGCAACTCTCCTATGAGCTGTACAGAAGAGTTTGATGAACTTAATGCCTTTTTTAAAACAAAGGGGAAGCATGAGAAAAACTGGGCTGACAGCCCTGCAGTTTGGAAGCCTCAGTTCTGAGTGGCAGAGCCAGCAGGGGGGTGATGGGAGCTTCCCTATGCTGCTCAGCTGAGACTAAAGGAGGTTTAGTCTAAGTTATTTTATCTCTTAGGATAAGAGTGTGTTCAGTTTTCTTCCTTGCTAAATTAATAGTATTTCTCCTGATGCTTCTGAGAACACACTTCTGGTTATTGCATGCAGTGCAGGCACCTTGCTGCAGAGCTGGGCTCTGAAGTTCCAGCCGTCTTCTGTGTGAGTCCAGCAGCTGTGGGATCCCAACACCTTTTCTCTCCAGGATCTCGGCTGTTCTTCAGCCCGAGCTTTTGTAGGTGACTGGCGTTGCGTCCTGCCCATCAGGTATCTGATGTGTTTGGTCGTTAGGCTTTTGCATTAGCCTTAGCACAGCTACAAAGTAAAGAGCCATTCCTTAAATACATACTCTGAAGGAATGACGTAAAGCCTTAGCAAGGAGTGGCAGTGACTTTGCCTCCTTCATGTCCATGGTGGTGCTGCTGTCTGGGACCAGCGGAAGGATTGTAGGAGCCTGGTTTGATATGTGTTTTCAGCTTCAATTCTGCAGGCTGTAGTGTGGTGGCAGCTACACTGCAGCTTGCTGCAGAGCAGCTGCAGCACTCGTAGGGCCTTTTATTTTTATTTATTCATTTATTTAGTTACTACTGCTTGTGTTTGATCCAGAAGTCTAATCGTTCTGTCGGCATGCAAGGGTGTTTGGAGGACAGGTGGATTTGGCTAGCAGGGCTGGGGGAGTGAGCTGCTGGAGACGTGGTTGTCTAGAAATGGGCACTGGGGAGGTGAGCACGCTTGTCTGCTGCAAGTCCCCTGTTTGGAGAGGTTAGAGGGGCCGCTGACTCCATGGAAGGGTATACACCAAGTTCCCCAGACATCTCAGGATTTGCTTTGGGGCACAGGAACCGTAGTTGGGCTGTGGAGACTGCCTGGGGTCCTGACTTGCCCTGGCTTCTTTGTGGCGCAGGGCTCTCACTGTGCTGTGGTAGTGGCAGGAGTGGTTCACAGTGCCTCGCAGTCTCTGTTGGTTCGGGTTCGGGGAGTGACTGAATGGTGCCTTTCTAATGATTCATAAAAAGTGGTCATTTGAAAAATGAAAGCAGTGCTGGAGGGAAGGTCACCTTCCTACCGTAATTTTTTTGACACAAAGGCAAGCTCTTCAGAGAACTCAGATTTCCCTGTGATGTTCCAGGGACAAGAATTCATTATCCAGATAAGTAGGCATGTATTTCTCCCTGCCTTCGACATTCGGGGAAGTGCCAGCATTGGATCAACTAGTAGGATCCACTTACTTAAATCTGCAGTGTCAAAGACTTGAAACCATTGTGTCTGTATCCTTAGAGCTACGACTGCCTCTGACTGGCACAACCCTCCTCTCCTTTCCTCTGCTACTCACTTAATTCTTTAATGGTCACTCACCAGTGAAGAACAGAAAGTGCCTTTCTTCTTTCACGTCATAGAAGACTTTTTTTTTTCCCCCCCTGCAAATAACACACCAAGAAAGGCTTATGTGGCTATAAAAATAAAACCACTCCCTCCTTCCCTCAGCACCATTCCCCCCAAAATAATAAGTGCAATGTAGTCAAAAGATAATCTAACTTATTTAGCAACAACTGCTTGCTTTGGGTGTTGGTTCAGTGTCTTTTCACGATTAACCCTGAGGGCATAATTAGCCCAAGAGAAGGAAAAACCAGTACTAGTGATTCAGGAGAAAGCTGCTCTTTTAAACTGTAGTTACATAACAGAAGTTTGCCTTTGAACAGCATCTCTTCAGACTACTGTAATGCCAACTCTTTATTTTGATTCACCTTCAGACAAATTTACTTTCCTGTAGGTAAACTGAATATTGCTTAAACAATGGTTTTATTCTAGCACCGGGGTTGAATTTCAGCTAAATACAGCCTCGCCTATTGGGTTTTATAGGTGTAAGCCCTTGTAGTTGCCTAGTTGCAAATACGTTTATAAAAGATGCTCTGTAATAGTTGACTTTTAAAGTCGTAGCCAATCTTGTGTTGTGAAAAAATGCTGATTCCGTTTCAGTCTTGCATAAAATACAAATACAGCACAAACTATTTGGTGCCTCCAAGTAACAAATATAGCTGGAGAGAGGCTGATGGTTGGAGTATTTGGCTGTGTGTTATATTTGCAGTGGTACCATTTTGCTGTGTTAATGCTTTAGTAACTTCATGTGTTTAGGTAGATGTCATGAAATAAACTGAAAATAGAAGGAAACTTTTCATGTTAATGTTTCCTGGGGTGATTAGTAGGTACAGCATAACGTGTTCTCATTTGCTTTGTGCAGTTGCTTGTAGATTCTTGAAACAATCCCTGCTGGGCTGGAAGTTTTTTTGCTTGGCCTGGGTACCAGGAAGATCTTGTACGTGGTGAAGTTTGCCTTTCCAGAGCTCCTGATTTTTCAGGAAGTGAATTTAAATCCTTCTTTAGCTTTAGGGGGAGTCTCAAGCTGCTGTTTTACTAGGAAAGGTGACTGTGGAAAAAAAAAAAAAAAACAACCCACAAACATTGTGAATCCGTGGGTGTTCCTTCACCATCCCCTGTATCAGCTGTGCTTATTTTATGAGTACAAAATATTGACCATCTTCTATATTTTCCTGCTGCTGTAAAGTCAGTACGGCATTAGCGCAAAGACCCGTGCTCTGGTTGGGGTGTTAATCATCACTAGTCTTAACTGCTCTTTGATCAATAAAACTTGAAAATGTTTTATTGATAGCGATGGTCAGCCTGAAAGCCAAACAAATTGTTATGCCAAATACGAAAGCAAAGGCCAGTCGTTGCAGGAATCATGGTTTTACTGCAGCCGACTTCCTGAAATATTTGGAGGTCAACCATGATGTCGCACACTGACAGCCAGTTTCATCGTCCCTATCAAGTTACAGTTGTATTTAGCAGGGCTTCAGGTCCTCTTTGATGTCCTTCTCTTAAATGTGCAGGAATAAAACAGAGAAAACCAAACTCAAACCCCTGAAGAGCTGATTGTTTACTTAAGAGATTCCAAGGACCTGGATTTCTTAAGCTGCTTGTACTGTGTATTTCCAAAGTGTTCTTTGCTTTGTTCTTTTCTGCTGTAACACTTCTAAATGCAGCTGTGCCTTTCATGGTAGGCAACACAATGGCAATGGATTAATGATGCCCAAAGACTGATCTCGCTGACACTGTATAAATTATTCTGTTGTGTCTCTGCTACCACAGGTACAGTTTTGCTGCAGTCCAGTTGGATTGTTCTGCCTTTACTGGTTAAGTGAGCCTGCAATTTAGCACCAGGGTGTCCCGGATACCTCTATTTTACTTGTATCCAAAGGCAAGTGGTATCAGGAGACCGTTTGTATCTGAAATAGTATGGGCTGCTTGGTTTTCGTACTTTAACTTCATGGTTGATATAAAGATATACCTTGATGTATGTTTTTGAGCAGGTATGGGCAATCAAGGGGCTAAGAAAAACGTTGAAGACTGGGCTTTTCAAGTGCTTGAGATGAGGTTTTTAAAAATACTTGGTGGCTTTTGCTGTCCATTCTTGGGCTGAGGTTTCCGGTGCCAGCAGCACTGAGCATTTCTGACCATCTCAGCTTGGCTCACTGGGCTGAGTTTTTTGAGTGCCTGGGCTTTGGAAATGAGATCCACTGTGCAGAGATGTTGCACAGAGGCTGGTGCTGCTGGATGTGTGCTTTTACAGGCTGTGCACTGAAAACGTTTGCATGTGTCTTTGGGATTCGGTGTGCTTTATGTATAGCTGTTAAACTCCAGGTGGCACTAGCAGCTTGCAGCTGGGTCAGGGATTAGTAACACTGGTGCAGTCCCTGAAATGTACCACAGAATTCAAATACTGGCCATGGAAAGATTAAAAAATAGTTTGCAAAATATCGAATTATTCTTAGTAAGGACAATAAAATACAATGACCAAAATCAGGCCAAGTGAAGCCTCCCAAACTTTCTTGCAGTTCCTTAGAAAATGCCTGTGTAAATAAACAACGAATACATGGTTAAAGGGGAAGACTCCAGGAAGCAGAAGATGCTGAAGTCCCACAGTGTGGAAGCTGCCAAGAGCTGGTGACGAGCTGACTGCAATGCTAATTTGCTGGTGCAGATGTAGCAGCTTATCAGGAGCAGAGTAGATGGTGAAAGCTCGGTTTTGCGGGGCTGATTCTTCCCTCATGTGTAGTTACTGGAGCTGGTGGAATTACCCCATGTATAATAGAGGAAAATAAGCATAAATGCATTTATATTTGAAGTGCATCCGTTTGTGGGGGTCTTTTTTAGGTTTTGGAAGGGCTTTGGGGAGTATTGGTCTCTGAAATTAAGTCTATTAAGCTGGAACAAAATACGAGACATATTCAGGCAAGGATAAAATTTGCTGTCCTTTCTTTATAACATGACACTCTCCACAAGCACGGGGACAGTTCATACAAATGGAAATGTGGAGAAAGAAATGTGCCTGGAATGACTGAAAAAGAGAGACGCAATACAACACAAACAACAGCAATAAAAAATCTTGTCTGTAGCAACTTGTAGTTCTGTCTCTGACTCTCTATGTATTTGTTCTGGGTACTCAAGGAATAGAGTTGTGTAGGCTGGCTGCCTCCTTCCACTAGAGACTTTTCAGCTGAAGTTGACACTGGTGTGCAGTTCTTAAAGACATTGAGTTCCTGCAGATTTCTTGAGAATTTTCGTATGAATAAAGAGAAGGGGCTTGAGGCTGTCGTGGTTTGGACAGGCTCTTTTCCTCCTCGCTGAATGACGTGACCTCTGAGTTGTGACCCATGCTGTTTGGCCAGCTGGTTACTGCCAGTTGGCACAGGTGAGATTCTAGGCCAGGCACACATCTGCTGCCTCCTGCCCAGCCATCGGGCCAGCCACAGCAGGTAGAAGATGTGAGGGGAGCTGGAGGTATGGGGCAGGGCTACAGAAGGCACTGGAGGGACCCAAAGGTCCCCCGTGTGAGGGGAAAGCCCAGGGTCCCGACAATGGAGCTGTTGCTCTGGCCCTCAAGGGGAGCTGAGGCAGTGCAGGGCATGTGTTTGTGGGAGACTGGTTCTTCTGTGGGACAGCCTGGTCAAGAGTCCCATCGTGTTTTCTTTTTTCCTGCTTGCTTTGCAGCCTGAATGTGGATTGCGTGTGCTCTAGTCCTCAGTGGAGCTTGTGTCTTCCCAGCCTTCCCAGCACATCCCAGAGCCTTCTGCTATTCAGAACACTGGGGGGGCTTTCTCCTGGGGGACTTTATCTTGGATGCAGTGCCTGAGAGCAGTGGGAAGGTGAGAAGGTGACTACTGGAGATGGCTGGTTAGTTCTGCTTTGTTGGGATTGTTCTGATGGATGGTGATGGATGTTTGGTTGCCAAGCCCCCAAAATCCCTTTTTGGGAGTAAGGGAGCAGCTGTTCTCTTGGGATGGCAAAGCCAACGTGGAAGTTAGTGAAACTGCTTGGGCTGAGGGATGGACATCTTTTCTCCATCTCACCTTGGGCACGAGGAGGTCTCAAGAACTTACAGTTGGTTTGGGAGATGGATTAAAATGGGGTGGGCTGCCATGTTGTTGATGTCCTTGGCCTCGCTTCTGTAAGGCATGCTTTGCTGTTGTTGCTACTAGTAGAGGTCACCAACATGACACGTTCATGGCAGATCTTTTGCAACAGCTCAGCAAATGGTCTAGCCTACCACCTTGCCCTCTGTCAAAGGTGCCAGGTACCGAAGGCTTTTCTTTTGGCTTTTCTTCAATACCAGTTGATGTGGGTGAAAATGTCAATGGCCTCTGTGGCTGTTTTTGTCCAAGGCATAATTTGACAAGAAGTGATGCGTTTGAGTATCGGAGGTTTTATATTCCTATTGCCCAGGCAGTTCTGTGCTGCAAAGGAAAAGGTGCTCTTGGATTAAAATGGACATCTGGGTTTAAGTGAAAAGCCAGATTTTAGGAATTTTTAAGCTCTTTTTATGATCTGCTGTTGAGGCTGGAATTTATTATAACTACTGACCTTCCTGCCCCCGAACTTTGCCAGTCTCGTTTTCTTGATACTCGGTTAGGCTTGGTTTGCTTGCTGAAGCAGCTGTATTTCTTTCACTAACCTTTAGTAGGCTTTTACTACATGTTAAAAACGTTCAAGATGTTCTTTGTTTTGTGTATGACGAGAAGGATCTGAAGCAGCATTTTGGCAGCTCCACCGGAAGACCAAGCTTTCTCTCCACTTTGGAATTCCAGTGTTTTTGCATGGGAGGTACAGGCCTGTAATCCTCTCTCACGTTCTCACTCCTGCTTTGAGTTCATGGAAGCAAGCCCTGCCACAAATCTCAAGCCTTTTGTACTTCTTAAAAGCACTTTCTTCTTTTTCAAAAAAAAAAAAAAAAAGAGAAAACCTACAGAATAGATCTTGATGGGCTTGGCAAGGGTTTCTAGATGACTGAGCAGTACTAGGAATGAAACTGGAGATTTCTCCTAGCGTGCTTGGGCAATCTGAAAAATTCTACTGTCCAGATTCCAATTCTTTCCATATTTGTATGGAATACTGATATAACTTGAACAGGTTCCTTTCACCAATGATGTTTCTCAGGTTTTTTTTCTTACTAATTTTCTAGCTTTAGTCAGAACATGGTTTTCTGGGTGGTGGCTCAATTGTAGCTATTGTGTTACAGCTTCCAAAATGGTCCTTAAAATGGTGGTGAGGGATTACTGCTGTGTCGCTCACCTTCAGCTCTGGCCCTTTGAAACTGCACTCTTCCAAAACATCAGGAAATTGGAAACTCTTCCCCCCTCATGTAAACATTCTCCTAGTGTGAAGTTCCCTTTTCTGCACTGAGTTCCAGCTTTACCAGATGATCATTGCTTCAGACCAGAGGGCTTTGATTTATGGAGATTGCTTGACAGAACCAGACTGATTTGCTAGCTGGATATTGCCGTTCTCAGAAGAAAAGCCTTCTGAAGGTTGTTTGAGTTTGTGAAGCACAACGTGATGTCGGGTTGGCTCTTACCAAGCTTACAGTGACTGCACTCTTTGAGAAGGATGGCTAAGTCTCTTTCTTGTACCTTTTGGGGAATTTTCCACCACGGATCTACTTCATTCTTTCGTAATTAAATCTTCTGCTTTGTGCTTTCAAAGTCTTCTGATGAAGCAAGCTTTTGGTGTAGCGATCTACTGGAGAGTGTCTGTGGGTTTTTTTTCCTAGATGTTTTGCCACATTGGGATATTCAGCAGCCTTTGAAAGCTGTTCAGTATGTCTGTCTTACAGAACCATTTTTTCAGGGTGTGCAGATACCATGATACCACTTCTGATATGAACAGCTGTAGAAATTTGGTTTGTCTTAACTGTATCTGTTCTGCTTTCAAAATTAAGAAGACATAATTACTCATATATGCACATAATTCATCTAAGTTCAGGAGCTTGGAAACACTTGTTGTGTGTATGACGCTGGTAAACTAGCAAAGCCACAACCAGAATACCTTGCTCTGCTGGAACATGACATAGGTGTGTAGAGAGCAGTGTCCTGTCTCAGTGGCTGAGAGCTCAGTAGGCTCCCTCAATGAATTCTTTGAATTTCAGAGAATGGACTTTTAAAACTATTTATTTACATGATAGAGTTGAAATGCTGCAATGTAGTTTTAAATGGCCACAGAACAGTTTTTCCCCAGACAATGGAGCAGTGACCATCTGTGACACTGGCCATTTCTTTGGTTAAAACTGTCCGTGGTCTGCCAAACTCCGGTTGGATTGTCAGGGTGAGCAATCGCCAAATCTTTATCAGGCTAGTGTTATTGCCTGGTAACGTTCAATTCACCCAAAAGCTTGTTTAAAACCTTATTTCATTTCTTATTATAGTAAAAAATGACAATTTCTGGGAAGTTTGGCAGGCTTCTAGGTCATTCAGAATTTATCATCTAAAGCAGGATCAGCTAATACACAGACTTCAGATTGGATGTTCTTGTGTCTTTAGTTAGGAGTTGAGCTGATTACTTTGAGCCTGCTTAGTATTTAAGGAATCCTTTGAATATTAGGCTGTAGAAATAATAAATGGATTGGTTTTGTTCAGCCTCAGTGTCTGAAGATCCATAGGGACCGAGAGCAGAGTCCCACCAAGACATAACACTCTGTTTGGAAGGTGGTGTATCCAAATATTCACGTACAGTTGTTGCTCACAAGTAGTATCTCTTATGGGCAAAGAAGTGCATGTGTTCACAGTGAGCCCTGGCGTATGTAGGTGAGGATTTCTGGGCCATCGGTAAGATTTGATTCAAGCACCATTTGCCTTGGCAGGGCCACAGAGAAGCTGTGGCAGAGCTGATGGCAGAGAGGAGCCAGCCTGTGCTTTCCGAAGGGTGTTCAGCAGAAGCTGCAATGTGGAAATGGCACTGAGAAGACTCTCAGACTGGTTCTCGAACACGTTTTCTCCCATGTTTGCTTTGAAACTCGGTGCTGCTTGGTTCTTGCTTAACCTTTTGTACTTTCTTTTAGCCTGAACTGGCTTGCTGCTGGGGTTACTAGCCAGCAGTAAAGCAAAAGCTTGAAGAAACATGCTTTACAGAGGTGGAAGGACCCTGCTCACCTAGAGTAGATGCGTAAAGAGAGTTTGGCCTTAATCACTGATGGTTTATCTAATTTCCAAGTGTGAAAAAGCATGGCACAGCCAGTGTGCCCTGCGGTGGCTTAGCAGGGTAACCACACTTCCTACTAGACTTACCTATACGTGGAAGACCCGAGTTCAACAGGTTCGTACAGAGCTTTTAGGAAGTTCTGCAAGTATGTGCTGTTTCTTCTTGTAACCATAGCTGTGACTCCTGGCAGCAGCAGACAGGATGAGTAACCCCTGTCTCATCACTAAAGCTGGCTGAAGTTTGTAAGACTCTGTTTTGATGTTGAACGTGTACAATTTTCTTGGCCTTTATAGGAAGCTGTGGGCGCTCCACATGGTGGAAGTTGATTTAAGTAACTTAAGAGAAAATGCTGCAGCTTTGGGCTCCGGAGCTTGGCACCTTGCTCAGTTTAGCTGCTTCCTCTCTTCCCTCAAACAACTCAGTAGCAGATCTGGGCAAGCATGTCCTATTTCCAATTAAATTTTAATCTAAAACCCATTTTAAAGCGGCCATATTACTTCTCTGTGAGAGAATAATCTTGCATGAATGCTGTTGCTGGATTCCGAAAAATGGGAAAAATACGGTTAGGGCTGTGCTGGTTGACATCAGCAAAGAGTCTGGCTTGGACAGCCGTATTAGAGGCAGGAGAAATGTATCACCCTTTTCCATGCTCATCAAGAAATCCTGTAAGGACATGAATTCTAG